>BSBK01000480.1:0-1200000 GCA_027943335.1 Chamaecyparis obtusa
TTTTACTTATTAGTACTTGCGGGTAGGCTAAGTACTATTGTATCATTTTTTGAGTTGTGTATCTTAACTAGTGATTAAATGAATTCTTATGCACCAATCAAAATAAATTATATTTAATATTTCATTATAATTTTTTCATTTCTAAAAATATAGATGCAAATTTTTTAACTTTATAATATCTAAAAATTATTTTTTTATCATTTCATTGGATGAATGAATTTGAACATAATATTTTATAAAATTTGTTTTACCTCCATACTCCATCTTTGTCACCTATTTGTCCATGCATTTCTAAGATACTTACTTTAGTTATATAATTAATTTTAATTTATATGTAAAATGATTTGTAATTATAAATAATTATAAAATTAATATATAATTAGAGTTGTAATAATAACTTTGTTTAACATTATAAATAATTATGAAAAATTATTTATAATATATTTAAATTATAATTTTTTACTTATAATTATATTAGAAATAAAGCTTATTGTTATACTTTATAAAATAATTTAAATTTAACATTAGAATAAATAAAATTAACTACAATTTCTAATTTATATTATTAAAAAAATTATAATGAAAACAAATTACTTATTACTACATCTAAAATTATTTAAACTAATATAATTATTATCATCAAATTTTATAATTAATTAAAATATATTTATTAATATTAGAATTACATTTACATAGATTTATAATAAATATAATAAAATACATTTAAATTTATCTACAACTAAACTTATAATTAAATCCGGGAAGTACTAGCCACTATACTTGTTATTATATTATATATTTTATATTTTGTATAGTAAAAATGTTAATTTTTTAACTTTATCATATATAAAAATTATTTATTAAAAATTTGATTGGCTAAGTAATTTGAAGTGTTATACACAAAATTGGTGAATTAGCAGCCAAATACTTACACTTGGAAATTCCCGTAAACAATTCATAGAAAATAAAAAAAATCTCCCACATTATTAGTACTTGCCGATAGGCTAGCAAGTACTATTGCATCACTTTTTGCATTTCTTCGATTAAGTAGTGATTAAAACCAATTCTTTGCACCAATTATAATTTAGTATTTTCTTATTTTGTTAAAAATAACACATATTCTATAGTCTAAATGTTAATTTTTTAAGTTTATAATTTGTAAAAATTATTTTTTGATGATATGATTGGCTAACACATTTGAGGTCTTATTACTAGAGTGAACCAATTAAAATGTACCATGTTTGTTATTTATTGTACATGAAAATCGTGCATTCAAATAATACAATCTAATTTATTGTACTTGACCACTACGTGGCACTTGTTATAATTATTTTGTGCTACATCTTATTTTGTTCTCAATTTTTTAATTACTACTTATTTTTGTTCACAACTTTTTATCCTAAAAATAATTTAAAAAATATTATATTAGAAGTTTTAAAATCTTATTCATAATTATATTTTATTTTATTCTTTTCTAAATGTAAATTTAGATTTAATATGTTAACTATTAAATTCATAATTTTTTTTTGGTTGGCTATAAATTCTTTAATATATCCTTTCATTTTCAACTAATGTATTTAAATTGATTTTTGTTAAGCTCACAATCTACCTTTAGCAGATTATTTAAAATTTTATTTAAATCAATATTATTATAATCAAGATAATTAATTATAACCTTAATTTTGTATAGTAACTATTATAATCAGAATCTTAACTATTATTAATTATATAATTAATATTATTTTAATTAAATTACAATTATAATTAAAATTTTGTAATAATTAAATAAAATTATTAAAAAATTGAATTACAATATTAATCACTATATTCAAATGTTACTAACATATTTAAGCCAAAGGCATTTCTTATATGAAATGCATCAGCCTGGGTTAAATCGATCGACGACCGTCGACCATGCCGTACACATGCAAGACAATTGAAATGATCGAGATCGTCTGCGGATTTTAAAAAAAACTAGAACTTGTAACATTTCTGCTATGTGAAGCAATTGCAAAGCTATGAATTAACTCACCTGCAACTGGAGTTAGGTTCACGGTTTACGAGACACACGTTGCTTATTTCTTCATTTCTGTCTATTTTACTTTTCGCAGGGCTGGCGAATTCGTTAGAAGTGGTACTTCCTTCCATTTTACTTTTTGTAGTGTTGATGAATTCATCAAAAGTGAGAGAAGTACGAGTCAGTGGAAGTTCGAGTGGGTTTTGACGAGTCACCCATTTACCGATGTGGCATTAGATTATTATATTTTGCAGGAAGCTGGTGAGGTGACAAGGACAGAGTTGCCAATGTGGCACCCGGTCGCCTGTGCGGTAGATGAACATAGCGGTGAAGGACAACTTTAGAGATTTGGCGATGAGTTCAGTCGATGAATCTCTTAATAGTCTGCTAGTTAGAGAACACATTTGGAGAACTGGAGATAACCTTGGTCTCGAAATCTCCCAATTAAATCGGTTAAGTCGCAAGTACCTTGAGAATGGGAGGAGAATGGGAGTATGCCTTGGTCACACATTCTCCCAATTTTTTGGTGGTTAGAAGTTTCATTTGGAGATCATGAGAAAAGGGTACAGTTGCCCATTAAATGGTTTTTGTTGCCATATCAAATTTAGCTTTTCATGGCTACTAAATCCGAAATTAATTAAAATCTCCTGCAAAGATCATGTTTTAGTTGTTGAGAGTCAGCCAATGAAGTTTTTCCCCTTGTCACTGAATGATTTTTCATTTAGTGATATAGATCTGAGACTGTCGAGTAACATTAGATCTTAATTTAACATGTTCCTTAAATATTATTAGCTTAATTTATCTCTAAGGTTTGTACAGGACTGACACTCTTCAAAGAATCCACAGTTTTCATGTGTTCGCAAGGAATATTTTTAGGTCTAACAATCATGCGAGCACCGTTGATCTTACTTTATTACTAGGCATTTGAAAAGGGTGGGTCCGCTGCCAGTTGTGCACAAGTGTTCATTCCTAATTACCTGCTATGTTTGATGATGTGGCAACTGTCATAAGGACTTGCACTCAGTAAGAAAAAATAGCATGTCCGCTTGCCATAAATTGTGACACGGATGTTTCTAATTGGTCTAGTTAGGTGGGACTGGTTACTTAAGGGATAAACAATGAATGAAGGATCTGATGGTTTTTGTATGTTAACAAGGCATCTTTCCAAACCGTGCGCTCATGTGACAACTGTTGATCTAATATCAAGGCCACGGTGTCTTACCTTATGTCAACTTAGAAAAAGGAAATCATATTGATCGTTAGATGCAAGATCTAACAGCAGTGATGAATCCATAGTGTCAAGTGGGTCCTATGTGATGCGATTAAAGGTTTACCGTCAATGCATCTTTATCGAACAGTTTTCGTATGTTCGTAAAAAATCTTGTCAAGCCTTGTGACCATGCGACAACTTTTAGATTATGTTCTGAAGAAGATCAACGGTCCAGTTTCAAGCTTTGACCAAGACTGGTGCACAAATTAAATTTTCCCGTTGAGTGATGACAATTCGATTTGTCAGAGAAGTAATGGCCAAATCATGTGGAGTAGACTACTAAAAAGAGTGTTTTTGATTGCTAATATATTGAAGATTCACGCATTTTTAGAAACACAAAGAAATAGAATTTGTAGAAGCTTGGATGAGGAAATTTACAGAGGTGGTTGTCATTTCCTGAGAAATTTCTCAAAAAGGTTGGTGAATATCTTTGTGATTCTTATTCCTGTTAGTAGCATCATAATTCTCCCATATTTCTTTTACGCAAATTATAAAGAATTTTCAAACCCTAGAATGGCACCAAGAAAAGAGTTAACTGGTAAAGTCAAGTACAGTGAGAGAGGGTTACATGAAGACTTGTTAGAACTATTGGATCAATCGACAACTGGCACAGTGAAAGCCAAGCAATTAACACTAAAAAACCCTAGGTTAAAGGTAGCAGACAGCTTATATGACATGAAAAATTACATAAGAGATGCCAAGATTGGCACAATTAATGCAAGTGGCACTTCTGATATCATTGGTCTAGGATTGTTCAAAGTATGGTTTAGCCAGAGAAATGTCCTCCCTCCTACTAGCAATGTATGGCAATTTGACTTGGGAAAGCTTGTGGTACCTAGTGTTTTTATGGATGCAGATTTGATGACTCAAATTGCAAAGAATTATGACCCGATTAGTAGGGTAGTTATAGATGTAAAAGGAAACCTACTGATAAGCATCTCAGCTAAAGAAATCAGAAGGGTTTTTAGATTGAGTGAACCCTCAAATGACCTAGAAAGAATTGATTTTGAGGAATTAAATCAAGTCTACAATGCTCAGAGAGATTACCTCAGGAGTGGCCCCTTGAAGGAGTTCTGCGACAAAATTGGGGGAATGATTACAATGGGACCAAGTACACAGGAACCCTTTAAAACACAATATTTTAACTTGAGAGCAAGGGGTGCATATTGGTCACTATGTCAAATTTTTGGAGAAGATGTTGAAGAGAGAATGCCAGTCCATTTAATGTACATAATGGTCCAAATTCTACATCCATACCTATCAGTTACATTTGACTTTTCCCCTTTCATTGCTGATTTGATTCATAATGGATTGATAGGTATCCAAAAGAGTGAAGTTGACAAGCCATTCTGCTGGTACTCTTTCATGATGTATATGTTCTTGTATTAAGGTGCAAGTTATTTTGAGAAAGAGATGGATTTGTTGAAACAAAAGGATGGTGAGGATATGCTAGTCCAATTGTGGAGCCTCAGGATGACATGGGATAGGGAGGATAATAGTTTCATCAATTTTGATATATGTTTTTTAGCCAGGCTCAGGCTATTATTTGTCCATGACAACCCAAGAATCCCAACGGCCTTGGCTGAACTTGTCAGATCGAAACATTTTGGCAAGGGCTTCAAAATTGTGCATAATTGGGGGGATTCCATTTTTTATCCCGTTTCTACTGTAATTAGACTATATGGTTTTAGAGGGGCCCCATTCATATTGCCGTATCAAGTACCCCTCAAAATTGGTGTTGCAAAATTCATAAGGCAATTGAGTGAAATTGAAAAGAACACTCTCACAGGTAAAGGCAGAGGAACTTTGTTCCCAAATGTTACAATATCCCACCAGTTTATAATTACAAAGGGTGGATGACTTCATATGGATAAATTCCTGGCACCATATCACATGGCTACCTCGGTTGCTAGGAAAGCAGACCCAGATGGTTTATACAATGACATGTTCAATAAAAAGGTCATATGCTGACTCATAAATCATATTTTCAATTTCCCTGAGGATATCATTAGAAATATCCCTAATATACAAGAGAAAGAAATCAAAAAGGAAAAATGGTTGGTGTATAAGAAGACATTGGACTTTGTCCAACAGTTTGAGAAGGGATATGATCCCCTAAAGAGCATCAATCATGTTGGGAAGAAGATAGACACTCTTATGGATTATTTTCAGGGTATTTTTCAAACCCTAAATGAGAAAGCCATGAAAGATAACCCAGAGAAGGCTCAGTCAATATTGAGCAAACCAGTATTTACTAAAGTATTGCCCCTAGGTAAATACATGGTACAAAAGAAAATTGGTTATAATGTCATGGTACCAGGACCTCACAAGCAAGAACAACCAAAAAGAAAAGATACTATCCCTTCCACATCACAGCAGGTGGAAAAATATAAGGAGGTTGTAGAGATTCCAGACTCACCTTAGGATCAACCAGCTCAAGATGTTCCTGATTCCCCACCTCCCTCAAAGAGACAAAAGCTAGAAGAGAGGCTTGAACATGTTGAAGGGGATTACTCCCCATCCCAATCACCTCTCAACATCATGGGTGATCAAGAGCTCACAAAATAGGTACAACAGTTGGGAGCTCTAGGTCAAAATTTTATGACCTATGAGGAGATAAATGAGGGGGTTCTAGAGCCACCAAAGGAACTTGAATTAGATTTAACAATTGGAGAGATGGTAGGTACAGAGCTAGACCCAATAATAAAACAAGCATTTGATGAGTTATTAGCTGATGATGCCTTTGTAAAGGCTAGGGCCTTCATGCAATTTCTATGGAAGTTAAACATGAGTTAGTTTGAGGAGACATGTGAGAAAAGGCATGAGGAGAATCCAGATAAGGATCTAAAGATCATAGAAAGTGAGGTAAGGAAGGAAATGACTGAAAGGTTTGAGAAGATGACTCTAGAACATGGGAGAGACTTGGTGATAAATTCAGGAGTGCTTATCCTCCTAGAGTGGGATATAGCTGATGTGGTGGTCTTAGATATAGTCAGGAAACCAACCACACCAATTCACAAGACCAAGGAGGAGGTAGAACATGCTATTAAAGGGGTCACTTTTAGTGATGATCATTAAGCCTTGGTCATGTGGTCTTTGAAGAAAAATGATAATAACAAAGGAAAGTAGATTACCAAGGGTGATCTTATAGGTAGCCTTATAGTAAAAAGGGTCACTGACACCTCTTTAGTTGAGGCATTAGGCATGGTAGTAGCAACAACCCACCTCACAGCAAGGGTGGCAAAGAAAGAGGCCAAGGAAAAAGAGGAACTGACACTAAGGCTGGAAACGGTGTTGAAGGATTATGCGGAGTTAAAACATGGGATATATGAAAAGGATATATTAATTGTAGACTTAAGGAAGAGGTTGGGTGAACAAGACCCAATTCAAGCATTAGGACAATTACAGATTGCTTCTTCCCCTACTGGGCCTTCTTCTTCAAGCCCTATACTTGAGTATCCCCTCTCCCCTCTCCCCCCTTCAATAGGTGATGAATACATAGAACAAAAAGAGAAGCAAAGACATGAAAGAAGAATAAAGGATACAATTCTACATTTTCTTGCAAATATAAAGCCCCAAGAAACTTACAGGATGGGTAAGCAATTTTTTGACATTTTGATTACTTTTAGGAAATAAAAGGCCACTGTCAGCCCAATTTTGGATAGGTGGGTTGTTAGAGAAAATAAATTAAAGTGTATCTTTTCTCCCATTAAGAGTCAACATATTGTGGATGCACAACTAACAAATACTTGTGAATTCATTAAAGACCTAATTGAATTTGAAATCAAAAGAGACAGTTTGAAAAGAAGGGCAAAGATTGTAAGAGCAAGGTATTTCCAAGATAATTTTCAAATGTTTCCTAGGTTTATCAAGGTAGATGGAACTATCAAGGACATGGATCAATGGTTACAACAAATTAATGATGATGTGTCAGCTAGAATTGATACTATTTTTAATACAAAAGATAATGCCCCTTTTGTACAATTAGTTGAAATATTGCAAGATGTCAGAATGCATTTCACTAATGTAAGGAATGAGGTACAACAGGTAGTTGTAGAGTGGGACAAATTACTTCCTAAAAGGGATGAAGTTATGACCTTTCAATGGCCAAGTGAAGATATTTGTGCATCTTGGGAAACAACATATCCTTTAGAGATTACAAAAGAAGAAGAAACATCCACTGAGGAGGCAACAGATGGCAGTGTTCCAACTCCTTAAAAGCAAGATGTGGTGGGCACTTTTTATCTTTTCTAAGAAAGATCTGAAGCTTGTATGCAATCCTTATTTCTATACAAGGATTACCAGGATAATTTTGCATTTTAATTCATTTGGTATACATGATATTGATATAGCATTTGAATAAAATCCAAAGTTTATATCTCTCCTTTGTGTATTTCTCTTTGAGTTATGAATTGATAAAATTCATTGCATGGATAAATTTTGTGTATGTGTTTATATTCTTCAGCTCTGATCTAGGATCAGATTAAATAAGCTTTAGATATGACATACATTCTTTAAAGTTTTACATAAGGATATAACTAAGTAGTATGAATTTGGGATTCCTTTGATAAATTCCAACATAGGGTGATGACATTTTGAAAGGATAAGGTCACGAAAGTTCAATAGATTGGTTTATGTATCACATTTTTGTAGTAAAAGTGTTACCCAATGGATAAGGCACTGGCCAGAAGTGGAGCTCTTTTATACAAATCAGTGTTTGAAAAAATTCTATTTGATTTCGTAGCATTTTTATATAAATATGTCAAAAAAATTTAAGAACAGTACTTTAAAAAGTAATATTCCACCTAATGATAATGGAGAATCAATGAATGTGAATAGTATAAAAATGGAGCCTTAACAATGCACCTATCATTCACCACTATTCATTTGTATGTGTTTTGAATTGAAATACCATAAGTAAAGTAAATATGGAAATGCTTGAAAATTAATTAAGATAAGATACATACCTCATCATAGAATAGATTTAGAAATACCTATTTTCTGAAGCCTGTGTGGAGTTTCGAAAGATTCTGCAAACAGATCTGGGACCAGAAAACTGTAACAGAGAAAACCCCTAAAACTTTCATCTTTCCGGCAGCAGGTAGTCTTTGACCCCGATAAAAGGTCAAAGGCTACATTAATATTTTGAAGGTTGACTTTGACTTTGTTCATAGATCTTGGAAGTTTTTCAAAAAGGGTACTCAGATCTATCCTCCAATTCTTGAAACAACAACTGTAGATATCTGAAAAATGGTGTTTTTGGGGTGGCTATATAGGGTTTTGCCTTAGTCAAACCCTTGTTTTGGTGATCTCCACCTCCATGAATATCCAGTTGAAATAGAATGTGTGTGTGTATTGACAGTGTAATGCCAAGATCTAATCCTCTAGATTAAAACCCTAACATGAATATGTATGAGAAAACAATGCATAGATTTGAATGAGATAGGAAAGCATACCAAGCCCCCAAGGCTAAAGTACTCCTACCAAACTCACAATCCGTAATTGCTACCCCATGATTGTATCTTAGAATTCTTGAATGTTGGTAATGGTGGATCATGGAAGAAATGATCTCTCTTGCTCCAAGTAGGTGTTCACAATGGTGTGCTCACAAGGATGCTTTATGTCAACAATGGCTTGATCTTCTATATCATCCTCTTGCAATCTTGCATCTTCACTTCACCATTCCTTTCTTGCTTGAATCTCCTTGCAAATGTAATTGCTTCTTATGAAATTACTTGGTGTTGTTATGTGAAAATGAAGGCAAATGAGAGTCTTTATATAGAGGTTTCAAGGTGAGGCTCCTAGAGTAATGTGAGGACCCATAATTCAAATTTCACCTTGAATTATGGTCCAATCACAATAACCAACTATGGAGGGAAATAATTAAATGAATTTTGAATTAAAAACCTTTCTATACTCGGATCCGAGGGCCCAACATTGATTTCAGGGCCTGCCGGGACCAAATTTGAAAAAGGGGAACAAACTCCAGACGAGGTCAAAGATGACCTTATCTTTGACCTAGCTTAGGGATGACCTCGACCTTGACCTAGGTCAGGGATGACCTCATCCTTGACCCAATGGGCCCAGATCCCACCACAATCAAAACAAGAGGTCCGGAGGATGCCCAGAGACCTAGAAATGATGCCAGAGTGGGACAGAATGCCGGCGAGAGGCACAAAATCCTATGATGATTGTGATGAAGGATATGAGGACCTATTTATAAATCCTACCTAGAAAATAGAGCCATGGACGAGGGAAATTAAGGAGAATCCTCGGGATCCTAACCCTAATTTCACTTAGAATGAAGGAATCAAGTGCAGAATGCATCCTAAATGCAAGTCTTCATGATAAATATACTAAAAGAGGGTGCTAAACCTATCAAGATGGAAGTGATTCCATTTTAAGATGATACAAAATGAATGGTCATCATTTAATATTTTTTTTATCATTTATCTGTTGTTATTAAATCCAATTTTTTATTGTTGATTATCTGTTGTTATTAAATCCAGTTTTTTATTGTTGAAGTAAGGCTTGTTACTGGATTAGGAGTACCCTCTTTGGTTTTTCCCAAGTGAGGATATAATGCATCAAGAGATTAGGCGACTATAGTTCTATTTATGAAAATAATCATTATAGTCACTGGATCTCATAAATTACTAAAATAATTTGAAGATCATGAGAAAAGAGTATAGTCACCCATTAAATGGTTTTTGTTGCCATATCAAATTTAGCTGTTCATGGCTACTAAATCTGAATTTAATTAAAGTCTCCTGCAAATATCATGTTTTTTTGTTGAGAGTCAGTGACTGAAATTTTTCCCCATTTCGCTAAATGATTTTTCATTTTGTGATATAAATATGAGATTGTCAAGTACCATTAGATATTAATTTAATGATATTCCTTAATTATTTTTATCTTAACTTTTTATTAATAGACTTAATGACTATAATGACTGTCTTAATCACCAAAACTTTGTTGACTTTTCTAAATTCCATGGACATTATCCGACCTTGGTAATGTGGAAATGTAGCGATTATAGAGTATTGTTTTAATTGCAACAATTTTTAATCTATTTGAGCTATTTAATTCAGAGATTAAGAGATTTCATATGAACTGTCACCTTAAAATTATAAAGGTGCTCGCTAGAATGTCAAATTTAGTAGTTGCTGGCATATAAATCTTGTTGGCACCTCAATTTTCAAGCTTGAAATTTTGTAATTTTACAAAAATTGAGACATTTGCTAGTTGTTTTAAAATTGAGAAAAATTACTGCAAAAACCCCAAAAAACCTTGCAAAATTACCAAAGTTTTTGTCTGAATCCAGAAAGCCCTAATTAAATAACCAAGCATGAAAAAACTGTAGGTGCCTTTTCTTTTAAGAGAAAACCTAAGTTGCTCTTTTATGTTCTATTTGAGCGTTACTTTTTACAAATTCACTTAAGTTCCTAAAACACATGTGTTTTAATTATGTCATCGGGCGGGGTCATGTTCCTAACATTTCTTTTTACCTATATATGTCCCTTTTAATTTTCATAAGTTTGAAGCCCAGTGATATTATTAAATTTCCCTAAGTCCTTAATACTTCACTCCCTAATGTTAATTCAGCATCATATGTAAGATTTGAATCCTATCTTGATCCAATGGTTGTCGCAAGAGAACAAACAATCTTTTCAACCCTTGCAATCATGTGACATCTATTGATCTTGGGTTCGTTGCCAGCTTATACAGTATAGATAACAAATTTTTAAAAACAACAACCCTACCAAGAAATGAAAATAATTATTTTCAGATTTACCAGCCATCAACGACTAAATTCGCTATGCCAACAAAAACCATTTAATGGGTGACTGTACCCTTTTCTCATGATCTCTGAATGAAACTTCTAACTGCCAAAACTTGGGAGAATGCACGACTAAGGTATTCTCCCATTCTCGAGATGTTTGGGACTTAACTGATTTAACTGGGATATTTCAAGATGAGGTTATCTCCAATTCTCCAAATGTGTTCTTTAACCGACAAACTATTTCGAGACTCGTCAGCCTTGCAGAAAGTAAAAATTTATTTTATCGAATAATCATTAATATGTTGCATCGTTGTTCAAATTTATATTATTACCAATATTATAGTACAATGGTTTTATTTGACATATCGGATTCACAATTTAATTATGTCAAAATCCGTTATGAAATAGCATTAGATTTAGTAATTAGTACCTTCGAAACCCGCTTTCGTTTACTAGTGAAGAAGGAAAACACCTTAAAAATGAAAAGTCAGAATTAGCAATGAGTAACAAATAAATCTGATGAGTAACATATAAATCTGCTTTGGTAATTAAGAGACTCATTGGAGTCTCTTAATCTCTCATTGAATAATAAATCTTCCAGCAACACCGAAATAGACTATAGTCGCCAAGTCTCAACAGACAGTACATCAAAATGTTTACAAAATTGCTGCGATTAAAAGAATACTCCATAGTCGTTAAATCTAAAAAATAACCAAGATCGAGTAATGTCCATGAAATTTATAAAACTGAACAAAAGTTTGGCGATTAAGAGAGTCATTGTAGTCGCTAAATCGTTTGCAAAAATCATAAGAAGCTAAAATATTCAGCACCTTTGTTTTCTTCCCACAATCACTGAGTCTCGAGATCAGTTTTGAAAGATTATATCATTTAGTGTCTAACAAGATTTCTTTAGTAACTTAATCTCTAGAAATTATTAAAAGAGGACAAGCATTTTAGTTCCTACAAGAAACTATGTAGTCACTAAGTCGCTAGCAATTAAAATTAGCTTACCTATCACTTTCTTCACTTTTGGGTAGTGAATTGAGTTTTGAGCATGCCAAGTAATGATAGAAGTGACATCAATTACAAAGCTTTACTAATAAATGATGTAATGCATTCCATTCTTCAAGATAAACATAGGTAACTGTTAATAATTCTAAATTTACCAACCATTGAAAGAGCCAAAGCGAGGATTTGTAAAATTAAGTGTTACTCATTCTAAATTTTCCTTGCATTCAGAGAAGCAGAGTGAGGAAATTGTTAGATTATTTGAGTTTTCACTGTTCTCAAAGTTGATGAGTTCAGAATCCCTACAATTTTGTTTAACATTTTATCAGTATCACTCAGGCAACAATGAGTGGAGCTTCTTCTAGTAAGGGAGCCAAGGATAAGGGAAGGAGAGTTATTCAGATGAGTTCCTCAATCTACTCCCCAGTTCTACACAAAAAAAAGGTCAGTGATGAAATTTTCACTGATGATCTAGCATTTTGTAGAGATTCAAAAACACATGATGTATCTGGAATGCATTTATTTAGATATTTCTATAAAAATTTTGAAAGCCCGGTACCCATATCAAACCCTTGGACCTCAGGATTGGCTAGATTGATAGTACCAGATGTCTTTTTAGATATAGATTTCCTAATTGAATTGGTGAACATATATGACCCTTTGTCAAAAATAATAAGGAAAGATGATCACTCAGCCCTGGTGACATTGGATAGAAATTCATTCATGAAAGCTTTTGGTATAAATATCCTAATGGCTACCATGAAATCAAATTGTAGGATCAAGCAAATAGATACGTTAGGGAGTCAACCCTAGTTGCAAGAGATATTCATCTTTATGTCCCTAGACCAAACAAAAATTACATTGTGGCAACACCAGGGTCTGCGCCATACTTCTATAAGGACTTGAATTTTTTTATCAAGTATATTGCATATGGATTATGCAAAGTGTTGGGGGTGGATGGTGGTACAGATAGAATTTCATCTGATATTCTAATGATGGTAATGGATTTACAGAGTCCTCATGTAAATAGAGGTTATGACTACGTAGGATATGTAATAAGTAGGATGCATGAAGCTCTTGAGTCTATTCAAAAGGAGCCATCTCCTAGGTATATGCATTACTCTTTGTTAATACATCTTATTTTGTATCACAATTACAATATCATGCATTTAGAATACCTTCAGCCTAAAATGATGTGGAATGGTCAACCTAATATAGTCTAGTTTTGGATAAAGACATGGAATTTTACTTCAAGTGGGTGTGATTTTTGTGCTTTTCACAATTGCATGGTACAACCAATCTTGTTGAGCTTAGGATTAAATCTATCCAGATTGCCGGTTAAGGTTTTACAATTATTAAGGCCTTGTCAATTTGTTGAGAAGAACATTTACAATAATCAGAGTCTATGGTTCCCTGAAGCCACCTCATCTTCTCCCATTTTATGTGCCACCAAGAATTACAGTGATAGACTTCATTTGGCAACTCATGTTGACTGATAAGGAGCTCTTTTCTCCACACATAAAGGGTACTTTTACCCCTAGACACTTCAAAGTTTCCAACTTCACAATTGGAAAGAATGCACTGAACAAAGTAAATGAGTGGTTAGGCCACTTTAAGATGAATGTTGCATTTTGTAGATATGTAGATACAAAATATTTTATTGTTAATGCAAGGAAATTTTATACTCCCACCATTCCAATTAGCAATAGATATGCACAATGTCCTAAAGAGGATCTCATTAGGAATATCCTCAACCAAAATGAGATAGAAACAAGGACACAATAATTACAGGAATTGTTGTCCTTAGAAAAACACGTGAAAAAAGGGGAATTCATTTGGAGGCTTTTTCCCGATGTTGCCTTATTTGCAAAGGCTAGATTAGATGATGGAAAATTTCAATACTTTGATCAACTATTTGGAGGGATTAATTGATGATAAGGAGAGGGAAAATGAGAGGCATTCTTCTTCAGATTATGAAGAAGATAGTGATGATGGTTATTCAATGCACATCCTTCCTAGCATGGAATAGCCACTTCTTATTGAGCAAGAAGTGGATGAAAATGTAGTTGTCAATTTGATATAACTTCCAAATTCTGAGGATACTAATGACCCTCCTTTTAAAAAGCCAAAAATGCAAACAGTAGAGCCTTCACAAGTATGTGCTACTAATAACAAAAAAGATAGAATTGGAAATCTAATTACTAGCACTAGGACCTATAATCAACAATTGAGAAAGAAGATCAGAGAGTAGAGGAAAAAACAAAAAAATATAGTAGAGGAAATTGAGTTGCCTCTAGCTTTGTGCCAAGATGAAAGATTGCTTCATCAAGAAGCTTTCTTAAAAGATGATGAATTCATAAAAATAGATGAATTCAAAAACTTCTTGGTATGGTATAAGAAACAATAGGTTGCTTCTACAATGTAGATAACAGAAGAAGGCCAAGTGCCAAAAGAAGCCATTCAAGCTTTGAAGGATTATGATCCTGAATCAGAAACAATCTCTCCTGAAGAAGCCAGGAGGTTAGTAAAGATGAGAAAAATGTTACTTGTACCTAGTTGGGATCTTTCTTCTGCATTTATAATAGACCAAATAAGAAGGCAACCAAAAATAAATTTGTGTTCAGAAACCCAAGTAGGGGATATAATCAAAGGATTTGGGTATAGCCCAAAAAATCAAGCATTGGCTATGCGGAGCTTGTATCCCAAGGAACATAAGCCCTCTCTCTTAAATGTGCAAGAGAAGATGGACGGAGACAAAATAATATAGTCAATACACAACACTGGTGACCTTGAGATTTCTTAAGTGCTCACTCATTTTGCAAGATTAAATGAAGACAAATCAAAGTAGCTCTCAGATAGATATGAGATCTGTTTAAAGATTACAGTGCAATTGTTAGAGATAGAGAGTTGCACATCATGAAAGAAAGGGCATTAAAGAAAACAGTGGAGGATTTGACTCAACAAATAATATACATGTCTGTGATTGTGCCTCCACCCCCTGAACAGTCTACGACATCAGAGACTGAAAGTGTAGAGGGAGAAGAAGAACATGCAGTGAGAGAGAAAATCACTTTCGAGAAGAATGAGGCAGTATTGCAAGGGCTGAATAAAATTTTGGAACATAGAGTACAAGTTTTAAAGGAAAAAGCAGATATTGTTTATATTTCCTATAATAAATTACCTAGATTACAAGTAGAGGTTAAAAATTTTGTTACTATTTTGAATACCTACTTTGGAACTTGGCCAACAAGAATCTTGTTGTTTGAAAGACTAGCAGCTGTGAAACACTTGAGGATAGATATTCCACAGATAGTTTTGCAAGTAAAGGAAGAGATTGATCAGATAGGAATAACATTATCCTTTTTTAAGGGTAAAGAAAATCAAATTGAGGTGAGGGCAATAATGTTTAGGCCTAATTCCAATAGGTTTATTCCACATATCAAGGCAGAAAATGGAGCAGTAAAGGATTTGAATACATGGAGATCACAATTTGATTCACTACTACCTAAGAAAGAGGTGTTTATTAATAATAGCAATGAATTAGATATGGACTACTTCAATTCAACTCTTGATGAACTTATTAAGGCTGAAATGGACTTCATTAAGTTCATTACAGATGTGAAACAAATTGCAGATGCAAGATGGGAGAGACAAAAGGCACAACTGCATAGCATTCAAGAATTTTAGTGGCCCACAAAGGAGCAAATAGCTGGATGGGATGCCCTCACAAAGAAAATAATGAAGAACTCACTTGAAATCTGACACCTGACCTATGAATATAGGGATGGTAACTATTTATGAAGAATGGTGTAGGTTAGCCTGAAATGGTGGTCACCATATCTCGTAATAACTCAATGAAGTTATCAAGAAAATCTCTAGACAAAGGTGTCAGTTATCAATTAAGGAAGATCAGACGAGTCCAAAATGTTTTTGTCTTTCCATCACCTGATAACCTCAATTATTTTTTTATTTTTCTTGTTTTTAGGTTTAGGGCTAAAAATATTCGAGGCTTCTTCTATTCTTATTCTAAAAAGGATTCCAAGATGTTTTAACTATATATTTTTGAATTGTAATCTCTTATTTAGAAAGCTTCAATGTTGTATATAATTTGTTCAAAATAGATTTCTTATCTTTGTCTGACAATCTGAACATAAAATTTTGTATGTGTAGAAACAGGCTTATTTTCTATAAAATATATTATAGTTTCTAACTTATTTAGTTATTTTGTCTTTACTTTTATATTATACTCTTCAATGGTTTTATGATATACTCTTGTATGTTTCTATTCAAACTGCAACTAATCTACAAGGCATTTTACACTATATTTTTTGATTTCTTCTTGTGGATTTACATACAATAACTATCTACCCAATGGAATAGGCACTGGTTGGATGTGTGTTATGCAGTCATCTTTCAGTCATAAAACACAAAGTATATCACTAAAACACCTTTAGTTACTTACTTCATGCATGCATTAGAATAAAAAGGTTAGCTTGAAATGGAAGACACCATATGTCATAATAACTCAATGAAGTTATCAATAATATCTACAAATAAAGTTGTCAGTTATCAATTAAGGAAGATCAGACGAGTCCAAAAGTTTTTTGTGTTTCCATCACCCGCGAGCCTCAATTATTTGTTTTGTTTTCTTATTTTTAGGTTTAGGACTAAAAATATTCAAAGCTTGTTGCATTCTTATTCTAAAAAGGATTCCAAGATGTTTTAACTAAATATATTTGAATTGTAATTTCTTATTGAGAAAGGTTGAATGTTGAATATAAAAAGGCTTAATTTTAATAAAATACATTACAGTTTGTGTCTTATTTTGTTATTTTGTCTTTACTTTTATATTATACTCTTCTATACAAAATTATAAATATTGGAAAGTTATCATCTACTATTGTGGCCATAATTGCAATGACTTCCATTGTAATACATTTTTCTAATTAAAAATAGAAACTATGTTTTTGTTGGTTGCCATCTATTATGCCCTCGAACCTATGACCTCGACCTTGAACCTCACAAAACATCCGTAACCGTGCAGTGACAGGTAGCCTTCATTTTCTCACATCCCAATGCCGTTGAAGACAAATTAATAATTTCATGAAAGGACTTTTAAATGTTTTAATAAGATATGCGTTTCCCCTTTGCTAAGATATTTTGGTAAGATGAAAGTATTTTGTAAAAAAAATTGTCATATTATTTAATATTTTATTTAATATAATATACTATAATATTATTTAAATTTAATAAAAGTAACTGTTCCCCTTTGTAAATAATATTTTATATTATTTAATATTTTGTTTAATATCATATAATATAGAATTAAATTAAAATATAATATTAGAATTATGTTAGAATTATATTAAAAATTTCTATTATTTAATATTTTATATAATATAACTTTTATATAATTATATAATAATATATATTTTAAAGATATATTATATAAAATATTAAATAATAGAAAAATTAAATAATATATAGAAATTTTAAAGTAATTCTATTATTAAAATAATCATATTTATTAAAACTTTACTTTTAAAATTTTAAAAAGTTAAAAAATAGTGTTATTAAATTTTTTATATAATTATTTTCAAAACTTATAATTAAGTTGATAAATTTTTAACTGTACGATATATCACAAAAATTAATAGTGTCAAATATCGCATTAGATGACATCGATATTATACATAAAATTAACTGAGAATAGTCAGAACAATTAAAGCACATTCGTGACAAATCTAAGAAAGATTTTTTTAATTAATACTCTTCCAAATTGGAGACAAAGTCAAATATTTGTATTGAATGCAACATTTTCGATCATCAAATTTATATGTCAGTCACTACTAAATCTGACATTGACAAGTTATAATAAACAACAAAAGGTAGCCCTAAACTTATAATAACAACATAATACACCATAGGATCAACATGTAAATTACTCATTGTAGTCGTTGGTTATCAAAAAATGTACAACAACAAAGCAAAAAGCATATGCATTCCTTTTCAAATTTATTGGCATTTAATATCTATCAACAACTGCAAATAAAATATTACAATTAATATAATTGTATAAATTAAAAAAATATACACCTGGATTGATCTGAAGACACGTTCCACTTTGAAATATTTGGAGGCGTACTCTCGCATAATGATTTACAATGGAGAAAATAAAAATGAAAACTGATGAGATGATATTTTACAAACAGAAAATTAGATAGTTTTTATATCTCTAAATAATTACTTTTTTCGATATGTATGACGATATTTGTTATGTTTAAATATAGAAGACTCTTGGATATCAACATAAATAGCAGTTCGATGATTCAAAGCGACTGTTTATTGCTACTCAATTACTACTCGTCCTCATTGTATTTGCAATTTTTCCTTGAATAACTGAGAGTTGTTGAATATACATTAAATTGCTTTCAATGTTAAATGGTTTGGTTGGTAACAGTTTTTCCTTTTCCTCTTCAATATGACCATCTTATTTGACCGCCACGATAGCCTATATAAGAATTGTTCTACTAATAAAATACTGAACCAACAACATATTTTACAGAAGTGTTAATATAGAATTTAATATATACATTCTCTTGAGCATCAAGACATTCAAAGTTCATCATTATGAAGGCATTATTTTTTGATTGCAGGAAAAAATAGGTTTTAAAGGGGACCCAAAACCCCATACAAGTTAGAGTAAAATGTTTTAGCGTTTAAGCATACTAAAGAGAAACAGGACTGAGCCCCAGTCCACCATAACCAAAACCAACAGAAAAAATCCCAAAACCAAACACCAGCAAAAAACAACTACCAGGGAGTGTATGCAAATTAGATGTCTAATAACTAGAGATGATAAATTAACTATTTAAAGGCAATAAATCAATCTAATGCAACACAATGAAGAATAAAAAGTAACTATAAAATGATGAAACTAAATTAATTACCTTCACCTACCATGCATCTTGTCTCCATTATCCTCCTAGCCTTGATTTCTTGAAGAGCTTGAGCTCTCAGATTTCCAAATGAAGCCTTCTCCCAAGATGCTACCAAAGTGTGGAGATTTTATGAAATGAGTGCACAATAGCTTATGCAATCTAATGGATGGAATGCAAATGAAATGATGATAATATGGATTGATTGCTCTTAGAATGCTTGGATGCTTGGATGCTTGGATGCTTGATTGCTTGAATGCTTGAATGCCTATTACAAAATACCTATTAGCTCAGAAAGGGGAAATGTGGCTCCTTTTATAGAGTTTTGGAGGATCTAGGCCTAGGTGGTGCAATCCTACAGTTGAGAATGAAAGGTGGAAGATCCTAGGGCTAGGATTGACTTGGTTGAAGGAGTTGAGAGAAAGGGGGATGTAGTTGGAATGTGAGAGGAAGAATAGGGATGATGTTCCTCTCACATTGACATGGAGGAGAAGAAGGTGGAAGGGAAAGACACATGTTAAGTGTCTCACAAAGACCAAAGAGAGAAAGAGGGAGAGACCTTTTCCTCACGAGGACTCTTTGCACAAGTGTCCTATGAGTCACCTTTGACCCTTAGAGGTGGCTTGAGAAGCCCCTTAGGAATAGGGAATGTCTCTTGACTTGGTTGTTGAGAGGACATGTGGTCATGAGACTAAGTCCTCTGAGGCCACATAGCCCTTAAGAATAGGACATGTGTGGGCGAGGATAATTACTAATAAATAATTAGTAATAATTATTTATTTTAGTTAAGATGATGTGTCAAGTGAGTGGGTAGATGAGGTGGACTAGAGGTCTTAGTCATATTTAGGTGATTGTATATTTATTTAAATCACTTTAATAAGACTAATTAGAAGACTTAGGATAGAGGAATAGACTATAGTGAATTCACTAAATAAATTGAATAATTTATTTAATAAATAGAGGAATAATTATTAATTAAATAATAAATATTTAATTAATTTATCAAGTCAATATTAATTAAATAATAAATATTTAATTAATTAATGAAGCCATTTTTAAGTGTATACATTTTGCCCCTCTTTGAAATAATGTGCTGGTCACATTGTTTTAAAGAAAAATCAAGCATTTTTGCCCCTGCCCCAGACAATGTCTCAGACGACCTATGCATGCCCCCTCGAGAGATTGATTGACAAAAAAATAAAAAATTATTTGAATTTTTAGTTGATTTTTTTATTTTTTATTTTTTATTTTTGAGTTGTACAATCAATCTCATGAAATAATGGTAGAAAACAGGGTGGAATGGAAGAAAAATGGGAGATAGGGTCCACACACCAAGCATATCAGGTCCACAGGCTGTAAATAGGGCTAAGGGGTCCACAATAGGCTCATTATGCACACTTGTCTGGTGGAGATCAGAGCGCAAGAGAGAGAAGAGAGCAGAGCCACCAGGATGTCATTCCCATTGTCAGATCATCACTTTGAGAGGGTCAGACACTTCCAGCGACCACCCGATTTGGGTGAACCGGTAGGTGACTTGATCCTGCTTTGTGATTTCATGATTTGATGCATGTTAGAGTAGAATTTTAGCATGTTTAGGGTAGATGGAATGGTAGATTAGATTAGAATTTTTTTTTTGTTTTTGAACGATGAATGAATGCGCAGTTGCGTCACATTAATGCGCAACAACTAGCGATATATGCGCAACAAGTTAAAGTTTCTACGCATGTGTTGAGTGCAGCTGTGCATTCATACTAGTAGAAAATTAGCATTGCGCAAGTATGCAATAAAAGCACACATATATGAAAATGTACGGATTCATACATAATTGTTGCGCAAATGTGGAGGAAAACAGCGCATAGGTGAAAACATGCGCAAATGTGAAAGAAAGTTGCACATGCATGTTTCAATACTACACATGTGTTTTAGGTGGTAGAATATGGTCAAAGTAGATAGTCAATTAGGTCAAACTTGATGTTGATAAGTCGATTTGATCTGTCGATGGTTGATTTTGATTAAGATTGGCAACATCATAGCATGGTTTCTAATTAACCAGTCTTGAATGTAGATAATTGATAGAATTATCTTGTTGAAACATGTGATAAAACATGTTTGAAATTGATATGATAGGATAGATAGATTGATAGATTAGTTTATCAAAATTTGATAGGTTGATTGTTGTTGACTTGAATAGGAGGATATTACAGATACTCTGATGTCACGAGAGAGATATACCATCACACAGAATCTGAGACCGGCACTGTCAGAGATTGACAGACTGGTGATCGGAGTGTTTGGGTTGTATTACATGATCTACACACCTGAGATTCAGGTGAATCTCAGTATGATGATGGCATTAGTAGAGCGATGGCACTCGAAGATGAGTACCTTCCATCTTTCGAGAGGGGAGATGATAGTCACACTAGAGGATGTATATCACATCCTCTGTCTTCCCATCACAGGTGAGATGGTTCAGTACGATCGGCATAGTGGAGTCACAGAGTGTAGAGCCCTCTTCGGTGATGATGATATAGAGGATGGAGAGATTAGCTAGAAGGACTTGGTTGATCTGTATGAGCCTCTGCCAATAGTGCTAGCAGGAGTGATTGGGGGATTTGTATGACCTGATCATAGGTCACATGGATTTGCAGTTGGATGGGGCCACACATTACAGCGGATGATGGAGGGGACCCAGTTTTCTTGGGGGGTGTGTTTATTAGCACATCTTTATCATGATATGCATCAGGTGGTGTACCATGGGGGTGCATCTCTATCAGCAGGTGTGACACTACTCCATGTTTGGGCATGGGAGCACATTGTAGTGATGCAACCAGTGGCCATTAGATTTCAGGGTGCAGGGCAACCCTACATTCATTTATATTCCTCAATTTTATCACAGGCAAAACTGGGCCATTTAGAGTTTTGGCGGTATACATTTGATACTTTAGATACAGTGATATGGAGACTGTACTTAGGTTGTGAGCCATGGGATGATGAGTGGTAGCTAGGTTTTTGCTTTGAGTCACGGTGGCTAATAGGGAAGACACCCTTTATTTTGGAGAGACAGTTGGTTAGCCGAGTTTTGCACCAGTTTGGCAGAGTCCAGGGCATGCCCCAGGGTGTGACAGAGTTTGCTAGGACTCATTAGGAGAGACAGGACTGGGGACCTATGGCATCCTTTGATATGACCTGAGAGGAGTTTGTGGACATGCCATTTCAGGCATGGACCATGAGGCAGACAGTGGTAGACCCTGGGATGACTGCAGATCTTGAGCAGTTCTTAAGAGACTTTCATGTACCATGAATTACAGATCCAGTAGCTAGGCCTCCAGAGAGAGATCCAGTAGATAGATGCCATAAGAGATGCCGAGGGAGAGATAGGTGACACTGAGGGAGAGGTGATGGTAGTGATGATGGAGGAGATGGTGGAGATGGTGGTGGATATAGAGGGAGAGGGGATAGGGCAGGACCACAGATGAGGGGAGGTGGAGTGAGGAAGAGGGGATTGATGCCTCCCCCAGGTAGACAGGGATAGAGATAGCCTCTGACACAGCCAGCTGCAGGAGCTCCATTATAGGTACCAGTCACTCAGGTACAGATACTAGCTACCCCAGTACAGGGACTAGCTGCATAGGTACAGGTGCAAGGATAGGATGAGGCAGACATCTTATTGGCACATGGGGGTGTTGTACAGGGTGGCCAGGTTCATGATGATGTACAGGATGATCCAGATGCTGAGATGGTGGATGTACATGCACAAGATGAGTAGACAAACATGGATATCGGGGGACAGGATCCCTATTTTCAGAGAGATGCTACTGAGGAGGAGCCAGATATTGATGCATTGCTAGTCTGACTAGCAGTTACACAGGTGCAGGCAGACCAGGTTCTAGGTCTAGAGAGACAGATTGAGAGGATGGATAGACAGATGAGAGTATTGAGACATGAGCAGGATGCAGTGCTTGAGAGACTCAGGGAGTCGGAGATGCTACTAGATGAGCTGCAGTGCACAGAGGAGTTGGGTCCTCATGGAGATAGCATCAGAGCCATGATACATACCAAGAAGGAGATATCCTACTGGTGAGAGGCATATAGATAGGCAGTCCTGAGGGATCAATGGATCGGGTGTTATAGGGAGAGCTCAGTGGCTATGTGGTAGTTCATGACAGAGGGGCACCAGCTGGTGGAGAGGGTGTATCATCATGCCCTCCTAGAGCACTGACAGGTTCGAGAGATCAGGGTGGATCCTCAGCATTGGGTAGTTTAACACAACAGGGCCACATTGCATCTCGTAGATAGCGGCAGTTAGAGTCTGGAGGCAGTGGCTCATAGATTGTGAGAGATCATTGTATACACTGTTGTACCATTATGTTTCATTGTATCATTATATTTTGATTTGATGGACACTGACTATGGACACATTGTTATTGATTTATATCATTGGACATTTGGACATTTTTTTTGTTTTATGGACTTTATATGATGGATGCTATATGATTGATTCTATATTTATAGTGATGCAGTTCTATCATGATTTTCTTTGATGATTTATATACATGTGCGTACTGACATATGCAGGATGTGATGATTTACTTTAATATGCATAGAATGGATGTCTTAGAATGCAAGATAATTTACTTTCTATGTGATGCATAATGGTTAAAAATATAACATATGATGTTAACATATAAATGCATGTCTTAAATGATGCTTACTAATGCTATGTTATGTGATTACTAATATAATGATGTGAAACAATGCAGATAGTGGATAATGAATGGATACTTAATGAACAATGTAATAAACAATAAATACATGATGATAAAATACATGTAATGGATAATAAATGATGGTGTAATGCAAATGATGGCTAATGTAATAAATGATAATATACCTAAGATGTTTGAATATAACAACTGATAACATGATAATGTACCTAATGAAAAAAATGATTGTGTGCAAAATGTTAAATGCAAAAATTTGTAATATTTTTGGTTTTCCAAATGTCCTCAACTTAAATAACAATGTATCTGACACAAGAAGAATAGACTAAAAGAAAAGATAACCTAATAAGAAAGGTAACCTATAAACCTCTATAAAAGGAGCACTTATATGTAAGTCATGAACTGTTTAAATGAAATGCATTATGAAATGAATGTATCTCCACAACTTTAGGTAACATCTTAGAACTTCATAATAACTAGAACTTGATTTTCATCATTGAGCTCGTTATGTTGCAGGAAAATGCAAGCATCATGGTATAATTAAACTAGGATGACCTGAGCACTTCTTGCATGGAGTTTAATATTGAAAACTTGACAAGCATCTAGGTATAATTGAACCGAGATGACCTGAGTTTCATTTGCATAACAGACAAGGAATATTCTTCCATCGGGGAACAAATATTTGGAGTCAAGGTATGTGCTGGCGTATCACCATAAATAGCATATGTAGAACAACATGATTTGGATGTTGTCAATACCATTAAATGAATGAAGGCACTTATGTGCAGACACCCCAATTATTTGTTCCTTTGATTTCATGGGGAAATATCCCACAAACAGCAACCAAAGAAAATACCATGCTCCATCATGGCTATCCTAATCAATGACATTTTAGAGTTTCAAACTCATGTCAAAGATATCATGGAATAGCATAGGAAACATGATAACAATGAAATCTAGATATGAATGCATAATTTACAACAAATCATTCTAACATGCCTGTCATGAATATACATTTCTTTTGCCAAAAAGATAGTGTAAGATATAGTGATCAGTTCAAGTGATGATGTATAGTCAAGATTCGATAGATAAATAGTCATGTTTCGAAGGATAGATTACAGATTCTAATTCATCATAAAGATATCATTGTGAAAGAACATTTGATTGCGTTTGCTTTATTCGGTGAAAATACTCCATTATGTCCTCTAAGAGTCATGACTATCATAGATCCACTTCCTGAACTAGGTCGAGGACATGCCCCCAGCTAGGTGATGGACTAACTTATTATGGATGAAGAAAGATGCAACAAGACTAGGATGAAGACCATGACAAATGATCAAGCTATGATGGAATTTTATTATGGGTAGATACAATGGATGGTGTATGAACTAGCCATTTTATTATGATATGTACATGGAGGGTATGGGGACTGACTAGCCATTTTATTGTGGATATATACAATGAATAGACACACTAGAATAATCCTAATAGATAGAGAAGCTAGCTCGATACACATGGTGCCTATTTCCAGGTTTTCACCACATGCTTTTATTGCAATTTTCTTTTGATTTTTTTATTTTATTTTTTATTTTTATGATTTTTTATATTTACAAAATATATACATAGCCCTTGTTTTGGGATTTCAAGGATAGAACTTCTTGAGATGAATACTGTTAAGAGGTTCATCCAAAGGATCTCCTTCAGGCGTAGACAACTGATAAACCCCAGAACCATAAACTGCTGTAACTACAAAAGGACCTAACCAATTGGGTTCGAACTTGCCCTTCTTTTCATGATGCAATTGATTCTTTGGATTTTCATGAAGGAATAAGTCACCCAGCTGAAAGTCTCTGACCTTTACCTTGCTATTATACTGATGAGACATACACTGCTGATAGAATTTCAAATGATCATAAGCTCTCTAACAACATTCATCCAATAGTTCTAGTTCAGTCAACCGTGCAACTCTATAGTCTTCATCAGGAATCAAATCTTTGAGAGTGACATAAAGTGAAGGCAACTCGACCTCGAGGGGCAGGACTGCTTCAGATCCATAGACAAGGGAGTATGGGGTGGCTCCAGTAGGAGTACAGATGGAGGTATGGTAAGCCCATAAGGCTGGATTTAGTTGGATATGCTAGTCACGACCAGTGTCATTGATAGTCTTTTGTAGGATTTTAACAATAGTTTTATTTGACGCCTCAGCTTGGCCATTTCCTTGGGGATAGTATATGGTAGAATAGTGATGGGTAATATGGAATTTTGTGCACAGTTCATCCATGTCCTGATTTTGAAACTATTTCCCATGATCAGTAATGAGATACATAGGTATACCATATCTACAAATGATATAGTTTAAGATAAACATGGATATTTGTTTCCTTGTGGCGGTAATTAATGGAATGGCCTCAATCCATTTAGTAAAGTATTTCATGGCAGTGAGAATCCATTTGTGACCATTGGAAGATGGAGGGTTGATAGCGCCCATGAGGTTGAGCCCCCACTGAATGAATGACAAGGTAGTTGTAAAAGGATGTAACTCTTGTGTTGGAGCATGAATAAGGTTTCCATGTATCTGACATTTCTTGCATGCTCTAGCAAAATGAAAGGAATTTGTTTCCATGGTAGGCCAATAATAACCCATATGCATGAGTTTCTTAGCCAAAGAGGGACCACTCGAATGTGTCCCACAAATACCCTCATGTATGTCTCGCAAGGCAGTTTGAGCTTCATCATGCTTGAGACATCGAAGGAGAGTACCATCAAGACCTCACCAATAAAGGGTATCAGATATTAGGACATAGCGGGAAGCTTGGTGGAGAAAAGTTCATTTTTGATTGCGGGATAGGTCAGGGGGTAGGATGTCATTTTTTAGATAGGAATAAATTTGTCCATAGATTGGGGAGTCATGTCCAATTAGATGACATATAATACTCATATCAGGATCATCATATGTAGGACAAGTCAAGGATTCCACCAAGAACTCAAAACGGACCTTGGTATCTTCTTTATCAAACAAAGAAGCAATTGTTGCCATGGCATCGACAACCTTGTTATCATGCCAAGGAATCTGCTCAAAAGTGATGACTGAGAAATATTGTTTGAAGTCATCAAACATACATTTATATGGTAATAAATTATCATCTTTAGTCTGATAATCATCATTAACCTGGTTTATAATCAACTAAGAATCCCCATAGACATTTATTTCAGTTACTTTCCATGATAAAGCCATCTTTAACCCAATCAACAAGGCTTCATATTCTACTACATTGTTGGTGCAAGGAAAGAGCAGCTTGTAAGATTTCGGAATGGTGTATCCTTGTGGTGTGACAAAAAGAATACCAGCTCCTGAACCCTATTGAGTATACGATCCATCAAAATATAGTTGCTAGGTTTGTGTAGATAAAGCCAAAATGTGTGCATTAGGAAACTCTATATGTATAGGTTGGTCATCTGTTAATGGAACATCTGCTAGCTGATCTGATATCACTTGACCTTTGATAGCCTTCCTGTCTACATATTCAATATCAAATTCACTAAGTAGCATGACCCACTTAGCCAATCTTCCTGTCAATGCTATTTTTCTTAATAGATATTTTAAAGGATCAATCTTTGCGATGAGCTAGATTGAATGTGACAACATGTAATGTCACCATTTTTGTGATGCAAAAACAACGGCTAGACATGCTCTTTCTATAGGAGAATAGTTTAGCTCATATCCCACTAGGGTGCGACTGATATATTAGATGGCCTTTTCTTTTCCTTCATGATCTTGCTGAGCCAGTAGAGCACCTAGTGAAATTGTCGTAGCTGAAATATAGAGCAAGAGTGGCTTGCCCAGAATTGGTGACATTAGAGTTGGAGGATTCACCAGATATTGCTTGATTTTATTGAAAGCTGCTTCACACTAATCATCCCATTGGAATAAGATATTTTTATGCAACAAATGTTGAAAGGGATGACTTCGATCTGCTAGTTGAGAAACAAATCTTTGGATGGATTGGAGACATCCTTGCAAGGATCTTAACTGACTGATGTTAGTGGGTGAAGCCATCTCCAATATTGCTTTAACTTTTTTTGGATCCACTTCGATTCCTTTGGCTGAGACAATGTACCCTAACAGTTTACCGGATGTAACTCTGAATGCACATTTCTTTGGATTGAGGTGAATCTGATACTTTTCCATTCGGGTGAATATTCTATCCAACACTCTCAAATGACCAGCTCTATCTTTGGATTTTGCTAAAATGTCATCAACATAATCTTCCATAATGGTGTGCATCATATCATGAAAGATTTTGGTCATTGCTCTTTGGTAAGTTGCTCCAGCATTTTTGAGGCCAAAAGGAATCACATTCCAGTAGTATGTACCCCATGGACAAGTAAAAGCCATCTTTTCTTGGTCTTCTGGCACAATCTTGATTTGGTTATAGCCAAAAAATCCATCCATTAATGATAACATCTCATGCCTAGCTGTCAGGTCAACAATAATGTCAATATTTGGCAGAGGAAAGTCATCTTTCAGACAAGCCTTA
Source organism: Chamaecyparis obtusa (assembly GCA_027943335.1). NCBI lineage: Eukaryota > Viridiplantae > Streptophyta > Pinopsida > Cupressales > Cupressaceae > Chamaecyparis > Chamaecyparis obtusa. Next base: position 28,276 of record BSBK01000480.1, read on the forward strand.
TTAAGATCCCAAAAATCAATACAAATCCTGATAGATTTGTCTGGTTTTGAGATGGGGACAATATTTGAAATCCACTCAGCATAATCAATAGCCCGAATGAATCCAACATCTAGGAGCTTCTTCAATTCCACTTTAACCATTAATGCAATATGGGGATGCATCTTGTGGAGCTTCTGCTTAACTAGTTTTACACTTGGTCGGATAGATAAATGATGCATTATGAGATTTGGATCCAGACCAGGCATATCAGCATAGGACCAAGAAAAGTTGATTTATCTTTCTTTGAAAATTTTTGCAAAAGCTTCTTTCTCTGATTCTGTCAAGGATGCTGCTACTTTGAGGATGTGCGGAGACTCTTCTGTTCCAATGTTAAGAGGTACTGTTGGTTCTATATGAATAGAAGATTGCTCTTGATACAAATAGTTGGGAAGATTGTCAATCCTTCCATTGTCAGGCACCTTAGAGAGGTTTTCACCATCAGATGTGTCATTTCTTTTTACTATTTTTGGATCTAATACTGCCACTGAGTGGTTTTCACCATTAGATCTGTTGATTATTTTTATATTTTTATGACTGAAAGGATTGACACTCTCACCAAAGTAGGCCATGCCATTGAGTTCTATCAAAAATCCTGACTTGTGATCCCCTAGTGGTAAATGATCTCTGATTCCAAGATAGTCAATGATTGCATCATCATTATGGAATACATCAAGTTTTGGATGACTAGGAGAATCCCAATCGATAAGTTCAGGATATACAAGGGGCATTGGATCATTCGGGTCAGTTTCAAAGGTAGAGATGGTATTGATAGAAAATTTGTCAAGATGTATGATGGTATCTACAAGGTCTATTTCCATACTCTCATCTGATTTGTCTATCACAAAATAATGCTCACCTCCCTCACAATTGACAAGAGTAGTATTACATGGGACCAATCCTAGTGAGTCACTCCTTGAACTCTCTCCCTCATGGTAATCATTACTATAGTGATGGATAACATCAAATCCTATTTCTATAGTACAATCAGATAATGAATCCCATTCATAATCATTTGAGTCAGAATCATCATTATCTCCAAGTCTATCAATGATTCCTTGTGCTATCCTTTATTTCTTTGGATCCACATACATACCATTCTTTCTGAATTGCAAAGCAGGAGCTTTAAATATCTCATGAAAAGGTGTGATCTTTTCTTTTCCTTTTGCTTCTTTTGGTCCTTCTCCTTTGTATCCTAATCCTGTAGTGTCTCTTTGATAGTTTGGATTTTGCAAGATCGGTTTGATAACACCTTCTCTTTGTAACCCTATAGGTCTAGCACCTTGGTATCTCATCTTTTGTAACAAAGTATACCCTTTACCATAGACATCAGGTGATATATATTCATGTTTGATATCCTCTTCATTCTTCTGTGACTTAAGCAAATGATCAGCATTATGCTCAGCTGCCTCTTTGGATATTGTGCCTCAACTTATAAATGTGTCATAAACAAGTGTGAAAGGGGGTTCTGATTGTTGTTTAGTGATCAAAGATCTACCATATGATCTAGGAGATAAAGGTAACTCTATGATGCAAAGAGCTTGACCTAAAGTGTATTCCCCCATACTTCTTTCTTTTATGTCTATCTTGATCCTATTTGATTTTGAAGTTGATGCTATATTACTAGGATCAATGGGTGTAGTTGTAGAAGATCCAATACGGTTATAAGGTATCAAAGAATCAGATGTCTTCACAGAACTGCAATACTAGAATGGATTAGTGTCTCCCTTGATAGTGACTTCTTGACCATTATGAGGGAATTTCAAGCATTGATGATAGGTTGATGGTACAGCTTGCATGGAATGAATCCATGGTCATCCCAAGAGAATGTTATAAGCAAGATCCATGTCTAGGACTTGACAAGGTACATCTTTGATTATAGGACCTACTCTGATTGGTAAAACAATAGACCCCTTGGATGACCTCTCTTCCTCATCATAAGATTTTATCATGATTTTCTTCTTAGGATCAACAACATTTTCAAAAAATCCCAATGCAAGGACTAGTTTCAATGTATAGATATTTAAGTCAGCTCCTCCATCTATTAGTACTCATTTAATTTTGTGACTCTAGACAAGGACTTCGATATGTAGGGGAGCATTATGAGGTTGGGTAATAGCTAAGTCATCATTCTCAGTGAAGGACAAGTAATGTGGGGTTGTTAAATGGCCCACCATAGCTTGAAATTAATCATGATCTAGATTTGTGGGTACTTGGGTTTCTAAAAGAGCTTTTTCAAGGATATCTTTGTGAGATGGGGATAGACGCAAAAGCTCTAAGATGGATATCTAGGTAGGTGTTTTCTTGAGTTGTTCCAAAGGGTTGTATTGGTTGGAAATATTTGTTGTAGACTTTGGGACATAAACAAACTTGTTGTGAGGTGCATTTGGTTTAGACTGGACTCCTTGGAGAGTAACTTTGGATTGAGCATGAGTAGTAACATGGACTGGGTGACTCTCTAATTTTCCTTTGATGGTAATGACATTGGCATAATACATAGAAGGATGACATTCAGAAATGTTACCAACATATCGATAAGGAGTGGAATTATAATTGGCTTGATTGTCACTCTTAGTATTGGAAGAACCTCCTTTTTCATGTTTAGGAAGTGAATCTTTGAAAGCCATATGTGATTCATTTGAGGTATGTCCGTCAACACTAATTTCACCACTTTCAATTAGATCTTGAATTACATTTTTGAGCCTTTTGCAATCATTGGTTTTATGTCCTTTGCCTCTGTGAAATTTTCAATAATCATGCTCATCCCACCAAGAAGGCTTCACTCTAGGTTCAAAATCTTTCATGTCAGGAAGCATAATGAGCTTCTTTGTGATTAACTTTTGTAAGGTTGATTCGAGAGATTCCCCTAAAGGAGTAAAGTTTCTTCGAGGTGACATGAAAGGCAATCTTGGTTTAGATGAATCTTTGTTGATATTTTGATTTGATGATTGATTGCTGTAAGTACCTTGAGTAGCATTGGCCCGACTTGTGAGTTTGAGAAGGGGTTGTGTTGGTTTGACATTACAATTATCAACAATCCTGTCATTGACAATGTTTTTGTTTTTATTCCAGAATTTTGATTTGTCATTGTTCTAGTTGTTGGAATTGGATTTGAAGATCCAACATTGTCTTTAGAATAAAGTTTGATCTTGCCTTTTCTGACCATGGCTTCCTCAATTTTGATACCATTTTCTATGAGCTTATTGAAGTTTGGTGGACATTGCAATTGTAACCTATAACTCATTTTTGGTGTAAGGTTATGCACAAAAATATCCATCTTTTCTTGTTCAAGAATTGTTCATGGATATTTGGCAAACAATTGACGCCATCTTTGCAAAAAAGTAAGGAAGGGTTCTCCATTCTTTTGATGTGCATTGCGAAGATCAAGCATAGTGACTTCACGTTTGATGTTATATGAATAATGAGTCACAAATTTGTCAAGAAACTCATTGAAAGATTTGATGCCTGGGGGTAGTTTGGAGAACCATTCCATGGCTTGTCCTCCTAAACTTCATGGAAATAGTCGCATAAGATAAGTGTCATTGTGAGTGACTTCAATACAAGCAACACAAAACTCATGAATGTGGTCTTGTGGATCTGAATTCCCTTTGTATTTGTCAAATTTTGGTACCTCAAAATGAGGAGGGAATGGAATCATTGCTAAATTCTTATCAAAAGGATAAGGACATATATCATCCAAGGAATAATTCTTTGTTGATTATCCAGTTTGGATGTCATGTTGTTGAAGCATCTGAATTTGTTGTAGAACAGGATCCAAAGATAACATGTTTCCTTGAGAGTTTTGGGAAACATTGTTGTGGGAAGCATTGTTTTGTGAAGTATGATTTTGGGAAGGCTGGTTTTGCTGATCATTTTGAGAAATAGTATTTTTTTCATGACTATGAGAAGCATTGGATTTCTGATTGGTTTCCTTTGCTCCATGAGTATCTTGAGAACCTTTAGGGATTTCTTGATTGTTTGTGTGAGCTAGTTCTCTAAGATAGGAAACATCAAAATCACTTGGTAACTTAGCTCCTTGTTGAGCAAGCACGAGGAAATACATCTCTTTATCCAAGCCTAAGAGTCTTTCCATGACATGATAAAATTGAGGATCTTGTGAAGCTTCCCTAAGCTCGTCATTAGTGGGTTCGTTAGTGGATGTAAAAAGTGAAGTTTTCTTAGGAGCTTCGGGCCAAGGATTTTCTTCATTGCTGGTATTTCCTTCCATCTTGTCTAGGGATTCTAGATTAATGGCTTGTTTAAGTTTATGAGATCGAGTTTGAACCATAAAATTGAAAGAATTGATGGTGAGATGAAAGATTCTTGATGAGAAGATATGGAAAATGATTGATAGAAAAGATATTGAAATGTGTTGAAAAGTGATAAGACAACTTGATAAACTCTAAGTCAATAGGAGGTATAGATCTCACTATGATATGACAAAGGAAAATTAAGAGATAATAACCTAAGTAAGTTTGGTGGTTAATGATGATATATCCTGATATTGTAAACTCACAAAGATCAGAATCTGATAGATAAGGTAATGTTTCAACACTAAATTGAGAATTTCAAAGACTGGAAGAAAATGATTTGATGAGTTCTTAATGAAGGAATGGTGAAAAATGATGAAAATGGTCAAAATAAAGATCAGAGGTCTGTGTAACTCAACTATTTTTCTAGAATCTTACTAAGGATGAAAATGGGTATTTGAAAAAGTGATTTTGAAAATTGCAAAGTTTGTGGAAATGCTCACTGTTGTAAATGCGCAACAACAAATGTGCAAGATAGATTGATAAATGCGCAACAAAATGAAACAAATGTGCAACAAGATGTGACAGATGTGAACTGGTAAAAATCAAAAGCGCAAACAGTTTAAACAAATGCACAACAAATTGGATCAAATGCGCAGCAAGATGTGATATATGCGCAGGTTCTAAAGTTTTGATCTGATTTGAAAATTTTGGATGTTTCTGATGTTTTCTAGTATTTTTTTTTTTTTTTGGCAAAGTGAAAAATGCATAAACACACTCACGCAAGACATAAATGATTTTAATCTAACTATGCTAATATGAATGCACAAACACGGTTACAATCCTATGGTAGGCAAGGACGATATCTGCTGAATCCCCACTAGGATAATAAAATCCAACCACACAAATCCACAGTGGACAGCCTAGGAACTTGGAGGCACATGCTCCTCCTTACAGTGCACTCACTTCTCAGGCACACCAAGTTCTGAATTCAATGGGTCATTACTTCCCAAAGAACTGCTATCTCTACTATGAACCGTGAGTAATGTGGGGTGTCTTCACGAGCTTGGGTGACTCCTTGAGCCAACAGATAGAAGGTTTTTGGCCACTAAACAAAAGCTTTTAGTAAGGACATCTATTCAGGCGGTTGTGATCAAGTCATTTTCCCAATTAAGGGGGCTCTCCCAATCTTTTCAAAGCAAGGCTTTCACCTGTACTAAGTAAGACTTTAACGCACCACTGGGGTACTGGAGGAGATTTTGGTTGCCACAATGAATTCACACCTATCTAATGTGAGACTAATCACACTATCATTTTTTATATACCGGTTTGGAAGGGCTTGGCTTTAGCCTGTTACTGGTTGGGTCATTCCTTGGGGTGAGTACCTCTTTTCCGACCAAAGACTGCCCTCTAAAAATTATAAAAAGTTTCTCTTACACCCAAGGTCCACGAATGGCGAGGGGAGAGGATACGTTGTTATAATTTTAGGATTACAGATATGCTATTAAGCAAGACACAACAAACACTTGAGCTATTCTAAAGAAAACACACAAAGCAAAGACATGTCTTTTTTTAAGCCCAAACAAGATTATGGTTTATTTTGCAAACCCCTTGGCAATCTACAATCAAATCGTTAGAAAATTTGTTTAGCAGTGGGGTCTTCAAAAACAACATCCTGCAAAACAACCTAAAAGCTACCAAAGCAAATAGAAACTTGTCAAAGGTTAGCTAAAATTAAAATAAATCAGAAATTTAAACTTGACTACTATAAACAACAGATGCACAATAACAGTGAATAAATGCGTAGACTAATTAAACATATGTGCAGAATAGAATGATGGATGCACAGAAAAATGAAATAGATGCATATAAAATATTAATGTATGTGTAGGAAAATGTAACAGATGCATAGATGTTAATTAAAAACTGAAAATGAAAAAGATAGAAAAATGACAGATTTGATCAGAAATGCATGCACATAACAGATGAATGAATGCGTAGTAAAAACCTGGAAACGTCTGCACACGGAAAACTAAAAAAATAGAATGTTAAAAATGGAGGATGGGCCCTCCTTCTAGCGCCAAAAATGTATGCAAATTAGATGTCTAATAGCTAGAGATGATAAATTAACTATTTAAAGGCAATAAATCAATCTAATGCAACACAATGAAGAATACAAAGTAACTATAAAATGATGAAACTAAATTAATTACCTTCACCTACCATGTAGCTTGTCTCCATTGTCCTCCTAGCCTTGATTTCTTGAAGAGGTTAAGCTCTCAGATTTTACAATGAAGCCTTCTCCCAAGATGCTACCAAAGTGTGAAGATTTTATGAAATGAGTGCACACTAGCTTATGCAATCTAATGGATGGAATGCAAATGAAATGATGATAATATGGATTGATTTCTCTTAGAATGCTTGGATGCTTGGATGCTTGATTTCTTGAATGCTTGAATGCCTATTACAAAATACCTATTAGCTCAGAAAGGGGAAATGTGGCTCCTTTTATAGAGTTTTGGAGGATCTAGGCCTAGGTGGCGCAATCCTACGGTTGAGAATGAAAGGTGGAAGATCCTAGGGCTATGATTGACTTGGTTGAAGGAGTTGAGAGAAAGGGGGATGTAGTTGGAATGTGAGAGGAAGGATAGGGATGATGTTCCTCTCACATTGACATGGAGGAGAAGAAGATGGAAGGGAAAGACACATGTCAAGTGTCTCACAGAGACCAAAGAGAGAATGAGGGAGAGACCTTTTCCTCATGAGGACTCTTTGCACAAGTGTCCTATGAGTCACCTTTGACCCTTAAAGGTGGCTTGAGAAGCCCCTTAGGAATAGGGAATGTCTCTTGACTTGGTTGTTGAGAGGACATGTGGTCATGAGACTAAGTCCTATGAGGCCACACAGCCCTTGAGAATAGGACATGTGTGGGTGAGGATAATTACTAATAAATAATTAATAATAATTATTTATTTTAGCTAAGATGATGTGTCAAGTGAGTGGGTAGATGAGGTGGACTAGGGGTCTTAGTCATATTTAGGAGATTGTATATTTATTTAAATCAATTTAATAAGACTAATTAGAAGACTTAGGATAGAGGAATAGACTATAGTGAATTCACTAAATAAATTGAATAATTTATTTAATAAATAGAGGAATAATTATTAATTAAATAATAAATATTTAATTAATTTATCAAGTTAATAGTAATTAAATAATAAATATTTAATTAATTAATGAAGCCATTTTTAGGTGTATACAGGGAGAACCAAAAAGAAAAGGCCAGCACCAAGAACCCAAGGCACTAAGAAAACTCTTTACGAGTTTCATCCACTTCCTTCTACACCTCAGAGCTCTTCTTTATAGCAGCATTGAAGTCAGAAAGCTCCTGGATTCTTTCTTGGATCTTTCTCCTTTTCATAGACCTAGTACATTTACCCGGGCCATCCTCTTCCATCTCCTCATTATCCTCCTCAGGTTTCTTGCTAGGGGAGCCAACATCCAGCTCTACTTTGATGGTCAGAAAGTAGTCCATGGCAGAACCCATGAACATATTATTATCTTGCATGTGTTTCTTCATGGCATTCTCCAACGTATCCATTCTAACTTACATTTCCTGCACCTTCTTGTCCATGTCATTGTTCATGTTTCCTTCCACAGTGTTCGAACCAGATTCCAGCCTTTCCTGCAGGGAATCCACCTTAGCATAAATGGAACGACATTTTAAATTCAAATTCTTTATTTCCTGAAATACCCATTTCAATAAACGAACTGAGTACATAGAAGAAGCCTTCGCAATCTGAAGAACCCAAAAGGGGGGGTCAATTTTTTCATCCATGTCTTCTTTGAGAAGTTGAACATTTCATTCCTGCATATCCAAAGTTTTAATAAAGGGAATGTTCTGAGAATTGACAGTGACATTCACTTTCTCCGCACCAGGTGAAGCTGTCTCCGCATCAGGGGAAATCTTCTCTACGTCTGTGGCATCCTTTTGAATATCCAAACCAACCTCCATAATCACCTCCAACTTAGGGGAGATGGGCACGTCATGGTCTTCAGAACTATCATACTCCACCATGATGGGCACCTGTTGACCGCCAACATCCTCCTCATTCTTTTCATCCTCAGTATTATTCTTGATCCCAAAGGTATTCCCCACCTCCATAGTGCCAGTAGCCTCCTCTTCCATGTTATCATTATCCCTAGAAGCCATATTCAAAACCAAAGTTGAAGTATCACTATCTTCCTTAGTCGAATTAGCCGTGTCCTCATAACCAACCACACTATCAACAATGGTATCAGTTTCCATACCGACATTCTTATCCTTTCTTAATTTTTTTCTGAGGGACTCTCCTCTTTAACAACCATCTCCCTAATATGTTTCTTAGCTGAGCCAGAGGTTTTGGGTGAAGAAATGATAGGGCTAGAGTTGGAAGTCTTCTTAATATGTTCAACAATGAGAATAATAAGCCCTTCATGTAGAATGGGTTTCTTCTCCTTCTTCCTATGCTGGGAAATACTAAGATGGAGGGACTGAAGGAGATAGTAATGCAAAGACACCCTAATCTTAAGATGTACATGGCATAGCAACACAAAATGGTAGGAATGGGTGGGTTTAAACCTACCATCCAGGGTAACATATTCCATAATTGGCATCATAACCGTCGCCCAGATTTCCTTGAATGCAGCAACATCATAGCACCCACTTGAGTCTTTCACCAAAATTTTCCCTTTATCCTTGCTTTTGGAGAAGTGCCAGATGGCGTTTTGTGAAATTTTCTTGTCTCTATAAAATTTGATGCCCTTGAGGCTAAGCCCAGACACCTCAGCAATGAGTTCCTCAGTTATGTTCACAGTGAGACCAGTTATAGTGACTGCTCCATCTTTCCAAGATTTTGCAAATATTTTCGTAGCACTATCTTTAGTCCCATGCAACCTTTCCATATAGGTAGTAAGACCCCCCTTTGTGAGAATTTCCTAGACCTTTGACTTTTTTTTCCATTTCACACAGTCCTTCGGTTCTCTACGATTAAGCCTGCCACCCATGATCTCGGAGCTAGCAATGACAGTAGCATAAGCAGAGAGAAACCAAATGTTGAGAGTAAAGGGAACTTTGAAATTAACAGAGGTTAACTCATGTCTACAATTAGTAATCTTGGGAAAGGCACCACTATCCGTAATCATATTACCCTATTTTGTTAAGATGTGTCTAATCATCATAACTTCTTGAGATACGCCCAATCCACCCTTTTGCTTTGAAACTTGTCAAAAGCTAGCTTGGCTTTCATATCAACGGTGAGATTGCTACAACTGTGCCAAATCATGATGTCCTTAGATTTCACTGCAAAATTGGCCAACTCATCAGTGGTACAATTCGCTTCCCAGTAAATGTGAGAATGAAGGCATTGTTAACACAGGTTATTTTAAGTTCAGTTTTTTATAGTTGTGCATTTTCTTGAATTCTTAGATTCTATCAATTTACATTTTTATAGTTTGTATATATTTCCCTGAAACTTTCACATTTTGTTACAGTTTAGATATTATTTTACAAAATGACAATTTTAAAAATAAACACTAAATAAATAATTTATATGGTTTCAACATTGGACAATTTATTTGTGTCAGAAAATGATCTGTACATATTTATTTCAAGAATGCATCACTGAAAAATATAGTGTATATATGTTTATGATATAGTTTTGATTACTGACATAAGACTATCTGCCATTAAATAGGTAACAAAAATGGCCTTACTAACAACAGGAGCTATTACTCAAATAATGGATGGTATTTCGATCAAGGATCCATGTTTTCAAATTCTATCATTACATTCTATTGAACAACATACTGCAAGTACAAAATATCGTCTGGAACTTTCTGATGGTGTGCATACTCACTTTGCCCTTTTGCTAGAACAATTTAACACACTTGTAATGGAGAAGGCTTTAGTTAAAGGTTCCATTGTTTGCATAAAAGAATACTCTTGCAAGCAACTCGACAATTACATGTATACCAATTATCTTACTATATTTTATTATACTGATGAAAATTCCATTATAACAGTTTATTAAATATGTATTTTCATTGTACTTGCAGGGCTATCCTAATTGATAATTTGCATATAGTGTCAAATAATGGAGACATTATTGGATCTCTAGTACCTATAGTACAAGGTGTTAGTACTCTTGAAAATCTATACTATTTTTGAGTCCATAATTAGAAATTTTCCTAAGGCAAAGTTCAGTGCTTCAAAGAACGGTTTAAAGACCCGAGTTCAAGAGCATATAAGATGGGCCTGATGAATTTCATGTGATACAGCTTGGGGAACAGGTTCAATGCTTTTCATTTGACATATGCAGTGGGTTCCAGCCCCTAATTTCTAAATCTGAAATGTTTAAGGAGTAGCTATTTTGAGGTGTTCACTTAAATCTGCATTTTGGCCTAAGTGTCAAATCGTTGTAGTAGGCCATGTTCGCATTTGAAAATCTTGTGTCTTGTTGAGTTTCATAGCCCGCCACTTTGGAAATGTTTACAATGTATATCAGAGAGCTTATGTTTCAAAGCTTAGGCCATTTCGAGTCCGTTTGATAAGTTTTTAGATCCCCCAAAGTTGGCTTTCCAGATTTGTCCTATTCCTCTAATCTGCCCAGTTTTCTGAGTGGCCCTGTTTGACTAGTTATAACTTTTGACCCTGTGACTCAATTGAGAAAATTCCTTTTTCACTATATTCTAGTGGTCAAATAATCCTTGGGTTTTAGTTTTCAGGCCATGATGAATTCATCTGCCTAGTTTGCCAATTTGATTCCGTTTGCAGTTTCTAAACTTTTTAATGAGGATCAGTTGCGTAGTTTAGTCGGAGGCCCTATTCGGATAAGTGCATTTAGTGCTCTATGATTGATCAAGATGTGTGGGTTATTGAATCATGTTGTAGGCATAAGAAAGAATGTTCATGCCAATTTTTAGCTCCCCATGTGCCCGTTTGACGTGTTTTCCAGGGCCATTCAGTTTGTAGATTATTGAGTTTCTTCAGCAGTGCATAGTTCAGTTTTTTGAGTAGCTCACTTTGGGATCTTGCCATTTGCGACCGGTTTGAGAACACACATAATTGAAGGTTGTTCCATAATGTAGACATGAAAGTGACTCACCTTGATGAGTTTTAGACTATGAACAATCCGATTGATCACTTTGCTCGATCATTTTCAAACCCGATTTCTACAGTTTCACTGTCTTTCGGTTCAAGGTGTTCTAAGGGCCAACTTTGGAGATTAATAATTGATAGTCAGTTGATCATTTGATGAATCTGATTGTAGCCTTATTTTTTACATATGATAGTGATCATTTGCCCAAGGTTTCATGCCATGAAGTTTCCATTTGATCTGATTGTAGGGTCTGACAAAAAAGTGTTTTATAATGATGAAAGTGCGAATAGGCAAACTCTGCAAAGTAGTCATTTTCAAAAATTCGTAACTTTTTTCCTGATGCTCGTCTCCAGTTGAGGGTTGTTTTGCGTTGATCCTTGCATATGAAATTTCTTCCAAATTCAATGGCGTGCCCTCAACTCATCATTTCATATTTTTAATTTATCTTATTCTAGGGCAGTCGACAGTGTTTTTAGTTTGCGTTCTGCCAGCAATTCTGAGTGGGCATTTTCAAGTTTTAAAATCTCTCACCTCGTTCATTTCTGGATGAAGCCATTTTAAAAGGTATTTCTCTGTAGTACAAGGTTCATATCCACTGAGTTTCAATGTCCAGAAGTTAGTTTCGAAGTTAGTTTTCATTGTATATTTCTGATAGGTCATTGTGTCGGAATGCTAATAGATGGACCACAAGAAATGCCATAACAAAGCTATTGTCATGTACAAGGTTCTGACGTAAAGGGGTGTCGGTAAACCGATGGATGTCTCTTCCATTGCAATTTCCAACATAAAAATTGTGATAGACACATGTGTCGAAATACCGACAAATTAGCATTGCAAATCTGACAAATGGTCGTCAGAATTTGACCTCAAATGTACTAGTGTGAAATCATAACACTTTACAGCTCATCAACTTCTGTCGACTAAACTAATCATTTAGTTCTTTTGTTCATATTCGGTTAACAAAGAAATGCATCGATGAACACAAGCTCAATTTGTACTGTGCTCGTCGGTATACACTACACTGCTCGGTGTACACTGGAATGCTTCATTAACCAACCACACTGCTTTGTAACATTTTGCTTCTAACTTCATACCAGATTAATGCAACATAATCAAGTCAACATTATGAAGTCATAGACTCATCAATAAGTTACCAAAAGTATTCCTTGTCCTCATCTGTCATATCCATCTTCCTCAATGTAGATATCTTGATTCTTCATCTTTCTCTTCTCTTCTCTACAGATGTTTAGATATTTGCAACTCCATGATAAGTACTATCAAAAACTAGTTGACATCAATGACAACATAAAACTGATTCAATTATCTTATATAATAGTTCAGTGCTCGGTAAGTGATCATTAATCACTTGTAGTTCTTCAATCATGTTCTCAATCAGGTGTAGTTCATCAATCTCTCCCTTTGGCATTGATGATAACTCAAGCAATATGAAGTGTACCATACACATACCAAACATGTATTCTACAACTCTATACAAACTGCTATAACTCAGTAAGCTCTCCCTAGCTTAATATGTTTAATCACTACGTTACTTGACATCATTACAAGTGCATACCTTCTTCTGCAGATATGATCTTTCCAGTTCTCAGATTGTCTCTCCCAAAGATAGATGTTCCATTATTCTCCTCAGTTATCATATTGTTTATCTCTCCCTTTCAGTTCTCTATCTCTGTAGATTTCATATTGTTTATCTCTTCCTTTGACAACATTGCCAAAGAAAAATAAAATATACAACTCTATAGTAGCCATGTAACTCTCTGTTGTCAATATTTTGTTTGCATCAAATGTATCTCTGTATACTGATTATGCCAATCTGTGTTCCAAACTTTCACAACCTTAGATAGAATCTAAAGTGTGAACTTTTCTGCATCAACATGTATGATCTTCTGATAAGATTAGGCTAATGCAACCTCCAGATCACATTAGTGACCGGTAGACAAGGGACGGACCCCAAGCCTAGTCCTCAAGTATTCAAATGTATCCTTTGGTAGAGGCTTGGTAAATATGTGAGTAAGTTTCTCTTTAGTTGTAACATATTCTAACTTAACTTTCTTCTCTTGTACTTGTTCCCTTAAGTAGTGATACTTGATAGATATGTGCTTTGTTTTTTAATGCATCATAGGATTCTTTGAAATTTTTATGGCACTTGTGTTGTCACAATATATAATCACCAGCTCAGTGATTACCTCATTCATCCTTTCCAATAATTGTTTGATATATGAAATATTTGAACAATTTGTAGAAGTAGCAACATACTTTGCTTCGGCTGTAGACTGGGAAATACAGGACTGTTTCTTACTTTTCTAGGTAACAAGTCTTTCACCAAAGAAAAATGCTCCTCCGGTGGTACTTTTTCTATCATCCACATTTCCAACCCAATTAGCATCGGTGTAAACTCTAAGTTCAAATTTTCCATCCTTAGGATACCATAATCCATAGTCCTCAGTTTTCTTCAGGTATCTTAAGATTCTTTTTATAGAAACCATGTGTGACTCCCTAGGATTTGTAGAAAATCTTGCAACTATCCCCACAACATGTGCTATATCAGGTCTACTATGTACTACATACATCAATTTACCAATCATAGATTGGTACAGTGTCTAGTTCACCTCTATAGTTTCACCTTCTTTAGTCAGTTTGTAGCCCATGACCATTGGTGTTCCAACTAGTTTAGCATCTTCTATGCCAAATGTTCTCAGTACTTCCTTTATATACTTGGATTGTGTGATGAATATCTCATCATTCTACCGAATAACTTGCAGTCCTAGAAAGAACTTAATCTCTCCAAACATAGACATTTCAAATTCTTTTCTCATTTCATCAACAAATGATTTACATATGTGATCTTGTCCTCCAAAAATAATATCATCCACAAATATCTCATCAATTAAAATAGTATCATCAGTATTTCCTTTCATATACAAATTGATGTTCTCACTGGTTTTAACAAATCCAATACTTAACAAATAAGTATGCAACCTTTCATACCATGCTCTCGGTGCTTGCTTCAAACCATATAAAGCTTTATGTAGTCTACATACCATATCTTTCTTGTCTGGATCAACAAACCCTTTTGGTTGTTCTATGTAGACCTCTTCTTCAAGTATCCCATTCAGAAATGTAGACTTAATGTCCATTTGATAAACTTTAAACTTCTTATGTGCTGCATAAGCTAGTAACATTTGAACTCCTTCTAGTCTAGCAACTGGTGCAAAGGTTTCACCATAATCAATTCCTTCTTCCTGAGCATACTCCTTGCAACTAGTCTAGCTTTATTCCTTGTAACCTCTCCATTTTCATTTAGCTTGTTTCTGAAAATCCACTTAGTACCGATAACATTCTTATCCTTAGGTCTAGGTACTAAGGTCCATGTCTTATTTTTCTCTATATGTTCAATCTCCTCAGTCATTGCATTTATCCATTCTTCATTCTCCAATGCAACTTTAACATTTTTTGGTTCAAACTCACAAACTAAGCATGTACCTTGTCTTGTTTTACTCCTTGTTTGCATGCCATCTTGCTTGTCTCCAATGATTTGATTCTCAAGATGATGTCTTCTAACAAATCTAGCCAATATCTGATCTCTTCTTTCTTGTGCATCCTATTCAGGTTCATTTGCTTGCTCGGTAGGTCCTTCCTGATTGTCAATTTCTTCTTGTTGTTCCTCAGTGTTCTCTTCTTGGTGCTCGGTAGGCTGAGCTTGCGTCATTGGTAGGGGCTTTGGATGTTCAATGTAAGTGAATCTACCATAATCTTTCAATTCTTTAGTGCCTTTTTCACTATTCTTAGTATCAAACTCATCAACCCTGACATTAGTGCTTTCAATCATTTTGTTAGTCACTTTATTTAGACACTTATATGCTTTTCTTTTAGTAGAATATCCAAGAAATATCCCATCACCTTTTGAGTCAAACTTTCCATTTCTTTCATCTTTCAGAATAAAACATTTACTACCAAAAAGTCTAAAATAACTTACAGTAGGTTTGTGACCAAACCATAACTCATAGGGTGTTTTATTTGTGTCCTTTGTTCTCATTGTAGAAACCTGTCTTTTAATACCATGCTCATTACAAAAGTTAGTAGATTCATCAGAAATAAATTCACCTCCTCTATCAGATCTTAAGCATTTTAGTTCCTTCTTGATTTCTTTCTCTACTTTTGCCTTATACCATTTAAACATCTTAAATGCTTCTGATTTTCCTTTTAAGAACATTACAATCATCAATCTAGTATAATCATCAACAAAAAAAATGAAATATCTATCTTCATAATAACTCTGAGTTCTCATGGGACCACATAGGTCAGTGTGAACTAACTCCAAAATTTTCTTTGTTGAATAATCTTTTCTCTTAAAACTAGATTTTGTCATCTTACCTTTCTGACATTGACGACACATAACATGATTCGGCTTTGTTAGGCTAGGCAGACCTCTAACCTTTTTCTTTTACTGATCTTAATCATGTTATCAAAGTTCACATGACATAACCTTTTATGCCACAACCATGCATCTTCATCTTTCATCATTAAACAAGAAGATTGATCATTATCAAGATAAAACAAATTACCTTTCATTTGTGCTCCTGTTCCAACAAGTTTTCCTCATTCATCAAGTATCTTCACTTTCTTTCTCTCAAAAGCAACTTGGTGGCCTGAATTGATAAGCTGTGCCACACTTAGCAGATTATAATTTAGTCCTTTTATCCAATAAGCATTGTTACATCTAATTTTATCATTTATCAGTAAGGATCCCTTTCCTCTAACTAAACAAGGTGTATCATTTTCCATTCTCATAGATCCTCCATTATATTCCTCAAGATGATCAAATTTTTCTTCATCACCAGTCATGTGATGGGTATAGCCACTATAAATTATCCATGTATAATTTTTATTAACTTTAGAGATAAGAGCTGTCTCTACATACCTTTCATCTTCCTCACACTCATCCTTCATTGCAACAAATACTACCTCCACATCTTCATCAGTGTCGGTATCAGTGTCATCTTCCTCAACAATGTAACACACCTTCTTGCCTTTGTCATTGTTGTCTTGGTTATCCCTATTGTAGTGTCGGTAATTTCTATTGCTTCTTCTCCCATAGCTTCCTTCACCAGATCGATCTTTGTTTCTATCATCATCTTTCCTATTTGGACATCTAGCAACAATATGACCAACTTCTTTATAGTTAAAACATGCTAAAGGTAACTTACCCTTATATCTACCTTTACCTTTAGGTAATCTCCTAGACATAAGAGATTCAAGCTCATCAAGCTCATCATCAGTATTACTATCATCATCATTCTTACTTCTGCTACTAGACTTACCAATCTTTAGAGAAGACATAAAAGTAGACTCAACAGATGGTACAACACTATTATCAAAATTGTTCAATTCAAAGGTTGTTAGCTTACCGATTAGATTATCAAGAGTAAGGTTATTGCCAGATGGAGACCTATTTTCATGTATTGCAGATATTCTGATTGCATAAACATGCAATAAGGTTCTTAGAACTTTTCTTACCACTGTATCTTCGACAATGATAACATCAGATCCTCTAATAGCATGGACTACCTCCTTTATTCTATTTGTATACTGCACAATATTTTCTCCTTCTTTCATTTTCATATCATTGAATCTTCCCCTTAGGCTTTCAGCTCTGGCTCTTTTGACATTGACATCACCACTATAAACTTGAGCAAGTTTATCCGACATATCCCTAGCAGTAGTACAGTTCTTGACATCTTCAAATTTGGCATCAGACAAAGCAGCAACTATCTCCTGTAATACTCCAAAATTGGCACCTTATAATTTTAATCAATTTTGGTGCATTTTCTTCAATTTTACATCATCAAAGTCCTAGTTTACTAGGCAATTTTCTCTCTCCTACTTGACTTTATTCGACTTGATGTCAATTGCAAAAACCCTAAATTGCATTAATCAAATACTATAATTAATTCCTAAGTCTTCGACTTTATTAGCTAAAATATCCCTATGATAAATTAATTTAATTCTAAAGTCCTAAGTGCTTTAAATTAAATTAAAATCCACCCCCTTTAGCTAATATACAGAAAAGGAATTAATAATTACTTGGTTATTTGGATGGACACTTAGAGGTCCACATTCAACCGCATACATTTCTGGCGCCCATCGTGGGGTAGAAAGATCAATTTCTAGCCTTATTCTTGAAATTTTCTAACAAGAAATTTGAACTCTGTCGTGCGTCCGTACTTCTCTGTGTATGAAATCTTGCATGAGAATCCAAATCTTATTGCGTGAAGTTTTTCTCTCAGTAGCACTCTCTTGCACGGAATTTCACATCCTTGCGCAGGACCTTGCACTTTCTTGCGTGCTGTGGAGTACTTCCTCGCATGAGACTTGGTCCCAATTTTTACAAATTTGCAGTCTCTGTGTTTTCTGTTACAGATTTCTAACATTTCCTGTTTGCTGTTGATTTACATTTGTCTATTTTTTTTTTTCACAGCATAACTGTTGTTTGTAGATCGCTTGTCAAAGAATATAAAACTTGCTAATGGTTTGATTGTAGGACGATAGTCGAAGACTTGCTAAAACGTTGTGTTTATTTTTATTACTTTCATCACATAGTCTAAATAGGGCCTCGTTTAAATTTCTTAAGGGTCCTGATAGCAAAGTAGGGGAATAAGCTCTTCATTATGTGGAATTGATGCCCACGAATGAAACCAAGACCCAGATGTTGCTAGAATGATGGATATCTGGGGAAGTGGGGAAAGGTAGTGAATCTTTAACACTTCTACTTGCCAGGGGATTATGCTCTTCTCTCTTTGAGAGAACCAGAAACCCAAAAGCTTGTGGATTTGGTGGAGTGAAACTAACTCGG
Source organism: Chamaecyparis obtusa (assembly GCA_027943335.1). Taxonomy (NCBI): domain Eukaryota; kingdom Viridiplantae; phylum Streptophyta; class Pinopsida; order Cupressales; family Cupressaceae; genus Chamaecyparis; species Chamaecyparis obtusa. The sequence continues at coordinate 46,572 of BSBK01000480.1, forward strand.
TGATGAATATGTCTTGCATGTTTGGGTGAGGAAATGGGGTAGAGAAGTATGCTCTTCTCTCTTTGAGAGAATTAGAAAATTTGACCCTCGAATCTAAACCAAGTCCCGAGTCACCTTTAGAGGGCCTGCTGGAAGTTGAACCTCCAGGAATGACCCAAGTGAGTACACACCTATCGTCGATGATTCCATCTCACTCTAATAAAGAAATATTTGTTGAGTCTAAAGACTCCAAAGCCATGTTAGCATCCTTCTCATGATTTTGACTATCATCTTGAGAAGGCCTTATCTGTTGTACTGAGCGGCGCTGCTCCTAGCCCTGCTTGTAGGGGTGTATGACTTTCAAGTGTTGGTGTAGATGCAAGGCCTCAACCCTATATTAGGGGCATCAAAGGTTAGCATGAACAAAAGCCTATTAAAAACTTTCCTTAGCTAGTGGCCTACCCAGATCACCTCCGAAAGGAGTCATAATCTTTGCGCAGGGAGGGGGAAGAATCTCTCCCATAGATTCTCACCATAGGCATACACCTGGATGCTTGAAGGTGGTATATGACACTGGCCCTTACTTCAAGGGTAATCTTTGAACATATACTATTGAGTCCTTGGAAACACCAAAAACACGGGTGCCCTCTAGGGGGTGACACAACTGTGTGAGGTGCACGTGTGCGTTCAAGTTGTGGGGCAAAGATTTCAGCTTCTCACCATTTTTTTTGTAGGGATAAGCTATGTGTTTGTTATCGAGTCTTAAACTTGTCCACCATGATTAAACAAAGACTCCCATGATACTGCCAAGTTGTTTTGTCCTTGGTAGGTCTGTTTTCGACTGCTTCTTGTGTCACAACTACTTGATCAAAATCTTCATGCTTGTAAATGAATGTTTGAAATCCTCAAACTGAGATTGTTGATTCAACTGACTTTCAAAACTATCTAAAAACTGGATTTGCTATTTGACAACCATTCATTCTGTATCTGGAAACCTATCCTTTACCTCAAAAATTGTGTTAACCTTGTCAGACATTGGTATTTTCTTGTGCGAAATTTTAGAAACTGAGCACTTTCTCTCGCAAGGCCTAGAATTTTCTCGTGCAACCTTGCACTTTCTCGTGCAAGCTTGTCCCCAATTTTAAAAAACAATGAGTTATTTTTGGTTGACTGGTCAGACTTCTGCCTGATCTTCTTTTTGTCTGGAGTCTGTCTGCTTTTTCCCCTATCATTCATTGTTAGAAACCGATTGTCCCGAGCTAAGAACTAATTGATTATTGCCTTGACTCATTTTATCTCTCATTTGTTTACCTTATCTCTTTATGCTTTTGTACCTTGTGTTGTGATAGTCTTATCTCGGCTATTCTAGCCACTCTCTTGACAACTCATACCAGGTTCATCATGCATCTTAGCTGTTCTAGCCACTTATCTCCTTTTTGTTATCTTAGTGACCGAGTCTTAGCATTATCCTGAGTCTTCTCTCTTCATAGCTTCATCTATGATTGCCACAACTAGAAGTGGAAAAACTTTTCCCTTTTAGAATACTGCTCAAGGTAGAAGTAAGCCTTCCAATCAAGAAATAGATCATCTTGAATCTATCACGAAATCTAAACTTTGTCAGGGATCCTCAAGCTCTTCATTCAGTACTGTGCAAGATAGCCTGTCTCAATCATCACTTCTCATATTCCAAGAGTGTTTCAATCCATTGTTTCAAGTGCAACTTGGTTTCTCATTTTAAGATCAAGACAACTCATTCTTTCAAAACAATTCATTGTTTCATAACTTTGAGAGACCACTCCCTCGGACTAGTCCTATTATTGAATCTATTGATCCCATTGAAGATATTGACTCATTCGAGTCTGTTGACCCACTGGATCATATTCAAGAACCTAGTTCTAATTTTGATTGGTTGTTTCAAGAGAAGCTTGGTCCTTACTTCCAAGATCAACAAAACTTTGAGAAACCACACTCTCGAGTTGACCCTATTGACGATCTCGAACCAATCGACTCTTCTGATCTTGTTCATGCACCCAAAGTTACCTACTTAGTGCCTTTTTGACATCGTACACATCATTTCATTGAGGCACATGTTGTCCAACCCCATACAAACAAGATGGGAGATCCATTCGATTTTCAATTAGGAAAATATGACCAATCTCAAAACAACCAGTATCATGGTCAATCTTCTAATGCCAAAAATAAAACTCACAAAGATGATCAATCTCGAAGCAAACCTCAAGGTAATCAGCAATCACACCTCTATCACCCTCCTCCATATGATCAAAACCAAGATGATCAGCAACAAGACCAAATTCTGAGCATTTATGAGATCCTTGGGAATGATGATGATGTAATAACTCAGAATGACATAAATGCTACTAAAGCTAACAAGAGTCTTATCAAAATGATGGAGATCCTCCTCTTAGAAGATAAGGAGAAGTACATTCTTGAGTTAGCTCAACAAGGGGCCAAGTTACCCCCGGATTTCCAAGTAGAAACACTTGTGGCCAAGGAAGAAGATAATGAAACCACTAAGTTACAAAAGATGATTCAGGATATGCAAGACCAGATTAGTCAACTTGCAAGAGACAAGGATAAAATGATGCAACAATTCACAATGGACAACATATTCCCTTTTCCATTTGACAAAAGTATTCGCATGCCTCCTTTTCCAAGAGGAGTAGAGTTGCCAAAATATGAAAGGTACTTGGGTACCACCAATCCCCAAGATCATCTCAGAGAGTTTGGCGCCTTGTCCATGAAATTTATACACGATTAGACATATCTTATGAGACTTTTCCCCCGTAGCTTGGGTTGATCAGCTATGGAATGGTTTTCTCGATTACCTCCTGGCATCAAGACCTTTGATGAGATCGCTAATCTTTTTCTTCAGAATTATTTGCACAATATTCAACACCCTATCAATATCTATGATTTGTGCAATCTAAAACAGTGACAGGGAGAGCCGTTCTTGTCTTTTCTCTAGAGATGAAGATAGCTTTGCACTAAGTATCCTCAGAAACTACCTGAATATGAGAAACTTGATATCTTTTTGGACAACCTCATCCAAAATTTTGGATACCAAGTTTAGCTACAAGGTCCTTTGACCTTCAACAATATGATCAAACAAGCTGTGAGGATAGAGGCCTTCATGATTAAGAAAGGAGAATTGATTCTGAATAAAGATAATAAACAAGGATTCTCCTCAAACAAAGACAAGGGAAAGGCTATTAACAAGAACAAAGATGTTGTGAATGATGAAGTGGTTGATAACATTACCACAAAGCCTCTGAAGTCTTCTTTTAATCTTACCTTGAGTATACAAGTGGCTAAGGCTATTGAAAAGACTACAAAAAATAATCAATCACCTTCAAGGTTCTCTAACAATAAGCCTTGGGTCTCTTGACCTAAGCGTGAATTCACTTCCCTGGGAGAACCGATGGATGTAGTCTTCCAAACTCTGGTGCAAAATCAAGTTCTTACTCCTTTGGAAAATCATCTCTATGATCCTCAACTGAGACCTCATTGGTGGAATGACAACACATATTATGACTATCACCAAAATAAAGGTCATAAGATTGCTACTTGTCTCCAGCTGAAGCATAAAGTTCAAGATTTGATTGATAACGATGATATTCTCGTAGACAATCACAATAAGAATTTGAATAATCAAGAATTTAAAGATCCCTTCCCTCCTCATGAGAAGGGTGAATCCTCCCAGACTAAGAATACCAATACTAAAGTCAACTACATGTACACTAATGATGATGATGTTATTGGCATGCTTGAACTTGTTGGCGCTGAGTATTGCAATGTGATTACTTCCAAAGGGGGCAGTGAGGCTCCCAAACCTAAGACTCCTTTCATCTTGCAAAGTTCCACATCTCATTCTTCTGAATTTGAACAAACTCAAGATTGTGCTAATGTTGTTACTCAGTCACGTGGAAGAGTTGTTTCGAAGGGTCTTGACCCTCCTGCATTCGCTCCAAAATAGATTGTGGATAAGACTACTACTTGTCCTACTAGAAAAGCTTTGAAATTAGTTCCTACCTCTAGCACTACTAGCTATAGTATCTTAGATCAGCTTCAGTGAACCAACGCTTAGATTACCATTTTTGAGTTGTTGAAAATCTCACCTACTCATAGGAAGATTTTGGACAAAACCCTCATCGAGGAAAACATCCCCAAATATCTTGACCTTGATTGGTTCCAATCTATGGTGGGTCATCTGACTTCACCATATTACCTATCCTTCTTTAAAGAAGATGATCACTCCTTGAGTCATCTGCATAACACTCCCTTGCATATAGAGGTCATGATAGGTCCCAAGCATGTCCATCGAGTGCTAATAGACAATGGTGCTGGTCTCAACATCTGTTCCACCAAATTGCTCACCCAGCTAGGTTATGATGAGGACTGTATAGACTCGCACAAAAAGATCACTATTAAAGCTTATGATGAAGAAGAGCACAAGTCTAAGGGCTTAGTTGTGCTACCTATCCACATAGGACTTGTTCAAAGAGATGTAATTTTCCAAGTTCTGGATATCCTGCTCGCATACAACATCTTATTGGGTAGACCATAGATTCATGAGAGGTAGGCAGTGCCCTCTACATACCATGAGTGCATCAAGTTTCCATTCCATGGAGTGGAAGTCACTGTACCTGCTAATACCAACTTCTCCTGCAATGTACACTTAATTAGTCTGCTGACAACTTTGTTCCAACAAATAGAGAATCCACTGAGTTCTATGATGCCAAGCTCAAAGAGATGGAACAAACTTTGAAACTCAAGGATATAAGCATGGGCGAATATTAGATTCATCATGTGTTACACTAGTTTCTCTTCCTCCATCTCCATGCTCTTATGGGAGACCTTCTGAGAATAAAAAACCTTCTAATGCTTCACCTCAAATAGTTTATGATGGCACCTTTGTGCGGGCCTCTACACCATTAGAAGATGAGGATGAAGAAAGAGCTATCACAACTTGGATCTACAAAGGCAAAGAACCCTTTGAAGCAACTACTCCACCTCTAGACTTAGAGAAAGAGCCATATGGCAAGGCTTTCAAGATCATGAAGTGCTTTGGCTATAAGGGAAGTGGTCCTATAGGAAGGAATGACAATGGCTTGCTGAGACCCATTGAAGCTATGGATCATTGCACAAAGGATACTATTGGTTTAGGCTATAAAAAGATCCCCTTTCATCTTGGGCTAAATAAATTTGTGCCAAAACCTGAACCTAAATGAGAATTTGAAGATACTACTCTAGAGGTAAATCTAGAGGCCAGCTCTGATGGAGACATCTTTCCCTATCCCATACCTCTGGATCTTGTGGCATTCTTTGAAGAACCTGATGAGCCTATCATACTTGTCCACCAGGTAGAAGCTGAAAGTGACTTTGATGAAACTTCCTCTATCACCCCACTGACATATGAACAGTGGATGGAAATGCAAGACCCTAACTTTGTGGGTGAACCTTCCATACCCTTATTTGTTCAAGAAAGACTCAAACAAGAACAAGCTTCTTGTGCTATAAGAGAAGACCATGAGTCAGATGGTATGACCAGTGCTGATCGAATTCCCACATCAAGTACTGACTCACATGAATATGAGTTTGACTCTTTATCTGATGCTACTTGTGAAATAGACATAGACATGGTGCACACATTTGAAAATCCTCTCAAAGTAGGTGAAGGGTCTAGTGTTAGGACACATGAATCTGATGCCATTGGTGTTAACCTATCCTCTATTTCTGATGTGGGGTCTCATAGGGATTTGAATGCTCATTTGGATGAGATCTCTTTAGGCCTTGAATTGCTTGTCTGTGCTTTTGATAATTTTACTGTGAATGCAATTGAACCAGCCATTACTCCTCTTTCACTCAAAGATCCCGATCTAATAAGCTGGAACTCCCCTTCCTCATCCAATGAAGTCTTATCATTCCAAAATGACTATGCTCTAGCCTGTTACCTCCATGCTATTGAACCTATAATGTCTTCCACTAGTGAAAGCAACATCAGCATGACAGAGGCAAATATCAAGTATCTTAGTCAAAAAATTAAAAGAAGAAAAAATAGATGCTCTGATGGTGAAAACCATGTTGTGGCAGTATCAGAGCCAAAAATAGTAAAAATAAAAGACATATCCAAGGGTGAAAACCTCTCTGAGGTGCCGAAGGATGAGATACTTGATACTCTCCCAAGCCACTTTCAAGAGAGATCATCAGTTTTGATTGAGCCGACACAACCAGTAAATTTGGGTACAGAGGCTGCTCCACAAATCATTCACCTAGCACAATCATTATCTGCAGAAGAAAAAGAAGAGTTCACTAATTTCTTTCAAAGCAAAAAAATAAACTTTGCATGGACTTACTCTGATATGCCTGGATTGGATCCCAATCTAATCATGCATCATCTGTCCATTGCACTAGGTGTCAAGCTTGTCAAACAGAAGCTGTGAAAGATGCATCCTCACGTGGCACTCTTGGTCAAAGCAGAGCTAGAAAAAGAAGAGTTCACTAATTTCTTTCAAAGAAAGAAAATAAAATTTGCATGGACTTACTCTGATATGCCTGGATTGGATCCCAATCTAATCATGCATTATCTGTCCATTGCACCAGGTGTCAAGCCTGTCAAGAAGAAGCTGTGAAAGATGCATCCTCATGTGGCACTCTTGGTCAAAGCAGAGCTAGAAAAACTCCTTAAGGCTGGTTTCATAAGAGAAATTGATTATGCAGAGTGGATTTCAAATATTTTCCCAGTTAAAAAGCATGATAAATCCATTCGTGTGTGCACAGACTTCTAAGACTTGAATAAGGCATGCCCAAAAGATGATTTTCCATTGCCTAATATCAACATGATAGTAGACATGATGATAGGCTACGAAATGTATTCCCTAATGGATGACTTCTTTGGCTATAATCAAATAAAATTTGTGCTAGAGGATCAAGAAAAAACTACTTTCACTTGTGCCTGGGGCACCTTTTGTTGGAATGTCATGCCTTTTGGGCTAAAAAACACTGGAGCAACATATCAGAGAGCTGTCATTACCATTTTCCATGATATGATGCATAAAATAGTGGAAGATTATGTGGATGATACTTTGGCCAAAAGCATGGAACGTAGAACTCATCTTGCAGATTTGGGTCCCATACTTGATCAGATGGAACAATTTAGTCTTAGACTCAATCTGAAGAAATGTGCATCTGATGTCACTTCTGGGAAACTCTTGGGTTACATCATTTCAGCTAAGGGCATAGAGGTTGATCCTGAGAAAGTTCAAGCTATAATGGAAATGCCTCCACCTAAGAACATTAGTCAAATGAGAGGACTTCAGGGAAGGCTACAATCTATTTGGCACTTCATCTCATAGCTAGTTGAAAAGTCACAACCATTCACTAAAAATTTTCATAAGGGTGTGACTTATGAATGGAATGAAGAATGTGATAAGGGACTCACTCAAATAAAACAATATCTTGCTAATCCACCGATCCTGATGCCCCCTATACATGGGAAGCCTCTTATACTCTACATTTCAGCTACAGACTCATCTTTGGGTGTTCTCTTAGCTCAAGAAGATCAAAACAACAAAGAAAGGGCTTTATACTATATTAGCAGAACTTTGGTCTCCTACGAAATGAATTATTCTGTCATTGAAAAGGCTTGTCTAGCTGTAGTGTTTACTTCACAGAAATTGCGGCACTATATGCTCGCTCACACTACAAGACTGATTGCAAAAATTGATCCACTAAAGTACTTATTGAGCAAGGTTGCGCTCATGGGTAGACTAGTGAAATGGGTCATGATACTCAGTGAATTTGACATTGAGTATGTGGAAAGAAAAGCTATTAAAGGACAAGTGATTGCTAATCAGTTGGTGGAGGCTCCTCTAAAAGATTATCAGCCATTATGCATTTAATTCCTAGATGAATCCATCATGCTTCTCAAACATTAGGCTTGGAGCATGTTCTTTGATGGATCATTCACTCAGCAAGGATTAGGTGTAGGCATTCTATTTATTACACCTCAAAGATATTCACTACCCAAGGCTTATAAAATGTTGTTTCCCTACACAAACAACATCACTGAATATGAAGCTCTCATTAATGGTCTGAGGATAGCCATTGAATGGCATATGGATGATCTTAAGGTCTTTGGAGACTCTCAGTTGGTAATTAATCAAGTCAATGATGTCTACCAAACAAAAGATGACAAGCTAGTGCCTTATAAAACAATAGTGAATGATCTCAAACAGTATTTTGCACACATTTCCTTCCAGCAAATTCCAAGGGCAGAAAATAAAGAAGCCGATGCTATGGCCACTCTCACCTCAATGTTGTAGATGCCAGAAAATGACTTCAGACATGAATTCCTGGTGGAGACATTACGCTACCTTGCCTATGACATCCCTAAGTCTTAGATGATCTTTTTAGTCATTGGACATGATTCATCTTGCTACCACCACATCTACTCCTATCTCCATGACCAAATAATTCCTGACACCTATAATTGGAATGAGAAATGTCACCTCATTCATAATGCTTCACGATATGTTATCATAGCAAATGACTTGTATAGATGGGGCTTAGATGATACTCTCCTTAGGTGTCTAGAACTCAATGAGTCCAAACGTGTGTTAGCTAAGGTACACGAAGGTATCTATGGGTCTCATTCAAGTGGTCTGATGCTAGCTCATAAACTTATTAGAGCTGGTTACTATTGGCCCGATATGGAGAAAGAAGCTATTCAGTATGCCAAGGCTTGCAAATAGTGCCAATTTCATGGAAATTTGATTCATGCTCTTGCTAAAGAACTTATTCCTTTCATCAATTTTTGGCCATTTCAGCAATGGGCCTTTGACTTGGTAGGTCAAATTCATCCATCCTCTTCTAAAGGGCACAAGTTTATCATTACCACTACAGACTACTTTACCAAATGGGTTGAGGTAGTTCCTTTGACTATAGCTGATGGAAAGTCTGTGGAAATGTTTATACTGAACTATATTATCTGTAGGTATGGTGTACCCTCATCTATTATCACAGACAATGGGGGAAAATTCAAGAACAAGGACCTGAAAGATTTGTGCACCAAATTTAGGATTATTCAGCATTGGTCATCTATCTATTATCCCTAGGGTAATGGACAGGTAGAGGCTTCTAATAAGACAATTCTCAAAATCTTACATAGAACAGTTCACAAATCTGGTAGAGATTGGCATCTCCAGATCAATCTAGATTTATGGGCCTATAGAACAGGCATTTAGACACCAACGAGGGCCACACCCTTTTCCTTGGTCTATGGGGTAGATGTAGTATTACCTATTGAGGTCAAGATTCCTACATTGTGAGTCTCTCTAAAGGGCCTCATCACTGATGAAGAGACCATAATATCCTGGCTACAAGAGCTTGAGTTACTGGATGAACATCGCAAGGAGGCATCTGATCATCTTTGAGCATATCAAAAGAGAATTTCTAAGGCCTATAATAAGAAATTCAGACAAAGGGAATTCCAAGTGGGTGATCTTGTCCTGAGAGAAAACCCTAAGAATCAGCAGTAGTGGATCTAGAAAGGAAAATTTGAACCAAACTGGCTTGGTCCATACATTGTTACTGCAAAATTTGGATCTGGCGCTTACCAAATCTCCACCATTGAAGGAGAGAAAATCAAAGAGCTGATCAATGCTCTTCATCTGAAGAAGTTCTACAACTGAGACATTCTCTGTGTGCTCATGTACATACTTATTGATCTTGAAAAAAATAAAAAAAATGATATATGGTAAAAAATCCTAAAAATTGCAAAATGTCCTGAAAAAATGATCATCTTAGTGAAAACCTAGCAAATAGGCGCTTTGATGTATCTATTATCCTGGTGAAAACCTGGTAAATAGATGCCTTGATAATACTAAAAAAAAAAATAGAAATTTTGAAAAAATACAAAAAAAATCAAAAGATAAAAAATACAAAAAAAAAAGGAAATATTCAAAAAGACCCAAAAAAAAAAAAAAGAGAAAAGAACAAAAAAATTGAAAAAGGGAAAAATGTGCCATTGATGAAAACCTGGTAAATAGGCGTTATGGTAGCAAAAATAGAATCTCTGCCAAGATGGTGAAAACTTGGTAAACAGGCACCTCTTGTTTCTTGAAGCTGTATCTCATCTTAGCACCGCTTGGCTTTGTCTAGTCACTTCTTGAATTCCTACTTTTTAGCTTTAGTTTGCTTTCCTTTCTTTCCCTACTTTAGTTTGTTTCCTACTTTAGTTTTTCGGCTCATGCATTTTCTTTCAGTCATTCTTCAAGATTTTCCTTAACTCTACATGGATTGGAACTGGTCACACTTGGGGGCATCTCCCTAGTCTATTGGGCATTGTCCTATCATTTTCAGATACACTTTCTTGCATCAGTCACTAGTGGTTCTCGCTACGTTTGCCTGCTGATGCCCAACTATTTTGAGACTTTCTCCTTGAGGGTCTCTCTCATATCAGTCACCAGTGGTTCTCGCTGTGTCTGCCTACTGATACCTAGCTATCACTTGGATCTCTCTTCTTGAGGATCCCCCATGCATTGGTCACCAACATTTCTCACTGCATTTGCCTACCGATACCTCGTTATCTCTCTAATCTTTTCTTCGAGATGATTTATCACACCAGTCACTAGTGATCCTCACTGCGTCCACCTACTGTCGCCATCCTATTTAGACTTCTCACACTGTATTCTTTTGATTCAACATCAATCCGCTTGAACAAAAACTTAAACTAAAACTAAAAATATCTGTGTGGTTCTCTAAAGCCCACTGAGCTTTTCTCTTTTGTGTGTTTGTTCTTTCATTTTTTCATTCCTCCTCAAGCAACTCGAAGACGTCTATCTAGACTGAGAGATGTGAAGACTGGGGGCATGATCTTTTCTTTTCTTTCTACTTACTAGTTTAGTTCCAATGATCTAATGAATGTATATAAGAGGGGTGTCCATCTGTAAGAGCCTTCATCTCATGTTGGATGACCATGTGTACCTCGACTCCTTTTATATGGATGCTTTGGTGAGGTTGGTTCTTCTCCTTGTCTATTTTGAGTGACTTCTTTTTGCTACAAGTAAAATTGCTAACACTCATCCTCTAAGTGAACGTAAGGGTCACTACGAGCATTCTTTGGAAAAGGAAGGAACTCTTGTGTGTTTTGTGTGTTTGTTCACAAGCAACATTCAGGTCATTCTAGCGTTTATGCTTTGATGCTTATGTTGACTTGCTAAATTAAAAGGAATGGGTGTTTAGGTCATTCTAGCTTCTTGTGCCTTAATGCTTACACCTCATTCCGACAAATCTAAGACTTATGTCATATTCATATTCTCATGATTTCAATGTTAGTGAGGATTGTATGGCATCTTGCGAATGTCCATTGCTAAAAACTCTATGATGATAATATGACGAGTCCAACAACCAAGTCCTAGGGATTGCATTTGTTCATTCTAGGCTTGCATCTAGCTTAAGCTTGCATCTTTCATTCTAGGCTTGCATTTAAGGAAGTTTTTGGTGCTCTCTTGATTGTCCTCTAAATCTCTTCATTGAAGGTTCTCATCTTTTGTCCCAAGTTCATCTTGGCTGCACAAGTGTTCGGTCCTCGTTCTCGATCTTCAAACATCTTTTTGGTTAGTACATGTCATATATTGCGACAATCCTACATGAGATGATTAGTACCATATGCATTACATATCCATTGCATTTTCATTTCATTTCCATTTTGCATTCATAAACTCATTTTCATCCATACATTTGCATCTACATATACATGTGCATCCATTATAAGCATAACTCAAATCATACATTACATTTTGCATTCCACATATCCATCTATCATCTATCATCACATTTAAACATGTGTATACTCATATCATAAAGGAAAGCATGTGCATCTCATACACATATATCCATACATCTAAGCATCTAGGAAACATCTCATGAACATCAACATTAAAGCAATGTATAAACAAGTAGAATGATATAAAAAATGGTGATCTCATATATCAGTCGAATCAATGTCATGTACAAAAGGAAGATGTTACTCGAGCACAATATCAAAAATGGGCTACAATATATATATGTATATCAGGCTAACTCTATCCCTTGCCACCTGGAGGAGGTGGTGGTGGTGGTCCCTATGCTGGTGCTTGATGTGGTGGTCTCTGAGGAGGGGGCATCAGTCTCTGTAGAGGTGCTTATGGAGCTCCAACGTACTCGGAAAATGGAGGCACCTGCTCTGCTAGATTTGGAATGACTCCACAATAAGTTGCATAATAGTAAGCTACTTGAGCAGCCTCATATCTCATCTCTATCCGTGACTGTGCTAGCTCCTCCCATAGCTGCCTAATCTCTGTATCCCTGTCAGCTATGCAGGTCTCCTCTCTGATGACTCAGGTGTGGTAGGACCATATCTCTCCCACTGGACCTTCCTGACCCTCTCATAGCTGTTCCTGAGAGCCTCCTACATCTATGGTACTTGTGCTCCTATCGAAACATCCTGCATATCAATATCATCGCTTAGCAGCGTCTACTATGATGGATCCTCTGTCCTCTACCAAGTGGACCTCTGCTAGGCCCCACTTCTCTCAACTCCTGCATCTGATCCCATGGTCCTGGGTGGGATGGTAGTCTATCCTAACCTCGGCCTTAGCACCCTCTATCTTTGTTACTATCCCTATGGCCCTTTCTATGTAAGCTACTGTACTGGTACCTACTATTGTACCGGTACTTGCTGAACTGGTACCTACTACTACTATTCAGGCTGCTGTTGTGCTCCCATGCCGAGAAGATCTGTGAATCTGGGAAATGGTCATGCTAATAAATGATCCTTGTATGCAGGCGTCACCCCTGCATTGGTGACATCCACCATGTAATATCAGGGTGCCACAGGAACCTCAATCACACATCAGCTTGGATCAAGTCTCTCATGCCACCCCTTCTTCTCCTCATCAGCGAAGCGGGCATAGGGGAAGTACTCCTGGGAGATGTCCTGCTGTCTCCCAAACTGGCGCATGACATGTGTAACAAGGAATCACTCAATGATGGTGACACTACATCTAATTAGCGGACGCGAGATGAACATATGTGACAACTCTCGACGAGCATTGTCCCATGGCTCAATAGCGACCCAAGGTCTCCATACAATAATTGCCATATCATCAAGCTGGCCACGCCACTACTCTGTCTTACCCAGTAATGGCTGAGTCATCAAACCTACATATCTGTATATATATGGCTCAAGGGGCTACCGTGTGTCATGGAATATCAGCCTACAAACTGGGAGATGCTCCTAGGCCCAGATCTGAAGAACAAAGATGCCAGCTGCCATGGTCCTCGCTCCTTGATACACTCTCTCGTGCATCTCATGGTACATGTGGGCTAGCATGCACTCACCCCATTCAAATCTGACTGCTGGTCTGGCTAGTATTCACTACAGCATCGAACCCCAGCCGCACTCCAGTCCATGCTAACCTTGATTAGGAACCAGGTAACAACTCAAGAAAATAGCAAGGACAACAGGTAATTTGTGGGTGCCGCCATAATTGCTAATCAGATCCTCCCAAGGGATGGCTTGACCCATCACTAAATCATCTCGAAAGATGGTCCTCAATGCCACTATGCCCATCCTTGGCTGTACATCATACTCTACTCAAGTACCATGGATGGGTATCCACAAGATCCTATATATATCCTCAGGGGTGACTGTCATCTCCCCCATTGGCAAGTGGAACGTGTTCATCTCTGAATGGAAATGCTCAACAAGTGCACCGAGCAGACCGTGATTTACCTGAATGTTAGGTATATCACGCAGAGATCCTAATCCTAGTCCCTTAATATGAGCACTCTCAGCATCTATCAACCTTTGGATTAGTGTGGTGATGAGAGGATGATGTGACTGGAAAGCAACATCGGGGAAGTCAACCTGCAAAGCAAGTGATGATAGTGGATCAGTATCTCAACATGATGGTTTCTCAAAACAACAACAGTAAACAAGGCTACACATCTACCCTAGATAGGACTCTGGAATGCTTTAATTGGCTAATTTTATGCAATATTGGAAGAAGACTCAAAGTACTGCAACATTTTCCCATGCGAGGAAACTGTTGCTTTGCGCGAGCAAGAGAAATTTCGCCCGAGACCAGCTTTCAACTAGCGCGAGCTTCCAAGAAGACACCAGGTGAAGAAGCTCTAACTGATGCAAGGAAACTATTTCCTCGCGTGAGGGGCGACTAAGGCCGGCGTGAGGAAATTATTTCCTCATGTGAGAGTTGAAGAACAAGACCCAAACTATGCTAGATCTATCCTAAATCAACCTAGAAAGCAGTATGAATCAAAATGCAAGGAGGATTATTGACTACTTATAGGTGCGTCATACTCCGGTGGCCGGGTGTGTCATCGGGAGTGCTCAAATCAATGCATATGCACTAGAAGGTCCTCCATTTCTCTCTCAGAGCTCTCAGAATCACAAGAAGATGAAGTGAATAATGAATTGAAAATGACCCCTCCAGGCATTATATAACTTTTGACCTAATTTTTAAAAGTGCTCCGTTTTGGTTGAAAATTGTACCCTTGGCTAAATCAAGTGTTCTGAATCCATTTTCGGGATCAAAATCAAAATCTAACATCTCTAGATATCTTGAAATCACATTTTAAATTTTGGGATCCTTTGGGATCGGATGCTTGTGCAGTCAGTCTTCTGACGTCATCTTCCTGCTAGATCCTCATCTCCTCATCATTTTCTTGAGATCCTCAATCTTTTTATCAAAGTCAAATCTAGTCAAATGTGGTCAACCATGGTCAAACTTGGTCAACAAGACCTCTACATTGCTCCAATCACTTTTGTAGCTTCTTGAATCCATTCTAATTTCTTCTATCTGCAATCTCTTGTTGTCTATCATCCTTCTGATATGTCATCTTTCGATTTCACTCTTGAGGGGGCAGGATGATTGCATCATTTGAATCTTGTCGAACCAATCTCTTATCAGTCTGATATGAATCAAAGTCCTCACCGCTTGATGCATCTCGTCACTAGGGCCATCTTTGTGCCTCGCATCTTTGCATCTTGTCATCTATCTTTTAGGTATATGAGAAATCTAACTCAGATCCTCGGGGATCAAGCTTCATTCTGGAGATGGTTCTCAAAATCTATTGGGTATTGGGGCAATCTAACCCTGAGTCAATCTTCACTCTGGAGATAGCTCTTGAAATCTCTTTTGGACCATTATCTAGGCAATCTAACTTGAGTCTCAGAGGGCTAAGCTTCGTATTGGGGCAACCTAACCCTAATTCTAGAGACAGTCCTAAGTCTGCATCTGAATCTCATTCTGGGCATTGGGGCAATCTAACCCCGATTCTCATCTCCTCTCAAGACCATTGTCTTCGCAATCTAACTTAGACTTTGAGAAATCATGCTTCAATCTATTCGGTGTCTTGGCATCCTAACCAAGACTTCCAAAATTCTCATCATATGTCACTTTAGACTATTCTTTGAATCAATGCGCTGCTCACACATCAATTCAAAGAGGGGAAAATGTAATACCCCAAAATTGGCACCTTATAATTTCAATCAATTTTGGTTCATTTTCTTCAATTTTACATCATCAAAGTCCTAGTTTACTAGGCAATTTTATCTCTCCTACTTGACTTTATTCGACTTGATGTCAATTGCAAAAGCCCTAAATTGCATTAATCAAATACTATAATTAATTCCTAAGTCTTCGACTTTATTAGCTAAAATATCCCTATGATAAATTAATTTAATTCTAAAGTCCTAAGTGCTTTAAATTAAATTAAAATCCACCCCCTTTAGCTAATATACATAAAAGGAATTAATAATTACTTGGTTATTTGGATGGACACATTTATTTGAATTAATAATTCTAATTATTCGAAGGGTCGCCCATGTGGCAAATAATCATCCTTTTAATTAAGTAATTCCTTAATATTTGTCTCATTTGGGAATGAAGAGTCAAGAGTTTCAAATCAAGAACCTCTTCATTCTCTCCTTGGGCTTGTCTATTTAATAAACCTTCTCCTTCATTTGAAAAAAGAGAGCAATTTGAGAGCACATAAACTATAGCGAAATTTTGTCTCATTTATTTACATATTTTCATAGCTTATTGCATAATTAGTTTAATTCTCATTTTAGTGTAATTGCATTTTCATAGTAGATTAATTTGTTCATTAATATTAAGTTTAATTTTCATCTTTATTTTCAAGTTCTTTAGATTAAAATCTGTATTTCATATTTACTTCCAAGCTCTTAGATTAAAATCTGCACTTCATTCTAGATTACAAACTGCATCTTCATTCTTAGATTAATCTCATTTTACTTATCATTCTAGCTTTCAAATCCTCCATATTAACTTGGTTTGATGGTTGTTGGCTCTCCAATCTGAGAGTAATTAAGAACCCTGATTAATTAGGAGGAAACAGGTCACTTCACCATGAATTTTGAATTGAGTAATCCATACTCATTTTCGTAATTCAATTGTGTGAGTAATGACTCTATTGTGTGTGTAGTTGGATTAGAGGTCCACATTCAACCACATACATCTCCATCATAGTAATATTATGGTCATGTCTATCTCTCAGTTGGTCAAGTATCAAAGTTCTAGTAGGTGGTGCAATGTAGCCATTCTCTAATAGAGTGAGACCAGAATTCCCAATTCTAGATATATGTAGTTTCATTCGGCTTCGCCATATTGTGAAGTTATCCTTGTTCAGCTTTGGTACATCCCTCTTAGACATTTTGTGATATTTATGTTGAAGTCCTTAAAACTTTGTTCCAAGCAACCAATATGCTTTGATACCAATTTTTAGAATAACTAAGAGGGGGGGGTGAATCAGTTATCCACAGTCCCAAATACAAAATGTAAAACTTCAAAATAAATTCAGCTTAATCTGTAGCTCAGTAAATAATAATACTTAAACTGTTTGTGCATTTACCAATTACCAGTTAGTTGTTCTCAGTGATTACTGACCAAATCAAATATGCAATATGTAAAGTATGATATCAAAACAATCACAACATGAACACATAACACAAAAGATTTAACGTGGAAACCCTGTTAAGGGAAAAACCACTTGGGACCGACAACCCAAAAATTGTTCACTCTTCTAAAGTGAGGTTGGTGAAGACCCAACCCTATTAAAGGTTACAAAACACACTGTAAGGTGTGACCTTGTTAGAGGATTTAACACTAACCGTTATCGTCCAACCATCATTCACTATGGGATTGACAGGATAACAAATGTACATTCTATGAATGACATTATAAGACTTTCAAGTCTACTCAGTTAAGAGATTTCTCTGATTACAATGGTTAAACTATAACAAAAGTTGATCTAAATACAATACAACTTGATTTGTAGATGTTCAGACCCGTTCTTAAGCTCATAAAAATCCTCTGATCAATATTCCTATTCAATTCATCAACATTCAGTAACTTACTGTCCCTTGGTAAATATTCTCTGATGTTCGGTAATCTCTACAGTTTGGTTCTCCTTACCCAGTTTGATCAGGCATGCATGAAGCTTGTTCACGTGATATCTTTGCAGTTTTCTTCCTTTGACATTCATTTCATTGTGAAACCCTAGTCTCTTAAATAGACAAGTAAACCGTTTTATTTTCATCCATCAAATTTTGCCGCTTGATCTCGTTTGTTGATTTTTCCACTTAAACCTTCTTCGGTGGTTGTATCAGTAATACATTTTGATTCCATCCATTAGATCTCCTTCGAATTTTGTTAGTCGTTGATCTCATAACAAACTTTATCTTCTATCTCAAAATCATAACACTTTACAGCTCATCAACTTCTGTCAGCTAAACTAATCATTTAGTTCTTTTGTTCATATTTGGTTAACAAAGAAATGCATCAGTGAACACAAGCTCAGTTTGTATTGTGCTCATCGGTATACACTACACTGCTCAGTGTACACTGGAATGCTTCATTAACCGACCACACTGCTTTGTAACATTTTTCTTCTAACTTCATAATAGATTAATGCAACATAATCAAGTCAACATTATGAAGTCATAAACTCATCAATAAGTTACCAATAGTATTCCTTGTCCTCATCTGTCATATCCATCTTCCTCAATGTAGATATCTCGGTGCTTCATCTTTCTCTTCTTTTCTCCACAGATGTTTAGATATTTTCAACTCCATGATAAGTACTTTCAAAAACTAGTTGACATCAATGACAACATAAAATTGATTCAATTATCTTACATAATAGTTCAGTGCTCAGTAAGTGATCATCAATCACTTGTAGTTCTTCAATCATGTTCTCAATTAGTTGTAGTTCATTAGGTAATGCAAAAAAATTATCTTTAGAAGAGATGAGTTTATTATATTATGATCATAGTATTATGTTAGCCCATTCTTCAAATTACTACCCCCAAGGAAATGACCAAGTTGAATCTAGTAATAAAAAGCTCATCTCCATTATGAGGAAACTAGTAAATGAGAATGCAAGAGATTGGCATAAGAAGTTATATGAAGCATTGTGGATGGAGAGAACCTCACCTGAACAAGCCATAGGCACGCCACCCTTTGAACTGGTATATGGAGTTGAAGCACAATTATTTTTGCCATTGGAATTGTCAGCAACAAAGCTACATAAAGTTATAGAAGATGAGGACCGTTTTTAAAATGAAAGTTGGAGAAAATAATTATGTACCTTATGAAAATTGAAGATGAGAGGAATGAATTGGTTGATCATCTTACCACCATCAAGATAGAGTGAATAAGGCATTTGATCACATAGCTAGGATGAGGGAATTTTTGCTAGGGGATCAAGTATTACTCAGTGATAAAAGAAGAGAACTGAGAGGTGCTCATGGAAAATTTGATCCTCTTTCGAAGGGACCATTTGTGATTAGCCAAGTGTTGGGATCTGATTCATTCAATTTGGAATATCCAAGTGCTACCACTCTTCCCGTGTCCTTTAATGGGCAAGATCTCAAACTTTATCAGTTGTAAGTGCATAATTCTATGGCCTGTAAATATATTTTGGTGTCAGAGCTTTTGGGTTGCTCGTCTGTTAATTTGTCTGTATTTTTTTGTTGTGTTGGCCCTTTTCTTTCTTTGGGCTTGGAATAATGTGAAACCAAAGACTTCGAGTTCATCCCTGGTAGATTACAATCCCGGTCCCCAATCAGAGATGATGTTACCCTCTATTCTTTCCTACATTTAATTTTCATATTTTCAGCAAAAATAAGATGTGATTAATACTCCCCCATGCTTAATTTTTTGATCTAAGTTTACTCCCCTTTAATATTTTTTGTCTTTTGTTACAAGTCTTGTTTTGATGAACCAAATGATTGAACCTTCAAAAGTTTAAATTCCAAGTTTAGGCAATGCAAATTTTTGTTTTACATCCTCAGTCTATAAAGGAATGTATCATTTCATTTGTTGAACTTGAACCTTTGAACTTCTTCAATTCAAGGTTCATTGGTAAAATGTCTAAAGTCAGTCATTTGTTTTTGGTCCTTATGCGTGTCAAGCTACAATGTTGTATGTTACATGTACATCATGTTTTATATTTAAGGTTGTCGTTTCTTTGAGCTTGAACCTTTGGACCTCTCTGTTTCAAGGTTCAAGGTTCGATATGATGGCAATGAGATACATTAAAAAGGAGCAGGAATAAATGAAGGATTTAGCACGGGAAACAAGACATTCTGGGGATATCTTAATTTTAAAATCTGATTATGGAAGGTATTTATGAAAACTTAATCCTTTCATGCAGAGGTGATGTGTGATTAATGTGATATCAGTTTTTTGTCTAATCAACAATTATGTCATGCGATTGTATGAGTTTTTTTGTGCGTGTGAGTATCTTGCTCATATTGTTTCACCTTATATGTATTGGGCTTTAATTCTTTTCCCATTTAGTCTTTGTTAATTGATAATGAGTCAGAAGGTGTCAGAGGTAAACATAACATAATTTAGGAGTTCTTGCAGAAGTTTGATGAATTCTATAGGTGATTTCTAAGAATTTTCTCCTTCCCTTTTTGTTCTTGAAGAGAGAAGGAACATAAGTAATTTCTCTTAATAGGATTATCAACATCTTTAATTTGTTTGGAGAAAGTTGTCTATAAATTACCATAAGGATGTCACTTCCCAATTTAGGCTGCACTTCCTATTCAGTCATTAGTCTACCAGAATTTGGAGACACTTCATTAGCCCAGGCTAATTTAGAAGAATTCCTTGAAAAGACCAAGAACCTAGAAGAAAAATTTATGATGGCTATGATAGTTTAGAGCGGGTTGGTAGAAGTAGTTGTATTTCCCATTGTAGCTCCTTTCCTAGAGTTAGTATGGGAGTGTATAAATAGATATGATGTTGTTAATAAGTGTATTCTAAAAAATTGACAAGAGCATCTAGGTAAAATATAGACAGAGAAATGGTAATGGCCGCTATGAGAATCCCAAAAAAGGGAACCTATGAAGATTGGTCTATCATTCTATCTTATTTTACCTTTTCAGAGAAAAAATTCATTTACAGGAGTGTGATTGTTAGGAAATGGCTCATTAAAGTACAAAAAGGTAGTTCTAGATTGCCTAGACCCCTAATCATAGAAAACCTCATAGCAGAAGTAAGGGACATTGTTATATTTCTCAAAAGACTCAAGGGAAACTCTCATGCATTCTTCTAGAAATATTAGATGTACTTTTTCATCCAATTTTACTGAGCATAAAATGTTACCTAGAATGGGCTCAAAGATTGTTGAGCAGCTGCATCAGGGTTTGAGTAGATTTGTGGAAAGAAGAGGGTTTTATATGTTCTCTTATTAATTTTATATGTTAGCATGTACAAGGGACTGGAAGAGACTCTATCATGAGCCATGGATAAATGGAATTAAGATATATGAATATTACCCACATTAATAGTGGTGTAGGTATACAGAGAATTTCATGAGATTAAATGATGTATTTACAGAAAGATTGGTTTATGAACAACAAGGAGATGTGAATAAAAGGATGTCAAATAAAGCCATAAAATTAGTCAGCATTTATGGAATCTATTTCATTCAGTTTTCCAAGTTCACTTATATCAGAGTAGGGGGTTTTGAAGGAGAACCTTTTAGGTTGCCTAGATATACCATTAATAGGGCCATGTGTTGATTGAAGTCTATAGAGAGATGGTGCATATTGATAAAAATCTGAAAGAGAAAGGGAAATCTAATGTTGTATTTCCAGTAGAACTTGGTAATTAAAAATGTAAATCAATATCTGATGCATTATATTTTTGGAGTTGGAATTGAAGAGGTTGAATTTAAAACCATACACTCCTAGGAAGACTTTGACAGTAGAAGTTATAAATTGAATCACCTATGTTGATAAATAATCTCATCATGTGCCTCAGCTAGATGATTATTGGGAAAATTGTAGAGATGAAATTGAAGTGAGAAAAATATTATGGTCCAAGATTTCTCTTAATCAAATTATTTTTATGAAATTGGCAATAAATATATCTGAAATTAATGAAGAAGAAAAGGAAGAAGTGTTGGATCGTGAATTCGAAGAAAAAATTAAGGGAAACTCATTCCATAAATAGATTGGAAAAGAAAGGAGAGTGAGAACATTTAGGTCATACCTTTGAATTTGATTAGAAGAAAAAGGGTGAACCCACAATAGTGGGTTACACTTTTTTGCTTGAATGGACACTGTACTCTAAATTTTGAGAAATTTTTTTTGATTCAAATGCATATTGTCGTTAAACCGTTAAGAATGATCAGATGAAGTAAATTAGAGTATTTTAGGATTTTCTCTCTAGATTATAAATGTATTTTTTATTTTTATTTTTGAATCGATTTGATTTTTTTTCTTTCTCCCACAAATATCGGTATGTTGCTAAAAACATCATTTTCAAAGAGTTACATTATTTTCGTAGAGCATAAATTTTTTTCTAAAATAGATATCAATGAGATTCTTTCAAATTTAATTTTTAAATGTCCATATGGAGGGCATGCAATTGGTTTTATGACATTATCATGATTATTTCATATTTTATTAACATTTGAAGTTGACTAAGCCGTAATTTCGACATACCTTGACTATATAGCTTATAACTTTTTGTGTATTTGTCCAGTTTTTTTTTTTTTTTTTTTTTGATAGAAAGATAACTTCAATACCTAGGGTATGGATATTTTTTAGAAAATTGTTTCTCTCATTTACTATTTTTCCATAAGCATCAAACATAGAAGTGGAGATACGGTGAAATATCTATGTTTAGTAAAACTAAAAATACAAAGTCGTAATAAAATTAATATATATTAACATTATAATCATTGGAAAGAGTTTTCTTAGTAGTACCTTACTACATAGATAGGTTTTTCAAATGGATTCATTTGATCTGCCAAAACATAAAGTCAAAGTGATTTTTTATCAGCATTTTAATGGGTGCGAAGGAGACTCCATTGTAAGTATGAATGAGGAGTATAGATATTATATCAATGATTTTTTTATCTAAGAGGCTTTGAGCTAACTATTTCTAATTAATTCCTTCAAACGGAACCTCTCAAGGCTTAAATAATCATATTTTATTAAAAATGTGTCATTTCAGCAAAAATCAGCATGTCTAAAAAAGTGTAACCCACTATTGTGGGGTCACCCACAAAGAAGTGGCTAAGGAATCATGGATTTGGAAATACACCTAGAACTAACTCTGCAACTAATATGGTTGATCATACATTTGTTGTTTCATAGAGTTCCATGGTGTCTTCTAACAAATATGTTGATATTGCAAGTACCATGAGTGTTAAGAATGAAATATTTTCTATAAGAAGATCCAAGAAATCTCCGTCAAGTTCATCCAATCTTCAAGTGACTCAGTCTCGCACTAAGAAGAAATAAAATAAATATTCCAAAGACTGAATTGTCGTATATTTGAATCTAATTGGAGAAACACTAGAAAAAATGGAACAACAATTTCCAAAAAACCCAAATGTGGATAATTTGGAGGCAGAGAAGGAATTGGAAGTTGACCAAGACACTTTACATACCATGACGATGACATACATCATCAATGTTCAAGAACCTACTCCTAAGAATTTTTCTGGAGCTCCTAAGTGGTTAGAGATGTCTATTAGTATGAAACATAGTATTGCTCTTCCTTTGATACCAATAAATGATATGGTAAGTGTCTGGGTAAGGTGTCCAAGTCTAATAAGTTGAAAACATAAGCAATGTTGGAAGTAGACAAGGAAACATGATACTATATGGAAGAAGTAGAAAGACCAGTTATAGATAAGGACATTGAGGATGCCTTTGTTAAGATTTTTACTATTGAGAAAATTGATTTAGGAGTTTCTTCAAGGGATTCTGATGCTAAGAATTTGGAATCCTCTGCTAAGAGGATGATATCTAGAATATGGAAAGATGAACGTCATAAGGAGCTAAAACAAATGGTTAAATAGATGGCTAAGTATATTAATTCCATACATAACCCTAGCCCACATCCGCTC
Organism: Chamaecyparis obtusa; assembly: GCA_027943335.1. NCBI lineage: Eukaryota > Viridiplantae > Streptophyta > Pinopsida > Cupressales > Cupressaceae > Chamaecyparis > Chamaecyparis obtusa. Next base: position 70,032 of record BSBK01000480.1, read on the forward strand.
TCACAAATGCCTCAAACATTTGATCCTAAATCTCCTTCTAGCCTAAAGTTACTTGACCAAATTCAAAGGAATAGGATTATTGTTGAAGTATTCCATGAGTGGTTGGAGTCTATTACACAATAGGGAATTGATTATATTTTTGGTTTGGTTAAGGTGTATGGAAATGCAATAACAATGAGCAATGAGCTAGAAACAAAAGTGGCATCTTGGGAGAAGGAAAAGGTTAACTAGACTTTGATAGTTACCCAAATGAATGATGTACAAATATTTGCAGTAATGAAGTTTCTTACTGAAAAACTAGTGGCTGAATTAGATGAAAACATGCTTTATGTCTCTAATAAAAACATAGAGTGGAGAAACTCCATATCAAGTAGGGACATGAAGAGTTAGTTAAATTGTTGAAAGACTTGGTTGAACTGAAGGATACTATGCAAAAATATTTAAAATGTATTGACATAAAATTATTGAAAGAAGATGAGAAAACTGTCGAGGAAACTAACAGCATGAGTAAAGCATTCAAGCCGAAAATCAAACTTATGAGAGAAACAAAATCCCTAACTACCAATGAGTTTTCCAGGGTAGCTAGAATTAAATCAATGTTGATTGTTTTCTCAGACTACTTGGAGGTGCATGAAAATAAAGTGGCCCAGGTAAGAAAAGATAAAGAAGTCTGGATGCAACGCATTATCCATATTGGGTTGTCGTATTATCAAGTTATTATCAATTTCTTCATTGCACACCTTGAATAGAGGAACATACATGGCACATCATCCTCACATAACTAGTCAACAAGCTCCTTGACTACATCTTAGCCATGATCATGCCCATGATAATAATTCTAGTAAATGGAGATTTAGTTTGTTCCTTATTTTAATTTTTGGGTTAGTTTAGAAATAGTTTCTCTAACTCCGATGGAGTCATTTTTAACTTTGGTTTAAGACTATTGGCCTAGTGGCTATATATGTTGTTAATTAAGACTTTGAAAAGGACTGAATTTTGGTGAAAACATATATTTTGATTTTTTGTTTGAAATGTATGTGGGTTGGAGGAAGAATTTTTATCTGTGAATGAAAATATAAATACTACTACTTTTGAATCTGTGAGTTTTAAATTGGTCGAGTAAATCTCTATTAGGATTGAATTTTTATTTGTGGTATTTATTTGCTTCCATATAATCTATTTACATACATGGATAAGGGAATTAATATGCGAGTTTACCCTGTTATAGTTGATTGAATTTATACAAAGTTTGTGATCTTTGCATATCGAATTAAATCTTGATTGCATTCATAGCATGTTGATGGATGAATGTTAATTACCTTTCTTTCCTATTAAAAGTATCATTAAACTTAGTTTGTTACTGAATAATTCATTGAAAATCATATAGAGATTTGCCTCTTTAATGCAGAGGGTGAACTATGAGTGGTTGACCCAACTGTTGCTTCAATTTGGTTCTTGTTTTACATGTGTAATAGGGTCATTATTTTTATAAATTAATCAAGGAAAAATTATATGTTAACCAACACATATCATCTTCTATTACACTTGTTTGTATAAATCAATCTTTTTATCACAAGTTTGTCTATAGGTTGTCTATGGAAACGGAAACACCAAAGTGAAGGTTTGACCTTGACAAAGGTCTAAACACATTTTCTTGCAATCTTTCATCATTAGTTTTCTATGTGTTGGTTCTAGTAAAGGTGTATATTTATTGACGTGGCTCTTCATTTTGTGGATCATTATAAATATTTATATTTGCTTCCTTTTAGTCTTCCTATTATTTCATTCCATTCTATAATTTTTATTTCAATAGTTTCCACTATGTTTAGTCCATAAAACATTGTGCATGTTATTGCTTACTTCCTTATAAGACTCTTTGTGTTCTAACACATAGGATGCTTGCAAATTGTGCTACTTTCCAAAACCAATGTGTGCACCTCAAATAAACAACTTGTGAAGTTATCTAGAAGCTCTCTATAACATGTACTTTTGCCTTTTGCAAAGTAAACATTTTAATTAGCTACTTTGGATCAATTAAACATACTTTCCCCTTTGATAGTGAACAAAATTTGTGGTCATGGTACCTCAAATGTTTGTTTTGAGTGGAGGGTTGGAGTTTGAGTGATTGAGGGGTTTTGACAACCTTTGTAGTAGTTTTATTTTCCTCCACTACAAAGTGATTGTGGAGGAGCTACAAAACTAAACCTATAAAATTATCATTGAATACATACCAATGATGCAAAATGACCTACGATTACCTTCTTTTGTATGCATTTTCCAAGGTTTGTTATAAATATCAAATTAGCATAAGAAGTCATTTTTGTGTCTATTTCTAACTAAACACCTAATAATTTTACCTTTATGAAAATTAGTTGATCCTCTTAGATAATATGTCTATCATCTCCCTCAATCTACTATATTATAGTTTATACTTGATTTATTTTATTTTCTTTTAATTTATTCTCTCTTTTTTGGTTTTATCTTTATAGTTTTCTATTATCACTTTCCTACAAGTAGTTCAAAAAACACCATAACAACTTAATTTTTATTGTAGTACTCATATTAAATCATTTGAAAGTGACTTTTATAAGATTACATAAACCAAAATAAATAAAACCAAATTTCCTTCTCAAATATTTATTTTTTATTATGACACTTTCCTTTCACTTTACAACCCTAAATCATTCATCTTATTTCCCTTCTCCTTTGTATCTCGTCATGTTTTTCCTTGATTTTTATTTATTTTCTTACAAAATAAATATTTATATTATTATTTATTATTTTCTCTTTATTAAACATCATAAAATCTAAAAGTCAATTTCTTGCAACTCAAACACATCTTTAATACACATCTATTGCCTATGCAAAAATTGAGAAAACTATTTTTCAAGGACAACCTAATGTATTTCTTACTCAAATTGACAAAAAATAACCATTTGATGTGACACTTGGTATAGTCTTTTCCTCAATCCTTTTAAACACTATTAACAAAAATCTAGAGGGAAGGAGAAGTAGTAAGTATCTAGAAACTAAACTAAAAGGAAAAATTCACTATAAATGGAAGCATGTTATCTCATAATAATTAGGTCATGTTTGATTTATATTTATATTTTTATGAATAAATACATATTGATTATTATTTATAAAAATAATATTATGCATATTCTCAAAAAATGATGCCTCGTATAATATCATATACAAAAAATATCTTAGTCGCAAAAAATATATATAAACAAATATAAAGCCACTATACAACTAATGCAGTAGCTAGGGGGAAGGAGGAGGATCTTGATCATTTGGATTTCCTTGTTCATCAATAGAGTCTGAAGCATTAACAAGGTTTGAAGCATCATCCAACTGTCCCCATACATTAGAAGGTTCTGAAGTGTCCACAAAAGCCCATCCATCATCATCTCTAGGATCTTGATCATTTGGCATATTCATAGAAGGGGCCCAACCATCATTAGTTATAGAATCTTGAACATCAGGGGAAGGTTCCCATTCAGTACCATGATATATTTCTTTTTCATTTCCTTTTGATTCAATATTTGAACTTTTTGCATCACTTTCAGAATCATGAGAATCGTCACTTGCTTGTGTTTTCTTTTTCCTAATATTTTCTCTATCAACAATGCAACAATATTGTGCAAGTAGGAGAATGTGATCAGAAGGCCAGACACGAGAAAGAATGTATTGATCTTCAGCCCGAGAGACAATACCCCAACCCACAACCTCCAATAACTTTTCCACCTCTAAATTGTTGTGAGTATAGAATATATAATCTAAAGTTTCCTTAAAATCAAATGCATAATGAATAAACATGGGCTCTCTGGTTTCCGAATTCATCCAATGCTTCATCACATCATCATCATTACAACAAGAGTCATCTGAAACACTTTGCTCAAAATAAGCATCTAACAAGCGCTGGACAGATCGATGGAACTCCTCTTTAATGTGTTTGCATCAAACCTAAGCTCTGTACCCACCTCAAGATCGTTGTGGTCCGGATCAATTTCATTGTGCACCAGAAAAGAATAGGCGGCACTAGCAGGGGTAGAATTGAAGTCACCACAGATCACAATGCCCGCATCATCATCATCATTCCCAAAATTCTCCAAAATATCTTGTAATGTTTCTAGCAGACAATAAGTCTGCCACATCTTCACGTGTGGAATATCCCCACGAGCCACCAGATGGGTATTTGCTATACAAACCACTTTCGATTCAAAACTTAACAAAATAATCAAAGCTACATTGTTCTTCCTGCAGAATCGGTTGAATGCAATCTCTCTACACCTCTCTAAAGTCCGGCGACCATCAAACATCCGATTACGAGGCTCCTTTACTATCAGTTTCGAGGCCAACGAATGGAAGAAATCATGGCTTCTATACTCAATGGTGAATTTTTCCATGCAAGAAAACCTATCACTTAGGAAAAAGGTGGCGCAGCCATCTTGTTGGGCTTCGTCACTTTGTTTTGGAAAATAGAAGCCCTCGTATCCCTGACTTGTCAATGAATTATTGAAGTCTTCGTAGTGTTCATCCTGCACTTCCTGCAGACAGATTATATCTGCCTTGTATGAAATGATTTCTGAGATCAATTTTTCTCTGTGGTAATCCCATTGGAGTGCATGGCTTGGACAGCCTTTGTGTTTGCTTGAAGATGCCCACTTGTCCGCCAGAACGTTGTATGTCATCACTGTGAATTTTGGCCCACGTTTTACAGTTTGTTCTGTTTTCAGCCTCACAAGCCTCCGCTGCAGTGGATTTCTCGAAGCTTCTGTAGTTGTGTCATCTCCACATGATTCTAACTTGGCTTTCCCTTTTTCTATTCTGCTTTTCTTCTCTACAAATTCTTGGCTTTCCCTGTCCGATCCACTTGCTTCTGTGTTTTCTTCGCTGGATTCACTTGCCTCCATTTTTTCTACGTTTTCTCTGTTGGATTCACTTGCTTCTATGTTGGATTCACTTGCTTCTATGTTTTCTCTGTTGGATTCACTTGCTTCTTTCATGGCGAATTATTGGATAGCTTCTAGTACCACTAGTTTTTCTCTCTTTTTCTTTTCAGTGTTGAACATGTTTTTGTTTTTCTTTGCCTTTCATATGCTTGTGTACATTCACGATCCTCTAAATTAACAGTCGCACCATTCCACTAATATACCATTCAGAATGATTCGTTAGAAATTAAAAACTTAAAAGCATTTTTTGCACTAGCATTAATGTATATATATTATTATTAAATATATACATATTAGTAGTGTACTGCAGGTTTAACATATAAGAAATTAAATAATTGAATAATAATAATTTTACACAAGATTATGAAGGATGGCAGAGTAGATCGAGTTTGAGAATAACGAAAGAAGAGGAGAAGAAATGGGTAAAATCAGAAAATCCAAATGTTTCTCATCCAAATCATCAGAGCCCAAACAAGTCATAATCCAAACAGAAAACAGAGAGCTGAAATCGGTGTATATACAGATGATAGGACATGAATATACATTTTATTCCCATATTTCTGTCAGATGATCTGCTCTCATCTCTCCAATTTTCGTATAGATGTTTTGATTAAGAACATAAGTTGCAACATCAGTACTAAAAAATCAGTTTGTATTCATGTATGATACACAGACACCAAGAAAATTGCATCCACTTAACTGGCATCAAAATATGATCAAAGTTAAGGACATATACTGCTTCATATAGAACGGGCGAAAATCAATGTCTTGGGGTCGCCGTATTTGCAGAAGGCGTTATTCGTAGCCAATTTCAGCATGTTCCTTCGTTATGATGTTTACAATACTCAGTAGCCACTAGAATAACGCAGTAGCCACTACAACTAATTTACGGATAACTTTAATAAGTTTTAGGGTTTCTCCGCTATTTGGCCGTCAATTTTAATCATTTTTAATCTGCTACAAAATTTTTTTTTTACAATTTACACTTGCAAAAACAGCTATAGTGACATCTACAAAGAAAAACGTTGTCATTAAAACAAAAAAAAAATAAGAATTGTCAATTTTTCATGAATAAAATAAAAATATAATTTTTTTTGGTCATTGATGGTTGATATAAGGGCTTAGGTTTCTCTGCTATTTGGCCGTCAATTTTAATCATTTTTAATCTGCTACAAAAAAAAATTTACAATTTACACTTGCAAAAACAGCTATAGTGACATCTACAAAGAAAAACGTTGTCATTAAAACAAAAAAAAAAGTAAGAATTGTCAAATTTTCATAAATAAAATAAAAATATAATTTTTTTTGGTCATTGATGGTTGATATAAGGGCTTAGGCTCTCCCCTTGTCTTGCTTGCAGTATGCAATTCAAAATGTGTCTGGGAGGACAATTTACAGCTCACACCTTTTACATAAATTATAATTATTTAAACTTTGAAAGGTATGTCTTTTGCGGAACTCTTACTTATCAAGCACTTACTTTTCCAAACACTTGGTCATATAGAACCGAAGACCTTGGGTATAGTCACTTCTTGGAAATATAATATGCAAAACACAAAGATTTATCAAATTATGCTACAACACTTCATACCCATTAATCAACATAACTAAGATCTATTACAACTCCTTTGAATGCTACAACATTCTTTATGCACTCATGATCCACAATGATCAAATAAACATATGATGCTTACATCCTTACACAATGCCTCTATTTGTAGAGGACTTATAGCTATCTATAATACTGCACAGTCATAATATTCATGTGCTAAATATGGATATCAGCAGAGGAGACATCTAGAATATTATAGTAAATTCCTTTTTGAGAACAAAAACATGGTAGGCAGTGTATCCAAAATGGCAATGGGAAATTTCTATTTTAAATATTGTTTTTGACAATAGATTCTAGTTCGGTGGAAGTAATTAGTATGTTCCAACATTTTCTAGAAGAAATGTCATAATCAGTAGTGTGGAGCTAGTTTTTTTTGTATGTGTATTGTCTTTAATTTGCAACTATAAATTTGGCTTTGTATATGTTATCTGTAATTATTGTCAATCATTGTACTAAATTTTTGAATACTTGTCATATTGTTTGTTAAAATTAATAGCGCATCATATTATGCCTTATGTTCCTATTTGAGATTGTATGGGATCTAGGTTTCTTTTAATAAGATGTTGTGTATTGTCTACATTTTCTAGAAGTTTTGGTAAAAACTATATTTTATCTATCAAAGTTAACATGAAAACTTTGTCTAATAAAAATAAATGCAATATTTTTCCAAGCCAAGCTTGAGCACAAGGATATTTTGGTTTTGCTATTTAATTTTAGTCTCCAAATGTAAACAAATGTTGATTTTACTCAAACTGAATGGAATGGCCTATGGCCACCAAATTTTGATCTTTCTTGTTAGTATGGAACATGTACAATGGTGAAGAAGCAAAACAAGTTTCTATAAATGCAATTTGTTTCTATGGAGATGAGACCTTTTGGAAAAGAAATGTGTGGTGTACTCTGGGCAGAGTACTCTCTAGCATCAATTTCTTGTAGCTCATATCCATGTTGGAATTAAGAGAGATAGGTACTGAGAGGGGAGGGGTGAATCAGTGCCTTCAAAAAATTTACTTGTAAACCTTTCAGATCTAAAACTATAAACAGTGATAATCGACCAATATAACTTGAATCTAATTGCATGAATCATTTATCCACTTAACATAAGTAAGTACAACAGAAAATCCATAACATAGCCACATGACACAAGTATTTTGGTAACGCAGAAACCCTTGTTAGAAGGTAAAACTGCGGTGGGGATGACACCCACAAATTCTTCACTACTGCAGATAGAAAAGGTTTGCCTGTTAGGGCTACAAGTTTTGATCACATCTGGTGATCTCACCCTGTTAGGAGTGACATGTTAGATCAGCTAGATCTACCTAGTTATAGGATTTTAACAACACTAATGAAGGATGCACTCGGTTAAGAGATTTACATAAGACTGTTAAGTCTACTCTGTTAAGAGATTTTATCCAAAAACTCTATTACAATTGTCAGAAAGCAATAGGTATTTATCTGCTATTTGACACTCAATTTTCTGATATAGATCTATAAGCTCTGATAAAATATCACCTTACTTGTGATGAATATCTGCTTTGAACTGCTCGGTAGCCTCTGCTAATTCTGCTCAATCTGAATTCTACTATACTCGGTTCTGCTCTATTAACTAATAAACTTGAAGATAGGCAAATGCTTCAAGTGCTCCATGATTCATATATCAGCTCACACCAAAAATGATGCGAACACACAAATATATAGTGTTCTATTTTTGCCGCTTTATCAAAATTAGGTTACACACTATAATCATAACCCTAAGATCTACGGTGTACAATAATAACCTAGATGATCTATTACAAAAGATATACATTGTATTTATTGAATATCATTACATTAAATGTTCCTCGATCTTGGTAAAATGTTTTACAAACCGTTGTAACCATTTGCATAGAAGAATGTGCCATTCCTGATTACTATGTCGTTTCCTGTGATCCTCAGTAAACACTGTGTAAACTGATCGGTGTATACTGCGATGCTCGGTGTTTACTGTCTGTCGGTGTTGGTGTCTGCTGGTGCTCGGTAAACTATCTGCTGCTCGGTGTATAGGCTTTACCGACTAGTCTGTTATGCTTTATGTTACCGATTAGCTCAATGTAAGTAACCAACCGATATCTTTACACACCTTTGGTACTAATGACAACCTTAGAAGCTCAATAGAGATAACAATCCAAAGTCTTAAGTAGTTTGATGTTTTCAAATTACAGGTAGATTGATGGAATATTTAATGTAATTCTCATTCTTTCTCATCTAGGCTTGTTACCTTTTCTGAGTTGATATATTTGAAATTAAAATTATAAGTTTAAGCATGTTTGTGTGTGATTTTCTACTTTTCCATTACTATTTCAAAATTTTTAACAATTACCAAATTGTCCTACCTTCCTTTGGTAGGAACTATGTTGCACTACATCTCTTGTTTACATTTTTATGTCTTCCCCAAAATCACTATTACATTTTCTTAAATGTACTTCAGGTAGATGAAGATGAACTTCATGTCATTACATTTTCCCTTCGATGTGAAAAAACTTATTTAGCCTTCCTTTACTTTAAACATAATCATTTTCCCCATCCAATCAAAATGTTCCTCTTTGTGCAGTATTACTTTGTCACATTGAAACCCTTTTGTAAACATTTCTCACCTTTGTGAAAATAAAATTTCTAACTTATCCATCTTTTATGCAAAATATTGATTTTAAAATTATTTTATCTATGAATTTTCCTTCCAATACAATCAAGATATCAAGCTAGAGTGAATAAAATATTGGATCGGAGACCTAGGTTGAGAAAACTTATGCTAGGGGATCAAGTATTACTCTTGGACAAAAGAAGAGAGCCGAGGGGTGCTCAAGGGGAATTTGATTCTCTATGGAGGGGACCATTTGTGATCAGCCAAGTGTTGGAATCCAATTCATTCAATCTATAATATCTAGATGGTCCCGCTCTTCCCCTGTCCTTTAATGGGCATGATCTCAAACTTTATTAGTTGTAAGTATAAAATTATATGTCCTGTAAATATGTTTTGGTATTAGATTTTTTGGGTTGTTTGTCTATTAGTTTTTCTATTTGTTTATTTTTTTGTGTTGGCCCTTTTCTTTCTTTGGTGTTCAAATAATTAAAATTTGGAGACTCTAAGTTCATCCCTGACCGTACATTATGATCTTGGTCCGCAATGAGAACTGATGTTACCCTTTATTTTTTTCTACATTTAATTTTCATATTTTCAATAGAAATAAGATGTGATTAATACTCACCCATTCTTAATTGTTGGATCTAAGTTTATTCCCCTTTAATCTTTTTCGGCTTCTACAAGTCTTTTTCTGATGAACCAACTGATTGAACCTTCAAAAGTTCAAAGTCCAAGTTCAGGAAACACACAAAACTATTTTGTAGCTTAGTGTATAAAGGAATGTATCATGTCAGTCATTGAACTTGAACCTTTGACCTTCTTCAGTTCAAGGTTCAAGGTTCATTGCTAAAATGTCTAAAGTTGGTCTTTTTTTTTTATCCTTCTACGCGTCAAGCCACAATGTTGTGTGTTACATGTGTATCATGTTTGATATAAGGTTTTTATTTATTTGAGCTTGAACATTTGAACCTCTCCATTTCAAGGTTCAAGGTTTGATATGATGGAAATGAGATGCATTAAAAAGGAGGAATAAATGACTAAGAATTCAATGTAGGAAACAAAATATTCTAGGGATATCTTATTTTAAAATATGATTATGGAAATTATTTATGAAAACTTAATCCTTTCATGTGGAGGTGATGTGTGATTAATGTGATGTCATTTTTCTATCTAATCAATAATTATATCATGTAATTGTTTGAGTTGTTTTGCATGTGTGAGTATCATGCTCAGATTGTTTCACCTTTATATGCATTGGGATTTAATTCTTTTCCCATTCAACCATTGGTAATTTCTAAGGATATAGAAGGCATCAGAGGTAAATATAACATCTCATCTTCAAGAGTAGCAGAAGTTTGATGAATTCTACAGGTGAGGTCTAAGAATTTTCTCCTTTCCTTGTTGTTCTTTAATAGAGAAGAAGGAACATAAGTAACTTATCTTAATAGGATTCTCTGCATCTTTAAGATGTTTGGAGAAAATTACTTAGAAATTACCATGAGGTCGACTATTCCCAATTTAGGGTGCACTTCCCATTTAGTCAATAGTCTGTCAAAGTTTGGTGATACTTCCTTAGCCCAGGCTAATTTGGAAGAATTCCTTGAAAAGACCAAGAAACTAGAAGAGAATTCTATGATGGCTAGGATAGTTTAGAGTAGTTTGGTAGAATCGGTCACATTTTCCATTGTAGCTCCTTGCCAAGAGTTAGTTTGGGAGTGTATGATTAGATATGATGTCATTAATAGGTGTATTCTGAAAATGGAAGGGAGCATTTTGGTAAATATAGATAGAGAAATGGTAATGGCCACTATGAGAATCTTAGAAAAGGAAACCTATGAAGATTGGTCCACCAGTCTATCCTTTTTTACCTTTCAAAGGAAAAGATCATTTATAGGAGTGTGATTACTAGGAAATGTCTCATTAAAGTATAGAAAGGTGGTTCTAGATTACCTAGACCCATAACGAGAGAATACCTCATAGTTGAATTAAGGTACATTATTATATTGCTCAATAGAATTAAGGGAAACTCTCATGTGTTCTTCTAGGGAGATTGACTGTACTTTTTAATCCAAGTTTTACTGATTGGAGAAATTTACCTAGATTGGGCTCAAAGATTGTTGAGTGGTTGCATAAGGGTTTGAGTAGTTTTTTGGGAAGAAGAGGGTTATATATGTCCTCTTATTTATGTTATATGTTAGCATGTACAAGGGACTAGAAGGAACTCTATCATGATCCATGGATAGACATAATGAAGATATATAAATATTACCCCCAATAAGAGTGATGTAGGTATATAGAGAATTTCATGGGAATAAATGATGTATTTATAGGAAGCTTGGTTTATGAACTGGGGCTATGAATAAAAGGATGTTGAATGAAACCATAGAATTAGTCAGCATTTATGGAATCTTTTTTATTCTGTTCACCAAGTTCACTTATATCAGAGTAGGGGGTTTTGAAGGAGAACCAATTAGGTTTCCTAGATATATACCCTTGATAGACATGTGTTGATTGAAGTTTGTAGGCAGCTAGCGGATATTCATAAAAAGATGAAAGATAAAGGGAAATCTGGTGTTGTCTTTCTAGTAGGACATGGTAATTACAGTTGTAAGTCTGTATATGATGTATTAAATTTGGAGTTAGAATTAAAAAGAGGTTGAATTTGCAACCATACACTGCCAAGCAGAATTTTGAGAGTAGAGGTTATACATTGGATCACCTAAATGTTGATAAATAATTTCATCATGTCCCTTAGTTCAATATTATTGGGAAAAATTCAAGATGAGCTTGAAGTGATAAAAATATTATGGTCGGGGATTTCTCTTAATCAAATTATTGCTATGAAATTAGCAATGAGTATCTCTAGAATTAATGAAGAAGAAAAGGAAGATGTGTTGGATCCTGAATTCGAAGAAACAATTCAAGGGAAACCCATTCCAAAAATATATTGGGAAAGAAAGGAGAGTGATGACATTCTTGCCATAAATTTTAATGTGATTAGAAGAAAAAAGAAGTGGCTAAGGATTCACAGATTTGGAAACACACCCAGAACTGACTCTGCAACTAAAATGGTTGATCATACAGTTGTTGTTTCAAAGGCTCCCATAGTTTCTTCTAATAAATCTGTTGATATTATAGGTACCGTGAGTGTTAAGACTAGAAAATTATTTCTATAAGAAAATACAAGAAATCTCCCTCAAGTTCATCCCCTATTTGAGAGACTTAGTCTCACACTAAGAATAAATTTTTTTTTCTAAAGAACAAATTATCATAGGTTTGTATCCAATTGGAGAAACAACAGACAAAATGGAACAACAATTGCCTCAAAACCCAGATGTGGATAATTTAGAGGTAAAGAAGGAATTATAAGTTCACCAAGACACTTCAAGTACCATGACGATGACAGATATCATCAATGTTCAAAAATGTCTTGCTAAGATTGTTTCTAGAGCTCCTAAGTGGTTAGAGATGTCTATTAGTAATAAACCTAGTATTTTCCTTACTTTTATATGAATCGATGATATGGTGAGTAAGTGTCCTGGTAAAGTGTCCATGTCTAAGGAGTTGAAAACAGAAGTGATACTAAAAATAGACAAGGACACATGACACTAGATGACAAAAGTAGCAAGACTAGTTATAGATAAGGACATTGTGGATGCCTCTACTAAGGATTTTATTGTTGAGAAAATTGAATTAGGAGTTTCTTCAAGGTTTTGTTGGAAAAATGGTCAGAGCTCCCCTTAGGATTCATGACATGGCTTAACCGCCTCCCATGTCTTCTATAAGTCTAGTGGTTGTATCGGTCATTAACAGGTTGATCTTTTGGTCCAACAACAACCACTACTTGTAACATGTGGTATCAGAGCTTGGTCATAGGTTTGAATCCCCTCAGGTAACACTGAGGGGGAGATTGTTGGCAAAATGGTCAGTGCACCCCTCAGGAATCGTGACATGGCTGAACCACCTCTTGTGTCTTCTATAAGTCTAGTGGTTGTATTGGGCATTAACAGGTCGATCTTTTGGTGTAACAACAACCACTACTTGTAAGAGGTTTGTCGATGCTAATCATCTGGAATCCTTTTCCAAAAGGATAATATCTAGAACATGGAAAGATGAAGGTGATAAAAAGGAGATGAAATAAATGGTTAAACATATGGCTGAGCATATTAATGTCATACATAATCCTAGCCCATATCCACTCTCACAAATGCCTCAAACATTTAATCCTAAATCTCCTTTCAAATTAAAGTTAATTAACCAAATTCAAAGGAATTAGATTATTGCTAAAGTGTTCCATCAATGGTTGGACTCTATTACACAAAATGGTGGTAATTATATTTCTAGTTTGGTTAAGGTGTATGGTGATGTGATAACCACGAGAAAGGATCTAGAAACAAAAGTGGCGTCATGGTGAAGTGTTGTTGTAACATGATCCAAGAAAGATCTCTCAAGTTCATCCCCTATTTGAGTGACTCAGTCTCGCACTAAGAAGAAAAATAATAAATATTATGAAGACTAAATTGTTGTATATTTGGATCTAGTTATATAAACAATAGAAAAAATGGGACAACAATCAAGCCATAAAACTAAGATGTGGATAATTTAGAGGTAGAGAAGGAATTAGAAATTGAACGAGACACTCCAGGTACCATGAAAATGACAAACATTGTCAATATTCAAAAACATCCTGCTAAGACTATTTTCGGACCTTCTGAGTGGTTAGAGATGTCTGTTAGTAAGAAATGTAATATTTTTCCTGCTTCGATACCAATCAATGATATGGTGAGTAAGTGTCTAGGTAAAGTGTCCAACTCTAATAAGTTGAAAACATAAACGATGTTGGAAGTAGATGAGGAAACAAGACAATGGATGGAAGAAGTAGCAAGACCAGTTACAGATCAGGACATTGAGGATGCATGTGCTAAGGATTTTACTATTGATCGAGAAAATTGATTTAGGAGTTTCCTCAAGGGCTTCTGATGCTAAGCATTTGGAATCAACTGCTAAGAGGATGATATCTAGAACATGGAAAGATGAACGTGATAAGAAGGAGATGAAATAAATGGTTGAAAAGATGGTTTAGTATATTAATGCCATACATAACCCTATCCCATATCCTCTCTCACAAATGCCTCAAACATTTAATCCTAAATCTCCATTCAGACTGAAGTTACTTGACCAAATTCAAAGGAATAGGATTATTGATGAAGTGGTCCATCAATGGTTGGAGTCTATTACACAACATGGTGCTGATTATATTTCTAGTTTGGTTAAGGTACGTATGGTGATGCGATAACACTGAGAAAGGATCTAGAAAAAAAAGTGGCTTCATGGGAAAAGGAAAAGGTAAAGTGGACTGTGGTAGTTACCCAAATGAATGATGTGCAAAAATATGGAGTAATGAAGTAGGGACATGAAGAGTCGGTTGAATTGTTGAAAGACTTGGTTGAATTGACAGCTACTATGCAAAAATATTTGAAATGCGTTGACATAAAATTCTTGAACTTGAAGATGGGGAAATTGTCGAGGAAAATGACACCATGATTAAACCATTCAAGGAAAAAATCAAACTTATTAGAGAAATGAAATTTCTGACCACCGATGAGTTTTCTAGGGTAGCTAGAGTAGAATCAATGTTGATCATTTTCTTAGACTATTTGGAGGTAAATGAAAATAAAGTGGCCGAGTTAAGAAAGGATAAATAAGTTTGGAAGCAACAGATTATCCATATCGGGTTGCCGCATTAGCATGTTATTGTCAATTTCTTCACTACACACCTTGAATTGATGAACGTACATGTCACATCAACCATGCAGAACCAATCAACAAGCTCCTTGACTACATCTTAGCCGTGATCATGCCCATGGTAATGGTTCTAGTATATGGAGATTTAGTCTGTTCCTTATTTTAGTTTCTGGGTTACTTCAAAAATAGTTTCTCTATCTCTAACATAATCATTTTTAGCTCTGGTTTAAGAATATTGTCCTGGTGGCTATATATACTATTAATTAAGACTTTAAAAAGGTCAAAATTTTGGTGAAACTCATAAATTTAAATTTTTGGTTTGAGATCTATGTGGGTTGGAGGAAGACTTTTTATCTATGAATAAAAAATATAAATACTACTACTTTTGAATATGTGATTTTAAAATTGGTTGAGTAAATCTCTATTGGGATTGAATTTGCCATTGTAGTATTTATTTGCATCCATATAATCTATTTATATACATGGATAAGGGAATAAATATTTGAGTTTACCCTATTATAGTTGATTGAATTTATACAAAGTCTATGAGCTTTGCATATCGAATTAAATCTTGATTGCATTCATAGCATGTTGATGGATGGATGTTAATTACCTTTCTTACTTTCTAGTTAAAAGTATGCATTAAAGTCTATTAGTAACTAAAAAATTCATTCAAAATCATATAGAGAGTTGCATCTTTATTGCAGAGGGTGAATTGTGAGCATTTGACCCAATTATTGGTTCAATTTGGTTCTTGTTTTACATGGGTAACAGGGTCACTATTTTTATAAATTAATCAAGCAAAAATCTATTAACCAACATCTTTTGGGAAACTCTACTAGGGATTCTAGACAATGTTTTCTTAAGAAAGGTAGTCACCTTCACATGGGATATAATGGTGTTTACCTATGATAATATCTTTCCTATGTTACAAGTAAACTTTAGATTTCAAGATGTGTAGGAAGATATAATTAGTCAACTAAATATACCAGCATGGTATATGAGAAGAAGTCTAGAGGATTACAGAAGACAAAGTTTTGTATTGGAATGAGAAGAAGATTTAGCCACCAAATTTGAGATTCTTGTTGGAAAGGAAAAGGAGAAGACAATCATAAAACCAAGATAGGCACCAAATTCCTAAGAAAGTCCCTCAAGATCCTAGGCATCCAGAAGACCCTACCAATTTGAAGAAGTATTTATATTCTTTACTTAAAAAAACATGAGTTAAGAAGATATGCTAGGTCACAAAGAAAAGTAGTTGTTGATCCTATTTTTGAAGCCTCGCAAAACCTCACCAAAATTCACACTTGCTAGGAAATCCAGAAGTAAACCTCCCTCACTGCCAAAGACCACCACTTCTCTAGTGTGCCAAGCATTAACCTTCTATGGTAATATCCTCCCTATTATTGTAAACTTTAACCCTTATATCCAAACAATGGTCCAGCCATGGGGAGTAGCCATAGGTCCTTTAAACCTAGGGGCTCAATTGAATGCGTTACCTAAAGGAGATAAAGATGTATTTCCTAAGTTTAATGGTGATGGAAAGAAGATAAATGAAGAACATTTAAATGATTTCAATGTGGCATATGGGGTATTCATGGTAGTTCAACATCAAGATGTGGTTGTTAGACTCTTTGTACAAAATCTTACCAATGTTGTTGTATAATAGTTTTATCACTTACCTAATGGTTGTATCAATAATTAGAATGATATGAAAATAAAGTTTTAAATGAGGTTCAAATGGGCTAAAGATGAACACACATTTCCAGCCCAGCTATCTCATCTTAAAAAAGAAATACACAAACCTATGAGGGAGTTTGTGGCCAAATATGATAAATTTATTAATAAAATTTCTACTGCAAAAAACCCTCAACTGAGAATCAGATATAATTTTTTATAAATTCTATGCCCACATATGTTATTGTTCATGTTAGGAAACAAAGGATATCCAACTTGGTTACAGCACAAAATTTAGCAATTGAATTAGAAGATGACCTTATCACTCCTGGTAATTAGAAAAATGAGGTTCAAATACATAATGCCCAAACCCCAATATCTTCTGATCACATGCTTCAAAAATTAGTAAGTGATATAATTTCCATTAAAAGATAGTTATATCATCATCTGTTGCTAAAGCCCTAGATTTTTCCCTCACCAAGAAATTTGCTAGGTGTTATTCAATAGATTGCAAGAAAGTTCCCTTGGTCAAATAAAGGATATCCAAGTTGGTTTAGTGGCCTATCCTAAAAAGAATCTTAAATTGACTATCTTTTTTGTTTCTATACTGGCCTGTTATGTCATGCTTTTGAGAAGGACTTTCTATAGGGATTTGGGACGTAAAATCAAGATGGATTGGTCTCAAGATAGTATACCAGTGGGAAAAGAAAAGGTAATAATTTAGCCTGAAGGAAAGTCAAAATACACTGTGTTTCCATCAGAAGATCCTCATCCTCAAGTTTTATACCAGGACTATGAATTTGGTAGCTATATGATCTTGCCTGGGGAAGATGTTGTAGAACCTGAATAAGACACTCTAGGACCACTTATGTTACCCACGACCCCTTAAGACACTCTAGGACCTTTATCTATACTTTTGACATCTTATGTTACCCACGACTCCTTAAGACACTCTAGGAAAACTTATGTTACCCACAACCCCTTATGTACACGCATTTTTAGTAAATATTAAAGTTAGTCCTATGACCCATTGATGTACATGTTAGGTTTCATTAATACATACTAGCATGTCCTATGACCCATTGATGTCTTATCTATACCTTAGGACCTCTTATGTTACCCACAACCCCTTAAGACCTAATTAGTACATCTTAGGACCCTTAAGACCTAATAAGACCACTTACATGACCTAATAAGACCTATAATTTTATATATTTAGATATTTGTTTCCATTTTACATGCATTTATAACATGTAATCAAGTACTTAATTATTAACACTTAGCTTTCACATGTTATGTATCTAGATGGATGCTCAGGGTGCACCTCAGACTCCTAATATGCATACTATTTTTCATATTGCTGATACGGAGATAGCTCAACTTAAAGAGTCTATCCGTATGTCTGTAGGGGATGGTATATATAGAGATACATGTGCTACTATATTGAGTAGTTTGGAGACTATGACTGGTAGATTGAGGTCTCACTCCTTCACACCTCAGGTAGTTGAGACCATTTTTTGAGAGTTGAGGGAGGAGGTCTCGAGCAATGTTTCCTTGGTGACGGTTCGGAGCCTTGTCCCCAAGGAAACCATCAAACAAGAGGTTTTCCCACATTATGAGTGGAAGACAGTGGTGAGGGCATATCAGGTCACAAGGTGTGTGATACCTTAGATTTCATGTATGATTTACCCTCGACATCTTGCAGCACATAGTCGTTATCCAAATAATGACCAAATTCCATTATATTTTGCACAACAGTTGTACGCTGAGTTCTATTTGGGACTTAGGGTCAAGTATTTAGATATCCCATCATATTATGGTCAGGGGCAAGGTAGGGTTGCAGACCGTGATCAATATCGTAGGGTTGATCGAGTTGTGCAATCTCATAGATAGCTAGTTGGGTGGAGGACTCCGGCAGTGGCACCGGCGATGGCTGCTACTACAGATAGAGTCATCATTGCTTCTCAAAGGGGAGTTGTGGATAGTATAGGACAGATTGCTTCTGCAGCCACATCCATCACTTCAGATTCAGTGGGAAGATACATTTTGACTAGACCGAGTAGAGCCAGATCATCTTCTAAGGCTTCATCTAGAACTACTATAGGTGTGAGAGAGGAGACATATAGAGCTATAGGTCTTCCTGTACCTGGAGAGATATGATCATTATCGGGTCATCAGAGTACTTTAGATATGGCCCTTTACTTTTTGGAGGATCTCCTATAGGCCTATTCTCATATTGCCAACACGCACAAGATCCCAATACATTCAGTCATGGATTTCATTGCACTTGCATGGGGTCCTATAGTTCCACCAACATAGGACGCACCATCTACTAGTCAAGCACATCATAGTGTAGAGCTCCGTGCACCCACAGATCACTCTATAGCTATAGAGCCAGGTATATAGATAATTTGATTTGATTAAATGGTTTTATTTTATTAGATGATATGATTTGATATGATTGATTAGATAATTTTATTTGATGATATATGATTTGATTATATGGTTTTATTTGATTAGATGATATGATTTGATTTGATTTGAATAAATGATTTTATTTGATGATATATAATTTGATTAGATGATTTGATTACATGGTTTTATTTGATTAGATGATATGATTTTTTAGATATGATAAGTAATATAACTAATTTCATCATTCTTTAGTGTCTTAAGGGGATCTAGAATTAATATCATAAAAGAAAACTAGTTAATACATGTAACTAATGAATAATAACTATTCTAACTAAGTCTAGAACTAACACATGCCATAAGTAATATAACTAATTTCATCATTTTTTAGTGTGTTAAGGGGAGGTCTTAAGGAGATCTAGAATTAATATCATAAAAGAAAACTAGTTAATACATGTAACTAGTGAATAATAACTATTCTAACTAATTCTAGAACTAACACATGTCATAAGTAATATAACTAATTTCATCATTTTTTAGTGTCTTAAGGGGAGGTCTTAAGGGGATCTAGAATTAATATCATAAAAGATAACTAGTTAATACATGTAACTAATGGATAATAACTATTCTAACTAATTCTAGAACTAACACATGTCATAAGTAATATAACTAATTTCATCAAAGCATGCATAAAATCTTTAACTAGTATGCAATCTATAAATATAATTGAATAATCTATACCATTGAACCACCAAATAGGTTCATCATATATCAACAAATTATAGTCCATCATATGTTTGAATATATAAACAAAGTATAATGAAATTTAATCCAGAGATATCAAGTAGGTCCTAACACAAGAAATAAGTATACATATTATACTTTTTAGACCAACTCAGTGGTTTAGACCTTTCATGGAGAACATGTAATATTCTCTCATGATCCTCACTATCTAGTCTCCACTTATGATGTCCATGTTGAGATTTAACTGTATGAAGACAAATGGATGTGGCAACTACTAGGTGACTATATTGAAACACCTTATTGTCTGGTTCGTAATCAACAAAGTGAATACAATGTTGAATTAATTTGATTTTCTTCAAATATGTTCCCTCTAAAACAACTGAACCTGTAGGTCACAAATTTTAACAATATATAAATTTAAACAAACTCAATTTGGAATTTGTTAAAGGCTTGAAATTTAAAATTTACAAATTGAGTTCAATATATTCATGTAAACCATATACAAACCTATGGGGAACAACATTCCATCACTTTCTTCAGGTTCAAGTAACTTCATCCTCTCTACAGTACAACGTAGTAAACAATAACCAACTCCTACATTTCCATGCTCAGCAATCACTGCAAAGACATCTCCTGCACAGTAAATTTATATATACATGTGTGAGACCTTAAAATAAATAATTAGTTCAATCTATAGATCTATCTATCTATCTATACATGCAACCTAATGTACCATATAATGTGAAATATATATACTTACCAATTTTGACCAATCCCGAGATATGTTCGTAACTAGTAGAAATCAAAGGAACATTAGCAAAGTTTTCATCTTCATCTCTATCAAATGTATCAGTAACAACTATTGGCACTAGATTTCATGCTCCTACATATCCACATTCTTGATTGATACATTCCTCATAATTGTCAGAAATGTAGTGACAACAAAAGCATGAGTAGTCCCTAGTGTTCAACATCCAATTGCGACAATTCATACTCATAATTGAATGCAAAGATCGCGTCTTTTCTATCCTATTTCAACCATGCATAATTTTTCTATTCACACCTGAACAAATGCATATATAATACATTTTATATAAATATAATTTGAATAAAAAATATCATAAAAATTTTAAACACTTTCAAATAATTTAAAAATGTGTACATACCTTTTATCTCCCAAAATTTTATATATGGCACCGATTGAGTCAATACTGATGATGTGTCATTCTCATTTGGTGTGAAATGTGTCTTGCACCATTCAACCAGATTATGTGCATTTTTTATATGCACTCCCTTATAATTCATTTGATACTTTCGTATAGCACATTTGATGCAAGCTCCCACACCATCATGTTCACCTTTTCCATATCCACTCTCAAAGAAACTCCAGACATGTGTTATGTTTTCATTATGATGATATCAACATAGTGCATAAAATTGTCTTGATGATTTGAATTGTGCAGCACATCCATCTGACCAAACATAACGTGTGTCAAGTTTTATACCTCTTTCTTTCAAATTTGCAAAAAACATCTTGAAGCAGTGTTCCACATAATGAATGTCATGCTCTCTATCATCACTTATATAAAAATGATATTCCTTCTTGATGACCCATGCTTCAAATGTGCTCTGAATACCATTCAAATCTAATTTTGCATGTCGATAACACACATGTACCATAATAGTAATTTTCTCTGAAAAATAGTATTATGACTGAATTGCCTTTTGATGAACAAAAGAATAATTTTCTTCAAAATCAACAACTGATACAATAGTTCCAAGTGAGAAATTGTCTCTCAGTGTTTGAAATTGTTGTGCTTGCCACTTTGTAAAAAAAACATGATGAATGTAGGGTTGAATCAATTTTTTAAATTTTTCCATAAATACTCCAACATTTATCTCCTCTTCAACATATTCTAACCTTTTGGATTCTTTCCCAAATTTTGTTTCATTCTTTACATATTTGTAACTCTTGCAATTTACCATCTTTGTTACATCAATATTTTCATTTTTCAAATGAAAAAGAGACAAATCAGAACATGTTTGGCATATTCCTTTTATGCAATTTATTTGTCTAGCTACATCATCTCTTTTGTCACATAAAATGGATGAGATGAACTCACTTCATCTAGTAGGAGGAGCCTTTTCAAAACCATAAGTGTCTTCTACAAGCTTTTAAAAAACCTGATAGTGGAGATCAAATTCAAAATGATAACAACAACAACAAGTTTCAAACACTTTGTTTGTCCTGATATAATATGGCTTCAATCTTTCAAACAATTTTTTCCCAATCTTTATATTAGGATTTGAACTAAAAAATGACACATACATTTCATGTTGTGTTGTGTCCAACCAATGTTTCATATGATATTCATATTGTTTAGTTGAAATTCTGTCTGATAACATCTCTAGTGGTTGATGAAGGACGTGTATTATCATTTCAAAATGATGTGACCAAATTTTTTGTTCCTTCATCAATCCTATCAGAATGAGGAGCTCTACACATGATTTCCCAATTGCCTTCCAAGGTGCTATCATCCAAAAGTATTCTCCTATTAACATATCATGATATTGTTTTCCTATTATAACCAAACTGAGATGAAACTAAAGATATCTATCTTTTTCATCCCATAGTGTTACCTGCAATGGATGTCAACATAAATTTTCTTGTAATGGACTTATCTATAGTTCTAGATCACTTCCCTAACTGGTTCAAACCTTTCTAATGAATATAATTTTAATACATATTGAATTCAATATCACTTTTAAATATTACTTTAACTAAACATAGGTTATTTGGCCATTCAACAACCTGTCTGTTCAAGACTTTGGGAAAAATAGTAAATTATAAAAAAATAATTATTAAAAATATGTAGGAAAAGAGTATTTGTGTTACCTTTCTATGAAAAAAAGAAAAAATGAATTTTGATATACACAGATCAAGTTAGATCAATCCAAGTGACCTTATGTCTAAATTATAGTTACTGTCACTTTAAAACTTAAGAAACTATGAAATATTCATCCAAAATGAATCAAACCAATTGCATCCTTTAGATATTGAAGTTACAAACATAATCTTGAAAGAATTACATCATTATCATATTTTAAAAAAAAAGTTATGCTAATCCAAGTGACAGTAACTCCTTAAAAACATAGTTTTTTCATGCAAACCACTTTTCGAAGGAGAAGGAAAAATGAATTTAAATGATTTTTTTATAAATATATATATATATATATATATATATATATATATATATATATATATATATATATATATATATATATATATATATATATATATATATATATATATATATATATATTTAGAAACTAGAAAGAAAATTCTAAAAGACTCTTGTTTACATCATCTTCAAATTCCTAATAGTTTTGCGGCAACATGTGTTTGAAAGTGAAGTTTTTTCTCAAAATGTTGAACTCTATGTCAAAGTTGGCCAAAAAGTGGGACTCACTATTGTGGGACCACCCACAAACCCCCATGTAAAGGACCTCAAAAAATGGAGAATACAAGAGGTAACTTTTGCAATTAGATAGCTACTTTACTTGATCTTATTATATCATTATCTAAATATAACTAACAAAGATCTCAAAATGGTATGAGCAAGAATCTGTTGTTCAGGAATCAGCAGGATAACATGGAAAACAACACAAGGCTTGAAGCCAAGATAACCTCCCAAATAAAATGAGACAACAGGGATACCTCCTGCTATATTTAAAAAGATAAAAAATAGAATTAAAGGTTGTATTTTAAATTCAATTGTCTAGAAGGAAACCTATCAATTTATGTAAATAGGGGAATGTCCCTATCTCACAATAAATGTAATCTTTAAATGTAAGGGATATTGATCCTCGGGTTAGACTGGAGGTTTTCTTGACTCCATTCTTTCCTACTAGTGCTCGTTTGAATTGTGAAGTAAGATGTAAAATTTATTCATATTATATAATAAAATTCCAAGGCTAAGGCCTATTATCGAGGAAAAAAAATGCAATAAGTAAGATTGACAAAATTTAAAAGCTATTATAAGTTACCTTTCTTAAATATTATAATAAAATATTTAATAAAATTTATAATATAATCTATAAAATACTTATTAAAATGTGATTATATGAGATGAACTTTTGGCTTGTGTATTTTTTCTAGATCTGTCAACCTTCTTTCCAAGTTCTCAACTTCAAATCCTAATACCTATTGATGTAGGGAAATCAGTATTGAATATTTAACATATATTAAATCAATATGTTCACACAATGGAACCCTAACTCGCATACTATGCCTAACCCTGATTTAAATCTTAGAAACACCAACTGTAATCTAATTGATATCTAATTCTAACCCTAACCCTAATTCAACCATTACCCTAGATCAAATCTTTATCTTAATCTTAGAATGGAAATTATGTAATTGAGTCCTCAAGGAGAATGAAATTTAAATATATTGATGTTGGCTATTGGAGTTCTAACTGGCCTCTTATTATATATATGGTACATTTTATAATTTTTATTTTGATATCTTTTGAAAGGTCAGCAAATTCTAATTTCACCCTCTGCTATCTCATGGAATACCTGAAGTTCGCATTCCATGTTGGTCCTAGGAGCAGAGGGATTTAGTGCAATATGATACTCAGAAATTCATCGTGATCTTTAATTTCTTTCACAAGAGATAGAAGCAATTGTTTTAATCTTGGATGAGAAATGGTTAAGGATGTATCTTGAAGCACTGTTCTAGGAGGTGGCTTCTAGATTTCTAAATTCTTATGAATTTTGAGGCATCCTAAAATGTGGCTTAGAGTCTTTAAAATAGATTATTTCAATATTGTGGGTGAAAGGGCCATTCATTTTGGAGTTGGCACTTCTTATTATTTCTTGTAGTCTTTTCTTGTTCTTAATATAATTTCAATGACATGATTGTTTACTCCCAATGAATCTTATGATTATTTATTTTTTTCTGCTAAATGAGTTGATCAAGACGTATCTAAAAAAGAGATGTGGAGTAGCCACAATCCCTGGGAAGGGCTAAAATTTCAGAGTTGAATTTGTAGGGAATGGCTCCAATTTTTAGAAGATGTAAGCGCAAAAAATTGTTTAGATGGGCACTTATTGAAATTTATTTTCATTAGTATTAGGGTGGGATGAAGAGCACAAATATATGGGTATGGTTTCATTTTATTCTTGAACCTATGTATAAACCACAAGTATTTCATTTCAAAAGAGAATAATGTTATGCTCAACTAATCTACAATAATCTCAACCCATAAATTATAGAATTCATTCAAATGTATCCCTATAAAAAATGAATAAGATCAACTGAAATTATTGAACATATAGACAATAAAATTACCTTTTCAAGTGCAGGAGACAAATAGATGTAGTTGAAAGTGATGGGAGAGCCGGAGCTGAGGCTAATACATCTTTGGTAAGTTGTGAGAAGCAAGTAATAATATGTTTGCTATATATATAAAGCAATTAAACGTCTTTTGAAAGTTGTGAGGAGAAAGTAATAAGATGTATACTATATATAGAAAATGATTTTACTTGAGGCATTGGGTAATATGGATTTTGATTTCCACCATGCTCACAAGCATGTTCGGTTAGACTGGGACATTGCCACGTGAACTACCATTGTGGAAAGATTTTACCATGTTGTTACAAAAGGTAATAATGTGTGCATCCAAACAATACACCAGTCCTATCAAATGACACTATTGATGCTTTGATAAATGTCATGGTAACTCGTTTGTTACTATAGTTCATTAATTTGACTATTATTTGATCGCATATATGTATATTTGATTTGATTTGATTGTGATATATTGTTCTTTAATATTGTACTTCTCTTATCATCACATCCTTATCCAACTCTAATTAAATTAAATTAAATGATCTTTTCAAAGATATTATTTAAATGAAATATTAAAAAAATCAAAGATAGCATCCAAAACTATGCATATTTTATATAAATTATTTTTTTGATGAATATAGATATTTCCATTAAATTATAATATAAAAGTACACTATTCACGAAAAAGGGTCGAGGGATACAAGATCACCCTGCGAAAGTCAAACGTCCGAAGTCGGAAATATCAGTTGTTCATTAAAAAAAAACATAAAGCCTTCAGGCAGCTAGCACATTCACAGCTGAGGGAGGAGGATCTTTATCATTAGGATTTTCCCACACATTGGGGACAAGAAGCGGGTCTGGAAGAGACCATCCCTCATCCTCTTCATCTTTATCTTGCAACTCACCTTTCTCATGCCTGGGGGAAATAGCCAGAGCGAGGCAAGGAAATTTATCACCAGTAACTGAAGGCCAGCCAATACCATCCACAGGAGTAGCAGCAATAGGAACAAGAGCAATAGGCTAGCCATTAGTAAAACTCCTTCAGGGAAGAGAGACCGAGCGGTGCCTCCAACCTCCGCCACTAAAACAGTGGCGAGGATCCTGAGACTGAGGAGTATAAGCTATTTTATTTTTGTTCATTAATTCAACTAACAATTGATTTTGTCAATACCATTAAAAAAACATTTCGTGCAAGAAGGGGAACCTACTTTAATATTGAAGTCAGATTAAATAATATTCATTGGACAATGGTAGAATTTTTATTATTTTTGTCTTATTTTCGCCACAGCCTTTGTCTGTGTTTGACTTGGTAATTAATGCATAACATTCTGACAACCATGGAATATAAATACCACATAGCCGATACACAACTGAACACATCAACAATGCAAATGATGAATAGATTAAAAAAATGAATAAAAAAGACAAAATAGTTGGTACATAGTTGAACACATCAGCAACGGGATTGCTGAGTATATGTTAATAAAATATCCATCAAAAGGGAGACAAGCATATCACATAATCTCCCAACATAAGTATCACACCAAAATTAAAGTAAAACATAACATGTCTCGAAGAAAAATAGAGGGGCACTACATTTCTCACCTCTCTGTGGGTAGCTTTGTATTTTTTCATTTGATGTGTGCCCCTTTGAACTCTTATGTTTACATTGACAGCTAGTGGACTGTCATTAATGTATAATTTTTCCTTTTTTGATTTACTCAATAAAAAAAGATGAACATGAAATAAATTCTTCTATGTTAGTTAAACTTAAGTTTTCAAACAATAATCTTAAAAAAGAATAAATCTTATATAGGGTGGTCCCACAATAGTGAGTCCCACTTTTTGGCCAACTTTGACACAGAGTTAAACATTCTGAGAAAAAACTTCACTTTCGAACATTTGTTGCTGCAAAACTATTAGGAATTTGAAGATGATGTAAACTAGAGTCTTTTAGAATTTTCTTTCTAGTTTCTAAATATATATTTTTTTAAAAAAATCATTTAAATTCATTTTTCCTTCTTCTAAAAGTGGTTTGCGTGAAAAAACTATGTTTTTAAGGAGTTATTGTCACTTGGAGATCAACATAACTTTTTTTTAAAATATGATAACGATGTAATTCTTTCGAGATTATATTTTTAACTTCAATATCTAAAGGATGCAATTAGTTTTATTCATTTTGGATCAATATTTCATAGTTTATTGAGTTTTAAAGTGATAGTAACTGTAATTTAGACATAAGGTCACTTGGATCGCTCTAACTTGATCTATGTATATCAATTTTATTTTATTTTTTCATACAAAGGTAACACAAATATGCTTTTCCTACATATTTTTTATAAATTTTTTTTTATCATTTACTATTTTTCTCGAAGTTTTGAAGAGACAGGTTGTTGAATGACCAAACAACCTATGTTTAGTTAAAGTAATATTTAAAAGTGATGATGAACTCAATATGTATTAAAATTATATTCATTAGAAATCTTGTTCCAAATAGCATCATTTGACATCATATGTTTGAAAAAATCATCATGTTTAGTACTTGTTTTAGGCCTCGGAAGACCATTTTTTTGAAGTTCAATTGTTTTCTAAGGGAAAAATTTTAGTTTTGGGGTCATCGCACGAAGACACTTGAGGGTCTTCATGCGAAGACCCTTTGCACGAAGCCTCTCAAGTGAAAATCTAGGCAAAAAGACATCTGCCAAAATGTTTTCTTGGGCACTTCACACGAAGTATATACTTCGAGCGAAGTCAGCTAGTAAAATTATTTTGTAAATAAAATTTAGAATGGTATAAAAGTAAAACATTTTGTTTCTATTTTATATTGAATTGCAATTACTAAATTTGCATTTTCTATTATTGAAGGCATTTTTTGTAGGAGGATTTATATTTCTATTTTTTCAAAGGCATAATTTTGGAGAAGAAAAATATTAGATTAAAGTAATTTTTGAAGTAGAAATTTTTTGTTGATGATCTTATGGAATACATTTTTTGGAGCTCGAAGAAATGGGGAACAAGAAGGGAAGATAAAGTAAATCTTCTAGAAAAAGGTCACTCGGTACTAAATAAAGAAATCATGAAGCTGCATTGACATATTATCATAAAACTAAAGAAGCTAAAAGACAAGCTGAAGTAGGAGGGTCAAGTCAATTCGAAGAATTGCACATTACGGAAGGGTTGGGATTACTCCCTACGGAAGCTCAAACAATTGATGTTGGAGAAGGGTCAACATCACGTGCTCCTATTGGTATGGATGAACTTTTAAATTTAGCTCAAACTGTAAAGAGAAATATTAATTATAGAAACTTAGATCATTTACTTACAATGGATGTGGAGAATTTGAGATCACTTACTAATGTTCAACCTTTAAGTCTTGCTAAGAAGAGATCAATGAATATGATAGCAAGAGAAATATTGGTTAAATTTTATAATTTTGAAACACTTGAACAAGCTCAATTGCTTTCACTTGTACTTATAAACAAAAAGCTGGAAGGGGCATTAAAATTATTGGGTATAGAAACATCATTAAAGAAGAGAAAAGTTGTTGACATGCAAACTGATATGATCGAAAAGCTTAAGAAAGGTTTGAACTAGCTAAGGAAGCGATCTCAAACTTTAGATAAGTCCATTACAAGAAAAGTTATGTTGACATCCATTGTAGGTAACACTATGGGACGAAAAAGATAGATATCTTAAGTTTCATATTAGTTTGGTTTTAACGGAAAATAATATCATGATATGTTGATAGGAGAGTACTTGTGGATGATAGCACCTTGGAAGACAATTGGGAAATCATGTGTAGAGCTCCTCATTTTGATAGGATTGATGAAGGAATTAAAAGTTTGGTCTCATCCTTTTGGAATGATAATACATGTCCTTCATCAAACACTAGAGATGTTATCAGACATAGAATTTCAGCTAATCAATATGAATATCATACGAAACATTGGTTGGACACAACACAACATGTAATGTATGTGTCATTTTGTAGCTCAAATCCTAATATAAAGATTGGGAAAATATTGTTTGACAGATTGAAGCCATATTATATCAGGACAAACAAAGTGTTTGAAACTTGTTGTCGTCATTATCATATTGAATTTGATCTCCACTATCAGGTTTTTCAAAATTTTGTAGAAGACACTTATGGTTTTGAAAAGGCTCCTCCTACTAGACGAAGTGAGTTCAGCTCATCCATTTTATGTGACAAAAGAGATGATGTAGCTAGACAAATAAATTGCATAAAAAGAATATGCCAAACATGTGCCAATTTGTCTCTTTTTCCTTTGAAAAATGAAAATATTGATGTAACAAAGATGGTAAATTGCAAGAGTTACAAATATGTAAAGAATGAAACAAAATTTGGGAAAGAATCCAAAAGGTTAGAATATGTTGAAGAGGAGATAAATATTGGAGTATTTATGGAAAAATTTAAAAAATTGATTCAACCCTACATTCATCATGCTTTTTTTGCAAAGTGGCAAGCACAACAATTTCAAACAGTAAGAGAATTTCGCACTTGGAACTATTGTATCAATTGTTGATTTTGCAGAATATTATTCTTTTGTTCATCAAAAGGCAATTAAGTCAGAATACTATTTTTTAGAGAAAATTACTATTATGTTACATGTGTGTTATCGACACACACAATTAGATTTGGATGGTATTTAGAGAACATTTGAAGCATGGGTCATCGAGAAGGAATATCATTTTTATATAAGTGATGATAGAGAGCATGACATTCATTATGTGGAACACTGCTTCAAGATTTTTTTTGCAAATTTGAAAGAAAGAGGTATAAAAATTGATAGACATTATGTTTGGTCAGATGGATGTGCTGGACAATTCAAATCATCGTGACTATTTTATGCACTATGTAGATATCATCGTAATGAAAATGTACCACATGTCTGGAGTTTCTTTGAGAGTGGACATGGAAAAGGTGAACATGATGGTGTCAGAGCTTGCATCAAATGTGCTATACAAAAGTATCAAATGAATTATAAGGAGCTACATATAAAAAATGCACATGATGTGGTTGAATGGTGCAAGACACATTTCACACCAAATGAGAATGACACATCATCAGGGTTGACTCAGGTGGTGCATATAGAAAATTTTGGGAGATAAAAGGTATGCACACATTATTAAATTACTTGAAAGTGTTTAAAATTTTTATGATATTTTTTATTCAAATTATATTTATATATAATGTATTATATATGCATTTGTTTAGGTGTGGATAGAAAAATTATGCATGGTTGCAATAGGATAGAAAAGATGTGATCTTTGCATTCAATTATGAGTATGAATTGTCGCAATTGGATGTTGAACACTAGGGACTACTCATGCTTTTGCTGTCAGTGCATTGCTAAGAATTATGAGGAATGTATCAATCAAGACCATGGATATGTAGGTGCATGGAATCTAGTGCCACTATTTTTTACTGATACATTTGATAGAGATGAAGATGAAAACTTTGATGATGTCCCTTTGATTTCTATTGATTACGATCATATCTCAGGATTGGTCAAAATTGGTAAGTATATATATTACACATTATATGGTACATTGAGTTGCATGTATAGATAGATAGACATATCTATAGATTGAACTAAGTAAATTTTAAGATCTCACACATGTATATATAAATTTACTGTGCAAGAGATGTCTTTGCAGTGATTGATGAGCGTGGAAATGTAGATGGAGTTGGTTATTATTTACTGCATTGTACTGCAAAGAGGATGAAGTTACTTGAACCTAAAGAAAGTGATGGAATGTTGTTTTTGATTGTAGGAAAAAATAGGTTTTAAAGGGGACTCGAAACCCCAAACAAGTAGAGTTTAAAAGATTACATCATTAAGCATACTGAAAAGGAATAGGATTGGAAGATAGTCCAACAGAACCACAGTCCAAAAGAGCAAAACCAGCAGTAAAAAACCAAACTGACCAGACACCAAAAAATTGACCAGCAACCAAAAAAAAAGAACCTAAACAACAGAAAGAACCAAGAGAACCTAAGAAAACTCCTTATGAGTTTCTTCCACTTCCTTCTTCACCTCTAAGATCTTCTTAATAGCAGCATTGAAGTCAGAGAGCTCAATGATCCAATCTTCGATCTTCTTCCTTTTGGTTGATTGAGTGTGGCTACCAGGGCCCTCATCACCCACATCATCAGTATTCTCCTCGAGTTTATTGTTGGGGGAACCGGTGTCCAGCTCTGCTTTGAATGTCATAAGATAATCCATGGTAGAGCCCATAAACATGTTGGTGTCTTGCATATGCTTGTTTATAGTATTCTCCAAATTATCAACTCTCGCCTACATTTCCTATATCTTCTTGTCACTATCATTGTGCTTATTGCCCTCACCAGTCTTTGAAGCAGTCTCCATAGTTTCCTGCAAAGTATCAACCTTAGCAAAAATAGCATGATATTTTAAATTCAGATTCTTTATTTCCTAAAAAAGCCATTTTAGTAAATGAAATGAGTACATAGAAGCTGCCTTCGCAGTTTGGAGAACTCCAAAAAGGCGGGTCTATTTTTTCATCCATATCTTCTTTGAGCAGTTGCACGTTCCTTTCTTGCATGACCATAGTCTTAATAAAGGGGATATTTTGAGAGGAAGAAGGGGCATTATCTTTCTCAGCAACATGGGGTCCATCTTCGCTTTAGGGGTAGCCCTATTAAGAGGAACCTCCATAACAACTTCTAGTTTGGGAGAAATTGGCACATCATGATCTTTCGAGCTATCGTAATCCACCAAAATGGGGACTGGTTGACCTCCCACATCCTCATCTTTCTTGTTGTCCTCATTGTTACCCTTGGTCTCAGGAATGTCCTCTTCCTCCATAATTTCAACATCCTCCTCTTCATTGTTCTCATTCTCCCTAGAGGCCATATTCGACATTGACAGCGAAGCATGACTATCATCCTCATTTGAATTATCTGTTCTAGCATAGCCATTAGCACTATCAGTGGTGGAGTCTATCCATACCAACACCCTTTTCTAGTTTAATTTTCATAACGGAGGAGATCTCCTCTTTTCCACCCATGTCCCTCAAATGTTTCTTAGCCAAACCAGAAGCTTTGGGAGAAGAAATAATAGAGCTAGAGATGACCTTCATTTTGATAGATTCCACAATGAGAAGGATGAACCCCTCATGCAAGATGGGTTTCTTCTCTTTTTTCCTATGCTCAATAATGCTAAGACGGAGAGACTACATTAGAAAGAAAGGCAAAGACACCCTAATCTTGTGACGAAAGTGACAGAGTAACACAAAATGGTAAGAGTGGGCTCTTTTGTACCTACCATCCAAGGTAATGTATTCCATAATCACCATCATGACCATCACCCAGATTTCCTTAAAGGCATTAACGTCATAGCAACCACTGGAATCTTTCACCAAACCCAATGCCTCATCTTTACTTTTGGGGAAGCGCTTGATGGCCTTCTGTGAAACTCTCATATCTCTATAAAACTTAATACCTTTGAGACTTAGACCAGTCACCTCTGCAATAAGTTCCTCTGTTATGTTCACAGTAAGACCAGAAATGGTCAACGCCCCTTCTTTCCAGGACTCCGTGAACACCTTTGTAGCGCTATCCTTAAACCCATGCAAATGCTCCATATACATAGTAAGCCCACCCTTTATGAGGATTTCCCAGACCTCTGACATATTTTTCCATTTTGAACAGTCCTTCGGCTCTCTTCTGTTAAGCCCTCCACCCATGATTTCAGGAAGAAAATAAACAAAAACAATAGTATCGATCAGACAAATGTAGATGAAAAGGGAAACTTTAAAGTTCACACAGGTAAAATTGTGTCTACAATTAGTAATCTTGGGAAAGGAAGCACTTTCTATAATCATATTAACCTGCTTAGCAAAAAAGTGTCTTTTCATCATAATTCTTGATATTCTCCCACTCCACCCTCCTACTATGAATCTTGTCAAAATCCAACTTGGCTTTCATATCAACGGTGAGATGGTTTCCGTCATGC
Source organism: Chamaecyparis obtusa (assembly GCA_027943335.1). Lineage (NCBI taxonomy): Eukaryota > Viridiplantae > Streptophyta > Pinopsida > Cupressales > Cupressaceae > Chamaecyparis > Chamaecyparis obtusa. Next base: position 103,156 of record BSBK01000480.1, read on the forward strand.
CAAATCATAATGTCCTTTTCCCTAACTGCAAAGTTGGCCAGCTCATCCGCAGTACCATTCACTTCCTGGTAAGCATGGGATATGATGACTTGCTTAAAAGAATTAATAATTATCTGGGCCTCTTCAATATCCGCCTTTATGGACCATGAAGGTTTAGAAATATTAATGATGTAGTTTAAGATATTCATTGAATCTCCTTCTATCCACATGTTCGGAGCCATGTCATTTTTAATAATTTTAAGGGTCTGAAGAAGGGCCATGGCCTCTGCAACATGATTGGTTCGAACCCCAATAGGGAGTGCCATGACAACAAGACAATTAGCCATGTCATCTCTTATGAGCCCACCACAACCCATCAGGCCCAGGTTAACCTTCGTGGCATCGTCGAAATTAATTTTGATCCAACCTAGAGGGGGAGAAAGCCAGGTGGCATTTTATTTAAGGGTAGAGGTTTTATTTTTGGGACCAGCACTATAATCCCCAGCACCAAAAACTAGCTTCAAGCCAGTCGTCAAGTTGTAGTTTTCTCTCAGACTCGTCTTAATCTTTTCTACAATAACCCCTAGAGGAAGATCAATGTCACTGAAAAATTTGTCGTTGCGTTCCCTCCATAGTCTCCATATAATATGGGTGGCAATAAGGTTCCACAACTACTTATCAATGGGGACCTCTGCATTTCTCCACTGGATACTAAAATTCTCATAGTTAATTTTAGGAATTAATCTTTTATCCCAAACCTAGGCCCAAAAGGGGATAGGATCCGGTGCCTACTTATATAAGAGATTAGAGGCAGAGGCCACAGTGAAGACTCCAAAAGGAGTGATTCCCCAAATCACCTCATCTTCTCTGGTGAAGTTGACCTTCCAAATCTTCAAATCTAGCATCAAGGGGTTAAGGGCTTCATCCACCATGGAGAGATCAATCCATGATCTATTCCTCCACTAATCCTTGACACAATGACCAAATCTCCAGATATAGGCATTAATGAAAGGCTGAAAGGTGATAACAGAACTAAGAGGGAAATCTTTGAGCCAACATTCATCCCAGATCTTAATTCTTCACCCATTACCAAGATACCACTTGGCCCCTTTAAAGGTAGTGTCTTAAGAATGTTGGATGTAGTTCCAAATGAAGGAGCCTTGCACTTTCAAATCTGTCTCCATAAAGTCAAAGATGTACGAAATGCATAAAGATATTTATTGTGGATAATCTCATTCCCTTCCTTTTTTGCCCCAAAAATCCTCCAGATCTATTTGGCTAGCAACACCTGATTAGTCACTCTTATAGAGAGAATACCCAACCCCCCCCATTTCCTAGGAGTGAAAACCTTGTCCCATGCAACCAAAGCCAACCTCTTTTTATCTTTAGGTCCAAACTAGAGGAAGTTTCTCTGAATTCTCTCAATGATGTCAGCATATTTTCCAGGTATCTTAAAAAGGCTAAGAGCATAGATGGGGAGGCTCTTAAGAGAGGTCTTCAAAAGTTGAAGTTTTCCCACCTAACTAAGAAAAGCTCCTTTCCAGCCCACCAGCTTCTTATTGAATCTATCCACTATGCTAGCCTAGAAAGAATCATGAGGTTTAAGGCCAAGGGGAAGGCCAAGATAGATAGCTGGTAAGGCATCAATTCTGTAACCAATGATTTTCTCTATTCTATTCTGTCTATCCATCGACGTATTGATAAAGAACAAAGAGCTCTTATCCCAATTAACAATCTGAATAGTACCCAAGGAGTACAAGGAAAGCGCTTGCTTGATGACCCTAGCTTCCTAGATGGATGAAAACCCCATAATGATGGTGTCATCAATAAATTGTTCATGGGAACACAGTCTAGAGGCAAAAGATGGGGATAAGCCCTTAAAGGACCCGATACAAACTAAGTTGTGGAGGTATCGACCAAGACATTTCGCCATGATAGAAAAAAGGATAGGAGATAAGGGATCTCCTTGCCACAACCCCCTGGAAGGTTTAAAAAATATTGAGGGAATATCATTAACCATGATAGCCACCGAAGAAGTGCTGATGAGCTGGAAGACCAATTTGAGAAAATTTTCACCGAAGCCAAAAATTTTCAAAACCTTTATCATCAAATCCTAGTCCACATGATCATAAGCCATAGAAAGATCTAGTTTTAGCAAAAAGCTAGGGTAGTGAGAAGCTTGAGTAGAATGAATAACGTCATGAACCTTCATAATAGAATCTAGGATCTGCCGACTAGGAACAAACCCACTTTGCTAAGGAGAAATAATCTTTAGAAGAATAGCTAGAAGTCTGAGAGTAATAACCTTGGAGAGGATCTTGTACATAGAGTTACAGAGAGTTATAGGTCTAAAAGAGTCCACCAAATCAGCACTAGGCTTCTTCGGTATAAGAACAATAAAAGTAGCATTGATTTCTTTCAATAGAGATTTAGAACCAAAAAATTCTTTAACCACATTACAAATTTCCTTACCAATAGTATCCAAAAATTTATGGAAGAAAAACATAGGGAGCTCGTCAGGACCCCGAGATTTATCACCTTCAAAATAAAAAATAGCAGTCTTGACTTCTTCCGAAGAAGGGATAGCAAAAAGAAGTTTGTTAGTGGCCTCATCAATAATAGAAGAAATAGAGTCAAGAAGAACATTTTGATTTTCCAAGTGAAGATTTAAGTCTTTTGATAAAAGAGAGGAGATGAAGTCAAGCATATCCATAGAGATGTCCTTTTCATTACTAACCTCTCCCACCTCCACCTTGAGCCTGGAGATCCTGTTAGAGGCTCTGTGTTTCGAGGCAGACAAGTGGAGAAATTTGGTATTCTTGTCTCCAGCTTTAAGCCAAATTGATCTAGATCTCTGTCTCCAGTACTCCTCCTTGGAAATGATATTATGAGTCTTGAAAAGAATACTCTCATCCTTAGCCTTGAGATCTTGAGTGAGGCCCAGGTGTTGAATGGTTTGTTGAATCATATCAAGGTCCCTTTTCAGCAAGATTTTAGATTTAAAAATATCACCAAAAGCCTCTTTACTCCAGGATTTAACATTTTGGAGCTTTTTAACCACTCTAAACATCACAGTGCCCTGAATATTAATATTCCACCAACCTTTGATCTTATGTTCAATCTCCAAGTGATCCATCCACATTTTCTCAAATTTGAAAGGTGGGTTGCCCTTAGCCACAATGAGATCATCACTAAAATAAATAGGGAAGTGGTCTGATCCAATCTTTGTAAGCAAAGACAAAGAACACCCAAAGCTATTAAACAAACAACCAGAGATTAGTGCCTAATCCAAATGAACTTGAATGAGATTCTGACTAGTTCTTCTATTCGACCAGGTGTAATTAACCCCCTGAAGCTCTAAGTCAAAAAGAGCTTGTTTATTAACAAAATCCATTAACTCCACTCTACCATCAAGCTAACTCTGACTATCCACTCCACCAAACTTCTCATTTTCTTTTAGAGGATAGTTAAAATCTCCAATAACCAACCAGGAAGAGTCCTGAAAAAACATTCTTTGGTTCTCCACCCTTTTCCAAAATAGAGACCTTCCTGTTTTAGATTTAGGGGTATAGATATTTGTAGCAACCCATTCAAAATCAAACTTAACATGGACAAATTTAATACTTAGGTAGTTCAGGTTGTCCATAAACACCACCCCAGAAACATGATTCTAGTTCCAAAAAATAGCAACCCCCCCCACCCGAAGCCCCTTCGGAGCTAGAGCCCGCCACCCCACCATTTTTAAAAATATGAATCTTTTCTACCTTGACTTTAATAATCTTAGTTTCTTGGAAAAAAATAATATCAGGTTTATGGTCTCTTACCAAATTCCTAAGGATTTCTTGCTTGTGCGGGGCATTTAGTCCTCTGATATTCCAGGAGATGAACTTTATTTCTTAATCAGAGTAAAAACTCCCTAGAGGGTCAACTGTTTCCCATCCGCTATATCCTTTTTTCTTTCTCTTTCTCTAACCTCTTTGTTGGTGCTTCTGCCCTGGGATTTTCTCTGGGATCCCACATCCTCTTTGAGGACCTTCATCCCCAGATCAACTTTACTTCTAGTAGTGACACCCTTTGATCTAGGGTTAATTAACTTATTGTGATTTTTTTTCCTCCCCTTAGGAACCTACCAAGGTCCTCATTTAGATCACCTAATAAATCTTCACCAGCAATGGTCTCCTCCTCACCACTCCCCAAGAGGGTGTCAGGAATAGAAGAGGAGTCATCATCATTTGATTTAGATTCCTCCAAAGGAATACTAGCTTTTAGAATGCCACTCAGAATAGTTTCTCCCTGAATAGGGACCAACACCACCATAGGAATAGACTCATCTATAGGATCACCCACACTGGGGATAGCTTCCATAGAGGAGTGGGCAACAAAATCAGAGACATGAGAAACTGGTTCAGCTAGTTCCCCTTCCTCAAGGTCTGAGAGAGAATTAGACTTCACCTTCCCAACTTCTAGAGTCATTTCTTCTTTATTATGACTGACTCCATCTTCCACAGCCTAAGATTTCACTTCCTTCTAGACCTATCTAGTAGACTTCTATGGTTTGGGATCAGGATCCATTAGCTTAGACACCTTAGGAGTTTTTTTTAGGTAGTGCTTGGCCTAGTGACCCATTTTATGGTAGATAAAATAAGAAAAAGGGAGAGATTCAAAGATCACCTCCTACTTCCACAACCTCAGTTTGGAGTTAATATTAATTTTTAAGGGGAGGTTGTCAAACTAACCAATGTTGATAGAGATCCTAGCGAAAACTAACCTTGACTTATCCACCGTCATTGGATCAATCGAGAGAAGATCCCCTCCAAAAAAGTTAGCCAAACCCTTAAAGACCTCCTCATTCTAATATTCAAGGGGTAGGCTAGGAAACCTAATCCAGACAGGGGTAGCCATAAAAAATTTATCAGAGTAGTCCCATTTTAGGGTCCATTGGCGGAAGGAAACAACCATTCTACCAAACATCTAGGGACTCCCACATAACACATAGTCCTTTTCTTCCTTGTTGGTGAAAGAAAAGGATAAAAAACCTTTAGGAAGGGCAACAATATCAACCTGACCTTTCAGCTTCCATCTTTTTTTAGCAAAAGATCTCACCTCCTCAATGTTAGGATGGGGGCCCAAGAACTTACCAACCAATGAGAACTCCATAGGCAAGACCGAGCAATCCACCAAGGATTTTGGTACAAAGATAGAAACTTTGCCTTCTTGAAGACCCACCTTAACCGAATCGCCAGGAGAAGAAGACTTTCCCGCTGATCTGGCACCCAAAATTTTTGACCACTTTTTAGAAGTGGAAGGGTTGACTTCCACACTAGCAAGGCTAGAATCCCCACTTGACCCCACTAGTGGGTCCTTTGAATAAATGGCTTTGTCACTTAATCCCTCTAGAGAAGGAAAAGGCTCACACCCTAACACATCTACATTCACAAGCGAAGAACCTTACAGCTCTTCCTTCGAGGGAGTACCCGTGATTGCCATACAAGGGGGAGAAAATCCCTTACCAGAGAGAGAATGATTTGACACCTAAAAAGCCAAGTCTAGTTCCAGCACAGAGGGCATCTCGAAGTCCAAGACCCCCTCCAGACCCTGGCCAGTTTGATTTCTAGATTCAGAACCAACCATCCCATCATCATGGCTGCCATGGAAATTAAAAAAGCTCTTCCCGCTTGAATCCCCATACATTTGTATATGGTTTACATCAATATATTGAACTCAATTTGTAAATTTTAAATTTCAACCTTTTAACAAATTTCAAATTGAGTTTGTTTAAATTTATATATTGTTAAAATTTGTGACCTGCAGGTTCAGTTGTTTTAGAGGGAACATATTTCAAGCAAATCAAAGTAATTCAACATGGTATTCACTTTGTTGATTACAAACAAGACAATAAGGTGTTTCAATATAGTCACCTAGTAGTTGCCACATCCATTTGTCTTCATATAGTTAAATCTCAACGTGGACGTCATAAGTGGAGACTAGATAGTGAGGATCATGAGAGAATATTACTTGTTCTCCATGAAAGGTCTGAACCACTTGAGTTGGTCTAAAAAGTATAATATGTATACTTATTTCTTGTGTTAGGACCTACTTGATATCTCTAGATTAAATTTCATTATACTTTGTTTATATATTTAAACATATGATGTACTATAATTTGTTGATATATGATGGACCTATTTGATGGTTAAATGGTTTTAATATATAGAATTTCATATTTATACTTTGATTATTCAATGATTTTTATAGATTGCATATTAGTTAAAGATTTTATGTACATGCTTTGATTATTCAATGATTTTTATGATACTTTTTATGATGCTTATGATTTCTAGATCCCCTGAAGACCTCCCCTTAAGACACTAAAAAATGATGAAATTAGTTAGATTACTTACGATGTGTGTTAGTTCTAGAATTAGTTACATGTATACTTTGATTATTCAATGATTTTTATAGATTTCATATTAGTTATAGATTTTATGTATGGTTTGATTATTCATGGATTTTTATGATATTTTTTATGATGCTTATGATTTCTAGATCCCCTCAAGACTTCCCCATAATACACTAAAAAATGATGAAATTAGTTAGATTACTTACGATGTGTGTTAGTTCTAGAATTAGTTACCATGTATTAACTAGTTATTTTTTATGATATTAATTCTAGATCCCCTTAAGACCTCCCTTAAGACACTAAAAAATGATGAAATTAGTTATATTACTTATGACATGTGTTAGTTCTAGAATTATTTAGAATAGTTATTATCCATTAGTTACATGTATTAACTAGTTATTTTTTATGATATTAATTCTAGATCCCCTTAAGACACTAAAAAATGATGAAATTAGTTAGATTACTTATCATATCTAATCAAATCATATCATCTAATCATATCATACAATAAAATAAAACCATGTAATCAAATCATCTAATCAAATTATATATCATCAAATAAAATCATCTATTCAAATCATATCATCTAATCAAATAAAACCATCTAATCAAATCATATATCATCAAATAAAGTTCTCTAATCAAATAATCTAATGAAATCATATCAAATCATATCATCTAATAAAATAAAACCATCTAATCAAATCATATATCATCAAATAAAATCATCTAATCAAATCATGTAATCAAATAAATTCAAATCATATTATCTAATCATATCATCTAATCAAATATACGTCTCTAATCAAATATATGTCTTGAATCATATGCCTCTAATCAAATATATGTCTCAAATCAAATATAAGTACATCTAATAAAATATATATGTTTCTAATCAAATATATGTCTCGAATCGTAAACTGAAAATATGAAACATATACTAATGACATATATAATGAGTCTCAAATAAAATATATGTGAAACATGTCCTAAACTAGGAGTCATCTAGGCACATGCGAACAGAGTGACCCTCTGAGCGACTGCCATGAGCATCCTCTGGTTGTGAGACAACAACTGATCCATGCGAATATAAATGCATGTATATATGATAATAATCTAAAATAATTAAAATATTATAAATGCATGTTTAAACTTACATATTTTTAAAACTTACCTGACCACTACTAGGTGTCACATTTGATGAATCTCTCCTATGAAAAGCATCCTTTGGCTGTAAAGTAGTGACTGACCCCTGCAAATTTAGTGTACAATAGTTGGTTATATACATGTGCATAATATATATATATATATTATGTAAAGTACTTGAAATATATAAATACATGTGTACACATGCATGCTTAAACATACATATATCTAAAACTTACCTGACCACTAGTAGGTGTCACATCATGTGGATCTCTCATGGGAAGATGCTCTGAGCCCACACTAGAGGTAACATGCTCTGCTAACTCTGCCTATAAAATATTATACATTGAACAAACATCAATACACATGTCTACAATTAATTGTTCACTAAAACTCCTAAGAAAGAAGAAAATAAAATTTTATATGTACTTGGGTCTCAAGAGTAGGAGGAGCATCACCCACACCACCTAAGGTCCTGAACCTCTCTAGTAATGAGGAGTGTAGGGGTGACACTAGCTGGGAGGGGAGTGATGTAGAACCTGAACCATCTGGATGCAATAACATATCCATATATGACCCTACATCGGTGTCAACATCCACCTGACCCAACCCATGCAAATGCTCATCAAAAGTGTCTAGGCCCTTAGTGGTGATGTGTACATCTCCAACCTGTATACTTGGCTTTGCAACTTTATAGTGATCTATGGGTACAAAGCTCTCTACACTATGTTGTGCCTGACTAGTAGATGGTGCATCCTATGTTGGTGGAACTACAGGACCCTGTGCAAGTGCAATGAAATCCCTAACTAAATGTATTGGCATCCTGTGTGTGTCAGCAATATGAGAATAGGCCTACAGGAGATCCTCCAAAAAGTAAAGGGCCATATCTAAATGACTATGATGACCCAACAGTGCTTGTATCTCTCCAGGTATAGGAAGACCTATAGCTCTATATGTCTCCTCAGTCACACCTGTAGTAGTACTAGACAAAGCCTCAGAAGATGATCTGGCTCTACTCGGTCTAGTCAAAATGTATCTTCCCACTGAATCTGAAGTGATGGATGTAGCTGGAGAAGAAATATGTCCTATACTATCCTCAACTCCCCTCTAAGAAGCAATGATGACTCTATCTATAGTAGCATCCATCATCGGTGCCACTGCCAGAGTCCTTTCCCCAACTAGCTATCTACGATGTTGTACAACTCGATCAGCCCTATGATACTGATCACAATCTACAACCCTACCGAATCCCTAACCATAATATGTTGGAAGATCTAAATAGTTGACCCTAAGTCCCAAATGGAACTCAGCATACAACTGATGTGCAAAATATAATGGAATCTAGTCATTATTTGGATAATGACCATGTGCTACAATAAACTAAGGGTAAATCATACATGCAATTTGACTAATCACACATCATGTGACCTGATATGCTCTCACAGTGGCCCTCCCCTCATAATGTGGGATAACCTCTTGTTTGATGATTTCCTTGGGTACAAGGCTTTGAACCGTCGACAAGGAACATCGCTCGAGACCTCGGCCCTCAACTCTCAAAAAATGGTCTCAACTACTTGAGGCATGAAGGAGGAGTGAGACCTCAATTTGGCAGTCATAGTCTCCAAAGTGGTCAATATAGTCACACAAGTCTCTCTATATATACCATCTACTGAAGACGTACAGATAGACTCTCTAAGAAGAGCCATCTACATATCAGCAATATAAAAATGATCTGCATATCAAGAATCTGAGGTGCATCCTGAGCAGCCATCTAGATACATAACATGTGAAAGCTAAGTGTTAATAATTAAATACATGATTACATTTTATAACTGCATGTAAAATGGAAACAAATATCTAAATATATAAAATTATAGGTCCTAATAGGTCACCTAAGTGGTCTTATTACATCTTAAGGGTCCTAAGATGTACTAACTAGGTCTTAAGGGGTTGTAGATAACATAAGATGTCCTAAGGGGTCCTAAGGGATCCAGATAAGAGTCCTAGAATGTTAATGGGTCACAGGTGCAATAAGTGGTCCTAGAGTGTCTTAAGGGGTTGTGGATAACATAAGAGGTCATAAGCTATAGATAAGGGTCTTAGAGTGTCTTAAGGGGTCATGGGTAACATAAGAGGTCCTAAGGTATAGATAAGAGTCCTAGAGTTTCTTAAGGGGTCATGGGTAACATAAATGGTCCTAGAGTGTCTTAAGGGGTCGTGGGTAACAAAAGATGTCATAAGCTATAGATAAAGGTCCTAGAGTGTCTTAAGGGGTCGTGGGTAACATAAGTGGTCCTAGAGTGTCTTAAGGGGTTGTTGGTAACATAAGATGTCATAAGCTATAGATAAGGGTCCTAGAGTGTCTTAAGGTGTCGTGTGTAACATAAGATGTCATAAGCTATAGATAAAGGTCCTAGAGTGTCTTAAGGGGTCGTGGGTAGCATAAGTGGTCCTAGAGTGTCTTAAGGGGCCGTGGGTAACATAAAATGTCATAAGCTATAGATAAAGGTCCTAGAGTGTCTTAAGGGGTCATGGGTAACATAAGATGTCATAAGCTATAGATAAAGGTCCTAGAGTATCTTAAGGGGTCATGGGTAACATAAGATGTCATAAGCTATAGATAAGGGTCATAGAGTGTCTTAAGGCATTGTGGGTAACATAAGATGTCATAAGTTATAGATAAGGGTCCTAGAGTGTCTTAAGGGGTCGTGGGTAACATAAGATGTCATAAGCTATAGATAAGGGTCCTAGAGTGTCTTAAGGCATCGTGTGTAACATAAGATGTCATAAGCTATAGATAAGGGTCCTAGAGTGTCTTAAGGCATCGTGGGTAACATAAGAGGTCCTAAGGTATAGATAAGAATCCTAGAGTGTCTTAAGGGGTCGTGGGTAACATAAGAGGTCCTAATTAGTGGACTAATTGGTCATAATTGGTCCTAATTGGTCATATTAGGTCCTAATTAGTTCTAATTGAGTCTAATTAGGTCCTAATTGGTTTAGATAATTAAGTCTAATTAGGTCCTAATTAGTTCTAATTGGTCATAATTGGTTCTAATTAGTCCTAATTGGTCCTAATAGGTCTAATTGGGTCTAATTAGGTAGATAATTGGGTCCTAAATTTTGTTCCTAATAGGTCCTAATTGGTCTACTTACCTGTCTAATTGGTCCTAATAGGTCTATTTAGGTTTAGTTAGGTCTATTTGGATCTAATAGGTCCTAATACATCTAATTGGTTAGACTAATGTTGGTTAAAGTCCTAGTAGGTCTAATTGGTCCTAATAGGTCCTAGTTAGGTCTACTTGGTCCTAATAGGTCTAGTTAGACCTCTAATTAGTCTTAATAGGTCCTAATTGCTAATAATTAGTCTTAGTAGGTCTAATTAGCTCTAAAATTAGGTATTACAATATCACATTTACATGGTGAACATTAAGAAAAATCTTCACCATCAACTTAAAATATCTAGAGAGAGAAACAACTTAGACATACCTTGTTTCCTAATATGACCTAATATGACCTATTAGGACATAATATGACCCAGAGTGTCTTAAGGGGTCGTAGGTAACATAAGAGGTCCTAAGGTATATATAAGAGTCCTAGAGTGTCTTAAGCGGTCATGGGTAACATAAGATGTCATATGTTATAGATAAGGGTCCTAGAGTGTCTTAACGGGTTGTGGGTAACATAAGAGGTCCTAAGGTATAGATAAGAGTCCTAGAGTGTGTTAAGGGGTTGTGGGTAATATAAATGGTCCTAAGGGGTCCTAGGTTACATTAGTGGATCCTTGTATGTATTAATTGAATCTAGGATACATAAATGTGTCGTAGGACAACCTAAGATATGTTAATGGGTCTTCAGGATCTGAATGGGTCATATATGTCTTAAAATGTCATAAGGGATGTATAATGGTCCAATAATATTAATAGGTCATAGATGTGATAAGTGGTCTAAGTGGTCCTAGGACATCCTAAGATTCTTTAATGGGTCTTGGGGGTCCTAAGGTTTCATATTTTTTTTAAGATTTCATAAGGGATCTAGATAAGAGTCCTAGAATGTTAATGAGTTGTAGGTGCAATAAGTGGTCCTAGAGTGTCTTAAGAGGTCATGGGTAACATAAGAGGTCCTAAGGTATAGCTAAGGGTCTTAGAGTGTCTTAAGGGTTTTTAGGTAACATAAGAGGTCTTAAGGGATCCAGATAAGAGTCCTAGAATGTTAATGGGTCGTAGGTTCAATAAGTGGTCCTAGAGTGTCTTAAGGGGTCGTGGGTAACAATGGGTCCTAGATGTGTCTTAAGATAATGTAAGGGATGGATACGAGTCAGACAGAGTGTCTTAAGGGGTCGGGGCTAACATAAGAGGTCCTAAGGGGTCCTAGGTTTCATTAGTGGATCCTCATATGATATTAATTGAATCTAAGATACATAAATGTGTCCTAAGACAACCTAAGATATGTTAATGGGTCTTGATGATCTGAATCGGTCATATATGTCTTAAAATGTCATAAGGGATATATAATGGTCCAACAATATTAATGGGTCATAGATGTGACAAGTGTTCTAAGGGATCTTAGGTTACATTAATTGATACTAGGATGTCTTAAGGGTTATTGCAGGAAACGATGGGTTCACATATGTATTAGCAGAAGCTAAGATAGATGAATGTGTCCTAGGACATTTTAAGATATAATAATGGGTCATATGGGTCCTAAGGGATCCTATGTGTCAAGTAAGATGTCATAAGCGATACGTAATGGTCCTAGAATGTCTTAAGGGGTTGAAGGCCTCATAATAGGTCCTACGAGATCATAGGTTACATTAATTCATCCTAGAATGTCTTAAGGAGCCTTGAGGGAAACAATGAGTCCTTGTATGTATTAATGGAACCTAACATGTACATCAATGGGTCATAGGACATCCTAATATGTATTATAAGATCTTGAGATTCCTAAGGGATTCTAAGTGTCTTAATATGTCGTAAGGGAGGAGTAAGGGTCCTAGAAACTTACTGTACTACAATTTTTTAACATTTTCTAACATACTACTAGATCATTTTCAAAAAATTAACTACAATTTTCTAAGATTTTTACAAACTAAAAATTATTTAAAATAAATAACTAACTAATATTTACTAAAAATGCATGTGCATGTGTGTGTGTGTGTGAGAGAGAGATTCCTAATATTTATAACTTTAAACGTGAAATATAAAAACAAATATTTTTAGTAATTTCTATATGATCTTAATGTTTACTAACATTTTCTAACATTTCTACTACGGTTTCTAATGTTTTGTAAATATTTTCTAATAGTTGCTAAAACACTACTAAGATTTTCTACCATTTTCTAACATATTCTAACATTTATACTACGATTTTTAATATTTCTATCATTTTCTAATATTTAATTATGATTTTCTAACATTCTACTATTAATTTCTAACATATTAGATAATATTTAACTACTATTTTCTAACATTTCTACAAATAAAAAATTATTTAAAACAAATAACTAACTAAAATAAATATAAAACATATTATTTACAATAAAAAATGAGAAAAATGCATGTACCTGATATTGCTAACAATCTGAAGATGTCAAAGAAGCTCGGGAGGCATTGGCGTGTTGATGTGCTGGCGTGCTTCGCTCCAAGGCCTAGGGTTCGCAAAGTCTAACAGTAACAATGAGAATAAAAAAACAAACGCCAGAAATATATAAAAATCCAGCCCAAAGGGGCTTCGCGCGAAGACCCCTACGTAGGGTACTTCGGGTGAAGAGGGGTCTTCACGCGAAGCCCCTTGTCTAGGGTACTTTGTGTGAAGTGGGTCCACCACTTCGCGCGAAGTATCAACTTCATACGAAGACTCTAAAGTTTTTTTTTCCCCATATCACCGATTTTGTTCATCCCTAAAAGTGGGACATGGCTTCGTGGGATCACCCTTGTGGCAATATATACAACAATAAGAAGAGTGTTGAATGCAAGAAGTGATAAGCTTGTTATTATTAGATTTTTAGTAGAAATCCCTTTGGTACCTTATTTTTTGGAAAATTAATCAGATCTACATATTTAATAAGGCTGTGATTATCTTTATTCTGAAGAATTTCTACTATGATTTGTAATGTCATTTAGTAGAAGAAGTTATTATAAAAATGATCCTTGAAGTGCAATCCTAGAGTTTTTAAGACTATTTATTATGAGCTTAGATGGCTAATGCATTGTTTTGATCCTTGCTAAAAACCTCATTCTGATCAATATCAACAATGGTATTTTGGGGGACCCAGATAAGAATGTATTGGCTAAGCATGGGAGACTTGGGAGATAAACTGTCATGGTTACTTCAGGACTTTGATCATTGATTTCCTTCATGCATTAATGATTTTCTTATTAAATTAATATCTTGTAATTTGTGTGAACCCAAGATTCAATCATTCAATCAAGAGTCGTTCTTTGGATTTGTTAAAAACTTGTATGTGATATTTGGTAGCTTGGGTAGAAGAAATACAAAGGATATCAGAAGGGTATCATTCTACAGTATACTTAGTTTAGATTCCTTAGATCTTTTAAAAGCATAGACCCATCATGTTGCCATGTATTATATGTGCATAAACCTTAGAAATGGACATGATGCAATATCAAATTATATTCAGAACATCAAGTTTGGGATTACTTAGAGTTATATAATTTATCTGGTCTAAGGTATATTAAGAGATTAACTCTTTCCATTGCATGTTATAGATATTTATAAATAGACTAACATTTGACAGAATTATTTTATCTCCATATTTATGAAAAGGAAAGGACCATCTATTAGTAGTTCAACAATACCTAAGTATGGTTTTCTTATGAATAACCATTCATCTTATAATGATAAGAGAGCATATACCCATCCATTTTACTATAATTAAAATAGAATATACAACTAAAATAAATTGTTAAGAAGACATTTGATAATAATATCAATTTATATTAGATAATAACTTAAGAGTCTGAAAATTTTAACCTTAAACATAATATATTGTATCTAGTACGTATGAACATAGACCTTTAATTAAACAAAGTTTAAACTAGTCTATATGTATAATGACGAGCCCTAGAAAACCAATTAAAAAAGGGCTAATAATAAAGTATAAGGTACTAACGTCTAGCCACTATGGTCATGCTTATCTATGATGAGCAATTATCACCTCCTCCTCCAAGCCAGAGTCTTTGTCAGTCTACTCACTCATTATGGATGTCTTCTTCCGTAGGCATTTCCTGACAAGGATTCTTTTGACCTGGAAGTGGAGTTTCTCCTTTGGGATGAGGGTAGGGATGGAGGAAGGTTGAAACCATCCTCACTGAAGTATTGAATAATCTAGTTATTATTATCTGTGGGTTCTACAATCATCCATTTCACCAAGAATTGGGAATTACGTTTCATTTATGTCCAGTGGGTGTTAAATGAGACTTGGTCCTTGATAAAGATTATTTCCTGCCAGGTAAAGTTAGCATTGCTGAGTAGTGTCTCATATTTATCCTACATATATTCCTTAGGTAAGGGGATGAGAAAATGATCATTAATGCTATAAATGACTCTATCTAATCCCCAAAGATATTTATCTAGAAATAATTCCTACAAGTTTCCACAATCTTCTCTTTCAAGATGTCAACCATTAAGAAGCATCCTATCTGGGTTCCAACCACGTGCCCATTGGTGCAAGGGGTAAAGCTATTATCAAAGTGATGGTCACCAAGAGACTTCATAAGGGCCATACTAGGGATGTCATCTAGAGGTTTCAAAATCCTATTGCATCTCTCTGGAGTAATAGGACTCGTAAAGGCTATAGTCATGTTGCTATCAGCTTGGAAGGTTAGGCTATTTGATTCCATGGAAGCTAATACAAAAGACACATATGAATTTTTTTTGGTGGGCCTACATAAAAAGACAATGGTGGAGCCAATTCTCTAATTATAGGGTCAACAAAAGGTTCTAGGATAGTCTAGGTAGAAGCAACTAGCTTCCAAACTCATGTTTAGTTAATATTGGTATCAAGGTTAGATTAGCTAAATTGATATGTAACTCGTGACAAGGAATGCTTGCAGCTTGGGTATAAATTATTATGAGTAATAATTCATTTGAGAGAAGATAAATGATGTAATTACATCTTGTGTGCAAGTTTGTCATGTCTAGACATTCTATCCTCCTAGGGAGATTGAGTAAGGGGAACGTACTAAACGTAAATGATAAATTTGACATGTGTTGGATTGTGTGAAATCAAGGGAGGGTTTTAAAAATTTTTTAATTAAAGTTGATTTTGCATTGATGATGATGAGTCATAAAGGATATAGTTGAATTTATGGGTAAATATGAGAGTTAAGTGTGACAATAACTTTATGTTTGAAAGTGAGGATATACCATGCAATCAGTGAGAGTGATATTCAAACTAATATAGTTTATTATACATATATAGTTGATATAGATGTAATACATGGAAGATACATGTATGAAATTCATCGATAAGTATACAGTGAGATAGAGGAGTGCAATTAGGATATTATAATATGGATGAGGCAACGTGCTTTTATAGGAACAAGATAATAGATTATGTTGGGGGTAAGGTTACGGTTGGCATATATTTTAACCCCTGCAATTTTTTGTATTTCAATTATTCCTTGTATTGCACCCTTTGCCCATCGTAGATGATAAAAGGTTAGGTAATTGATATAGAGGGATGTTGTTGTAACTTGAGGGTGTAAGGATGAGGATTCAAATTTCTAGAGGGTTGATTGTAGTTCCATCCGTACCAAGATTAGCAAGTTCATCTACCATTTTGTTCCCTTCTCTTTATATGTGGTTAAAGGTGATGGAACTTAATTTTTCAACAATGGCTAGTGCTAGATCTAAGATTGATCTTAATTGCAAGTTTGGAATGGATTGGGTTATAAGAGCATTAATGATGATTGTAGAGTCCCCTTCCACACAAAGGTATGTTATGCCTATTTTTATACATAATTTGAGGCCCTCTACTATTGCTTTCAATTATTCCATATTGTTTGTGGCAATGCCTAATGGTTTGGCAAGTGAGGCTATTTCAAGGCCATTTGATTCATGAATCACACATCCAATACCTGTAGACCCCGGGTTGCCTCTAGATGCTCCATCAAAGTTGAGTTTAAATTTTCCTTCAGGGGGGGTTTCCAGATACATTCCCTTCTAATTTTTTCTAGATTCTATTGGCTAAGGTCTTGGATAGTAGTTTATAGATTGTATTGCATAGGGCTATAGGTTTGCAGTCATTAAAGATTTTGACTTTTTCATTTTTTAGAATCAGAACTAAGAAGGTATTATTAATTTATTTGAGTAGCTTACCTTAATTTCTTACCCCTTCTAGGGCATCTGTGAGCTCTTTGCTGATGAAATCCCAACATTTTTGAAAAAAAAATAGCTGGGAAACCATTGAGACCCAATGCTTTATCTGTTTGCATTTTCTTTAGTACATTTCCTATTTCTTCTGAGGTGAATTTTTCTTTTAGGAGTTTATTGATGTCTTGGTTGATTATTCTAGGGATATTGTCAAGGAGTAGGTTCTGGTTAAAATAATAGAAGATTCCTAATTTTTAAGGGTGTTTCTTAAAAAATTAATTTCCTCCTCGGAAATATCTTTGGGTTCCTCAGTTATCATGCCATCTTGTTTGGTGATTTTTTTTATTTTATTGATGTTCCTTCTTGTGTTGTTGTTGTTGTGAAAATAAATTGTGTTTTTATCACCTGCATTGAGCCATCTCTCTAGATTTCTACCTCCAATAGATCTCTTGCTTAGCTAAGGTGTTCTCCAATTCTATTTTAAGAATTTTTTCTTTTTGGTAAGACTCTTGATACATTCCAAGTGTGTTATGATTGTCTAGTTGAGATTCTCAAGTTCTAGTTTGATTTTGGCTTTGTTTTCAAAGATATTACCAAACCATTCCTTGTTCCATGAAATTAAGTTACTTTTTATTTTCTTGAGCTTATTGGCAATGATGAAAATCTTGGACCCTTTAAAATATAGTTTTTCCAACCATTGTTGGATGAGGGGTAATAATCTTTCATCTTTTAACCACATTTACTTGAATTTAAAGGGGGAGCCTTGTGTTTTGGCATTGTCCAAGATGTTAAGTGAGATTGGGAAGTGATATGAGTATGGAAAGGGAAGTATATTTACTTTTAGGGTGAATAGAAAGCTTGACCAGTTCCCTTTGAAGAAGAACCTATCAAGTTTTTCGGCTATGTTTTCCTTGCCCTATCTCATATTGGTCCAAGTGACATTACCTTCCTTTGGGTTCACATCCATTAGATTTTTGAGTCTTACCCATTCATAAAATTCCTCCAATGATCTACGGTTAGCACTCTTTCCTCTCATTCTCTCAAATGGGTGAAGACTAGTATTAAAGTCTCCTCCAATGATGAAGGTCTGATCCGGGTAGAGATTTAGGAAAGTGTTAATTTTATGCTAGATTAACCTTCTATCTAAGTGATTGGTTGGGCCATAAATGTTTATAACATTATATTTTAAATTAGATTTTTGACTTCTAATACTACCACTAATCCAATGTTGATTGATGGATATTGGGGTGTATATAATTTTCCTTGGGTCCACAATGACTACTAGAGCCCCTGATGCTTCATCTGCTAGAGCTCCAAAAACCTCCATAAATCTAAGTCTTTTTATTAAAGTTAGTTAAGCCTTCATTATCAAGTTTAGTTTCTTGTATTAACATAAGGTCAAGTTTATATTTGTTAATGCACATTTTTAGTAAACATTGTTTGTTAGGGGCATTGATGCCCCTAACATTCTAGGAATGGACTTCCATTGGTCCTTAGAAGGGAACATCCCCCTTCCTGCATGAAGTAAATCAGTTATCTTTGTTTGGTTAACCAGATTTGCATCTTTTTTTCTTAGTTCAGCCAAGGATTTCCTACCTCTTTTTTTTTGGTGATTTTGCAAAATCTATTTCAATAGGGCCATCCTCATTAAAAGCTAATCCCAAATCTAGATTATTTCCCAAGGGTTCTAGCTCTACCAATTCTTTTCTAAGGCCGTCTGATCTTGTTCATTATCTAATTCCTAAATCTTTTGGATTAAAATATTTCTCTTGATGTTGATAGCTTTTGTATTAATGAAGTCTACCAAAATCTCCTCTATGTTGTCTTTGAGAATTTCCTCAATGGTGGTAATAATTATAGGTTGGGTGAGGATTTTGGCATTGGATTTTGGGGTTGATTATCAAGTAGTGTCTTGCGGCCATTTCTTTAAATAATTTTAATTTCAGAAAGATGAAGCTATTTTATAATATTCTTTTATTAATTTATTCATTTTCTTTTGTTGTTAACAAGCGAATGAAATTATTGTCGGTACATATTATTTACATGAATAATGGGAATAGTATAGTAATTATGAAATCAATTTTGTCACTCAACTACCTCCAATCAATGCCAATATTTCTATCAATACTGTATAAACTTAAAAAGGGCTTCATTAATTAATTAAATATTTATTATTTAATTGATATTGACTTGATAAATTAATTAAATATTTATTATTTAATTAATAATTATTTCCTCTATTTATTAAATAGATTATTCAATTTATTTAGTAAATTCACTATAGTCTATTCCTCTATCCTAAGTCTTCTAATTAGTCTTATTAAAGTGATTTAATTAAATACACAATCACCTAAATATGACTAAGTCCCCTAGTCCACCTCACCTACCTAGTCACCTGACACATCACTTTGGCTAAAATAAATAATTATTATTAATTATTTATTGATAATTATCCTCACCCACACATGTCCTATTCTTAAGGGCTATGTGGCCTCATAAGACTTGGTCTCATGACCACATGTCCTCTCTTAAACCAAGTTAAGAGACATGCCCTATTCCTAAGGGGCTTCTCAAGCCACCTCTAAGGGTCAAAGGTGACTCATGGGACACTTGTACAAAGAGTCCTCATGAGGAAAAGGTCTCTCACTCTTTCTCTCTTGGGTCTTTGTGAAACACTCGACATGTGTCTTTCCCTTCCACCTTGTTCTCCTCCATGTCAATGTGAGACGAACATCATCCCTATTCTTCCTCTCACATTCCAACTAAATCCCCCTTTCTCTCAACTCCTTCAACCAAGTCAATCCTAGCACTAGGATCTTCCACCTTTCATTCTCAATTGTAGGATTTTGCCAGCTAGGCCTAGATCCTCCAAAAATCTATAAAAGGAGCCTAATTTCTCCTTTGTGAGCTAATAGGTATTTTTTTGTAATCAAGCATTCAGCAATAGTTAATCAAGCATTGAAGCATCCAAGCACTCATTATCAAGCATATTGATATCATTTTTGTGAAGCATCCATACTATCATCATCTCATTTGCATAATTAGGATTTAGTTTTGCATTCAATCATTCAATCTCCACACTTTGGTATCATCTTGGGCAAGGAGCTTCAAATTAGAAATTTGAGAGCTCAACACATCTAAGAAATCAGAGCATAGGAGGACAATGGAGACAAGCTACATGGTAAGTGAAGGTAAAACCTTGTTTTAGCTTCATTTTTAATTGTATTCTTTATTTTTGTTTGCTAATTAGTTAGATTTATTAATCTTAGAATAGTTAATTTATCATTTATAGTAATTAGACAGCTAATTTGCATACATTTTTGGTGCCCACCGTGGGGCAACCCACATTTTTCACTTTCAATTTTTAGTTTTCTGTGTGCAGGTTTTTCTACAGGTTATTTCGGTGCATTCATCCATGATTTCTGTGCATCTGTTAATTTCTATTGCGCATACATTTTTTGTTTCCACAGTCACAACTTTCCATTCAAACTTTCCATTTTCTGTCAAATTGTTGCGCATTCACTCAACTATTTTGCGCATACATACTTTTCGGCTATGCATCTTTAATTTCTACACATATACACCATCGCACTGCGCATTAGTATCTCTCTGTTGCACATCCATCTTTTCTACGCATACATTCATACTTCCTGCGCATTCATTCACTGTTGTTGCACATTTTTTTAATGCAGTAGTTACATTTAGTTTTAAAGTTGTTTGGGTTTTTAGCTAATCTTTTTAACAAGTTTCTGTTCATTCTGGTAGTATATTAGGCTATTTTTGCAGGACGTTATTTTGAAGACCCCATTGCTAAGAAAATTTCTAATGATTTGTTTGCAGATTTCCAAGGGGTTTGCAAAAGAAACTAAAATCTTGTTTGGGCTTAAAATACGACATGCTTTTGCTTTGTGTGTTTTCTTTAGCATAGATTTGAGTGTCTGTTGTGTTTTTCTTATTAAGCTATCTGTAATCCCAAAATTATAACAACGTATCCTTTCTCCTCACCATTCATGGACCTTGGGTGTAAGAGAAACTATTATAATTTTTAGAGGGTGGTCTTTGGTGGTATAGAGGTACTCACCCCAAGGAACGACCCAACCAGTAACAAGCTAAAGCCAAGCCCTTCCAAACTAGTATATAAAAAATACTAGTGTGATTAATCTCACATAAGAAAGGTGTGAATTCATTGTGGCAACCAAAATCTCCTCCAGTACCCTAGTGGTGCATTAAAGTCCTCCTTAGTAGAGGTGAAAGCCTTGCTTTGATAGGATTGGGAAAGCCCCCTTAATTGGGAAAATGACTTGATCACAACCACTTGAACGGATGTCCTTACTAAATAATTTTGTTTAGTGGCCAAAAACCTTCTATTTGCTGGCTCAAGGGGTCGCCCAGGCCCATGAAGACACCCCACATTACTCATGGTTCATAGTAGAGATAACAGTTCTTTGGGAAGTAATGACCCATTGAATTCGGAACTTGGTGTGCCTAAGAAGAAGTACACTGTAAGAAGGAGCCCGTGCCTCCAAGTTCCTAGGCTGTCCACTGTGGATTTGCATGGCTGGATTGTATTATCCTAGTGGGGATTCAACAGATATTGTCCTTGCCAATCTTAGGATTGTAAGCGTGTTTGTGCATTCATACTAGAATAATTAGATTAAATCATTTCTATCTTGTGTGTGTGTGTATATGTATTTTCGATTTGCCAAAAACTAGAAAACATTAGAAAATCAGCCAAAATTCAAAATCTTACAGTTCCAATTCATCAGAAACAAAAACCTGCGCATTCATCACAATCTGTTGTGCATACATTAAACTGTTCTACGCATTTGATCATTTTCACATGCATTAGTTCAAACTTGTTGTGCGTTTGTTTCTTTTTGCTACACATTTATCAATCTGTCTTGCGCATTTGTTGCTGCGCATTTCCACAAACTTTGAAAATTTCAAAATCACTTTTTTAGATACCCATTTTCGTCCTTAGTAAGATTGTGGAAAACATTTGTGTTACATAGACTTTTGATCTTTAGTTTGACCATTTTCATCAATTTTCATCATTCTTCCTTCACCATAAGTCATCAAATCATCTTTTGAAATTCCAAATCTAGTGTTGAAACATTACCCTATCTATCAGATTTTGATCTTTGTGAGTTTATCCTATTAGGATCTATCATCCTCAATCAAACTTACCTAGGTTACTATCTCTTGATTTTCTTTGTCATACCATAGTGAAATCTATACTTCCTATTGACTTAGATTTTATCAAGTTGTCTCATCATTTTTCATCACCTTTTCATTATCTTTTCTATCAACCACTCTTTCCATATCTTTTCATCAAACATCTTTCATCCCACAAATCAATTTTCCCATTTTTATGGTTCAAACTCGATCTCAGAAACTAAAACAACCCATTGATTCAGAATCCCTAGACAAAATGGAAGGAAACAAAAGTAATGACGAGAATCCTTGGCTTGAAGCTCCTAAGAAAACTTCACTTTTTACATCCGAAGAGGAACCCACAGATCAAGAACTTAGGGATGCTACACAAGATCCTAGATTTTATCATGTTATGGAATGACTCCTAGACCTAGATAGAGAGATATATTTCCTCATGCTTGCTCAACAGGGAGCCAAACTACCAAGTGATTTTGATATTTCTCATCTTAGAGAACTGACTGTTGTAACCAATCAAAAAATTCCTAGTAGTTCTCAAGATACTCATGGAGCAAAATAAACCAAGCAGCCATCCGATACTTCTCAAAATGATCAACAAAACCATGCTTCCCAAAACAATGCTTCCCACAACAATGTTTCCCAAAACACTCAAGGAAACATGTTATCTTTGGATCCCATTCTACAAAAAATCCAGATGCTTCAACAACAAATCCATGACATCCAAACTGGATCATCAACTAAGAAGTATTCCTTGGATGATATATGTCATTATCCTTTTGATAAGAATTTAGCAATGATTCCATTCCCTCCTCATTTTGAGGTACCAAAATTTGACAAATACAAAGGGAATTTGGATCCACAAGACCACATTCATGAGTTTTGTGTTGCTTGTATTGAAGTCACTCACAATGACACTTATCTTATGTGACTATTTCCATGAAGTTTAGGAGGACAAGCCATGGAATGGTTCTCCAAACTACCCCCAGGAATCAAATCTTTCAATGAGCTTCTTGACAAATTTGTGACTCATTATTCATATAACATCAAACATGAAGTCACTATGCTTGATCTTTGCAATGGACATCAAAATAATGGAGATCCCTTTCTTACTTTTTTGCAAAGATGGTGTCAATTGTTTGCCAAATATCCACGAATGATTCTTGAATAAGAAAAGATGGATATCTTTGTGCATAACCTTACCCTAGAAATGAGTTATAGGTTACAATTACAATGTCCACTAAACTTCAATAAGCTCATAGAAAATGGTATCAAGATTGAGGTATCCATGGTCTGAAAAGGTGAGATAAAACTTTATTCCAAAGACAATGCTGGGTCCTCAGATTCCAATCCCAACAACTACAACAATGACAAATCAAAATTCTAGAATAAAAACAAAAACATTGTCAATGATGGGATTGTTGATATTCATAATGTCAAACCAACACAACCCCTTCTCAATCTCACAAGTCAGGCCAATGCTACTCAAGGTACCTACAACAATCAATCAGCAAATCAAAACACCAACAAAGACTCATCAAAACCAAGATTGCCTTTTATGTCACCTCAAAGAAATTTTACTCCTTTAGGGGAATCCCTCGAATCAGCATTATAGAAGTTAATCACAAACAAACTCTTTACGCTTCCTAGAATGAAAGACTTTGAACCTAGAGTAAAACCTTCTTGGTGGAATGCAAATGATTATTGTGAGTTTCATAGAGGAAAATGACATAAAACCAATGACTGCCTAAGACTCAAAAATGTAGTTCAAGACTTAATTGAAAGTGGTGAAATTGGTGTTGATAGACATACCTCAAATGAATCACATACGGCTTTCAAAGATCCACTTCCTGAGCATAAAAAAGGAGGTTCTTCCAACACTAAGAGTGACAATCAAGCCAATTATAATTCTACTCCCTATCGATATGTTGGTAACATTTCTGAATGTTATCCTTCTAATATTATGCCAATGTCATTACCATCAAAGGAAAATCAGAGAGTCAACCATTCCATGTTACTACTCGTGCTCAATCCAAAGTTACTCTCCAAGGAGTCCCGTCTAAACCAAGCACATCTCAAAACAAGCCGGTTTATGTCCCAAAGTCCACCAAATATGTCCAACCAGTATAATATTTTGGAACAACTCAAGAAAACTCCTTCCCAGATGTCCATCTTAGAGCTTTTGCATCTATCCCCATCTCACAAAGATATCCTTGAAAAAGCTCTCTTCGAGACCTAGGTCCCCACAAATCTAGATCATGATCAATTTCAAGCTATGGTGGGCCATTTAACAACCCTGCATTACCTATCCTTCACTGAAAATGATGACTTAGCTATTACCCAACCTCATAATTCTCCCCTACATATTGAAGTCCTTGTCCAGAGTCATAAAATCAAATGAGTACTAATAGATGGAGGAGCTGGCTTAAATATCTGTACATTGAAACTAGTCCTTGCATTGGGATTTTTTGAAAATGTTGTTGATCCCAAGTAGAAAATCATGATAAAAGCTTATGATGAGGAAGAATGGTCATCCAAGGGATTTTTTGTTCTACCAATTAGAATAGGTCCTATAATCAAAGATGTACCTTGCCAAGTTCTAGACATGGATCTTGCTTATAACATTCTCTTGGGAAGACCATGGATTCATTCCATGCAAGCTATACCATCAACTTATCATCAGTGCTTGAAATTCCCTCATAATGGTCAAGAGGTCACTATCAAAGGAGACACTAATCCATTCCATTATTGTAATATAGTAATGATATCTGATTCTTTGATAACTTATAACCGTACTGGATCTTCTACAACTACACCCAGTGATTCTAGTAATATAGCATCAACTTCTAAAACAAATGAGATCAAGATAGACATAAAAGAAAGAAGTATGGGAGAGTACACATTAGGTCAAGCTCTTTGCATCATAGAGTTACCTTTATCTCCTAGATCATATGGTAGATCTTTGATCAGTAAACAACAATCAGAACCCCCTTCAACACTTGTTTATGACACATTTATAAGTGGGGGCACAATATCCAGAGAGGCAGTTGAGCATAATGCTAATCATTTGCTTAAGTCATAGAAGAATAAAGAGGATATCAAACATGAATATATATAACCTAATGTCTATGGTAAAGGGTATACTTTGCTACAAAAGATGGGATACCAAGGTGCTAGACCTATAGGGTTACAAAGAGAAGGGGTTATCAAACCAATTTTGCAAAATCCAAACTATCAAAGAGACACTACAGGATTAGGATACAAAGGAGAAGGACCAAAAGAACCAAAAGGAAAAGCAAAGATCACACCTTTTCATGAGATATCTAAAGCTCCTGCCTTACAATTTAGAAAGAATGGTATGTATGTAGATCCAGAGAAACAAAGGATAACATAGAGAATCATTGATAGACTTGGGGATAATGATGATTCTGACTCAAATGATTATGAATGGGATTCATTATTTGATTTTACTAAAGAGATAGGAGCTGATGTTGTCCATCACTATAGTAATGATTACCATGAGGGAGAGAGTTCAAAGATTGACTCATTAGGATTGGTCCCACATGATACTACTTTTTTTGATTGTGAGGAAAGTGACCTTTATCTTGCAATAGATGAATCAGATGAGAGTATGGAAATAGACCTCGTTGATACCATCATAAACCTTAAAAACTTTTCCATCAAAACAATCTCTACCTTTGAAACTGACCCGAATGATCCAATGCCCCTTGTACATCCCAAGCTTATTGATTGGGATTCTCTCAATCATCTAGAACTTGATGTATTCCATAATGATGATGTAATCATTGACTATCTTGGAATCAAGGATCATTTACCACCAGGGGATCACAAGTCAGGATTTCCTATAGAACTCAATGACATGGCCTACTTTGGAGAGAGTGCCAATCCTTTCAGTCATAAAAATATAAAAATAATCAATAGATCTAATGGTGAAAACCACTCAGTGGCAATATTAGATCCAAAAATAGTAAAAAGGAATGATGCATCTGATGGTGAAAACCTCTTTGAGGTGCCTAACAATGGAAGGATTGACACTCTTCCCAATTATCTATATCGAGAGCAATCTTCTATTCTTATAGAACCAACAGTACCTCTTAACATTGGAACAAAAGAGTCTCCGTGCATCCTCAAAGTAGGAGCATCCTTGACAGAATCAGAGAAAGAATTGCAAAAATTTTCAAAGAGAGACAAATCAACTTTGCTTGGTCCTATGTTGATATGCCTGGTCTGGACCCCAATCTCATTATGCATCATTTATCTATCAGACCAGGTGTAAAACTAGTTAAGCAAAAGCTCCGCAAGATGCACCCGCACATTGCACTAATGGTTAAAATAGAATTGAAGAAGCTCCTAGATGTTGGATTCATTCGAGCTATTGATTATGCTGAGTGGATTTCAAATATTGTCCCCATCTCAAAACCAGACAAGTTTATCTAGATTTGTATTGATTTTGTAGATCTTAATAAAGCTTGTCCCAAAGATGACTTTCCTTTGCCAAATATTGACATCATTGTTGATCTGACAGCTAGGCATGAGATGTTATCATTAATGGATGGATTTTTTGGCTATAACCAAATCAAGATAACACCTGAAGACCAAGAAAAGACTGATTTTACTTGTCCATGGGGAACATACTGCTGGAATGTGATGTCATTTGGCCTCAAAAATGCTGGAGCAACTTACCAAAGAGCAATGACCATAATCTTTCATGATATGATGCATACCATTATGGAAGATTATGTTGATGATATTTTAGCAAAATCCAAAGATAGAGCTGGTCATTTGAGAGTGATGGATAGAATATTCACCCAGATGGAAAAGTATCAGATTCGACTCAATCCAAAGAAATGTGCATTTGGAGTCACATCCAGTAAACTATTAGGATACATTGTCTTAGAAAAAGGAATCGAAGTAGATCCAGAAAAGGTTAAAGCAATAATGGAGATGGCTTCCCCCACTAACATCAATTAGTTAAGATCTTTACAGGGACATCTCCAATCCATCCGAAGATTTGTTTCTCAACTAGTAGATCGAAGTCATCCCTTTCAACATTTTTTGCATAAAAATATCTTATTCCAATGGGATGATAAGTGTGAAGAAGCTTTCAATAAAATCAAGCAATATCTGGAGAATCCTCCAACTCTGATGTCACTAATTCTAGGCAAGCCACTCTTGCTCTACATTTCAACTATGATAGTCTCACTAGGTGCTCTTCTGGCTCAGTAAGATCATGAAGGAAAAGAAAAAGCCATCTATTATATCAGTCACGCCCTAGTGGGATATGAGCTAAACTATTCTCCTATAGAAAGAGCATGTCTGGGCATTGTTTTTGCTTCACAGAAGTGCCGACATTACATGTTGTCACATTCAATCAAGATCATCACAAATATTGATCCTTTAATGTATCTATTAAGCAAGACAACATTGACAAGCAGATTGGCTAAGTGGGTCATGCTACTTAGTGAATTTGATATTGAATAAGTAGACATGAAGGCTATCAAAGGTCAAGTGATAGAAGATCAGCTAGCAGATGCTCCATTAACAGATGACCAACCTATACACACAGAGTTTCCTGATGCACACATCTTAGCTTTATCTACACAAACATGGCAACTATACTTTGATGGATCATATACTCAACAGGGTTTAGGAGCTGGTATTCTCTTTGTCACACCACAAGGATACACAATTCTAAAATCTTACAAGCTGCTCTTTCCTTGCACCAATAATGTAGTAGAATATGAAGCTTTGCTGATTGGGTTAAAGATGGCTTTACAATGGAACGTAATTGAAATAAATGTCTATGGGGATTCTCAGTTGATTATAAAATAGGTTAATGATGATTATCAGACTAAAGATGATAATTTATTACCATATAAATGTATGGTTGATGACTTCAAACAATATTTCTTAGTCATCACTTTTGAGTAGATTCCTCGACATGATAACAAGGCTTCCGATGCAATGGCAATGATTGCTTCTTTGTTTGATACAGAAGATACCAAGGTCCATTTTGAGTTCTTGGTGGAATCCCTGACTTGTCCTGCATATGATGATCCTGATACAAGTATTATATGTCATCTAATTGGACATGACTCCCCAATCTATGGAAAAATCTATTCTTATCTAAAAAATGACATCCTACCCCCTAAACTATCCTGAAATAAAAAATAAACTTTTCTCCACCAAGCCTCACGCTATGTCCTAATATCCAATACCCTTTATCGGCGAGGTCTTGACAGTACTCTCCTATGATGTCTCAAGCACGATGAAGCTCAAACTACCTTGCGAGACATACATGAGGGTATGTGTGGGACACATTCGAGTGGTCCCTCTTTGGCTAAGAAACTGATGCGTATGGGTTATTATTGGCCTACCATGGAAACAGATTCTTTTCATTTTTCTAGAGCATGCAAGAAATGTTAGATACATGGAAACCTTATTCATGCTCCAGCACAAGAGTTACATCCTTTTACAACTACTTTTCCATTCAGTCGGTGGGGACTCAACCTCATGGGTGCTATCAACCCTCCATCTTCCAACGATCACAACTAGATTCTCACTGCAACAGAGTATTTTACTAAATGGATTGAGGCCATTCCATTGATTACCACCACAGGGAAACAAATATCCATGTTTATCCTAAATTATATCATTTGTAGATATGGTATACCTATGTATCTCATTACTGATCATGGGAAATAATTTCAAAATCAGGACATGGATGAACTATGCGCAAAATTCCATATCACCCATAACTATTCCACTATATACTATCCCTAAGGAAATAGCCAAGCTGAGGCGTCAAATAAAACAATTGTTAAGATCCTACAAAAGATTGTTAATGATGCTGGTCATGACTAGCATATCCAACTGAATCCAGCCTTATGGGCTTACCATACTTCCATCCGTACTCCTACTGGAGCCACCCCATATTCCCTTGTCTATGGATCTGAAGTAGTCCTGCCCCTCGAGGTCAAGTTGCCTTCACTTCATGTCATTCTCAAAGATTTGATTCCTGATGAAGACTATAGAGTTGCACGGCTGACTGAACTAGAGCTGCTAGATGAATGCCGTTAGAGAGCTTATGATCATTTGAAAGTCTATCAGCAGCGCATGTCTCATCAATATAATAGAAAGGTAAAGATCAGAGACTTTCAGTTGGGTGACCTAGTCCTTCAAGAAAATCCAAAGAATCAACTGCATCGTGAGAAGAAGGGCAAGTTTGAACCCAATTGGTTAGGTCCTTTTGTAGTTACAACAATTTATGGTTCCAGGGCTTATCAATTGTCCACACCTGAGGGAGATCTTTTGGATGAACCTCTTAATAGTATACACCTCAAGAAGTTCTATCCTTGAAATCCCAATGCAAGGGCTATGTATATATTTTGTAAATACAAAAAAAACATAAAAATCCAAAAAAATCACAAAATCAAAAGAAAATTGCAATAAAAGCATGTGGTGAAAACCTGGAAACAGGTGCCATGTGTATCAAGGTAGCTCCTTTATCTATTAGGTTTCTTCTAGTGTGTGTTCGTTCATTGTATATATCCACAATAAAATGGCTAGTCAGTCCCCATTCCTGCCATGTACATATCATAATAAAATGGCCAATTCATACACCATCCATTGTATATACCCATAATAAAACCCCATCATAGCTTGATCATTTGTCATGGTCTTCATCCTAGTCTTGTTGCATCCTTCTTCATCCATAATAAGTCAGTCCATCACCTAGCTAGGGGCATGTCCTCGACCTAGTTCAAGAAGTGGATCTATGATAGTCACGACTCTTAGAGGATAGAATGGAGTATTTTCCCCAGACAAGCAAACACAATCAAACGTTCTTCCACAATGATATCTTTTTGATGAATTGTGATCTGTGATCTATCCTTTGAAACATGGCTATTTATCTATCAATTCTTGACTATACATCATCAATTGAACTAATCACTATACCTTACACTATCTTTTGGAAAAAGAAATGTATATTCATGGCAGGCATGTTAGAATGATTTGTTGTAGATTATGCAATCATATCTGGATTTCATTGTTATCATGTTTCTTATGCTATTCCATGATATCTTTGACATGAGTTAGAAACTCCCATATGTCATTGATTAGGATAGCAAGGATGGGGCATGATATTTTCTTTGATTGCTATTTGTGGGATATTTTCTGATGAAGTCGAAGGAACAAATAGTTGGGGTGTCTATGCATAAGTGCCTTCATCAATTTAATAGTATTGACAACATAAAAATCAAGTTGTTCCACAAATGCTATTAATAGTGATACACCAACACATACCTTGACTCCAAATATTTGGTCCCCAATGGAGGGGGGGGATATTCCTTGTTTGTTATGCAAATGAAACTCAGGTCATCTCGGTTCAATTATACCTAGATGCTTGTCAAGTTTGCTACATTAAACTCCATGCAAGAAGTGCTCAAGTCATCCTAGTTTAACTATACCATGATGCTTTCATTTTCTTGCAACATAACGAGCTCAATGATGAAAATCAAATTCTAGTTATTATGAAGTTCTAAGATGTTACATGAAGTTGTGGAGATATACTCATTTCATATTGCATTTCATTTAAACAGTTCACAACTTGCATATCAGTGCTCCTTTTATAGGGATTTGTAGGTTACGTTTCTTATTAGGTTATCTGTGCTCATAGTCCATTCTTCTTGTATCAAGATACATTGTTATTTAAGTTGAGGACATTTGGACAACAAAAAAATTGATTTTTTATCTTGCATCTTACAAACATTTAATCAATTCATTTAGGCCATGCATTATCTTCATTAGGTGTGTTCATTTGTATATTGTCCATTTATATTATGTGCATGTTTCACGTGCGTAAATTCTATACCATCTCATTATCTTTTTTATTATTAGGGTAAACATTGTTATATTTTAGTCATCTTATTTTACATCATCATTTATTATCATATATTATATGCATTTTACATGATCATCTATCCATTATACACATTTTACATCATTCATTTATTATCCATTGCATGTATTTCAAATCATCATTCATTTATATCATTTATTTATGTCCATTCATTATCCATTATCCATAGTGTTCTACATCATTTCATTAGTAATCACATAGCATTGTATAAGAGTAAACTTATTTAAGACATGCATTTATATAAATATCATATGATAGATCATTAAGCATTAATAATATCAAATAGAATATAAATCATTTTGCATTCTAAGACATACATTCTATGCATATTAAAGTAAATCATCACATCCTGCATATGTCAGTACATACATGTATATAAATCATGATAGAACTACATCATTGTATATATAGAGCCCATCAATATAGAGTTCAATCATATAAAGTCCATAAAAACACAACAAAACTATCCAAATGTCCAATGATATAAAGAAACATAACAATGTGTCCAAAGTCAGTGTCCATCAAGTCAAAAATATAATGATACAATGATAACATGATACAAAAGTGTATACAATGATCCCTCAAATCTATGAGCCACTGCCTCTAGACTCTGTCTGTCGCTTTCTTTGAAATGCAATGAGGCCCCATGCTGCTGAACCACCTGATCCTGAGGATCTACCCTGATCTCCTGAACCTATCGGTGCTCTCAGAGGGCATGATGAAACACCTCCACTACCCACTGGTGCATGTCTATCATCAACCGCAGTCCTAATAGCCACTAAGCTCTCTTTATAGCTCCCAATCCACTGATCCCTTGGGACCACCTGTCTATAAGCCTCTCACCAGTAGGATATCTCCTTCCTGACACATATCATGGCTTTCAAGCTATCTCCATGGGGACCCAAATCCTCTGTGCACTGTAGCTCATCTAATAAAATCTCTAACTCCTTGATTCTCTCAATCACTGCATCTCACTCATGTCTCAGTAGTCCCATCTGGCTCTCTAGCCTCTCAATCTACCTCTCTAGACCAAGAACATAGTTTGCCTACACCTGTGTCATTTCTAGTCAGACTAGCAATGAGTCAATATCAGGATCCTCCTCCTTCGCAGCATCTCTCTGTAAATAGGGATCCTGTTCCCTGATGTCCATCTCTATTGGCTCCTCCTGAGCATCCACATCCACCATAGGTACATCCTATCCATCTAGTCCATCATCAGGGATCTGTCCACCCTGTACTACTTGGCCATGAGCTAATAGAACATCTACCTCATCTTGTGCTTGTACAGCTGGTCCCTTTATTGGGGCAGCTGGTATCTGTACCTGAGCCACTGGTACCTGTAGTGGAGCTCCTGCAGCTAGCTGTGCTGGCTGTGTCAGAGGCTATCTCCATCCTTGTCTAGCTGGGGGTGGCATCAATCCCCTCTGCCTCACACCTCCTCCTCTCATCCATGGTCCAACCCTATCCCCTCTCCCTCCGTCTCCTCCATCTCCTCCATCATCTCCTCCACCATCACCATCATCTCCTCTCCCTTGTCCAGCCTATCTCACCCACGGCGTCTCCCATGATGTCTATCTACTAGATCCCTCTCTGGTGGCCTAGCTATCAGATCAGTCAATCATGGAACTGGAAAGTCTCTAAGGAACTGCTCCAGATCAGTAGTCATCCCTGGGTCCACAATGTAATACCCCAAAAATGGTCTATAAGTTCATTAATCTTCTACATCTACATATCAAATGAAATTGACATCAAAGTCCTAACCAAAGGCACATCTGCACATCATTGAATCCTAATTGATTATCTTAAATTTTGCATCGGGGAATATTCATAGTAATATTCCTAATCATCTTAATTATCTTTAATTTAATGGTTATTTGGTGATAAATCACAATTATCCTAAAGTTTGATTAATTGAATATTCTAAATATTTAATTAATTAGATTTAATACTACCACTTAATTATTTAATTGAATTTAATTTCATTATTCCTAATTATGATATTTAATTTTGACAATAAATCCAAAATCTTACAAATAATTGATTAAATATTTAATTTAATTAATTAAATCATTTTTGTCAATTTTTAATATTGTAATTTTGAATAAAAGTTTGATTAAATGATTCATTAACCTATAAATCAATTGTTTTATTTTTCAAAAATTAGTTAAGTTGAGAATAAATCACTTTATTTATTTATTAATTCATAATTATCCATGTGCACAATCAAAGAGCAGTTAAACTCCAAATCAGAAAATCAATGCAAGTTATTGACTTTTTGGAACTCAACATCATTTTTGAGTTTTAAAATTGATCTAAATTTCTAAGTTGAGTTAAAAAGCTATTTTTGCATGATTTGCA
This sequence comes from Chamaecyparis obtusa, assembly GCA_027943335.1. Taxonomy (NCBI): domain Eukaryota; kingdom Viridiplantae; phylum Streptophyta; class Pinopsida; order Cupressales; family Cupressaceae; genus Chamaecyparis; species Chamaecyparis obtusa. The sequence goes on from BSBK01000480.1 coordinate 136,485, forward strand.
TGTTTTTGTGAATTAAATTATCCTTTATTTAAAAATAACTCAAAAATCAACCTGAGTTATTTGAGTGATTTATGGCTTTCTTTCATGCATCCCCAAAGCCCTGGATTTCTATAAATTAAGGCTTCAGCTCATCTCAAATCATCTCATAATTTTGCATAATCACGCCGAAGAATGGCTATCTAGAGAATCAAAACTTATTGCGAATCAAGGCTATTGTGAGATCAATTTGGTTTCTACATTCATTTAGTTTTCATATCATATCATTGTTAAATCAATTCATAGCATATCAGTTTTTACATATCATAGATTTCATGTCAAGTTTTTCATCTTATTGCATCTAAAATCCAAATTAAAAAAATAGGTTAATTGCATTTATTCCATACCCATCTTTTGCATTCAAATCCTTCATTTAGGTGTCGTTAAGGTCACTGATCTAGATAACAATCTAAGAACATCATATTCGCACCTATTAGAAGGTAGTAAATCACCTGGTTAGTTTAGCTTTCATTTATTGCATGATTTCGATTATTGCTAACCTCTAATATTTTACTGAAGTGTTGTGTCTATAGATTAGGTACTATTTTCACACACATTTCTGGCGCCCACCGTGGGGCCCTGAAATGGGTTTCCAATTTAATTCTATCAATTTCTATCTTTTTCTCCTTGATTTCTGTGCCAAATTATGATTTTTAATTTCTGTCTGTACAATCTTCGTACGAGTTTCTGCCAAAAGTCATTTCACACTGGACCCACTATTGTACGATAGTATATTGGATCAAGAATCATGCCAAACTGTACACACTATCATCTGGAAATTAAACTGTCATTTCATCATACACCCAGTGTCGTAAGAGTTTCTAGACTATCGTCTGGGAGCATACCCACCATCATACGAGTTTCTAACTGTCGTCTAGTAACAAACCCACTGTCGTACGAGTTTTGACATCAGATTTCAACTATCATTTCATTTTTCAGGGCAGTTTGTCATATTTGGTTTTCAGATTTTGACTAACAGCTAATCTTAACAATTGAAATTCTTTGTTTTTGATTGACTCCTGCTGGTTTTGATTGGAAAAAGTGCAAGAATTGCTAAAAATAGGTAAAAATCTACTAAGCGTGTTGCGAGGATTCCAGGTATTCTCCTTATTCTGATAACATTTCAATTTGGATCCTAAAATGAATCTCTCATGTGTTTGGCTTGAGTGTTTTCTTTGCATGCTTTTCTTCAAATTTGCATAATTGAATACTAGGTTGTAACACCTTAAGTATTGATAAGCAGTCTTAGATACTTGTGATTGATCTAGATTGCTATCTTGGGTTATTGGAATCGCTAAATCTGTCAGCCCCTCATTCCGCCCCATGGTCACAATCTTAGTGCCATAAAGGGGAGGGGTCTACAGGAGAGAAGCGTTAATTGTTCCACCAGACAAACCTTTTGTGCTTTTTAGAACTCACTTGTTTTCTAAGTTGTGGACTCATTTTTAGCTTGTGTGAGGGGTTAATTGTTCCACCTTATGGACTCACCTCATATTCTCTTTAAGCATTAAGTGTTCCTCTTTCTGCTTTTGAGTACTTTCAGTAGATTTGCTTTGGGAAATATATATGTGAAAACATAGTAGTTAGGCCCTATGAACACTATTTGTGGTTCTTGAGAGATTGGATTCCTAGTGAAATCCTTCTTGACAATGGAGTCCTTGTAGGTAGGGAGGATACTTAGTGCGTCTCATGTTCTACTAGGTTTGTGCATCTTCCCTTATTGATTGATACATTCTCTCTCCGGAGGGGTTGATAGATCACGTGGGGTTGATATCATAGACCTTGGTGAGATAATCTTCATCTTAGCGTGTCAAATTTATCTACCTGCTTTGTCTGAGTTAAAAGTGAAAAGGAGTCAAACCCTTGGATCTAGAGCCAAGTCCCCTTGTGGTATACTATTGTCAGTCACCTTTAGAGAGGGTTAACCGTAGAGGACACTCCCTTCATAGGGAAAACTATGTTGATGGAACCTCAAGCGGTAATAGCCATTTTCACTGTGGTAGTGACAACCGCTATATAAATGTCCTTGTGGAAGAAATCTCCATAGGTGTGGTTCATTATTGGGTTGTCAGATCTCCCTAGCAGCTCCTAAAGATTAAGTTCTCAGACTGTGTCAAAACCCTGGTGCGCTGGGATTGGAGTTCACCCCTTTGGATCATAAAAGTTGTAGAGTCAAACCATTACTAAAAACCCTAGCGAGGCCAAATTTTTAATTTCTAGGGTATATGTGCGTCATTGCAAAACATTTTGGAACATACACAATTAGCGCTTCTGAGGATTAGAACGAATAAAATCACTTGATTGTTCATGCGCAAGGTTTCTTTTGCCCTTGTTCATTGTTTTCAGACATGCTTGAAATCACTTGCTTGCTATTTTGCGTGCTTGTTTATCTATCTGGTTACTGAAAATGAACAAATCTGTTACAATCCTCAAATCTGGGCATTGAAATTTGCAAACAATCTGAAACTGAAAACCCTAAATTTGCAAAATTTGAAGTGAAAATCCTTTCTGGAGTCAAAAGTCATCTCAGGAGGTTAGAAATTCATATGAGTTTCTATCAAGTGTCATTTCATTACTACCCATCTATCATATGATAGAGAACCCAGTGTTGTACGAGTCTTTCTACCAGTCAAAATTCCAAAAGTCAAATCCTGCTAGCAACTATCGTGCGAGTTTTGCAACTGTCGTACAAGCTTTTTCAACTATCATTTCATAGCATACCCACTATCGTACAATCTTTTCAACTATCATTTCATAGCATACCCACTATCGTATGAGTTTGTAGAGTGTCATTTGGGAAATTTTTTGAAAAGTTGTCAGAAAATTGTCAGAATTGCCAGATACCTAGCTTTTTCAACCTAGTTCCAGAATTTGTCATACAAATCACTATGTCAGGAACAGAGTAGTAGCTATTGAGAATCAGTACACATGTATCAAAAAAATAGTACACATGAGGAAGAAATTCTAATCATAGCTATGATGAAGCAGATGCAAGCTATGCAAGTCAAACTTAACAAACTTGAGAAAGAAAAGGAACCTAAAGAGTTCTCCATGGAAGCTCTATGTCATTTTCCATTTGATAAAGACTTGTACATGTCACCATGCCCCCAGAAAAAATTTGAGCAATGTGATAATCCTTATGATACCTCTTCCATGGAGAGTGACACATCCATCTTTGGAGACTATGATGACTATGATGATGGACAATATAATGATACCCATGACACCTCTGTTCCTAAGAGTCCTCCTCATCATGTGTTCTTGCTTACTAGAAATGGGATGTCACATTGGATAGATCGTGATGGTGATCCATATGATTCTAATTTTGAAAAAGACTTTGATGATTTTTGTGAACAATACCTTGATTATGATCCATCTACTACTGCTGAGGACTATAAAATGCATCGTGCTAGCTTGAAGCATCAATACTACAAGGATCTCTCCTCTAAAAACTCTCATGCTGAAAATAAAGATTACACTCTCAAGAAAGATCATGTTAATGCTGAACCTTTGTCTTGTGATGGTTCCTTTCCATCCCCTACTTCCTCCAATATCCATGCATTTCCTAAAGCTTCCAAGTCTTTCAAATCTTTCACAAATCCTTCATCCAACAAAAGTCTTGATACTTTTCATATGATTCCCTATAGTTATCCTCAAGGGCTACCCCTTGAAGAAACTCAAGCTAACCTTCACTTGGCTACCAATACTTTTAATAATGCTAAAACTAAAGAGCCTTCATACACTACAATGCCTACTTTAGCTGGTCCTTCACCATCTTTGCAATAGTCTTCCATACAACCCCAACATGCTTCCTTGTCCTTAGAAGTGGCTCCATGTCAAGAGAACTCTAGAAATGATAAAGAAAAGAACATAAAGAAAGATCAAGATCAAGAACTCTCCATGTCATCCAATCCTTTTCATGATGTCTCTTTTCCACTTCAGGGTTCTTTTGATCCTGCACACTCTTTTTCATGCATTCCACCATGTCTTAAGTCTTCTCCTAAGCAAGATCAAGCTACTACTTACACTGTTGAGCTTATTGACAATCAAAATAACCTTACCACACTTGTGCTTTCCAAAGATGATACTTCCATTAATGTTGGTAAAAATGGTGTTGTTACTTCCAATGTTAAGCCTATTGAAAATCAAGAGAAAAATTATGCGCTTATGCTATCCAAAGATCATTGTCCAGATCAAAGTCTTCCGTCTTCTTATTCTACCATTCCATGTTTGTTTCCACTTTCTACTCTTCCTAAGTATTTGCAAGCTTTGAACAATCCTATCAAAGAAGGTGCTCATATTCAAGATGTCCATGATTCTATTAAAAATCCTAATGCTCACTCTAAAGATGTTGATGTCCTTGGTTGTCATATAAATGTTGATGAACTTGTTGATTATCCTTTTGCCTCTTCCACTTCCATCCTTGGACCTCTTCCACCACTCTGAAGGGCTTCATGCCTTCCTTCCATCTTGGGTCCTTATGTCCCTTCACTTTCCCCTCGTAACTCTCCTAATTTTCCATCCATCTTGGGTCCTTACATCCCTCCATCTCCCATCTTTCCTCAAGATCAACATAGATGCATACCCTTGAATCCTTTTCATCCATCCACCCATCTAAACTAGTCATATCCTCCCTCTTCCACAAGTCACAAGTCCTTTGGAAGTAACTTGAATGTTCAATACAAGAAAAAGAAGTAATACAAGAATCCATCAAAAAAATAAGATCACCATGTCTCCTCTAATAGACATGGAAACGTAAAGTCAAAAGAGATATCTAAGAAAAAAACTACAAGACAAGTATGGGTTCCAAAATCCATCATTGAAGATATTCTCTCTAGATCATCAAAAGGAAATAAAAAGCCTATGACTATATGGATTCCAAAGTCTCTCTTGAAAGAGTTTGGTGTTGAGAAAAAAGTGAAATTGACATTCAAGCTTCCAAAGGCTTCCACTTCATTTTCTTCCAAAAACATTTTTCCATTCCATGTGCCTAAACCACAACCTCTACTATCCATTCACCATATTCCTTCACATATTCCTTCATTCACATTTCCTCCACCCTCTCGCCACCCTTCAAGGTGTGTGTTGATGTTGATCTTTCCTTCCTTTCCATTTACCCTTTCACAATCCTTCCATTCATTATCCTTCTACCTTCTATCCTTTTTCCTCATTTGCCTATTCCTCCTATCTTCCAACCTCACTTGCTTTACATAAAACCTTATCCTCCATTTTTCTCTTCCATCTCCCTTTCCCTATCAGCATCTTTGAGTGTATCATTTTGAATCCTTGGCATATCATGGTTTATCCTTTCAAGGAGCATTATCTAAAAAGTTTACCTTCTTCCAAAAATAAAAAAATAAAAAAAATTGAAAATGTGCCTTGGTGGAAATCTGGAAACAGGCGCCTTGGTAGCAAAAGTAAAGAGAAATAAATTCATCCTATGGTGAAAACCACTCCCTTGTGGTGCCTTGGATAAGTACCATGATGAAAACCTAGAAATTAGGCATCATGCATAGTTCTTCTACATATTTCATCCATTTCATCTTCTTTCTTTGATCTTGACAATGTTGATCTATACACAAACATTTGGCTATTTTGTGAGCTATCTTATGATGATCTTGTTTTCATTCCCTTCCTATTTAGCCTTCATATTTATTTTCCTCCATTCATTCTAGTCTCTCGCTATCATTTCTCCTTTGGTCTTGATCTAATAAAAAAAGAAAGAAAGAGTAAAACATAGTGCTATGAAGCCTCTTGACATGTCTACTCTTTTGGACTACATCCTTTCCTTCTTTGGCATTACGCTTTTGTGACTTATCCTATGCTAGCCTTTCATTGCTTGTCCAAATGTGCTTTACATGACAATTTTTCCCTAGCTTGAGTATTCTTGAGGAGTTTTCCCTTGAGGATTTCTTCCCTTCATTCTTCTTCATTCTCTTGTCTTCCATCTCTTCCACTAGCTTGCCAATCCCTCTTGTTCTCCACCTTGCTAGACATTGGGACTGCATGATATGATCTTGCTTGGGAGTTTGAAATGGAAAAAGATGCTATCAAGTATACCAAGTATTTGAACAAGTATAAGAACAAGTACTAGAACTAGTATCAGTACCAGTATCAGAACAAGTATCAGAACCAGTATCAGAACAATTATCAGAATCAGTATCAGAATCAGTATTAGAATCAGTATTAGTATCAGAACCAGTATCAGAACAATTATCAGAATCAGTTTCAAAATCAGTATCAAAACCAGTATCAGAACAATTATCAGAATCAATATCAGAATTAGTATCAGAACCAGTATTAGAACAAGTATCAGAATGAGTGTCAAAACAAGTATCAGAACACCCACTGGGGCTACACTTTTTGCTTTAGTTTATGGGTCTGAAGTGGTACTGTCTATTGAGGTTGAAATCTCATCACTAAGAATCAAGATGCATGGTCTAGTAACTGATGATGACTACAGAGTGTCTAGGTTGTGAGAACTTGAACTACTAGATGAGTGCAAACAAGCAGCATATGATCATCTCAGAGTATATCAAAAGAGAATGTCTAGAGGTTACAACAAGAAAGTCAGACATAGAGAATTTCAGGTTGGTGATCTAGTCTTGAGAGAAAATCCTAAAAATCAATCACATCAGGAACACAAGTGGAAGTTTGAACCCAATTGGCTGGGTCCCTTTGTAATCACTGCTACTTTTGGCTCTAGTGCCTATCAACTCTCAATGACTTAAGGAGAACAGCTCTGAGAACCAATCAACATTCTCCATCTGAAGAAATTCTATGCCCAAGGCATTTAGTCTATGGTAAAATGTCCTAAAAAAATCTTAAAAATTGGAAAAAGTCCTAAAAAAATGAACATCTTGGTGAAAACATAGCAATAGGCACCTTGATGATTCACAAAAAAATAAAAAAATATCAAAAGTACAAAAAAAAAAATTTGAAAAATACAAAAAATGAGAAAACAAAAAGAAAAAAATGTGCCTTGGTGAAAACCTAGAAATAGGCACCTTGGTAGCAAAAATAGAATCTCTGCCAAGATGGTGAAAACCCGGCAAACAAGTGCCACTTGTTTCAAAATGCTCCATCTATCAGTGCAATCTTGGTCTTTCCCAACTTTTAGTCTTGCTTTAGTTTGTACATATCTCCCAGTTTGTTTCTGCATTTTGATTTTCAATAAGTCAGTTTGTACACCAATCAGCTCCAGCGTCTGTATCCTATAAATGCTTAACACTTGGGGGCAATCATAGTCATATACTATGGTCTCTAGTATATCTTAGATGTATCATATCCAGTTAGAGTCCTTTGAAGCTTCATGTGAGTCAGTCAGTCAGTCTTGTCTCCAGAAAGGATTTTGCATCTACAACAATGCAATCAAACATCAAATGCAAACTGAAAACAATCTGTGCTTTTTACATGCTTTTATCTCCTTGTATGCTTACTAATTCACATTGAGATTTTTTCATATTGTGTTCCCACAAGATTTTTGATGATGTCCTTTACAGGATTTAGAGAGTGATGACTGGGGGCATAATCTTTTCTTGGTTTTCTGCTTGTATGAGAAATCTAACAACTTTGGAAATTCTGGATTGAAATGGTGTCTGACTATAAGAGCCTCTATCCTGAATTGGATGGCCATGCGTACCTCAACCATTGATACCTAGAAAATTCAAGGAAGTTTGATCTAACTATTATCTTTTTGAGCGAGTTCTTTCTCCTACTGTGAAACACAATCTTGCCTAAGGATGTGAATGATAAAGGGTCACTACGGGTAATTCACATTGGATTTAGAATGATCTCTTAACTGTTTGATGTGTTTACATGCAAGGCATATTCAGGTCATCATGACATTTATATTTTGATGCTTATACAAATTGCTATATCAAAATGGACATGATATTCAGGTCATCTTGGCGCTTGTGCCTTGGTGCTTATATCTAATTCAACATTTCAAAAACAAAATCAATATTCATATATCCATGGTTTCCTAACCAGTGGGTGCTGTATTGATTCTTGCGCGTACAAGTCAATATTCATATGTCTATGGTTTCATAGCTAGTGGGCATTGTATTGATTTATCCAGTTACCTAAAAGTTCAATGATGATAACAAATCGACATATGATCAGTGAGTAGGTCCTAGGTCTTAGGTTGCATTTCATTTTTCATCTTTGCATGATCTCACAATGATTAAACGAACTTCAATGCTTAAATGATTCTTCAAATCGCATCTTCAAATCTAACAAGAGCCGAATCTCACATGAAGGTTCCTCCAATGAAACAACAAGTAGAATCCTTTTTCAAGATCAAAATCAAAATTTGAGATTGTTTATATTATTAACTACTTGCATAATCAACCTTCATTCATCACAAAAATCTAGTATTCAACTTAACTGATTATCTTACATCAAACTATCAAAATTTCAACTTGGTAAACTATGGTCAACTCATGGTTTAACCTAGTCAAACTTGGTCTTTTGGACCCTCCAATGATTCAGAATGCATTCTTGAATATGTTTAACCACTTCTCACATCAATTAACATGCTTCTAAACTATCAATGCTGAATTTTCTTGTCAGAGTTCAATTTTAATCCTGAAGGGGGCATGGTATTGCATATTATTCAAAGTCTGTAATCATATCTTTATCTGAAATCATATCTTTCCTTAGTAATCAAGACAACAACCACATCTAGTTGCTGATTCATCAAAAGTCCTCATCGCTTGGGGCAAATCAATCATCACTCGGGGCATATCAGATTCATCATCGATCCATATCAATCTGGTATTCTCTTAATCTTGTAAACTGTATCAGTTTTTGCAACTATTGGTTCATTAGTGCTATTTCCTTGGTTCTTCGGTAACCAAAGGGTTCAGATGTGATATCTACGTGGTTCTTCTAAGAAAATTGAGTCTGGAATCAGTCACTCACTTCTTCGCAATCCTAAGGTTTGGAATCAGGCATTTTGACACTTTTTCACAATCATCGGTTCATTTGCTGTTATAGTTAACATTATCTTTGGTCATTCAGGACCTATTATTTTCATATCAATTTCAATCGATTTATGTCTCATATCAATTATCAATTTTGAATCAGTTTCAATATCATACATAGACTATCTTTGAACCATTGCGCTTTGCATAGTAATTCAAAGAGGGGCAAAATGTAATACCTCAAAAATGGGCTATAAGTTCATTAATCTTCTACATCTACATATCGAACGAAATCAACATCAAAGTCCTAACCAAAGGCACATCTGCGCATCATCGAATCCTAATTGATTATCTTAAATTCTGCATCGGGGAATATTCCTAGTAATATTCCTAATCATCTTAATTATCTTTAATTTAATGGTTATTTGGCAATAAATCACAATTATCCTAAAGTTTGATTAATTGAATATTCTAAATATTTAATTAATTAGATTTAATACTGCCACTTAATTATTTAATTGAATTTAATTCTATTATTCCTAATTATGATATTTAATTTTGACAATAAATCCAAAATCTTACAAATAATTGATTAAATATTTAATTTAATTAATTAAATCATTTTTGTCAATTTTTAATATTGTAATTTTGAATAAAAGTTTGATTAAATGATTCATTAACCCATAAATCAATTGTTTTATTTTTCAAAAATTAGTTAAGTTGAGAATAAATCACTTTATTTATTTATTAATTCATAATTATCCATGTGCACAATCAAAGAGCAGTTAAACTCCAAATCAAAAAATCAATGCAAGTTATTGACTTTTTAGAACTCAACATCATTTTTGAGTTTTAAAATTGATCTAAACTTCTAAGTTGAGTTAAAAAGCTATTTTTGCATGATTTGCATATTTTTGTGAATTGAATTATCCTTTATTTAAAAATAACTCAAAAATCAACTTGAGTTATTTGAGTGATTTATGGCTTTCTTTCATGCATCCCCAAAGCCCTAGATTTCTATAAATTAAGGCTTCAGCTCATCTCAAATCATCTCATAATTTTGCATAATCACACTGAAGAATGGCTATCTGGAGAATCAAAGCTTATTGCAAGTCAAGGCTATTGTGAGATCAATTTGGTTTTTACATTCATTTAGTTTTCATATCATATCATTGTTAAATCAATTCATAGCATATTAGTTTTTACATATCATAGATTTCATGTCAAGTTTTTCATCTTATTGCATCTAAAATCCAAATTAAAAAAATAGGTTAATTGCATTTATTCCATACCCATCTTTTGCATTCAAATCCTTTATTTAGGTGTCGTCAAGGTCACTGATCTCAATAACAATCTAAGAACATCATACTCGCACCTATTAGAAGGCAGTAAATCACCTGGTTAGTTTAGCTTTCATTTATTGCATGATTTTGATTATTGCTAACCTCTAATGTTTTACTCAAGTGTTGTGTCTACAGATCAGGTACAATTTTCACACACACAGAGAACACCTTGTCTCATAGTCCATGTCTGGAATGGCATGTCCAAAAAATCTTGTCTCGTAACATAAAATGATGCCATCGGCCCCCAATCCTATCTCTCTTGATGAGTCCTAGCGAACTCTGTCACTCTCTGAGGTATGCCCTGGATCTTGCCAAACTGGCGCAAAACTTGGTTGACTAGCTGTCTCTCTAGAATGAAGGGCATCCGCCCTATAAGCCATCATGACTCAAAGCAAAATCCCAGTTGCTGCTCATCATCCCAGGGCTCACATCCTAGATATGGTCTCCATGTCACTGTATCCAGTGTATCAATGGTATACCGCCAAAACTCCAAGTGTCCCAGTTTTTCCTGAGACAAAACTAAAGAATATAAATGGATATACGGCTATCCTACACTGCAAAATCTAATGGCTACTAGCCATGTCACTGTGACATGCTCCCATGCCCAAACATGGAGTAGTGTGATGCCTGTTGATAATGATGCACCTTTATGGTACACCACCTGATGAAGATCATGATATAAGTGGGCTAATAAGCAGACACCCCAAGCAAAATGGGTCCCATTACTAAAAACCATTACTAAAAACCCTAGCGAGGCCAAATTTTCATTTTCTATGGTATATGTGCATTATTGCAAAACATTTTTGGAACATACACAATTAGCCCTTTTGAGGATTAGAATGAATAAGTCACTTGATTTTTCATGCGCAAGGTTGCTTTTGCCCTTGTTCATTATTTTCAGACATGCTTGAAATCACTTGCTTGCTATTTTGCGTGCTTTTTTATCTATCTGGTTACTGAAAATGAACAAATCTGTTACAATCTTCAAATCTGGACATTGAAATTGGCAAACAATTCAAATCTAAAAACTCAAAATTTGCAAAATCTGAAGTCAAATTCTTTTCTGGAGTCAAAAATCATTTCAGGAAGTCAAAAAGTCATACGAGTTTCCATCAAGTGTCATTTCATTGCATACCCACTGTCGTACAAGCTTTTGCAACTATCGTACGAGTTGTGCAACTATCGTTTCATAGCTCACCCACTGTCATACGAGTTTTTTAGAGTGTCATTTGGGAAATTTTTGAAAGTTGTCAGAAAATTGTCAGGATTGCCAGATATTTAGCTCTTTCAGCCTAGTTTCAGAATCTGTCGAGTGGATCATTGTGTCAGGAATAGAGCAGTAGCTATTAAGAGTCCAATCATTTTCTTAAAGTGGCCTTTTGAATCTGATTCAGCCTTCTGTCTAATAGATTTGAGTCTTTATCATCTCGTGTCAAAACCTTGTCATGACTATCAATCTTCAATCAATCAATCATCAAAATGACTAAGTGTTGTGATATCTTGTCCACTATCTTTTGGGAACCTACCCATACATCGAGGGCACAGTATCCTTCATCCACATCTAATCAAATCTTCAAATCAATCAAACCTTGACAAGGTTGTGTCATCTGATCATCTTGATTCAATTCATTCTTCAGTTATCAAAATCTTATTCTTTTGTTTTACTCAAAGTTGATGGTGGAGACTAGAGCTTCCTCTCACAAGAAATCTATTACCACTATCCAAAATCCAACTTTTGAGCAACTCATCAATTCTAGTCTTTACGAGGATGATGGTCTTGGAAACTATCAATTGAAATCTGGTTACGTACCCCCTCCATCGACTCACAGAGGTACTCAACATACCCCTCATCAATCTAATCCAGGGAGTCCAAAAACTCCTACCATGTCTCAAGATGGGACAAATTTTGGCTCTCAAGGAGCTCAATCTCAACATGGTGCAGATCAGGAACCCACACCTGAAGAAATTGTTCCCTACCAAAATGACGATGAATTTAACAAGATGATGAGACATTTCTTGAAAGAAAATAGAGAAGCCTACTTTTTACAACTAGCTCATCAAGGAGCTAAACTTCCTCCCAACTTTAATGTTGAAGATATCATTACGCATGAGGAAGAAACTCCACTCACAGCTATGATGAAATAGATACATGCTTTACAAGTCAAATTTAATAATCTTGAGAAAGAAAAGGAACACAAAGAGTTCTCCATGGAGGCTCTATGTCCTTTTCCATTTGACAAAGACTTGTACATGCCGCCCTTTCCAAAAAGAGTGGAGATGCCAAAGTATGATAAGTATGATGGACACTCTGATCCTCAAGATCATGTTAGAGATTTCTGTACGCAATCCATGGAATTCATACATGAACCGACCTATCTGATGTGTCTTTTTCCTAGATCTCTGGGCAGAGCATCCATTCAGTGGTTTTCAAGATTGCCTCCTACAATCAAAATGTTTGTGGAATTGATTAAATTGTTTTATCAATAATATTCCTACAATATTCAGCATCCGGTCACCATGATTGATATTTGTAATCTCAAGCAATATCCAGGAGAATCATTCCTAACTTTCCTCAAAAGGTGGTGAAAGAAGTTCTCTCTATATGCTAGACCAATTCCTGAAATGGAGAAACTTGAAATCTTTATCAATAACCTTGTTCCAGAGCTCAATTATCCCTTACAAATGCAAGATCATACATCTTTTGACAAAATGGTGGATAATGCTATCAAAATTGAAAAAGTGCTTGTAAAAAAAGGGGAAATCACAATCCAAAAAGACAAGTACGAATCTGGATCTAGTTCCAAAGACAAGAACAAAAATTGGAACAAGAACAAATGCATCATCGCAGATGGAATTGTTGACACTGTCTGTGCCCCATCAAAGGCACCGGCCTACAATCTCACTCTTGGCACTCAAGCCATTAAAGCTTCCGAGAAAAAGTCTTCTCAACCATCTCAAAGGAAGCCAGAATTCAAAAAATGGGATAAACATCAAAAATTTACTCCTCTAGGAGAGTCTTTAGAATCGGCTATGAAAACTCTACTGGCTGATAACATCATCTCTTTACCACCAATCCAACCGAATGCTCAAGACCCCAAACCGATATGGTGGAAGGATAATGAATTCTATGATTTCCATCAGAGTAAAGGTCACAAAACTAGTAGTTGCTACCACTTGAAGCATACCATTCAAGATCTAATCGATAATGGATACATCACAATTGAAAATCCCACAAGCAATAATGATCATATAGCATTCACAGAACCATTTTTGAAACATGGTCAAAAGGTTTCAACTTCTCAGCCTAATATGGGGGCAAAAGTCAACTATGCTTACCCTAGAAATAACACTTTCATCAATATGGTTGAACCATGTCTCTCTGAAAGTTGCAATGTCATCACAATCATACGAAGAGACATAAATCATTCCTCAGTTAACATAATTACTCAATCACAAGCTCAAACACATCTAAAAGCACAAATCCAAGATTCATCAAATGTCTCGAAGGTGCCCTTCAATCTTTCATCTACTTCTAAACAGAAGGCTGCTTCCAAACCTCCCAATCCAAAAGATACAAGGCCTATTTCTTATAGCATTGTTCAACAACTCCAACACACTAATGCAAAAATCTTCATGTTTGAGTTGCTTCAAATATCTCCAGCTCATAGAGCCATTCTCAATAAAGCTTTTCTCGGTTCCAATGTTCCTGATGACCTTGATTTAGACAAGTTCCAGACTATGGTTGGACATCTTACATCTCCGCAATATATCTCCTTTTCAGAGGAAGATGACAACTCCTTGAGTCACCCACATAATCAGCCTTTGCATATAGAAGTCTTGATCCAGAACCGTAGAGTCAAACGTGTGTTGATAGATGGGGGCGCGGGCCTAAACATTTGTTCTTACAGCTTGATCACACAATTGGGATTTTCAAAATTGGCTATTGATCCTAGAAAGAAAATAACTATCAAGGCCTATGATGAACAAGAAAGATCTTCTAAAGGCACCATTATCTTACCTATCAGAGTGGGTCCAGTTATCAAAGATACCATCTGTCAAGTGCTTGATCTACCTTTGGCCTACAACGTCCTTCTAGGGAGACCGTGGATACATGAAATGCAAGCCATTCCTTCTACATACCATCAATGTTTGAAGTTTCCTTATGGAGGAGTCGAGGTTACTATCCCAGCAGATCTGAATACAACTTGCAACACCTTGAAGGAAAGTGTCGATAAGCTTGTACCTAATAACAGAGAATCTCCCATAGAGCCAACTAAAGAAGCATCCACATCTAAAATGGAAGATCTTGCCAAAGAGGTTAATATCAAAGAAAATAGTATGGGAGAATACACTATCGAGCCAATCTTATCTTTGACATCTCTCCCTATCTCGCCTAAGTCTTATGGGCAATCTTTGAAACAATCCAAGCCCAAACCTCAGGAACCTCTTGAGGCATATAAAAACAATTTTTTAGTAGAACAAGTATCCAAGCAAGAATTTGAAGAGGATGAAGCTATGCTATCATGGCTATACAAAGATGAATCTGATTCTCAAGTTGTTCAAACTGGTAACTCTGTTGTATCCAAACTCCCTTCCAAGTCATATGGTCCAGGAGGTAAATTAATAGCTAAGATGGGATATTCAGGTCAAGGACCTCTAGGAATCAGAGGAAAAGGTCTTGAGGCACCCCTCCCACATACTCGTAGAGAAAATAAAAATAAAATTGGCTTAAGATTTAAGAAGAAACCCTATCACCTCAAAAGTAATTGCTCGTATGTCATAGAGCAGATCACACTAGGGGAACCTCTTCTTAAGAAAGAAGAAACAGAACCATCTGACAGTGATTCAGATAGTTCAGAACTCATCCCCTATGAAAAATTGCCTAAAGAGATCAAAGACCTTCTTGATGATAAAGATGATCCTATCAAAAGAATTAATGTAGTAGAAACACAAGAACCTACTATCAATCAAGAGATAGTTGCACCACAAGAACTAGCTAATCTCGAAAACAATCAAGAAGAGGGAAGTGGTAGTGATTCTGAGACAAATTCCCATGAGTATGAATTCAAATCAGAATCTGAGGGTAACCCTTCTTGGGGTATTCATCCCGACTTTACTCATGTTCTAAGATTTCCTAGAGATCCTGAATCAGACGCTGAATCAAATGACTATGAATGGGGAGCCATTCTGGAACCAGATGAGCTTATCATAGAGAAACATGTTGATGTTATTCACCAATATGCACCTCAACCCAATGTAAGTCTAGAGCAAAATGATGAACCTATCAAGTTTGATCCACCTATGGCTGAATTGGACTCCCACGATGACATTGAGCCTATTCATGACTTGGATGTCTTAAGTTGTAGTATCACCTTTGAACTCGCGCGTCAGGTTAGGACCAATGATGACAGATCAATATCCATAAACACCATATCCCAAGCCTTTCCCACTTTGACTATCCAATGCCCTGATCTTATCGACCAAACTTCCACAAACCCAAACCATGGTATTTATATCTTCCCAAATGACTATGCCCTTGCCTGCTACCTCAATGCAGTTGAGCCTATGAGTACTTCCATCAGTGAACCAAGCATCAGCATGACCGAGTCAGACATCAAATATCTTAGTTAGAAAAACAAGAGTAAAAAGAAAAAGAAAAAGAGTTCTAAGGGTGAAAACCACTTTGTGGTAGTCTCAGAACTGACAAAAGTAAAAATAAAAGACATATCCAAAGGTGAAAACCTCTCTGAGGCACCTAAGGATGAGATATTTGATGTCCTTCCGAGTCATTTATAGGACAGGTCTCCAGTTCTAATTGAGCCCACCCAATCCATCAATTTGGGTACAACAGAGGAACCACAATTGGTATATGTAGCACAATCCTTATCAGAAGAAGAGAAACAGAAATTTACTACATTCTTGACAGAAAAAAAGATCAACTTTGCATGGAAGTATTCAGATATGCCAGGGTTGGATCCAAATCTTATTATGCACCATCTATCCATTGCTCCTGGAGTAAAACCGATCAAGCAAAAATTGAGAAAGATGCATCCTCATGTTGCACTTTTAGTCAAAGCTAAATTAGAGAAACTCCTAAAAGCTGGATTCATCCGCATCATAGACTATGCT
Organism: Chamaecyparis obtusa; assembly: GCA_027943335.1. Lineage (NCBI taxonomy): Eukaryota > Viridiplantae > Streptophyta > Pinopsida > Cupressales > Cupressaceae > Chamaecyparis > Chamaecyparis obtusa. Next base: position 152,920 of record BSBK01000480.1, read on the forward strand.
GAGTGGATCTCCAACATTATACTTATTTCTAAACCAAATGGTTCAATCAGAGTGTGCACAGACTTTAGAGATGTGAACAGAGCATGCCCTAAGGATGATTTTCCACTGCCTAACATTGATATGATAGTGGACATGACTGCGGGCTATGAGATGTATTCCTTAATGGATGGATTTTTTGGATACAACCAAATCAAAATTGCTCCAAAAGATCAAGGGAAAACTGCTTTCACATGTGCGTGGGGAACCTTCTGTTGGAATGTTATGTCATTCAGACTCAAAAATGCTGGAGCTACATATCAAAGAGCAATGACATCTATTTTTCATGATATGATGCATAGAACAATGGAGGACTATGTTGATGATACCTTGGCAAAATTAATGATCAGAACTAAACATCTAACTGACTTGAGCATGATCCTAGACAGAATGGAAAAGTTTAGTCTCCGACTAAATCCTAAGAAGTGTGCTTTTGGTGTCACTTCTGGAAAGCTCTTAGGATACATAGTTTCAAAGAAAGGCATTGAAGTTGATTTGGCTAAAGTCAAGGCTATAATAGAGATGAAACCTCCCACAAATATCAATCAAATGAGGACGTTACAAGGTAGAGTTCAATATATCAGAAGATTCATATCACAGCTAGCAAACATATCACAACCTTTTACAAAAACATTACATAAAGGTGTGACCTTTGCATGGAATGAAGAATTCAAGAACAACTTTAACCATATCAAGAAGTATCTATCAAATCCACCTATCTTGATGCCTCCTATTCATGGGAATCCATTGATCTTGTATGTCTCTGCAACAGCCACATCACTGGGGGCATTGCTAGCGCAATATGATGAACACAAAAAGGAAAGAGCCATTTATTATATAAGCAGAACATTGGTGGCGTATGAAAAGAACTATTCTATGATTGAGAAAGCTTGTCTTGCTGTGATCTTTGCATCATAGAAACTAAGACACTATATGTTAGCTCATACCATGCATCTAGTAGCAAAAATTGATCCACTGAAATACCTACTAAGCAAGGCTGCCCTCACCGGTAGACTGGCTAAATGGGTCATGCTTTTAAGCAAATTTGACATTGAATATGTTGAAAGAAAAGCTATAAAAGGTCAAGTTATTTTTGATCAACTAGCAGATGCACCCATGTTTGATGACACACCAATGCAAATGGAATTTCCAGACTCATCTATTATGCACCTATCTTCTAGAGAATGGCAATTATTCTTTGATGGCTCCTATACACAGAATGGATTTGGAGCAGGCATATTGTTCCTAACTCCCCAAGGATACTCAATCCCCAAAGCATTCTGATTAAAGTTTCCTTGCACAAACAATATTGCAGAATATGAAGCCCTTTTGAATGGTATGAAAATAGCAATTGAATGGAGAGTAATAGAGCTACACATTCATGGAGACTCTCAACTTGTTATTCATCAAGTCAATGACGTGTACCAAACTAAAGATGAAAAACTCATTCCTTACAAAAGAATGGTCGATGATCTTAAAAAATATTTCATCTCTATCACATTTGAGCAAATTCCTAGAACAGAGAACAAGGCTGCCGATGCAATGGCAACACTATCTACTTTATTACAGCAGCCTAAACATGAGCTACGCTATGAGTTCCTAGTGGAAGCACTCTCTTATCCTACATATGACTCCCCTGAAACTCGCATGATTTGCACTATTGTAGGTCATGATTCATCTTGATATAAAAACCTATTTTCCTATCTCCAAGACCAAATCATTCCCGATACCTTCAACTGTCATGAAAAGAGATACCTTATCTGTAATGCCTCCTGATATGTCATCATTGGTAATGATCTATACAAACAAGGTCTAGATGGTACACTACTTAGATGTTTAGAATGGGAAGAGTCTCAACGTGCATTAGAGGAAGTCCATGATGGTATTTGTGGGTCACACTCGAATGGTTTAACACTAGCTCGAAAACTTATTAGGGCTGGGTACTATTGGCCTGAAATGGAGAAAGAGGCTATCAAATTTGCTAAGAATTGTCAAAAGTGTCAAGTACATGGAAACCTAATTCATGCTCCAAGGAGGGATCTAATCCCCTTTACAACACAATGGCCTTTCCATCAATGGGCATTTGATCTTATCAGGATGATTCATCCTCATTCTTCTAATGGACATACCCATATAATCACAACCATAGATTATTTTACAAAATGGGTAGAAGCGGTCCCTTTGACACAAGCAACTGGAAAGTAGATATCGATGTTCATCTTGAACTATATCATATGCAGATATGGGATCCCTCATTCCATAATCACAGATAATGGTGGGCAATTCAGGAATAAAGACCTCGATGATCTATGTGCCAAATTTAAGATCACCCAACATTGGTCTTCTATCTACTATCCACAAGGGAATGGACAAGTAGAGGCTTCTAACAAAAATCTATTGAAGATCTTGCACAGAACAGTAAACAAAACTGGCAGAGACTAGCATCTCATGATTAATCCAGCTCTATGGGCCTATAGAACAAGTATCAGGACACCTACTGGGGCTACACCTTTTGCTTTAGTTTATGGGTCTGAAGTGGTACTACCTATTGAGGTTGAAATCCCATCACTCAGAATCAGAATGCATGGTCTAGTAACTGATGATGACTACAGAGTGTCTAGGTTGCAAGAACTTGAACTACTAGATGAGCGCAGACAAGTAGCGTATGATCATCTCAAAGTATATCAGAAGAGAATGTCTAGAGGCTACAACAAGAAAGTCAGACACAAAGAATTTTAGGTTGGTGATCTAGTCTTGAGAGAAAATCCTAAAAATCAATCCCATCGAGAATGCAAGGGGAAGTTTGAACCCAACTGGCTGGGTCCCTTTGTAATCACTGCTACTTTTGGCTCTGGTGCCTATCAACTCTCAACGACTGAAGGAGAACAGCTATGAGAACCAATCAACATTCTCCATCTGAAGAAATTCTATGCCTAAGGCATTCAGTCTATGGTTAAATATCCTGAAAAAATCCTAAAAATTAGAAAAAGTCCTGAAAAAAATGAACATCTTGGTGAAAACCTAGCAATAGGTGCCTTGATGATTCAAAAAAAGAAAAAAAAGAAAAAAAAGGTGCCTTGGTGAAAACTTGGAAACAGGCGCCTTGGTAGCAAAAATAGAATCTTTGCCAAGCTGGTGAAAACCTGGCAAATGGATGCCACTTGTTTCAAAATGCTCCATCTATCAGTACAATCTTGGTCTTTCCCAATTTTCAGTCTTGCTTTAGTTTGTACATATCTCCCAGTTTGTTTTTGCATTTCCAATTTTCAATAGGTCGGTCTATCCACCAATCAGCTCAAGCGTCTATATCCTATCAATGTTCAAACTTGGGGGCAATCAATGTCATATCCTATGGTCTCCGGTGTATCTTAGATGGATCATATCTAGTTAGAGTCTTTTGAAGCTTCATGTGAGTCAGTCAGTCAGTCTTGTCTCTAGAAAGGATTTTGCATCTACAAAAATGCAATCAAACATCAAACACAAACTGAAAACAATCTATGCTTTTTTTACATCCTTTTATCTCCTTGTATGCTTACTGATTTGCATTGAGATTTTTGCATATTGTGTCCTTCAAGCTCTTCGATGATGTCCTTTATAGGATTTAGAGAGTGATGACTAGGGGCATAATCTTTTCTTTGTCTTCTGCTTGTATGTGAAAATCTAACAACTTTGGAAATTCCGGATTGAAATGGTGTTCAACTATAAGAGCCTCTATCTCAAATTGGATGGCCATGCGTACCTTGACCATGGATACCCAGACAATTCAAAGTAGTTTGATCTAACTATTGTCTTTTTGAGTAAGTTCTTTCTCCTACTGTGGAACGTGATCTTGCCTAAGGATGTGAATGATAAAGGGTCACTACGGGTAATTCACATTGGATTTAGAATGATCTCTTGACTCTTTGATGTGTTTGCACTGCAAGGCGTATTCAGGTCATCACGACGTTCATGTTTTGATGCTTATACAAATTGCTATATCAAAATGGACATGATATTCAGGTCATCCTGGCATTTATGCCTTGGTACTTATATCTAATCCGACATTCCAAAAATAAAATCAATATTCATATGTCCATTGTTGTTTGACCAGTGGGGGTTGTATTGATTCTTGTGCATACAAATCAATATTCATATGTCTATGGTTTTTTTAGCTAGTGCGCATTGTATTGATTTATCTGGTTACCTAAAAGTTCAATGATGATAACAAATCGACATATGATCAATGAGTAGGTCCTAGGTCTTAGGTTGCATTTCATTTTGCATGTCTCTTTGCATTTTTCATCTTTGCATGATCACACAATGATTAAATGAACTTCAATGCTTAAATGATTCTTCAAATCGCATCTTCAAGTCTTGCAAGAGCTGAATCTCACACAAAGGTTCCTCCAATGAAACAGCAAGTAGAATCCTTTTTCGGGATCAAAATCAAAATCTGAGATCATTTATATTATCAACTACTTGCATATTCGACCTTCGATCATCACAGGAATCCAGTATTCAACTTAATTGATTATCTTACATCAAATTATCAAAATTTCAACTTGGTCAACTATGGTCAACTCATGGTCAAACCTAGTCAAATTTGGTCTTTTGGACCTCCAAACGATGTAGAATGCATTCTCGGACGTGTATAACCACTTCTCAAATCAATTAACATGCTTCTAAACTCTCAACGCTGACTTTTCTTGTCAGATTTGAATTTTAATCTTGAAGGGGGCATGGTATTGCACATCATTCAAAGTCTATAATCAAATTTGAAATCATATCTTTATGGAAATCATATCTTCCTTAGTGATCAAGACAACAACCACATCTAGTTGCTGATTCATCAAAAGTCCTCATTTCTTGGGGCAAATCTATCATCACTTGGGGCATATCAGATTCATTGATCCATATCAATCTGGTATTCTCCTAATCTTGTAAACTATATCAATTTTTGCAACCATCGAATCATAGTGTTCTTTCCTTGGTTCTTCGGCAACTGAAGGATTCAGATGTGATACCTGCTAGTTCTACTAAGACAATCGAGTCTAGAACGGGTCACTCACTTCTTTGCAATCCTAAGGTTTGGAATCAGGTGTTTTGACACTCTTTCGCAATCCTTGGTTCATCGTTGCTATAGTGAACATTATCTTTGGTCATTCAGGACCTATTATCTCCATATCAAATCAATATCAATCAGCTTCTGTCTCATATCAATTATCAATTTCAAACATCAGTTTCATATCTTTATCAAACATAGACTATCTTTGAACCACTGCGCTTCGCACAGTAATTCAAAGAGGGGCAAAATGTAATACCCCAAAAATGGGCTATAAGTTCATTAATCTCCTACATCTTCAATTCGAACGAAATCGGCATCAAAGTCCTAATCTAAGGCACATCTAAACATCATCGAATCATAATTGATTATCTTAAATTCTGCATCGAGGAATATTTCTAGTAATATTCCTAATCATCATAATTATCTTTAATTTTATAATTATTTGGCAATAAATCACATTTATCCTAAAGTTTGATTAATTGAATATTTTCATATTTAATTAATTAGATTTAATATTTGCCACTTAATTGTGTAATTAAATTTAATTCTATCTATTATTAATTGTATTATTTAATTTTGACAATAAATCTAATATCATATGACTAATTGATTAAATTCTTATTTAATTAATTAAAGCATGTTGTCATTATTTAATAATATAATTTTTAATAAAAGTTTGATAAAATAGTTAATTAACCCATAAATTAATTATTTTATTTCAAAAATCAGTTAAGTTGAGCATAAATCACTTTATTTATTTATTAAATCATAATTATCCATGTGCACATTCAAGGACCAGTTAAACTCAAAATTGGAAAATCAATGCAAGTTGTTAGCTTTTTGAAACTCAACATCTTTTTGAGTTTTAAAGTGGATCTAAACTTCTAATTCGAGTTGAACTGTGCTTTTGCATGATTTTTGTGACTTAATTATCTGTTATTTAAAAATAACTCAAAAATCAACCTGAGTTATTTGAGTGATTTATGGCTTTCTTTCACAACCTCCAAAGCCTTGGATTTCTATAAAAACAAGGCTCAGCTCTTCATAATTCATCTCTCAAATTTGCATCCAAGCATCTCATATTTTTGCACAATCACGCTGGAGAATTGGAATTGGAAGGATCAAAGCTTCTTGCGAATCAACATTGTTGTGAGATCAAATTTGGTTTTTACATTTATTTAGATTCATTTTCATATCATTGTTAGCTTACTTTGCATGTTCATAGATCAATTTTCATATTAGCATAGATTCATATCAAGTTTTTATCATTATGATTGCATAGAAAATACCAAAAAAAAAATAGATTAATTGCATTCAATTTCATATCCATCTTTTACATTCAAATCCTTCATTTAGGTGTCGTCTAGGTCACTGATCTCGATAACAATCTGAGAACATTAATCTCGCACCTACTAGAAGGCAGTAAATCACTTGGTTAGATAGCTTTCAATTTTGCATGATTTTGATTATAGCTAACCTCTAATGTTTTACTGAAGTGTTGTGTCTATAGATCAGGTACAATTTTCACACACACACTAGTACTACTGGTAGAGGCTCATACAGGTCCACCATGTCCTCCCAATTGATCTCCCCTCATCAATGTCATCATCTCTAAAGATGGCTCTGCACTCTGTCACTCCGTCGTGTTGATCATAATGTACTAACTCCCCTGTGATAGGTAGCTGGAGGATGCGATATACATCCTCTAGTGTGATTGTCATCTCCCCTGTCGGAAGATGAAAGGTACTCATCTTCAAGTGCCACCCCTCTTCCAATGTTGTCATCATACTCCAGTTCGCCCTAATCTCGGGCATGTAAATAACATGATATAAGCCAGATGCACCAATCAGTAGTCTATCAGTCTCTGACAGTACCGGTCTCAGATTCTATGTGATGGGATATCTCTCCTGTGACATCAAAATATCAGTAATATCCTCCTATCCAAATTAACAACCTCAAGCTATCAGATTTCGATAAACTGATCTACAACATCTATCTATCCTATTATATCAACTACAAACATGTTTTATCAAGTGTTTTAATAGATGATTTTATCAATCATCTAACATCAAGACTGGTTAACTAGCAACCATGCTACAATGTTGCCTATCTTGACCAAATTGATCAAATTTAATTACCGACAGATCCAATTGGCTTATCGACATCTAGTTTGACCTAATTGACTTTCTAATTTGACCAAATTCTATCCATAAAACAAATGCACAACATAGAAAAATGCATGCACAATATCCTTTAACATTTGCCCAATTTTTCATACATGCACTGATTTATTTGACATATGCGCAAATATTCAAAACAAATGCGTAGCAAGAACCAATTCGCACTTTTTAATTAACATTTGCACAACAAAATTTTTCTACTAATCTAACCTATGATTTGAGCTAACCTACACATGCTAAATCCTACTCTATCATGCTAGAAATCACAAATTGACAAAGAGGATTGAATCACCTACCGGCTCACCCAAATCAAGTGGTCCCTGGAAGCGTCTGGCCTTCTCGAAGTGGTGATTTGACAACTAAAATGGCATCCTGGTAGCTTTTCTCTTCACTCTCTCGCGCTCTGATCTCCAAATGACAAGTGTGCACAATGAGCCTATTGTGGACCCCTTTGCCCTATTTATAGCCAGTGGACCTAATGTGCTTGGTGTGTGGACCCTATCTCACGTTTTTCTTCCATTTCACACCATTTTAACCTTTCTTTTCTCCTATTTCTTTTGTGAGATTGATTATCCAACTTGAAAAAAAAAAAATAACAAAAAGAAAAATAAAATACTCTTTTTTTTGTTAATCAATCTCTCGAGGGGGCATGCTTAGGTCATCTCAGACATTGTTTGGGGCAGGGGCAAAATGCTTGAAATTTTCTTTGAAAACAATGTGGCATGCACATTATTTCAAAGAGGGGAAAAATGTATACACTTAAAAATGGCTTCATTAATTAATTAAATATTTATTATTTAATTTATATTGACTTGATAAATTAATTAAATATTTATTATTTAATTAATAATTATTTCCTCTATTTATTAAATAGATTATTCAATTTATTTAGTAAATTCACTATAGTCTATTCCTCTATCCTAAGTCTTCTAATTAGTCTTATTAAAGTGATTTAATTAAATACATAATCACCTAAATATGAATAAGTCCCCTAGTCCACCTCACCTACCTAGTCACCTGACACATCACTTTGGCTAAAATAAATAATTATTATTAATTATTTATTGATAATTATCCTCACCCACACATGTCCTATTCTTAAGGGCTATGTGGCCTCATAAGACTTGGTCTCATGCCAACATGTCCTCTCTTAAACCAAGTCAAGAGACATGCCCTATTCCTAAAGGGCTTCTCAAGCTACCTCTAAGGGTTAAAGGTGACTCATGGGACACTTGTACAAAGAGTCCTCATGAGGAAAAGGTCATTCTCTCTTTCTCTCTTGGGTCTTTGTGAGACACTCAACATGTGTCTTTCCCTTCCACCTTGTTCTCCTCCATGTCAATGTGAGAGGAACATCATCCCTATTCTTCCTCTCACATTCCAACTAAATCCCCCTTTCTCTCAACTCCTTCAACCAAGTCAATCCAAGCCATAGGATCTTCCACCTTTCATTCTCAATCGTAGGATTGTGCCAGCTAGGCCTAGATCTTCCAAAAATCTATAAAAGGAGCCTAATTTCCCCTTTGTGAGCTAATAGGTATTTTTTTCTAATCAAGCATCCAAGCAATAGGCAATCAAGCATTCAAGCATCCAAGCACTCATTATCAAGCATATTCATATCATTTTTGTGAAGCATCGACACTATCATCATCTCATTTGCATAATTAGGATTTAGTTTTGCATTCATTCATTCAATCTCCACACTTTGGTATAATCTTGGGCAAGGAGCTTCAAATTGGAAATTTGAGAGCTCAACACATCCAAGAAATCAGAGCATAGGAGGACAATGGAGACAAGCTGCATGGTAAGTGAAGGTAAAACCTTGTTTTAGTTTCATTTTTAATTGTATTCTTCATTGTTGTTTGCTAATTAGTTAGATTTATTAATCTTAGAATAGTTAATTTATCATTTATAGTAATTAGACAGCTAATTTGCATACAAATACAAACTTTTTTTATTATCTGTTAATTTGAACTTTAAATAGTGTTCATCTTTTACTGTGTCTAAATTCAGACTTAGCAGCTACAATTCTTGTTTACAAGATGCATGTTAATCAGTAATTTAGATTTTCAAGAGCTAGAGATTTCTTGAATGAAGGGTATTAATAGTGTACATAATTTTCTAGGGGCCATAATTCATAAGTTTGTTCAACATACACTGATAGTTCACCTTTCTAACACACATAGAGAGAGAAGATATGATTCATTCTTGTGAGTAAAGGTGAAATGGTGATTATTATTAGTCACGAAGGGAAATTGAGAGTCAACCGTAATGGACAAAGCAGGCCACGAATGTGACAAGTGTTTTTTGGTTTAGAAATGATGTGCGACTGTATATCTATATTTTTATATGCGGAGGTAGGGGCTAGAAATATAGTTAGGGTTGACAATTCAACTATATCTATTTTATATTTAATAATATTAAATCTTAAATAATATACCTAAAATGAAGACTACAAATACTACACTAGAAAATTAAGGGAAATGAAATTTAATGTAATAATTCTTAGGTATTGAGGAGAAATCATGGAAAATAATGGGCAAGCACATTATGAGAATTAACAAGATGGGTCAATGAATGAATTAATGAAAAAGAATATCTTAGTTTTGAATGAATCTATAGGTATATCTAGCAAAGTGGTCATTTGAATGCATTAAGATGTCCTGATTAGTTTAAAATTATGTTTATCATTATTAAACTACAAAATTAATTTGATTTATATTTATTTTATTTATGTTATATTATTTTAAATTAATTTATAAGATTTATATAGAAAAAAATTGTCTTGTGTATACTTTTTGAATTTTGGATGCATTTTACTTGGGAACTTACAATCAAAAAATGAGAGCCAAATTTATTCTTTATTATTCTCTAATGAAATGCCAGGCTCTGACATTGATACATCTTGATTTCAAAAAATATTTTATCATATATTGTTATGTGTCTGAACACACAATGTCTAGCATATTGCTACAAAATAATGAGCTAAATGAGAAAGAACCCATATCTTTCATGAGTGTTTTATTAAAGAAGCATGATTTGAAGTATTTGTTGGGTGAGAAAAAAGCCTTCTTTGTTGTCAAAGTAGTTAAACAGTTTAAACGTATTATATAGTTCACTCCCACTCTATTGTGTATGTACCTAATCCTGCGATGAAGAGTATTGAAGCCCAGCAAGAAATAGGGATGAATAATAGAGCATCATGGATTTCTAAGATTCAAGAGTTTGATCTTGATATCTCACCAACCAAGCTATTTCACAGCCAAGGATTGTGTTGATTGATGGCAACAAATAAGGAGGAAAAAGAAGATCTTCCTCTATTCCTATTAATTAGCGTACAAGATGTCAGGTTTATCGATGTAGCACATTACCTAGCTTATGGGGAATGCCTAGAGTATTTGACGCCTCGAGAAAGAAGGAATTGTGACTAAAAGAAGAAAAATATGTAATTGTGGACGATGTGCTATAGAAGAAGGGGTTGGATGGAACCTTCTTAAGGTGTGTTGATAAAGAGAAACATGAAAGGAAGTTGAAGGCATTCCAGAAAAAAGAATGTGGGGGACACTATTCGTCAACCATTATGGCTTTCAATATTCTCAGGAACTTCTATTACTTACTAGGTATGTTTAGAGATGCCTATAAGTGGGTTACAAACTATGAAAAATCAAAAGTATTTTCAAGGAAGCTTCAACTAGTCACCTTGCCATTAAGAACTATAATTATTGATGGGACCTTTAAGCAGTGGAGCTTAGACTTTATTGGACCCTTAAATCCTCCATCAAGTGCAGGTCATACTAAAATTCTTACCACCATTGACTAGTTTAATAAGTGGGTGGAGGCCATTCCAATAAAAAGAAAAACCTCAAAAGTGGTTTGTTGTTTTCTCAAGTAGAATATTTTAGTTAGATTTGGAGTTCCTCTCAAAATCATGGAAGATAATGCAAAAAATTTATCTTCAGAAGAGAAGAGTGTATTATTTTATGATCATAGTATTTTATTAGCCCATTCTTCAGATTACTACCCCCAAGGAAATGACCAAGCCAAATCTTGTAATAAAATATCATCTCCATTATGAGGAAATTGGTAAATGACAATACGAGAGATTGGCATGAGAATTTATATGAAGAAATGTGGGTAGATATAACCTCACCTAAACGGGCCATAGGTATATCACCCTTTGAAGTGGTATATGGAGTTGAAGCACTATTGTCTTTTCCATTGGATCCTAAATTTGAAGAAAAAATTCAAGGGCTACCCATTCCAGAAATAGATTAGGAAAGAAAGGAGAGCGACCACATTCAAGCCATAACTTTTAATGTGATTATAAGAATAGAGAAGTGGCTAAGGAGTCATCGATTTGGAAAGACACCCAAATCTAAGTTTGAAACTAATATGGTTGATTACACAATTATTATTTCACAAGCTCCCATGGTTTATTCTAACAAATCTATTGATATTGTAGGTATCATGAGTGTTAAGACTGAATTTTTCTCTAATAAGATCCAATAAATCTCCCTCTAGTTCATCCCCTATTCAAGTGAATCGGTCCTGCACTAAGAATAAAAATAATAAAGATTATGCAGATAGAAGTGTCATAGATTTGGATCTAGTTGGAGAAACACTAGACAAAATGGAACAACAAATGCCAAAAAACCTAGATGTGGATAATTTGGAGGCAGAGAAGGAATTATAAGTTGACCAAGACACTTCAGGTACCATGATGATCACTAACATCATCAATGTTTAAACACCGTCTGCTAAGATTGTTTATGGAGCTCCTAAGTTGTTAGAGATGTCTATTAGTAAGAAACCTAGTATTGTTCCTACTTCTATGTACCAATCGATGATATGGTGAGTAAGTGTCTAGGTAAAGTGTCCAAGTATAAGAAGTTGAAAACAAAAGAGATGTTGGAAGTAGACAAGGAAATAGGACACTCAATGGAAGAAGTATCTAGAATCATCTTCCAAGAGGATGATATCTAGAACATGGAAATAAGAATGTGATAAGGAGGTAAAAAATGGTTAAATAGATGGCTGAGTATATTAATTATATACATAACCCTATCCCACATCTACTCTCACAAATGCCTCAAACATTTGATCCTAAATCTCCTTCCATCCTGAAATTACTTGACAAAATTAAAAGGAATAGGATTATTGTTGAAGGTTTCCATGAATGGTTGGAATCTATTACACAACAGGGAATTGATTATATTTTTATTTTGGTTAAGGTGTATGGCAATGTGATAAATGTTAGCAAGGAACTAGAAACAAAAGTGGCATCTTGGGAGAAGCAAAAGGTAAAGTGGAATGCACAGTAGTTACCCAAATGAATGATGTGCAAAAATTTTGAGTAATGAAGTTTATTGTTGAAAAACCAGTGGCTGAATTAGATGACAACATCCTTTATGTCTCTTAGAAAAAATTATAGAGTGGAGAGGTTGAAACTAGTTGAGTAAATATGTAAGGTTAAAACTGGTTGAGTAAATCTGTGAGGTTGAAATTGGTTGAGTAAATCTCTATTGGGATTGAATTTTCCTATGTGGTATTTATTTTCTTCCATATAATTTGTTTACATACATGGATAAGGGAATTGATATGTGAGTTAACCTTGTTATAGTTGATTGAATTATACAAAGTATATGAGATTTGCATACCAAATTAATCTTGATTGCATTTATAGCATGTTGATGGATATATGTTAATTACCTTTCTTCTTTCCAATTAAAAGTTACATTAAAGTCTATTTGTCACTGAATAATTCATTGAAAATTATATAGAGAGTTGACTCTTTAATGCGGAGGGTGAACTGTGAGTGGTTGACCCAACTGTTGGTTTAATTTGGTTCTTATTTTACATGGGTAAAAGGGTCATTATTTTTATAAATTAATCAAGGACAAATATGTTAACCAACACATATCATCTTCTATTATGCTTGTTTGTATAAATTAAACTTTTTATCACAAATTTTTCTGTAGGTTGTCTATGGAAGTGGAAACATCAAAGTGAAAGTTTGACCATGACAAAGCTCTACCTTTAAATTTTCTTACAACCTTTCATCATTAGTTTTCTATGTGTTTGTTCTAGTAAAGGTGGACATTTCTTGAGGTGGATCTTTATTTCTTGGATAATGATAAGCATTTCTTTTCTTCATTTTATTTTGCATATGATTTCATTTTCATTCTATAATTTTTATTTCGGTATTTTTCATTATGTTTAGTCCATAGAACATTGTGCATGTTATTGGTTACTTCCTTACAAGACTCTTTGTGTTTTAACACATGGGATGCTTGCACATTGTGCTAGTTTCCTCAACCAATGTGTGCACCCCAGACAAACAACTCATAGAATTACCCAAAAGCCCTCTATAACATATTCTTTTACCTTTTGCAAAGTAAACATTTTAATTAGCTACTAAAGATCAATTAAACATACTTTCCCCTTTGATACTGAACAAACTTTGTGGTCATGGTACCTCAAATGTTTGTTTTGAGTGGAGGGTTCGTGTTTGAGTGCTTGATGGGTTTGGACAACCTTTGTAGTAGTTTTATTGTCTTCCTCTACAAATTGATTGTGGAGTAGTTACAAAACTAAACGTATAAAATTATCATTGAATACATACCAATGATGCAAAATGACCTAGGATTACCTTCTTTTATATGCATTTTCCAAGCTTTGTTATACATATCAAATTAGAATAAGAAGTCATTTTTGTGTCTATTTATAACTAAACACCTAATATTTTTACCTTTATGAAAATTAGTTGATGCTCTTAGATAATATGTCTATTATCTCCCTACAATCTACTATAATATATTTTATACTTGGTTTATTTTCTTTTCTTTTAATTTATTTTCTCTTTTCTAGTCTTATCTTTATAGTTAAATTCCCTTATCACTTTCCTACAAGTAGTTCCAAAAACACCATAACAACTTTAATTTTTATTGTAATGGTCATATTAAATTATTTAAAAGTGACTTCTATAAGATTACATAAACAAAAATAAATAAAACCAAATTTCCTTGTCATTTTATTAAAAAAATTATTATGACACCTTCCTTTCACTTTACAACCCTAAATCATTCATCTTCTTTCCCTTCTCCTTCGTAGCTCATGGTCTTCCTTGATTATTATTTATTTTCTAACATAATAAATATTTATATTATTATTTCTTATCTTCTCTTTATTAAACATCATAAAATCTAAAAGTCAATTTCTTGCAACTCAAACACATCTTTAATACACATCTAATGCTTATTGAGAAAACTATTTTTCATGGACAACCTAATGTATTTCTTGCTCAAATTGACCAAAAAAAACCATCTAATGTGACACTTGGTGTAGTCTATGGGTCAATCCTTAAACACTCTTAAAAAAAAGCTAGAGGGAAGGAGTAGTAGTAAGTATCTAAAAATTAAACTAAAAGGAAAACTTCACTGTAATGGAAGCATATTATCTCATCATAATTAGAACATGTTTGAATTATATTTTTATTTTTTATGAATAAATGTATTAATTATTATTTATAAAATAATATTATGCATATTCTAAAAAAAGGATGCCTCATATAATATCACATTCGTTGAGTCACAAAAAATATATAGACAAATATAAAGCCACTATACAACTAATGGAGTAGCTAAGGGGAAGGAGGAAGATCTTGATCATTTGGGTTTCCTTGTTCATCAATAGAGTCTGAAGCATCAACAAGGTCTGAAGCATCATCCTAATCATCCAACTGTACCTTTTGAAGTGTTTACAGAAGCCCATCCATCATCATCTCTAAGATCTTGATCATTTGGCATATTCACAGAAGGGCCCCTTCCATCATTAGTTATAGAATCTCGAACATCAGGGGAAGGTTCCCACCCAGTACCATGATATATTTATTTTTCTTTTCCTTTTGATTCAGTTTTTTAACTTTTTACATCAGTTTCAAAATCTGCTTGCCTTTTTTTTTTTTCTAGTATTTTCTCTATCAACAATACAACAAAATTGCGCAAGCAGAAGGATGTGATCAGAAGGCCAAACACGAGAAGGAATATACTCATCCTCCGCCGAAGAGACAATATCCCAATCTACAACCTCCAATAACTTTTCCACCTCCAAATTGTTGTGAGTATAGAATATATAATCTAAAGTTTCCTGAAAATCAAATGCATAATGAGTAAACATGGGCTCTTTGGTTTTCGAATTCATCCAACGCTTCATCACATCATCATCATCATCATTACAACAAGAGTCATTTGAAACTCCTTGCTCAAAATAAGCAGAATAAGTGCTGGACAGATCAATGGAACTCCTCTTTAACTTGTTTGCATCAAACCTAAAGTATGCACCCACTTCAAGGTCGTTGTGCTCCAGATCAATTTCATTATGCACCAGAAAAGAATAAGCGGCACTGGCAGGGGTAGAATTGAAGTCACCACAGATCACAATGCCCACATCATCATCATCATCATTCCCCAAAATCTCTTCTAATTTTTGTAGCAGAGAATAAGTCTGCCACATCTTCAGCATAGCCCCACTAGCCACTAGATGGGTATTTGCTATACAAACCACATTCGATTCAAAACTTAACAAAACAATCAAAGCTCCATTCTTCTTCCTGCGGAATCACTTGACTGTATACCTCTCAAAACTCCCGCGATCAACAAACATCTGATTACCACCACCACTACCACCACCACCACCACCATCATCATCATCATCATCATCATCATCATCATGAGGCTCCTTTACTTTTAGTTTCGAGCCCAACAAATCGAAGAATTCATGGCTTCTATACTCAACGTTGAATTTTTCCATGCAAGAAAACTTTTGATGTAGGAAAAAGGTGGCGCAGCCATCTAGATGGTCTTCGTCAGTTGGTTTTGGCAAATAGTAGCCCTCGTATCCCTCACGTGTCAATGAATTATTGAAGTCTTCTTAGTTTTCATCCTGCACTTCCTGCAGACAGATTATATCTGCCTTGTATGAAATGATTTCTGAGATCAATTTTTCTCTGCGGTAATCCCATTGGAGTGCGTGGCTTGGACTGTTTTCACTCGCGGTCATCACTCTGAATTTTGGCCCACGTTTTACATTTTTCTCTGTTTTCAGCCTCACAAGCCTCCGCTCCAGTAGATTTCTCGAAGCTTCGACTGGTGTGTTATCTCCAAATGATTCTATATTGCCTTTCCCTTTTTCTATTCTACTTTTCTTCTCTACAAATTCTTCGCTCTCCCTGTCTTCCATTTTTTCTACGTTTCCTCTGTTGGATTCACTTGCTTCCATGTTTTCTATGTTTGATTCACTTGCTTCTTTCATGGCGAATTATTGGATAGCTTCTAGTACCACTAGTTTTTCTCTCTTTTTCTTTTCAGTGTTGAACATGTTTTTGTTTTTCTTTGCCTTTCATATGCTTGTGTACATTCACGATCCTCTAAATTAACAGTCGCACCATTCCACTAATATACCATTCACAATGATTCGTTAGAAATTAAAAACTTAAAAGCATCCTTTTTACACTAGAATTATTTTATATATATATATGTATATATATTATTATTATTAAATATATACATGTTAGTAGTGTAGTGCAGGTTTAACATGTAAGAAATTAAATAATCAAGAATAATTGATATACAGACACCAAGAAAAATGCATCTACTTAACTACTGCTTCTTTAACCGGCATCTTAGGCTTAAGTTAAGCGAAGATTTCTACCGGATTGTTCTGATTTCTCGTGTTGAGAACTATGTTGTCAAATATATGCTATGTTTAGCTAAAATGGAGGACTAAAAAGGTGCGGACTAATAATAAAATAAAGCTAAAAAGTATAACAAGAGTTAAACATACGATAATGAAATAGGGATGTGGCTGCACATTCGTTGAAGGATGGTCCCCCATACATGGAAAACAAGACAATCAAAATACATATCTTGAGAACAGACAAAGAAAATAAAATTCTTAAAATTCTATACTATAATAACAATTTATAATGCTAAAAAAAAAATTAAAAAAAAAAAAAACAATTTATAATGCGTCACAATAATTTTAAAATAGATAATAAAAAAATCTTAACCCACAATTTTCTTATTTTTTATTTATTTAAAAAGAAATAGAATGACACCTCCATCATGTTCAAGAATATCTGGGTGATCCCACGAAGTTGTGTCCCACTTTTAGGGATGAACAAAATCGTGAAGTTCGGGAAAAAAAAATTTAGCGCCTTCATACAAAGTAAATACTTCATGCGAAGTGGTGGACCCATTGCGCACGAAGTACCCCAAATAAGGGGCCTCATGCGAAGACCCCTCTTCGCACGAAGACCCCTATGAGGGGGTCTTCATGCGAAGAGGGGTCTTCGCACGAGGCCCCTTTGGACCAGATTTTTTTATAAATTTTTGACGTTTTATGTTTCTCAATATCATTTTCATTGACACTATTTGCGGACCCAGGCCTTGGAGCGAAGTACCTCAACACGCTAGCATGCCAGCGCCTCCCGAGCTTCGTCGACGTCTTCAGTTTCCCAGCCGTATCAGGTACACGCATTTTTCTCATTTTTATTGTAAATAATATGTTTTGTATTTATTTTTTAAATAATTTTTTATTTGTAGAAATGTTAGATATTTGTAGTTAAATATTATCTAATATGTTACAAATTAATAGTAGAATGTTAGAAAATCATAATTAAATATTAGAAAATGATAGAAATATTAAAAATTGTAGTATAAATGTTAGAATATGTTAGAAAATCGTAGTAGTTTGTTAGCACCTGTTAGAAAATATTTACAAAACATTAGAAACCGTAGTAGAAGTGTTAGAAAATGTGAGAAAAAATTAAGATTAAAGTTAGAAAATGTTAAATTTTAAGTTTAAAGTTAAAAATATTAGAAAATGTTAAATTTTAAGTTTAAAGTTAGAAATGTTAGAAAATGTTAAATTTTAAGTTTAAAGTTGTAAATATTAGGAATCTCTCTCTCTCTCTCTCTCTCTCACACACACACACACACACACACACATGTACACACATTTTTAGTAAATATTAAAGTTAGTCATTTGTTTTAAATAATTTTTAGTTTGTAAAAATCTTAGAAAATTGTAGTTAAATTTTTTAGAATGATCTTGTAGCATGTTAGAAAATGTTAAAAAATTGTAGTACAATAAGTTTCTATGACCCTTATTCCTCTTTTACGACATATTAAGACACTTAGGATCCCTTAGGAATCTCAAGATCTTATAATACATAGTAGGACATCCTATGACCCATTGATGTACATGTTAGGTTCCATTAATACATACAAGGACTCATTGTTTCCCTCAAGGCTCCTTAAGACATTCTAGGATGAATTAATGTAACCTATGATCTCTTAGGACCTATTATGAGGCCTACAACCCCTTAAAACATTCTAGGACCATTGCCTATCGCTTATGACATCTTACTTGACACATAGGACCCCTTAGGACCCATACGACCCATTATTATATCTTAAAATGTCCTAGGACACATTCATCTATCTTAGCTTATGTTAATACATATGTGAACCCATCATTGCCCGCAAGAACCCTTAAGACATACTAGTATCAATTAATGTAACCTAAAATCCCTTAGACCGCTTATCACATCTATGACCCATTAACATTGTTGGACCATTATACATCCCTTATGACATTTTAAGACATGACCCATTCAAATCATCAAGACCCATTAACATATCTTAGGTTGTCTTAGGACACATTTATGTATCTTAGATTCAATTAATATCATACAAGGATCCACTAATGAAACGTAGGACCCCTTAGGACCTCTGATGTTACCCCTGACCCCTTAAGACACTCTACCTGACCCTTATCCATCCCTTACATTATCTTAAGACACATCTAGGACTCATTGTTACCCACGGCCCCTTAAGACAGTCTAGGACCACTTATATTGCACCTACAACCCATTAACATTCTAGGATTCTTATCCGGATCCCTTAAGACCTCTTATGTTACATACAACCCCTTAAGACACTCTAGGACCCTTATCTATACCTTAGGACTTCTTATCTTACCCACGACCCCTTAAGACACTCTAGGACCACTTATTGCACCTACGACTCATTAACATTCTAGGACTCTTATCGGGATCCCTTATGAAATCTTAAAAAAAATATGAAACCTTAGGACCTCCAAGACCCATTAAATAATCTTAGGATGTCCTAGGACCACTTAGACCACTTATCACATCTACGACCCATTAATATTATTGGACCATTATACATCCCTTACGGTATTTTAAGACATATATGACCTATTCGGATCCTGAAGACCCATTACCATATCTTAGGTTGTCCTATGGAACATTTATGTATCTTAGATTCAATTAATACATACGAGGATACACTAATGTAACCTAGGACCCCTATGACCTTTTATGTTACCCACAACCCCTTAAGACACTCCATGACTCTTATCTATACCTTAGGACCTCTTATGTTACCCATGACCCCTTAAGACACTCTAGGACCCTTATCTATAGCTTATGACATCTTATGTTACCCACGACCCCTTAAGACACTCTAGCTTATGACATTTTATCTGGATCCCTTATGAAATCTTAAAACAAATATGAAACCTTAGGACCCCCAAGACCCATTAAAGAATCTTAGGATGTCCTAGGACCACTTAGACCACTTATCACATCTACAACTCATTAATATTATGTTACCCATGACCTCTTAAGACACTGTATGACCTTTATCTATAGCTTATGACATCTTATGTTACCCACGACTCCTTAAGACACTCTAGGACCACTTATGTTACCCACAACCCCTTAAGACCTAATAAGACCTCTTATGTTATCTACGACCCCTTAAGACCTAATTAGTACATCTTAGGTGCCTTAAGACCTAATAAGACCTCTTATGTTACCCATGACCCCTTAAGACACTCTAGGACCACTTATGTTACCCACGACCCCTTAAGACACTCTAGGACCTTTATCTATACTTTTGACAGCTCATGTTCCCCATGACTCCTTAAGACACTCTAGGACCACTTATGTTACCCACGACCCCTTATGTAGATGCATTTTTAGTAAATACTAAAGTTAGTCCTATGACCCATTGATGTACATGTTAGGTTTCATTAATACATACTAGGATGTCCTATGACCCATTGATGTCTTATCTATACCTTAGGACCTCTTATGTTACCCACGACCCCTTAAGACCTAATTAGTACATCTTAGGACCCTTAAGACCTAATAAGACCACTTGCGTGACCTAATAAGACCTATAATTTTATATATTTAGATATTTGTTTCCATTTTACATGCATTTATAACATGTAATCAAGTACTTAATTATTAACACTTAGCTTTCACATGTTATGTATCTAGATTGCCGCTTAGGGTGCACCTCAGACTCCTGATATGCATACTCTTTTTCATATTGCTGATATGAAGATAGCTCGACTTAGAGAGTCTATCCATACATCTGTAGGGGATGGTATAAATAGAGATACTTGTGCTACTATATTGAGTAGTTTGGAGACTATGACTAGTAGATTGAGGTCTCACTCCTCCTTCACACCTCAGGTAGTTGAGACCATTTTTTGAGAGTTGAGGGAGGAGGTCTCGAGTGATGTTTCCTTGGCGATGGTTCAAAGCCTTGTCCCCAAGGAAACCATCAAATGAGAGGTTTTCCCACATTATGAGGGGAAGACAGTGGGGAGGGCATATCAGGTCACACAATGTGTGATACCTTAGATTTCATGTATGATTTACCCTTGACATCCTGTAGCACATGGTCGTTATCCAAATAATGATTAGATTCCATTATATTTTGCACAACAATTGTACGCTGAGTTTCATTTGGGACTCAAGGTCAACTATTTAGATATCCCATCATATTATGGTTAGGGCCAAGGTAGGGTTGTAGACCGTGATCAGTATCGTAGGGTTGATCGAGTTGTGTAGTCTCATAGACAACTAGTTGGGGAGAGGACTCTAACAGTGGCATCGGCGATGGTTGCTACAACAGATAGAGTCATCATTTCTTCTCAGAGGGGAGTTGTGGATAGTATAGGATAGATTGCTTCTGCAGCCACATCCATCACTTCAGATTTAGTGGGTAGATACATTTTGACTAGACCGAGTAGAGCCAGATCATCTTTCGAGGCTTCATCTAGTACTACTGTAGGTGTGGGTGAGGAGACATATAGAGCTGCAGGTCTTCCTATACCTGGAGAGATATGAGCATTGTCGAGTCATCAGAGTACTTTAGATTGGCCCTTTACCATTTGGAGGATCTCCTGTAGGCCTATCCTCATATTGCCGACACACACAAGATCCTAATACATTCAGTCATGGATTTCATTGCACTTGCACGGGGTCCTGTAGTTCCACTGGCACAGCATGCACCATGTACTATTCAGGCACATCATAGTGCAGAGCGCCGTGCACCCACAGATCACTCTACACTTGCAGAGCCAGGTATATAGATTGGAGATGTAAGCATCACCACTGAGGGCCTAGACACTTTTGATGAGCAATTGCATGGGTTGGGTCAGGTGGACGTTGGCACTGATGGCAGGTCATTTATGGATATGTGATTACATCAAGATGGTTTAGGTTCTACATTACTCCCCTCCTAGCTAGTGTCACCCCTACACTCCTCATTACTACAGAGGTTCGGGACCTTAGGTGGTGTGGGTGATGCAGTTTTAGTTGATGACAGGATGGTACAGTGTGTCGATGATCCTCCTACTCATGAGACCCAGGTACATATAAAATTTTCTTTTCTTTTTTATTCAGAGTTTTAGTGAACAATTAATTTTAGACATGTGTATTGATGTTTGTTCAATATATAATGTTTTGTAGGCATAGTTAGTAGAGCATGTTACCTCTAGTGTGGGCTCAGAGCATCTTCCACATGATGTGACACCTACTAGTGGTCAAGTAAGTTTAGATATATGTATGTTTAAGCATGCATATGTACACATGTATTTATATATTTCAAGTACTTTACATAATATATATACTATGCACATGTATATAACCAACTTTTGTACACTAAATTTGCAAGGGTTAATCACTTCTTTACAGCTAGATGATGTTTTTCATAGGAGCGATTCAGTAGATATGACACCTAGTAGTGGTCAGGTAAGTTTTAAAAATATGTAAGTTTAAACATGCATTTATAATATTTTAATTATTTTAGATTATTATCATATATACATGCATTTATATTCGTAGGGATCAGTTGATGTCTCATAGCCTTAGGATGCTCGTGGTAGTCGCTCAGAGGGTCGCTCTATTTGCATGCCCCTAGATGACTCCCTTGTTTAGGACATGTTGAACATATCTTTTATTTGAGATTCAGTTTATGATTCAAGACATATATTTGATTAGAAACATATATATTTGATTAAATGTACTTATATTTGATTCGAGACATATACTTGATTAGAGACATATGATTCAAGACATATATTTGATTAGAGGTATATATTTGATTAGAGACGTATATTTGATTAGATGATTTTATTTGATGATATATGATTTGATTAGATTAGATGATTTGATTAGATAGTTTTATTTTATTAGATGATATGATTTGATATGATTTGATTAGAGAATTTTATTTGATGATATATGATTTGATTAGATGATATGATTTTATTTGATTTGAATAGATGATTTTATTTGATGATATATAATTTTATTAGATGATTTGATTACATGGTTTTATTTGATTAGATGATATGATTTGTTTAGATATGATAAGTAATTTCATCATTCTTTAGTGTCTTAAGGGGAGGTCTGAAGGGGATCTAGAATTAATATCATAAAAGAAAACTAGTTAATACATGTAACTAATGAATAATAACTATCCTAACTAAGTCTAGAACTAACACATGCCATAAGTAATATAACTAATTTCATCATTTTTTAGTGTCTTAAGGGGAGGTCTTAAGGGGAGGTCTTAAGGAGATCTAGAATTAATATCATAAAAGAAAACTAGTTAATACATGTAACTAGTGAATAATAACTATTCTAACTAATTCTAGAACTAACACATGTCATAAGTAATATAACTAATTTCATCATTTTTTAGTGTCTTCAAGGGAGGTCTTAAGGGAATCTAAAATTAATTTCATGAAAGATAACTAGTTAATACATGTAACTAATGGATAATAACTATTCTAACTAATTCTAGAACTAACACATCATAAGTAATATAACTAATTTCATCAAAGCATGCATAAAATCTTTAACTAATATGCAATCTATAAAAATCATTGAATAATCAAAGTATACATATAAAATTCTATACCATTGAACCATCAAATAGGTTCATCATATATCAACAAATTATAGTGCATCATATGTTTAAATATATAAACAAAGTATAATGAAATTTAATCCAGAGATATCAAGTAGGTTCTAACACAAGAAATAAGTATACATATTATACTTTTTAGACCAACTCAAGTGGTTCAGACCTTTCATGGAGAACATGTAATATTCTCTCATGATCCTCACTATCTAGTCTCCACTTACGATGTTCATGTTGAGATTTAACTGTATGAAGACAAATGGATGTGGCAACTACTAGGTGACTATATTGAAACACCTTATTGTCTAGTTCGTAATCAAAAAAGTGAATACCATGTTGAATTACTTTGATTTTCTTCAAATATGTTCCCTCTAAAACAACTGAACCTGCAGGTCACAAATTTTAACAATATATAAATTTAAACAAACTCAATTTGGAATTTGTTAAAGGGTTGAAATTTAAAATTTACAAATTAAGTTCAATATATTGATGTAAACCATATACAAACCTATGGGGAACAACATTCCATCACTTTCTTTAGATTCAAGTAACTTCATCCTCTCTGTAGTACAATGTAGTAAATAATAACCAAGTCCTTCCACATTTCCATGCTCAACAATCACTGTAAAGACATCTCCTGCACAGTAAATTTATATATACATGTGTGAGATCTTAAAATATATACTTAGCTCAATCTATAGATCTATCTATCTGTCTATACATGCAGCCTAATGTACCATATAATGTGAAATATATATACTTACCAATTATGACCAATCCCGAGATATGTTCGAATTAGTAGAAATCAATGGAACGTCATCAAATTTTTCATCTTCATCTCTATCAAATGTATCAGTAACAACTAGTGGCACTAGATTTCATGCGCCTACATATCCACGATCTTGATTGATACATTCCTCATAATTGTCAAAAATGTAGTGACAACAAAAGCATGAGTAGTCCCTAGTGTTCAACATCTAATTGTGACAATTCATACTCATAATTGAATGCAAAGATCACGTCTTTTCTATCCTATTGTAACCATGCATAATTTTTCTATCCACACCTGAACATATACATATATAATACATTCTATATAAATATAATTTGAATAAAAAATATCATAAAAATTTTAAACACTTTCAAATAATTTAAAAATGTGTGCATACCTTTTATCTCCCAAAATTTTATATATGGCACCGCCTAAGTCAATCTTGATGATGTGTCATTCTCATTTGGTGCGAAATGTGTCTTGCACCATTCAACCATATCATGTGCATTTTTTATATGCACTCCCTTATAATTCATTTGATGCTTTCATATAGCATGTTTGATGCAAGCTCCAACACCATCATGTTCACCTTTTCCATGTCCACTCTCAAAGAAACTCCAGACATGTGGTATGTTTTCATTACAATGATATCTACATCGTGCATAAAATGGTCTCGATGATTTGAATTGTGCAGCACATCCATCTGACCAAACATAATGTTTATTAATTTTTATACCTCTTTCTTTCAAATTTGCAAAAACCATCTTGAAGCAGTGTTCCACATAATGAATGGCATGCTCTCTATCATCACTTATATAAAAATGATATTTCTTCTTGATGACCCATGCTTCAAATGTGCTCTGAATACCATCCAAATCTAATTGTGCATGTTGATAACACACATGTACCATAATAGTAATTTTCTCTGAAAATTAGTATTCTGACTGAATTGCCTTTTGATGAACAAAAGAATAATTTTTTTCAAAATCAACAACTGATACAATAGTTCCAAGTGGGAAATTGTCTCCGAGTGTTTGAAATTGTTGTGCTTGCCACTTTGCAAAAAAAACATGATGAATGTAGGGTTGAATTAATTTTTTTAATTTTTTCATAAATACTCCAACATTTATCTCCTCTTCAACATATTCTAACCTTTTGGATTCTTTCCCAAATTTTGTTTCATTCTTTACATATTTGTAACTCTTGCAATTTACCATCTTTGTTACATCAATATTTTCATTGTTCAAAGGAAAAAGAGACAAATCGACAAATGTTTGGCATATTCATTTTATGCAATTTATTTGTCCAGCTACATCATCTCTTTTGTCACATAAAATGGATGAGATGAACTCACTTCATCTAGTAGGAGGAGCCTTTTCAAAACCATAAGTGTCTTCTACAAACCTTCGAAAAACCTGATACTAGAGATCAAATTCAATATGATAACAACAACAAGAAGTTTCAAACAATTTGTTTTTTCTGATATAAAATGGCTTCAATCTTTCAAACAATGTTTTCCCAATCTTTATTTTAGGATTTGAACTACAAAATGACACATACATTTCATGTTCTGTTGTGTCCAACCAATGTTTCATATGATATTCATATTGTTTAGCTAAAATTCTATGTCTGATAACATCTCTAGTGTTTGATGAAGGACGCGTATTATCATTCCAAAATGATGTGACCAAATTTTTTGTTCCTTCATCAATCCTATCAGAATGAGGAGCTCTACACATGATTGCCCAATTTCCTTCCAAGGTGCTCTCATCCAAAAGTTTTCTTCTATTGGGTATGTGCAGGATCATGGTATGTCAAACTAGGCCCTTAAGTGGTGATGAAAATTCAAAAAATCAAGTTTAGGCAAGTTGACATAAAAATTTGAACAAGTTATAACTATTATATCAAAAATACGTAACAAGATAATCTGTAGAAAATTGAATTTTGTTTCTAAGATACTAGGCCTTTTTTGAAAAATAATTATTCTATATGTTGAAATTTTTTAATTTCAATGTAGTAGTACGAAAATTTCAGGAAAAAAATAAGATGTAGGTGTATGTCTGACCACCTTAAAAATAATCAAATGATAATTTATTTTTACAAGATTCTAGATATAAGTAGTAGACTCGTGTTTGGATGTGACACATATTTTTATGTAATTTGTTTCCAAGTAAATAATTAATTATGATTTTTCTTCTATAACATTTCTATAATACAACAATTCTCATGTCTAACCACTGAGGGCCTAGACACTTTTGATGAGCAATTGCATGGGTTGGGTCAGGTGGACATTGGCACTGATGGCAAGTCATTTATGGATATGTGATTGCATCCAGATGGTTTAGGTTCTACATTACTCCCCTCCCAGCTAGTGTCACCCCTACACTCCTAGTTACTATAGAGGTTCGGGACCTTAGGTGGTGTGGGTGATGCAGTTTCAGTTGATGATAGGATGGTGCAGTGTGCTGATGATCCTCCTACTCCTAAGACCCAGGTACATATAAAACTTTCTTTTCTTTTTTATTAGGAGTTTTAGTGAACAATTAATTGTAGACATGTGTATTGATGTTTGTTCAATGTATAATATTTTGTAGGCATAGTTAGTAGAGCATGTTACCTCTAGTGTGGGCTCAGAGCATCTTCCACATGATGTGACACCTACTAGTGGTCAAGTAAGTTTAGATATATGTATGTTTAAGCATGCATATGTACACATGTATTTATATATTTCAAGTACTTTGCATAATATATATACTATGCACATGTATATAACCAACTGTTGTATACTAAATTTGTAAGGGTCAATCACTGCTTTACAGCCAGTTGATGTTTTTCATAGGAGCGATTCCGTAGATAAGACACCTAGTAGTGGTCAGGTAAGTTTTAAAAATATGTAAGTTTAAACATGCATTTATAATATTTTAATTATTTTATATTATTATCATATATACATGCATTTATATTTGTAGGGATCAGCTACTATCTCACAGCCAGAGGATGCTCATGGTAGTCGCTCAGAGGGTTTCTCTATTCGCATGTGCCTAGATGACTCCCTTGTTTAGGACATGTTGAACATATCTTTTATTTGAGACTCAGTTTATGATTCGAGACATATATTTGATTAGACACATATATATTTGATTAGATGTACTTATATTTGATTCGAGACATATATTTGATTAGAGACATATATTTGATTAGATGATTTTATTTGATGATATATGATTTGATTAGATTTGATTTGATTAGATGATTTGATTAGATGGTTCTATTTTATTAGATGATATGATTTGATATGATTTGATTAGAGAATTTTATTTGATGATATATGATTTGATTAGATGATATGATTTTATTTGATTTGAATAAATGATTTTATTTGATGATATATAATTTGAATAGATCATTTTATTTGATGATATATAATTTGATTAGATGATTTGATTACATGGTTTTATTTGATTAGATGATATGATTTGTTTAGATATGATAAGTAATATAACTAATTTCATCATTCTTTAGTGTCTTAAGGGGAGGTCTTAAGGGGATCTAGAATTAATATCATAAAAGAAAACTAGTTAATACATGTAACTAATGAATAATAACTATTCTAAATAAGTCTAGAACTAACACATGTCATAAGTAATATAACTAATTTCATCATTTTTTAGTGTCTTAAGGGGAGGTCTTAAGGAGATCTAGAATTAATATCATAAAAAAAAACTAGTTAATACATGTAACTAGTGAATAATAACTATTCTAACTAATTCTAGAACTAACACATGTCATAAGTAATATAACTAATTTTATCAAAGCATGCATGAAATCTTTAACTAATATGCAATCTATAAAAATCATTGAATAATCAAAGTATACATATAAAATTCTATACCATTGAACCATCAAATAGGTTCATCATATATCAACAAATTATAGTCCATCATATGTTTAAATATATAAACAAAGTATAATGAAATTTAATCCAGAGATATCAAGTAGGTCCTAACACAAGAAATAAGTATACATATTATACTTTTTAGACCAACTCAAGTGGTTCAGACCTTTCATGGAGAACATGTAATATTCTCTCATGATCCTCACTATCTAGTCTCCACTTACGATGTCCATGTTGAGATTTAACTGTATGAAGACAAATGGATGTGGCAACTACTAGGTGACTATATTGAAACACCTTATTGTCTAGTTCGTAATCAACAAAGTGAATACCATGTTGAATTACTTTGATTTTCTTCAAATATGTTCCCTCTAAAACAACTGAACCTGCAGGTCACAAATTTTAACAACGCAGTAAACAATAACCAACTCCTTCTACATTTCCACGCTCAGCAATCACTACAAAGACATCTCCTACACATTAAATTTATATATACATGTGTGAGATCTTAAAATATATACTTAGTTCAATCTATAGATCTATCTATCTATCTATACATGCAGCCTAATGTACCATATAATGTGAAATATATATACTTACCAATTTTGACCAATCCTGAGATATGTTCATAATCAGTAGAAATCAAAGGAACATCATCAAAGTTTTCATCTTCATCTCTATCAAATGTATCAGCAAAAAATAGTGGCACTAGATTCCATGCACCTACATATCCATGATCCTGATTGATACATTCCTCATAATTGTCAAAAATGTAGTGACAACAAAAGCATGAGTAGTCCCTAGTGTTCAACATCCAATTGCAACAATTCATACTCATAATTGAATGCAAAGATCACGTCTTTTCTATCCTATTGCAACCATGCATAATTTTTCTATCCACACCTGAACAAATGCATATGTAATACATTCTATATAAATATAATTTGAATAAAAAATATCATAAAAATTTTAAACACTTTCAAATAATTTAAAAATGTGTGCATACCTTTTATCTCCCAAAATTTTATATATGGCACCGCCTGAGTCAATCCTGATGATGTGTCATTCTCATTTGGTGTGAAATGTGTCTTGCACCATTCAACCACATCATGTGCATTTTTTATATGCACTCCCTTATAATTCATTTGATATTTTCATATAGCACGTTTGATGCAAGCTCTGACACCATCATGTTCACCTTTTCCATGTCCACTCTCAAAGAAACTCTAGACATGTGGTATGTTTTAATTACGATGATATCTACATAGTGCATAAAATGGTCTTGATGATTTGAATTGTGTAGCACATCCATCTGACCAGACATAATGTTTATCAATTTTTATACCTCTTTCTTTCAAATTTGCAAAAAACATCTTGAAGCAGTGTTCCACATAATGAATGTCATGCTCTTTATCATCACTTATATAAAAATGATATTCCTTCTTGATGACTCGTGATTCAAATGTGCTCTTAATACCATGCAAATCTAATTGTGTGTGTCAATAACACACATGTGTACCATAATAGTATTTTTCTCTGAAAAATAGTATTATGACTAAATTGCCTTTTGATGAACAAAAGAATAATTTTTTGCAAAATCAACAACTGATACAATATTTCCAAGTGGGAAATTGTCTCCGAGTGTTTGAAATTGTTGTGCTTGCCACTTTGCAAAAAAAACATGATGAATGTAGGGTTGAATCAATTTTTTAAATTTTTCCATAAATACTCCAACATTTATCTCCTCTTCAACATATTCTAACCTTTTGGATTCTTTCCCAAATTTTGTTTCATTCTTTACATATTTGTAACTCTTGCAATTTACCATCTTTGTTACATCAATATTTTCATTTTTCAAAGGAAAAAGAGATAAATTGACACATGTTTCGCATATTCCTTTTATGCAATTTATTTGTCCAGTTACATCATCTCTTTTGTCACATAAAATTTCTAAGATGAACTCACTTCATCTAGTAGGAGGAGCCTTTTCAAAACCATAAGTGTCTTCTACAAACTTTCAAAAAATCTGATAGTGGAGATCAAATTCAATATGATAACAACAACAAGTTTCAAACACTTTGTTTGTCCTAATATAATATGGCTTCAATCTTTCAAACAATGTTTTCCCAATCTTTATATTAGGATTTGAACTACAAAATGACACATACATTTCATGTTGTGTTGTGTCCAACCAATGTTTCATATGATATTGATATTGTTTAGCTAAAATTCTATGTCTGATAACATCTCTAGTGTTTGATGAAGGACGTGTATTATCATTCTAAAATGATGTGACCAAATTTTTTGTTCCTTCATCAATCCTATCAGAATGAGGAGCTCTACAAATGATTGCCCAATTGCCTTCCAAGGTGCTATCATCCAAAAGTATTCTCCTATTAACATATCATGATATTATTTTCCTATTATAACCAAACTAAGATGAAACTAAAGATATATGTCTTTTTCGTCCCATAGTGTTACCTACAATGGATGTCAACATAACTTTTCTTGTAACAGACTTATCTATAGTTCGAGATCGCTTCCCTAACTGGTTCAAACCTTTCTAATGAATATAATTTTAATACATATTGAATTCATTATCACTTTTAAATATTAATTTAACTAAACATAGGTTATTTGGTCATTCAACAACTTGTCTGCTCAAGACTTCAGGAAAAATAGTAAATTATAAAAAATATGTAGAAAAAGAGTATTTGTGTTACCTTTCTATGAAAAAAAGAAAAAATGAATTTTGATATACACAAATCAAGTTAGAGGGATCCAAGTGACCTTATGTCTAAATAACAGTTACTGTGACATTAAAACTTAAGAAACTATGAAATATTGATCCAAAATAAATAAAACCAATTGCATCCTTTAGATATTAAAGTTACAAATATAATCTTGAAAGAATTACATCATTATCATATATTAAAAAAAAATTATGCTGATCCAAGCGACATTAACTCCTTAAAAACATAGTTTTTTCACACAAACCACTTTTCGAAGGAGAAGGAAAAATGAATTTAAATGATTTTTTAAAAACAATATATATATATATAGAAACAAGAAAGAAAATTCTAAAAGACTCTTGTTTACATCATCTTCAAATTCCTAATAGTTTTGCAGCAACAGGTGTTCAAAAGTGAAGTTTTTTCTCAGAATTTTGAGCTCTGTGTCAAAGTTGGCCAAAAAGTGGGACTCACTATTGTGGGACCACCCACAAACCCCCATTTAAAGGACCTCTAAAAATGGAGAATACAAGAGGTAACTTTTGCAACTAGATACCTACTTCACTTGATCTTATTATATCATTATCTAAATATAACTAACAAAGATCTCAAAATGGTATGAGCAAGAATCTGTTGTTTAGGAACCAGCAGGATAACATGGAAAACAAGACAAGGCTTGAGGCCAAGATCACCTCCCAAATAAAATGAGATGACAGGGCTACCTCCTACTATATTTAAAAAGATAAAAAATAGAATTAAAGGTTGTATTGTAAATTCAATTATCTAGAAGGAAACCTATCAATTTATGTAAATAGGGGAATGTCCCTATCTCGCAATAAATGTAATCTTTAAATGTAAGGGATATTGATCCCCAAGCTAGACTGGAGGTTTTCTTGACTCCATTCTTTTCTACCAGTGCCCATTTGAATTGTGAAGTAAGATGTAAAATTTATTCATATTATATAATAAAATTCCAAGGCTACGGCCTATTATCGAGGAAAAAAATGCAATAAGTAAGATTGACAAAATTTAAAAGCTATTATAAGTTACCTTTCTTAATATTATAATAAAATATTTAATAAAATTTATAATATAATCTATAAAATACTTATTAAAATGTGATTATATGAGATGAACTTTTCGCTTGTGTATTTTTTCTAGATCTGTCAACCTTCTTTCCAAGTTCTCAACTTCCAATCCTATTACATATTGATGTAGGGAAATCGGTATTGAAAATTTAACATATTTTAAATCAATATGTTCACACAATGGAACCCTAACTCGCATACTATGCCTAACCCTAATTTAAATCTTAGAAACACCAACTGTAATCTAATTGATCTCTAATTTTAACCCTAACCCTAATTCAACCATTACCCTAGACCAAATCTTTATCTTAATCTTAGAATGGTAATTATGTAATTGAGTCCTCAAGGAGAATGAAATTTAAATATATTGATGTTGGCTATTGGAGTTCTAGCTGGCCTCTTATTATATATACGATACATTTTATAATTTTTATTTTGATATCTTTTGAAAGTTCAGCAAATTTTGATTTCACCCTCTGCTATCTCATGGAATACATGAAGTTCACATTCCATGTTGGTCCTAGGAGCAAAGGGATTTAGTGCAATATGATACTCAAAAATTCGGCATGATCTTTAATTTCTTTCACAAGAGATAGAAGCAATTGTTTTAATCTTGGATGAGAAATGGCTAAGGATGTATCCTGAAGCACTGTTCTAGGAGGTGGCTTCTAGATTTCTAAATTCTTATGAATTTTGAGGTATCCTAAAATGTGTTGTAGGGTCTTTAAAATAGATTATTTCAATATTGTGGGTGAAAGGGCCATTCATTTTGCAATTGACACTTCTTATTATTTCTTGTTCTTAATATAAGTTCAATGACATGATTGTTTACTCCCAATGAATCCTATGATTATTTAGTTTTTTCTGCTAAATGAGTTGATCAAGACATATCTAAACAAGAGATGTGGAGTAGCCACAATCCCTGCGAAGGGCTAAAATTTCAGAGTTGAATTTGTAGGGAATGGCTCCAATTTTTAGAAGATGTAAGCGCAAAAAGTTGTTTAGATGGGCACTTATTGAAATTTATTTTCATTAGAATTGGGGTGGGATGAAGAGCACACATATATGGGTATGGTTTCATTTTATTCTTGAACCTATGTATAAACCACAAGTGTTTCATTTCAAAAGAGATTAATGTTATGCTCAACTAATCTGCAATGATCTCAACCCATAAATTATAGAATTCATTCAAATGTATCCCTATAAAAAAATGAATAAGATCAACTGAAATTACTAAACATATAGACAATAAAATTACCTTTTCAAGTGCAAGAGACAAATAGATGTAGTCGAAAGTGATGGGAGAGCCGGAGCTGAGGCTAATACATCTTTGGTAAGTTGTGAGAAGCAAGTAATAATATGTCTGATGTATATATAAAGAAATTAAACATCTTTGGAAAGTTTTGAGGAGAAAGTAATAAGATGTATACTATATATAGAAAATGATTTTACTTGAGGCATTGGTTAATACAGATTTTGATTTCTACCATGCTCACAAACATGTTCAGTTAGACTAGGACATTGCCACGTGAACTACCATTGTGGTAAGATTTTACCATGTTGTTACAAAAGGTAATAATGTGTGCATCTAAACAATACACCAGTCCTATCAAATGACACTATTAATGCTTTGATAAATGTCATGGGAACTCATTTGTTACTATAGTTCATTAATTTGACTATTATTTGATTACATATATGTAGATTTGATTTGATTTGATTGTGAAATATTGTTATTTAATATTGTACTTCTGTTATAGTCACATCCTTATCCAACTCTAATTAAATTAAATTAAATGATCTTTTCAAAGATATTATTTAAATGAAATATGAAAAACAATCAAAGATAGCATCCAAAACTATGCATATTTTATATAAATTAGTTTTTTGATGAATAGAGATATTTCCATTAAATTTTAATATAAAAGTACACTATTCACAAAAAAGGGTCGAGGGATACAAGATCACCCTGTGAAAGTCAAACGTCTGAAATCAGAAACATCAGTTGTTCATTAAAAAAAAAAACATAAAGCCTTCAGGCAGCTAGCACAGTCGCATTTGAGGGAGGAGGATCTTTATCATCGGGATTTTCCCACACATTGGGGACAAGAAGCGGGTCTAGAAGAGACCATCCCTCATCATCTTCATCTTTATCTTGCAACTCACCTTTCTCATGCCTGGGGGAGATAGCCATAGCGAGGAAAGGAAATTTATCACTAGTAACTGAAGGCCAACCAATACCATCCATAGGAGTAGTAGCAATAGGAAGAAGAGCAATAGGCCAGCCGTTAGCAAAACTCCTATGGGGAGGAGAGGCCAAGCGGTGCCTCTAACCTCTACCACTGAAAGAGTGGCAAGGATCCTGAGACCGAGGAGTATAAGCTTTTTTTTTTTTGTTCATTAATTCAACTAATAATTGATTTTGTCAATACTGTTAAAAAAAAATTTCGTGTGAGAAGGGGAACCTACTTTCATATTGAAGTTAGATTAAATAATATTCATTGGACAATGATACAATTTTTATTATTTTTGTCTTATTTTCACCACAGCCTTTGTCTGTGTTTGACTTGGTAATTAATGCATAACATTCTGATAGCCATAGAATATAAGTACCACATATCCGATACACAACTGAACACATCAGCAATGCAAATGCTGAATAGACAAAAAAAATAAATACAAAAGACAAAATAGCTACTACATAATTGAACACATCAGCAACGGGGTTTTTGAGTATATGTTAATAAAATATCCATCAAAAGGGAGACAAGCATACCACATAATCTCCCAACACAAGTATCACACCAAAATTAAAGTAAAACATAACATGTCTCGAAGGAAAATAGAGGGGCACTACATTTCTCACCTCTCCGTGGGTAGCTTTGTAATTTTTTTATTTGATCTGTGCCCCTTTGAACTCTTATGTTTACATTGACAGCGAGTGGACTGTCATTAAAGTATAATTTTTCCTTTTTTGATTTACTCAATAAAAAAAGATGAACATGAAATAATTTCTTCTATGTTAGTTAAATTCAAGTTTTCAAACAATAATCTTAAAAAAGAATAAATCTTATATAGGGTGGTCCCACAATAGTGAGTCCCACTTTTTGGCCAACTTTGACACAGAGTTCAACATTCTGAGAAAGAACTTCACTTTCAAACATCTGTTGCCGCAAAACTATTAGGAATTTGAAGATGATGTAAACTAGAGTCTTTTAGAATTTTCTTTCTAGTTTCTGAATATATATATATATATATATATATATATATATATATATATATATATATATATGTATGTATTAAAAATCATTTAAATTCATTTTTCCTTCTCCTTCTAAAAGTGGTTTGCGTGAAAAAACTATGTTTTTAAGGAGTTACTGTCACTTGGATCAGCATAATTTTTTTTAAAATATGATAACGATGTAATTCTTTCGAGATTATATTTTTAACTTCAATATCTAAACGATGCAATTGGTTTTATTAATTTTGGATCAATATTTCATAGTTTATTAAGTTTTAAAGTGACAATAACTGCAATTTAGACATAAGGTCCCTTGGATCGCTCTAACTTGATCTGTGTATATCAAAATTTATTTTTTCTTTTTTTCATAGAAAGGTAACACAAATACGCTTTTCTTGCATATTTTTTATAATTTTTTTTTTATCATTTACTATTTTTCCCGAAGTCTTGAAGAGACAGGTTGTTGAATGACCAAACAACCTATGTTTAGTTAAAGTAATATTTAAAAGTGATAATGAACTCAATATGTATTAAAATTATATTCATTAGAAATCTTGTTTCAAATAGCATCATTTGACATGATCTGTTTGAAAAAATCATCTTGTTTAGTCCTTGTTTCAGGCCCTAAAAGACCATTTTTTTGAAGTTCAATTGTTTTATGAGGGCAAAATTTTAGTTTTGTGGTCTTTGCACGAAGACACTTGAGGGTCTTCATGCGAAGACCCTTCGCATGAAGCCTCTCAAGTGAAAATCCCAGCAAAAAGACATCTACCATAATTTTTTCTTGGGTACTTCGCACGAAGTATATACTTTGAGCGAAGTCGGCTAGTAAAATTATTTTGTAAATAAAATTTAGAATGGTATAAAAGTAAAATATTTTGTTTCTATTTTATATCGAATTGCAATTAAGAAATTCACATTTTCTATTATTGAAGCCATTTTTTGTAGGAGGATTTCTATTTCTATTATTGAAGGCATTTTTTGTAGGAGGATTTCTATTTCTATTTTTTTCAAAGGCATAATTTTGGAGCAAAAAAATATTAGATTAAAGTAATTTTTGAAGAAGAAAATTTTTGTTGACGATCTTGTGCAATACATTTTTTGGAGCTCAAAGAAATGGGGAACAAGAAGGGAAGATAAAGTAAATCTTCTAGAAAAAGGTCACCCGATACTGAACAAAGAAATCGTGAAGTTGCATTGACATATTATCATAAATCTAAAGAAGCTGAAAGACAAGCTGAAGTAGGAGGGTCAAGTCAAGTCGAAGAATTGCACATTGAAGAAGGGTCGGGATTACTCCCTATGGAAGCTCAAACAATTGATGTTGGAGAAGGGTCAACATCACGTGCTCCTACTGGTATGGATGAACTTTTAAATTTAGCTCAAACTGTAAAGAGAAATATTAATTATAGAAACTTAGATCATTTACTTACAATGGATGTGGAGTATTTGAGATCACTTGCTAATGTTCAACCCTTAAGTCTTGCTAAGAAGAGATCAATGAATATGATAGCAAGAGAAATATAAGTTAAATTTGATAATTTTGAAACACTTGAACAAGCTCAATTGCTTTCACTTGTACTTATAAACAAAAAGTTGGAAGGGGCATTAAAATTATTGGGTATAGACACATCATTAAAGAAGACAAAAGTTGTTGACATGCAAACTGATATGATTGAAAATCTTAAGAAAGGTTTGAACGAGCTAGGGAAGCGATCTCGAACTATAGATAAGTCCATTACAAGAAAAGTTATGTTGACATCCATTGTAGGTAACACTATGGGACAAAAAAGATAGATATCTTCAGTTTCATCTTAGTTTGGTTTTAATAGGAAAATAATATCATGATATGTTGATAGGAGAATACTTTTGGATGATAGCACCTTGGAAGGCAATTGGGCAATCATGTGTAGAGCTCCTCATTCTGATAGGATTGATGAAGGAATTAAAAATTTGGTCACATCATTTTGGAATGATAATACATGTCCTTCATCAAACACTAGAGATGTTATCAGACATAGAATTTCAGCTAATCAATATGAATATCATACGAAACATTGCTTGGACACAACACAACATGAAATGTATGTGTCATTTTGTAGTTCAAATCCTAATATAAAGATTGGGAAAACATTGTTTGAAAGATTGAAGCCATACTATATCAAGACAAACAAAGTGTTTGAAACTTGTTGTTTTCGTTATCATATTGAATTTGATCTCCACTATCAGGTTTTTCAAAATTTTGTATTAGACACTTATGGTTTTGGAAAGGCTCCTCCTGTATATAGTCGAATGTGGACTTCTAATCCAACTACACACACAACATAGTCATTATTCACACACAATTGAATTACAAAAGAGAGTATTGATTAATCAATTCAAAATTCATGGTGAAGCGACCTGTTGCCTCCTATGTAGATGGGGTGTTTGATTTACTCTCAGAACAAGAGCCCAACATCCATTATACCAGTACTACAATGGAGGATTTGAAAGCTTATGAAGATAATCAAATTGAAATTAATCTAGAATGAAGTGCAATTAATCTAAGAGCTTGAAAGAAATATGAAGATGCAAGTTTAGTCTAAATAACTTGAAAGAAATATGAGATTGAACTATGAGCAAGTAAGAAAACTAATTACAATGAAGATGCAATATTAAACTAGATGGAATTAATCTAAATATGCAATGAATGCTTGAAAGCATGAAATTGAGACAAAAAATTTCTATAGTTTAGTTACTCTCAAAATTGCTCTCCTTCGAATGAAGAATGAGGTTCAAGATATAGGCAAGCTTGGAAGAGGAACGAAGAGTTTCTTGAGTCGAAATGGTGGACTCTTCATTTCCAATGGAGGAGAAAGAGACAAATATTAGAGAATTACTTAATTAAATAAATGGATTATTGCCACATGGGTGACTCTTTGAATATTTGATTTATTAAATGCAAATATGATAATCCATTCGAATAACCAAGTAATTTATTAATTCCTTTTATGGGTATTTAGCTAAAGGGGTGAGTTTAATTTAATTTAAAGCACTTAGGACTTTAGAATTAAATTGATTTATCATAGGGGTAATTTAGCTAATAAAAGTCGAAGACTTTAGGAATTAATTATAATATTTGATTAATGCAATTTAGGGTTTTTGCAATTGACATCAAGTCGAATTAAGTCAGGTAGGAGAGAGAAAATTGCCTAGGAAACTAGAACTTTGGAGATGTAAAATTGATGAAAATGCACCAAAATTGATTAAATTTATTATGTACCAATTTTGGGGTATTGCATTTTCCCCTCTTTGAATTGATGTGCAAACAACACATTGATTCAAAGAATAGTCTGATGTGACAGATGATGAGAATTTTGGAAGTCTAGGATAGGTTTCCAAGACACCGAACAGACCAAAGCATGATTTTCCGAAGTCTAAGTTAGATTGTGAAGAAAATGATCTTGAGAGAGGACGAGAATTGGGGTTAGATTGCCCCAATCCCCAGAATGAGATTCAGATGTAGACTTAGGACTGTCTCCAGAATCAGGGTTAGATTGCCCCAATATGAAGCTTACCCTATGAGACTTGGGTTAGATTGCTTAGATAACAGTCTAAAAGAGATTTCGAGAGCCATCTCCAAAAAAAAGCTTGACTCCCAAGAATTAGGGTTAGATTGCCCCAATACCTAAAAGATTTTGAGAATCATCTCCAAAATGAATCTTGATTCCTGAGTATCCGAGTTAGATTGCTCAGATAACTAAAAGATAGATGACCAGATAACCAGATGTGAGGTGTGAAGATGCCCCTAGTGATGAGATGCCTCAAGCGGTGAGGACTTTGATTCAGATCAGACTGATTTAAGAATTGATTCAACAAGATTCAAATGATGCAATCATCCTGCCCCCTTGGGAGTGAAATTGAAAGATGACATAGCATAATGATGATTAACAACAAGAGGTTGCAAAGTATAAGCAATCAGACTAGATTTGAGAAGCTGCAAAAGTAATTTGAAGTGATCGGGAGGTCTTGTTGACCAAGTTTGACCATGGTTGACTAGATTTGACTAGAGTTGGCTTTGATGAAAAGAGAAAAGATCATGAGAACATGATGCAAAGATGAGGGTCTGGCAGGAAGATGACGCCAGAAGGCTGACTGCACAAGCATTCAATCCCAGAGGGTCCTAGAATTTAAAACATAATTTCAAGCTATCTAGAGATGTCAAATTTTGATTTGGATCCTGAAAATGGATTTAGAGTAGTCGATTTAGCCAAGGGTGCAATTTTTGCACAAAACGGAGCACTTGTGAAAATAAGGTCAAAAGCTATATAAGGCCCGGAGGGTCATTTTCAATTCATTATTCACTTTTGTCTTCTTGCTGATTTTGAGCTTTGAGAGAGAAATGGAGGGTCTCTTGCTGCATATGCATCGATTTGAGCACTCCCGACAACACACCTAACCACTAGAGTATGACACACCTATAAGTAGTCGATAAACCTCCTTGCATTTTGATTTGTACTACTTTCTAGGTCGATTTAGGGTAGATCTAGCATAGTTTAGGACATGTTCTTCCAATCTCGCACAAGGAAGTAGTTTCCTCGTGCCGGCCTAGATCACCTTTCGCACGAGGAAGTAGTTTCCTTGCATCAGTTAGGGTGCCTTCGTATGGTGTCAGTCTAAATGCTCGCGCGAGCTGAAAGTTGGTCTCGGGAAAAATTTCTCTTGCTCACGCAAGAACAAGTCATGTCTCACACGAGGAAACAGTTTCCTTATGTGAAAAGCTGCTACAGTGTTGAAATGTTTTTGCCAAATTTTTTTGAATTTGCATAAAATCAGCCAAGTAGAGCATTGCAGAGTCGTGTCTAGGATAGATGCCTTACTGTATTTGTTGTTGTTGTTTTGAAAACCATCATATTGAGATACTGATCCAATGTCGTCGCTTGCTTTGTATGTTGACTTCCCTGACATCACCTTCAGGTCACACCATCCAATGATCACTACATTAGTTCAGAGACTGATGGATGGAGAGAGTGCTCACATTGAGGGGCTCGATCTAGGATACTTGTGTGATCTACCTAACATTAGGGTAAATCATGGTCTTCTTGGTGCACTTGTAGAGCGTTTCCATTTAGAGATGAACACTTTCCATTTGTTGATGGGGGAGATGACTGTGACACCCTAGGATATAGATAGGATCTTGTGGATACTCATCCATGGTACTCAAGTAGAGTACGATACACAGCTAAGGTAGGGTATAGTAGCATTGAGGACTATCTTTCGAGACGATCTAGTGATGGGCCAGGCCATCTCTTGGGATGATTTGATTAGTAGGTACAGTGGTGCTCATCCATTTTTCATTGTTCTTACTATGTTCTTGAGTTGCTACCTTGTTCTAGATCGAGGTCAGCATGGTTTAGAGTGCAGCTGGGGGATGATGTTGCAGAGGATGCTAGAGAGGCTAGTCATTAGGTTTAAATGGGGTGAGTGCATGTTATCCCACATGTACCATGAGATGTGTGAGATAGTATATCACAGTGTGAGGACCATGGCAGTAGGTGTCTTTGTCTTGCAGATCTAGGCTTGGGAGCATCTCCCTGTTTGCAAGCCTATATTCCATGATACACGATAGGTTTTGGAGCCTTACATATACAGGTACCCAAGTTTGATAACTCAACCTTTGTTGGGTAAGACAAAGCAGTGGTGAGGATAGCTTGATGACATGGTAGCTATTGTCTAGAGACCTTGGGTTGCCACTAAGCCCTGGGATGATGCTCATCGAGAGCTTTCTTTCATGTTTGTTTTGCATCCACTGATTGGATGTAGTGTTACTATCATTGAGCACTTTCTTGTCACACATGTCTTGCATCAGTTTGGTAGGCAACATGATATTTCACATGAGTACTGCCCCTATGCCCGCTTCACTGATGAGGAGAAGAAGGGGTGGCACACGAGATTTGATCCAAGGTGATCTGTTATAGAGGCACACATACCAGCTACATGATGGGACTACATGCTGGACGTCACCAATGCAGGGGTGACACCTGCATACAAAGACCATTTGTTAGCATGAACACATCCTATATTTATGGACCCTATCGGTATAGGAGTGTAGGAGCAGCTTGTGCAGCAGTAGAAGGTACTGACCTAGCAGTTACTAGTTCAACAAGTACCAGTTCAGCATCCTACATAGTAGCAAGTTACACAGTAGTAGTAGGGACAACAGGGGCCATAGGGACAATAGCAGAGAGTGTTGTGGCCTAGATTTGGACAGACTGGCATCCCTGCCAGGACCATGGGCTCAGATGTAGGAGCTAGGAGCAGTGGGGCCTAGTAGAGGTCCATCAGGTAGCGGGCAAGAGATTCATCACAGTAGGGCCCCCAGATGATGACACTAATATGTCAGATATTCTGGTAGGTGCACAGGCACCATAGCTACAGGAGGCTCTTAGGAAGAGTTGTGAGAGAGTGAGGTAGGTCCAGCTGGAGTGAGATGACTACCATACCCGAGTCATCAAAGAGGAGACCCACGTAGCTGATAGAGATGCTAAGATCAAGTAGCTACGGAAGGATCTAGCATAGTCGAGGATCGAAACGAGATATAAGGCTGCTCAAGTAGCTTATTATTATGCAGCTTACTGCAGAGTCATTCTGGATATAGCAAAGTAGGTGCCACCATTTTCTAAGTATGCTGGAGCTCCATAGGCACCTCCACCAGTACCTCCACAAGCACCACCAAAGGCACCCCATAGAAGGCACCTCCACAGCGACTGATGCCCCTTCCATAGAGACCACTGCCACCACCTCCTCCAGGTGGCGATGGGCAGAGTTAGCACATTTGATATCCATGTATTGTAGCCCATTTTTGATATTGTGCTCAAGTAGCACCCTTCTCTTTTGTACATGACATTGGATCAAGATATATATATGAGATCAACATTTTTGATATCATTGTACTTTTTGCTATATTGCTTTGATGTTGATGTTTATGAGATGTTTCCTAGATGCTTAGATGTATGGATTAGATATGAAATGCACATGTTTTCTTTTATGAATATGCAATGTGAAATGCAGTGATAGGTGGATAGAATGTATGCATATGTGTAATGTATGATTTGAGTTATGCTTATAGTGGATGCACATGTATATGTAGATGCAAATGAAAATGTAATGGACATGCAATGTATGTGATACTAACCATCTCGTGCAGGATATAGCAAAATATGACAGGTACTAATCAAAAGATATGTTTCAAAGATCAAGGGCTAGGACCGAACACTTGTGCAGCCAAGATGAATCCAAGACAAAAGATGAGAACCTTCGATGAATAGATCTAGAAGAAAGCAATCAAGAGAGCACCAAGATATTGTCTCAAATGCAAGCCTAGAATGAAAGATGCAAGCTTAAGCTAAATGCAAGCCTAGAATGAAAATGCAAGCCCTAGGACTTGGTTGTTGGACTCACAATTTTATCATCATAGATTTCATTTAGGCACGGGATGATCACAAGATGTCATACAATTCTCACTAACATTGCAATCATGAGAATATGAATATGACATAAGTCTTAGATTTGTCAGAATGAGATGTAAGCATTAAGACACAAGAAGCCAGAATGACCTAAACACCTATTATTTTTTATTTAGCAAGTTAACATAAGCATCAAAGCATGATTGTTAGAATGACCTGAATGTTGGTTGTGAATAGACACACCAGACATGCAAGAGTTCCATCTTTTGCCAAAGAATGCTCGCAATGACCCTTACGCTCACTTAGCAGGACGAGCGTTAGCAATTTTACTTGTAGTAGAAAGAAGTCACTCAAAATAGACAAGGAGAAGAACCAACCTCACCAAAGCGTCCACATAAAAGGAGTCAAGGTACACCTATCCATCCAATACAAGATGAAGGATCTTACAGACGGACACCCCTCTTATGTAGATTCATTGGATCATTGGAACTAAACCAAAAAATAGAAAGCCAAGAAAAGATCATGCCCCCAGTCTTCACATTTTTCAATCAAGAAAGACATCTTAGATTCGCTCAAGGAGAAATGATAAAGCAAACAAACAAACAAGCAAAGGAAAAGCTCAGCATGCTTCAAAGGAACACAAATTCAGTTGTAGTTTTAGTTTACATTTGTGTCTAAGTGGATTGAAGTGAAATCAAAAGCGTACAACTTTTGAAGTCTTAATGGGATAGCGACAACAGGCAAACACAGTGGGAACCACTGGTGACCATCATGGGAGACGAAGTCTCAAGAAGATATTGGATCATGAACCAAGTATTAGCAAGTGGACACAGTGAGAACTACTAGTGACCGATACAAGGAAGATTCTCAAAAGAGAGAATAAAGTACGAGAAAAACATCAGCAGGTAGACGCAGTGAGAATCACTGGTACCTAATGTAAGGAAGAGATCCCAAAAGAGAGTGGTTCAAATGAGAGCTAAGTATTAGTAGGCAGGCACAGTGGGAACCACTAGTGACTGATACACAAGAGATCCTCAAGGAGAGAAATCTCAAAAGTAGCTAGGAATCAATAGGTAGACGCAGTGAGAACCACTGGTGACTGATGCACAAATGAAACTCCTGAAAGAGATAGGACAATGCCCCCCAGACCAGGAAGGTTCCCCCAAGTGTGAACTAGTTCCAATCTATGAAGATTTGAGGAAAATCTCGAAGAAAACTAAAAGCAAGTGCATGAGCTAGAAAACTAAAGCAGGAAATAGACTAAGCAGGAAACAAACAAAAGAAGGAAAGTGGGAAAGCAAACTAAAGCATGAATGTAAGGAGATGAAAGCGGGAAACTAAGAGCCAAGTGATGCTGAGATGAAATGTAACTTTAGGAAACAAGAAGCACATGTTTACCAGGTTTTCACCATCTTGGCAGAGATTCTATTTTTTCTACCATGATGCTTGTTTACCAGGTTTTCAT
This sequence comes from Chamaecyparis obtusa, assembly GCA_027943335.1. NCBI lineage: Eukaryota > Viridiplantae > Streptophyta > Pinopsida > Cupressales > Cupressaceae > Chamaecyparis > Chamaecyparis obtusa. Next base: position 197,131 of record BSBK01000480.1, read on the forward strand.
CAATGGCATATTTTTCTTCTTTTTCAATTTTTTGTAGTTTTCTCTTTTTTCTCTTTTTTTTGTATTTTTGAATATTTCATTTTTTTGTATTTTTGATCTTTTCACTTTTTTTGTATTTTTTCAAATTTTCTATTTTTTTTTATATTATTATCAAGGTGCCTGTTTACCAGGTTTTCACCAAGATAATAGATACATCAAAGTACTTGTTTACCAGGTTTTCACTAAGATGATCATTTTTTCAAGACATTTTGCAATTTTTAGGATTTTTTGCTAATATATCACTTTTTTGGATTTTTTCAGGACCAATAAATATGTACATGAGCACATAGAGAATACCTTAGCTATAGAATTTCTTCAAGTGAAGAGCGTTGATAGGATCTTTGAGTTGTTCTCCTTCAGTGGTGGAGAGTCGATAAGCACTAAACCCAAATGCTGCAGTAATAATGTACGGACCAAGTCAGTTTGGTTCAAATTTCCCTTTCTAGACTCGCTACTGCTAATTCTTGGGGTTCTCTCTTAGGACGAGATCACCCACTTGGAATTCTCTTTGTCTAACTTTCTTATTGTAGGCTTTGGACATCCTCTTTTGATATGCTTGAAGATGATCAAATGCCACCTTCCGACGTTCATCCAGTAACTCAAGATCTTGAAGTCGGGATATTCTATTTTCTTCATCAATGATGAGGCCCCTCAGAGAGATTCGTAATGTAGGAATCTTGACCTCAATAGGCAATACTGCATCTGCTCCATAAACCAAGGCAAAGGGAGTGGCCCCTATTGGTGGTTGGATACTTGTCCTGTAGGCCCATAAAGCTTGATTAATCTGAAGATGCCAATCTCTACCAGATTTATGAACTGTTCAGTGTAGGATTTTGAGAATTGTCTTATTAGAAGCTTCTGCCTGTCCATTACCCTGAGGATAATAGATAGATGACCAATGTTGAATGATTCTAAATTTGGTGCATAAGTCTGTTAGGTCCTTATTTTTGAATTGTCCCCCATTGTCAGTGATAATGGATGAGGGTACACCATATCTAAAAATGATATAGTTCAGTATAAACATAGCCACAGACTTGCCATCAGCTACAGTTAGAGGCACTACCTCAACCCACTTGGTAAAATAATTAGTAGCTATGATGATAAAATTATGTCCTCTTGAAGAAGAAGGATGTATCTGACCTACCAAATCAAAGGCCCATTGCTGAAATGGCCAGAAACTGATGAAATAAATCAACTCTTTAGCAGGAGCATGGATCAAATTCCTGTAAAATTGGCATTGTTTGCAACTCTTGGCATATTGAACATCTTCTTTTTCCATGTCTGGCTAGTAGTAACCAGCTCTAATAATTTTCTGGGCTAATGTCAGACCGCTTGAATGAGACCCACAGATACCTTTGTATACCTCAGCTAGCGCATGTTTGGACTCATTAAGTTCTAGACACCTAAGGAGGGTACCGTCTAGACCCTGTCTATACAAGTCATTTGCTATGAGGACATACCATGAAGTAGTACGAATTAGGTGACACTTTTCATTCTGGGTATAGGTGTCTAGAATGATTTGGTCATGAAGGTAGGAATAGATATGGTGGTAGTGGGATGAATCATGTCCAATGACTGAACAGATCATCCTAGATTCAGGAATATCATAGGTAGGGTAGTGTAATGCCTCCACTAGGAATTCATGTCTGAAGTCATTTTCCAACATTTTTAACATTGAAGCAAGAGTGGCCATAGCATCAGCTGCTTTATTGTCTACCCTTGGAATTTGCTGGAAAGAAATGTGTGCAAAATACTGTTTCAAATTGTCTACCATTCTTTTGTAAGGCACTAGCTTGTCATCTTTTGTTTGGTAGACATCATTGAATTGATTGATGATTAACTGAGAATCTCCAAATACCTTGAGCTCATCCACACGCCATTCAATGGCTATCTTCATACCATTAATGAGAGCTTCATATTCAACAATGTTGTTTGTGTAAGGAAACAACAATTTATAAGATTTTGGCAATGAGTATCTTTGAGGTGTTATAAACATAATGTCTACACCTGATCCTTGCTGAGTGAATGATCCATCAAAGAACATGCTCCAAGATTGATATGTGAGAAGCATGATGGATTCATCTAGAAATTCAATGCTTAATGGCTGGTGATCTTTCAGAGGAGCTTCCGCTAGCTGATCAACAATTTCTTGTCCTTTAATATCTTTTCTTTCCACATACTCAATGTCAAATTCACTAAGTATCATTACCCATTTTGCTAACCTACCCGTGAGGGCAGCCTTGCTCAATAAGTACTTTAGTGGATCAATTTTTGCAATAAGCCTTGTGGTATGAGCTAGCATATAATGCCGCAACTTCTGAGAAGCAAACACTACTACTAGACAAGATTTCTCAATGACAGAATAATTCATCTCATACGAAACCAATGTCCTGTTAGATATAATATATGGCTCTCTCTTTGTTGTTCTAATCTTCTTGAGCTAGGAGAGCACCCAAATATGTGTTCATGGCTGAGATGTATAGTATAAGTGGCTTCCCATGAATAGGAGGCATCAATATAGGTGGATTAGCAAGATATTGTTTAATCTGAGTGAGTCCCCTGTCACATTCTTCATTCCATTCATAAGTCACACCCTTATGCAAGGTTTTAGTGAATGGTTGTGACTTGTCAGCCAACTGTGAAATGAAATGCCAAATAGATTTTAGCCTTACCTGTAATTCTCTCATTTGACTGATATTCTTGGGTGGAGGCATGTCCATGATATTTTGAACTTTTTCAGGATCAACTTCTATGCCTTTAGCTGAAATGATATAACCCAAGAGTTTCCCAGAAGTGACACTGAAAGCACATTTCTTTGGATTAAGTATGAGACTAAACTGTTCCATGTGGTCAAGTATGGGACCCAAGTCTATAAGATGAGTTCTTTACTGCATGCTTTTGGCTAAAGTATCATCCACATAATCCTCCATCATTTTATGCATCATATCATGGAAAATAGTAGTGACAGCTCTCTGATATGTTGCTCCAGCATTCTTAAGCCCAAAAGGCATGACATTCCAGCAAAAGGTGCCCCAGGCACAAGTGAAAGTGGTCTTTTCTTGATCTTCTGGCACAATTTTTATTTCATTATAGCCAGAAAAGCTATCCATCAAGGAATACATCTCATATCCTGCTATCATGTCTACTATCATATCAATATTAGGCAATGGGAAGTCCTCTTTTGGACATGCATTATTTAGATCCCTGAATTCTATACACACATGAATGGATTTATCTTGTTTGGTGGTTGGTACAATATTTTAAATCCATTCTGCATAATCAATAGTTCTTATGAAACTAGCCTTGAGAAGCTTTTCTAGCTCCGCTTTGACCAAAAGTGCTATGTGTGGATGCATCTTTCGTAACTTCTGTTTAATAGTTTTAATACCTGGTGCAATGGAAAAATGGTGCATGATTAGATTGGGTTCTAATCCAGGCATATCAGAGTAGGTCCATGCAAAGTTTATTTTCTTTCTCTGAAAGAAGTTAGTGAACTCTTCTTTTTCTTGTGCAGACAATGATTGTGCTAGATGAATAATCTGTGGAGCAGCCTCTGTACCCAAATTTACCGACTGTGTCAGCTCAATCAATACTGATGACCTCTCTTGAAAGTGGCTTGGAAGCATATCAATTATCTCATCCTTTGGTGCCTCGGAGAGGTTTTCACCCTTGGATACGTCCTTTATTTTTACTATTTTTGGCTCTGATACTGCCACAAAGTGGTTTTCACCATCAGAGCATCTATTTTTTCTTCTTTTTTTTTTTTTTACTAAGATACTTGATATTCACCTTTGTCATGCTGACACTACTTTCACTGGTGGAGGACATCATAGGTTCAATAGCATGGAGGTAATAGGCTAGATCATAATCATTCTAGAATGTTAGGACTTCATTGGATGCGGAAGGGGAGTTCTAGTTTATCAAATTGGGACGATGGAGTGAAAGGGAAGTAGTGACTAGTTCAATTGCATTCATAGTATAACCATCAAAAGCATGGATGATCAAGCCAAGACCTAGAGCAATCTCATCCAAAGGAGCATTGGAATCCCTATAAGACCTTATGTCAGAAGTAGAGGACAAGTTAACACCGATGGTGTCTAATTCGTGAGGCCTAATGCTAGACCCTTCACCTACTTTGAGAAGTCTTTCATATATGTGAATAGTATCTATGTCTACATCATAAGTAGCATCAAATAAAGAGTCAAACTCATATTCATGTGATTCAGTACTTGATGTGGGAATTTCATTAATACTAGTTGTATCACCTAACTCATCTTCATTCCTTGTGGCATTAATGGTTTGCTAGAGTTGTTCTTGTTCAAGATAATTTTGAAAATGTGGAGGCCTGTATTGTTCACCTAGAAAATTGGGATCATAATTTAGTGTTGCTTTCCATTCTTCATATGTGAATTGATGCACTGAAGAGGTTTTATCAGAATCAATATCAGTATTAGTATCAGTTTCTACCATATGGACAGGTATGATAGGCTCGTCATGTTCTGCAAAGAGTGTCACAAGATCTGGAGGAATAAGATATGGAAATGTGTCTTCATCAGAGCTGGCCTCTAGATTTACCTCTGGAGTTGTATCATCAAATTTTGACTCAGGCTCAAGTTCAGGCTTCAGCACAAACTTGTTAATCCCTAAATGAAAGGGGATCTTCTTGAAGCCTAATCCATTAGTATCCTTTGTGCTATGACCTGTAGCTTCAATGGGCTTCAATAGACCATTATCATTCTTTCCTATAGGACCACTTCCCTTATAGTTGAAGCACTTCATGATCTTGAAGGCTTCACTGTATGGTTCTTGTTCTAAATCTGGAGGTGGAGTAGTTGTTTCAGTTCCTTTATAGATCCAAGCTCTGATAGCCCTTTCTTCATCCTCATTTTCTAAAGGTGTAGAGGCCCTTGCAAAGGTGCCATCATAAACTATTTGAGGAGAAGCATTAGAAGGTTTGTTATTCTCAAAAGGTCTCCCATAAGAGCGTGGGGACAGAGGTAGAGCAGCAAGTGATAGCACATGTTCAATTCAGTATTCTCCCATGCCTCTATCCTTAAGTCTCAAAGTTTGTTCCATTTCCTTTAGCTTAGCATCATAAAACTTAGTGGATTCTCTATTAGCCAAAACAAAGCTATTTGTAGATTGTGCAAGAGTGTTGCAAGAGTAATTGGTATTAGCAGGCACAGTGAATTCCACCCCATGGAATGGAAACTTAATGCATTGATGATACGTGGATGGAACATCCTGCATCTCATGAATCCATGGCCTACCCAACAAGATATTATAGGCAAGAGGAATGTCAAGATCTTGAAAAGTAACATCTCTCACAATAGGTCCTATGTGGATAGGTAGCACAACTAAGCCTTGGGACTTGCATTCTTCCTCATCATAAGCTTTGATGGTAATCTTTTTGCGAGAGTCTACACAATTCTCATCATAACCTAGCTGAGTAAGTAGCTTAGTGGAACAAATATTAAGACTAGCACCATTGTCTATGAGCACTTGACGGTCATGCTTAGGACCTATCATAATCTCTATATGCAAGGAAGCATTATGTGGGTGACTCAAAGAGTGATCATCTTCTTTAGAGAAGGATAGATAGTGAGGCAAGGTCAAATGACCCACCATAGATTGGAACTAGTTGAGATCGAGATCCTTGGGAACATTTTCCTTAGTGAGGGCTTTATCCAAAATCCACCTATGACCAGGTGAGATCTTCAACAACTCAAAAATGGTAATTTGAGCATTGGTTCACTGGAGTTGATCTAAGATGCTATAACTGGCTGAGCTAGTTGTAGGAACAAATTTCCTATTCTTGTTGGCAGGGCCAATAGCAATCTTATCTATAGTTTGTTTTAGAGAAGATATAGAAGTATCGGAACGCTTATCCATAGTTTGCTTTAGAGCAGATGTAGAAGTATCGAGACCTTTCAAAACAACTCTTCCTCATGATTGAGTGATAATATTAGCATAGTCTTGAGGTTGTTTAGATTCAGATGAACGAGACATAGAGCTACGCAAGATGAAAGGAGTCTTAGGTTTGGGAGCATTGTCACTTCCCTTAATGGTAATCACATCACAATACTCTACTCCAATAGGTTCGATCATACCAATAACATTTTCATCATTAGTGTATGTGTAATTGACTTTAGCATTGGTATTCTTGGTGTTTGAAGACTCACCCTTCTCATGAGGAGGGAAGGGATCCTTAAATGTGTGATGGTCCAAATTCTTGTTATGGCCATCCACAAAAATGCACCACTATCAATCAAATCTTGGACCTTATGTTTCAGTTGAAGACAAGTAGAAGTCTTATGACCCTTATTCTGGTGATAGTCACAATAAGCATTGTCATTCCACCAATGAGGTCAAGGTTGTGGGTCATAGAGACACTTTTCCAAAGGAGTAAGAATCTAATTATGCACAAGAGTTTTATAGACCACATCAAGTGGTTCTCCCAAGGAAGTGAATTTGCACTTGGGTCGAGATGCCCAAGGTTTATTTCTAGAAAACCTCAAATTTTTTTGATTTTCCACCACAGGATTTTCAGCTGCTTTAACTACTTGTATGGTGGAAGAGAGATTAAAAATATACTTAGCAGGTTTCAGAGTCACATTTTCGACCACTCCATCATTCACAATGTCTCTATTCTTGTTAACAAACTTCCCTTTATCCTTATTTGAGTTTGAAGATCCTTTCTTGTTGTCTTTACTCAAAGTCAATTCACCTTTCTTGATCATAAAGGCCTCTATTCGCACTGCTTGTTTGATCATGCTATCAAAAGTTAGAGGACCTTATAACTACACTTGGTATCCAAAGTCTGGGACAAGATTGTCCAATAAAATGTCGAGTCTCTCAGACTCTGGTAGCTTGTGAGGACACCTTGTACGTAATTGTCTCCACCTTTGGAGGAATGTTAGGAAAGATTCTCCTTGGCGCTATTTTAAATTGCAAAGATCCTGGATGTTGACCAGATGCTGAATATTATGCGAGTAACGTTGGAGAAACAAATTAGTCATTTTTTCAAAAGTCTTAATGCCAGTGGCAAATCTAGAAAACCATTTCATCACAGGTCCACCCAAACTACTTGGAAATAAGCGCATAAGATAGGTTTGATCATGCATGAATTCCATAGATAATGCGCCAAACTCCCTCAAGTGATCTTGGGGATTGGTTGCACCCAAGTATTTGTCATATTTAGGGAGTTTGACACCTCTAGGAAAAGGTGGCATATGTAGACTTCTATCAAAAGGAAAAGGACAAATACTTTGCATTGTGAATTGTTGAGTAGGTTTGTCCTTATTCTTCACAAGTTGACTAATCTGATTTTGCATGTCTCGGACCATTTTTTGCAACTTTGTGGTCTTAGTTTCTTCTTCCTTGGCCACAAGTGTTTTAACTTGATGGTTTGGGGATAACTTGGCCCCTTGCTTAGCTAACTCAAGGAAGTATTTTTCTTTCTCCTCTAGAAGGAGGATCTCCATCATTTTAATAAGACTCTTATTAGCTTTGGCAGCATCTATATCATGTTGAGTTATCACATCATTTTCATTCCCAAGGATCTCATAAATGCTCAGAATCTGATCTTGTTGCCGATTATCTTGGTTTTGATCGAATGGAGGAGGGCGATAGAAATATGTGGGTTGTCTATCACCTTGAGGTTTGTTTCGAGATTGATCATCATTGTGGGACTGATTTTGGTCATGTTGAGATTGACCATGAGGTTGTTCATTCTGAGGTTGAGCATGACATGGGTCATTAGAGGATTGACCATGATACTAATTGTTTTGAGATTGGTCATAAGTTTGACTCTACTTGCCTGGTTGGAAATCAAATGGATCATCCATCTTGTTAATGTAGGACTGTGCAATGATTGAAGCCTCAGTAAAGTGATCTGAATGATGTCAATGGGGTGTAGCAAAGGTAACTTTTGGTGAATGAACAAGGTCAAAAGATTTAACAAATTCAGGTGGGAAGATATCATGATTAGTATCAATAGATTCAATGATAGGAGCCATCTGAGGGAGTGGTCTTCCAAAGTTATGAAACAATGAGTTGTCTTGGAAGAATGAGTTATCTTGATCTTGAAATGAGAAACCAGGTTGTGATTCAAATAGTGGATTAAAACACTCCTAGAACACCGAAGGAGATGGTTGAGATGGACTATCTTTCAAAGTACTCAATGAGGAACTTGAGGATTTCTCACATAGTTCATATTTTGCGACAGATTCAGGATGATCTATTTCTTGATTAGGAGGTTTGCTTCTACCTTGACCAGTATTCTAAATGGGATAAGTCTTTCCACTTCTAGTCATGACAGTCATAGACAAAGATGTGATAGGAGAAGACTTAGAATAATGCTAGACTCTATCTCTAAGATAACAAAAAGGAGATAAATGGCTAGAATAGCCAAGATGCGAGATGGACCTAGTATGGATCATCAAAAGAGGGGGCTAGAACAACTGAGATAAGACTATCGCAACACAAGATACAAAAGGCATAAAGAGATAAGGTAAACCAACGAGAGACAACATGATTCAAAGAAAATATTGATCGATTCCCAACTCAAGACAACTAGTTTTTGAAAGTGAATGATAGGAAAACATAAAAAAAGACCTCAAACAAAAAGCAGATCAGGAAAAAGTTTGACCAGTCAATGGAAATTTGGTTTCTATTTTTGAAAACTAGGCTACAAGTTCGTGTGAGAGAGTACCAAGCCATGTGAGAAAACACAAAACCTCACGTGATAAAGTGCTCTAAAAAGTGAAAGTTTGCATGGGAAAAATCCAAAATATGATAGTTTGACACAATTTTTGAGGTAAAAGTTGAATTCTAAGATACAGCCTGAATTGATGTCTGACAAAAAATCTAGTTTCCTGATAGGTTTGAAGAATAGTTTAGTCAACAATATTTTTTTGAGGTTTCAAGCATTGGTTTAAAGACACAAAGGTTTAGATCAAGCAGTTGTGATACAAGAAGTAGTCGTTAACAAATCTATCAAGGACAAAGCAACTTGATAGCATCAAGGGGAGTCTTTATTTGATAATGATTGGACAATGTTTAAGACTCGATAACAAACACATAGCTTATCCCTACCAAAAAAATGGTGAGAAGAAAAAACCTTTGCCCCATTGCTTATACGCATACATGCACCTCACATAGTCGTGTCACCCCCTAGAGGGCACCCATGCTCTTTGTGTTTCCAAGGACTCAATAGTATACGTTCAAAGGTTACCCTTGTGGTAGGGGCTAGTGTCATATACCATCTTCAAGCATCCAGGTGTATGCCTATGATGGGAATCTACAGGAGAGATTCTTCCCCCTCCCTGCGCAAAGATTATGCCTCCTTTCAGAGGTGAACTGGGTAGGCCACTAGCTAAAGAAAGCTTTTAATAGGCTTCCATTCATACTAACCTTTGGTGCCTCCAATACATGGTTGAGGACTCACAGCCACACCAACACTTGAAAGTGGTACACCCCCGCAAGCAGGGCTAGGAGCGGCACCGCTCAGTACAACAAACAAGACCTTCTCAAGATGATAGTCAAAATCATGAGAAGGAAGCTAATATGGCTTTGGATTCTTTAGAATCAACAAAGAATTCTTTATTAAAGTGAGGCAGAATCATTGGTGAAAGTTGCGTACTCACTTGGGTCGTTCCCAGAGGTTCAACTTCCGGCAGGCCCTCTAAAGGTGACACAACTTGGCTTAGATCCGAGGGTTTGATTTTATATTTCTCTCAAAGAGAGAAGAGCATACTTCTCTACCTCATCACTTCACCCAAACACATCAAGAAAATTTATCACTGAGTTAGCTTCACTTCACCAAATCTACAAGCTTTTGGGTTTCTGGTTCTCTTCGAGAGAGAAGAGCATAATCCCCTAGCAAGTAGAAGTGTTAAAGATTCACTACCTTTCTCCGCTTCCCCAAGAATATGTCATATTAGTAGGATCATTGGGTTTTTAGGTTCATTCATGGTCATCACCTCCATGTAATGAAGAGCCAAATTCCCTAGCCCACTATACGAAGCACTAATTAGACTATGTGAATGAAAGAAAGAAACAAACACAACATTTTTATGAGATCTTTGACTATCGTCCTACAATCAAACCATTAGCATGTTTTATGTTCTTCAAAAAATGTCTTGCAAAAAATTGTTATGTTGTGAAAATAACAGGGAAATAGTAAACAACAGCAAACAGGACATGTTAGAAATTTGTAATAGAAAATAGAGAAATTAAAATTTTTTTAAAATTGTAACCAAATCTCGTGTGAGGAAGTAATCTGCAGCACATGAGAAAACACAGGGTGTCGCATGAGGATGGGAAATTTCATGTGAGAGAGTGCTACAAAGAGAAAAACTTCACATGGTATGCTCTGGATTCTTGTGTGAGATTCTGTACATAGACAAGTATGGACGGACGACAAAGTTCAAATTTCCTGTCAGAAAAAAATCAAGAATGAGGCCAGAAATTGATCTTTTTGCCCCACGGTGGGTGCCAGAAATGTATATAGTCGAATGTGGACTTCTAATCCAACTACACACACAACATAGTCATTACTCACACACAATCAAATTATGAAAGAGAGTATTGATTACTCAATCCGAAATTCATGGTGAAGCGACCTGTTGCCTCCTATGTAGATGGGGTGTTTGATTAACTCTCAGAACGAGAGCCCAACAACCATTAGACCAGTACTACAATAGAGGATTTGAAAGCTTATGAAGATAATAAAATTGAAATTAATCTAGAATGAAGTGCAATTAATTTAAGAGCTTGAAAGAAATATGAAGATGCAAGTTTAGTCTAAATAGCTTGAAAGAAATATGAGATTAAACTATGAGCAAGTAAGCAAACTAATTACAATGAAGATGCAATATTAAACTAGAAGAAATTAATCTAAATATGCAATGAAAGCTTGAAAGCATGAAATTGAGACAAAAAATTGCTATAGTTTAGCTACTCTCAAAATTACTCTCCTTCGAATGAAGAATGAGGTTCAAGATATAGGCAAGCTTGGAAGAGGAATGAAGAGTTTCTTGATTCGAAACGGTGGACTCTTCATTTCCAATGGAGGAGAAAGAGACAAATATTAGAGAATTACTTAATTAAAGAAATGGATTATTGCCACATGGGTGACTTTGAATATTTGATTTATTAAATGCAAATATGATAATCCATTTGAATAACCAAGTAATTTATTAATTCCTTTTATGGGTATTTAGCTAAAGGGGTGAGTTTAATTTAATTTAAAGCACTTAGGACTTTAGAATTAAATTGATTTATCATAGGGATAATTTAGCTAATAAAAGTCAAAGACTTTATGAATTAATTATAATATTTGATTAATGCAATTTAGGGATTTTACAATTGACATCAAGTTGAATTAAGTTAGATAGGAGAGAGAAAATTGCCTAGGAAACTAGGACTTTGGAGATGTAAAATTGATGAAAATGCACCAAAATTGATTGAATTTATTAGGTGCCAATTTTGGGGTATTACACCTCCTACTAGACGAAGTGAGTTCATCTCATCCATTTTATGTGACAAAAGAGATGATGTAGCTAGACAAATAAATTGCATAAAAGGAATATGCCAAACATGTGCTGATTTGTCTCTTTTTCCTTTGAAAAATGAAAATATTGATGTAACAAAGATGGTAAATTGGAAGAGTTACAAATATGTAAAGAATGAAACAAAATTTGGGAAAGAATCCAAAAGGTTAGAATATGTTGAAGAGGAGATAAATGTTAGAGTATTTATGGAAAAATTTAAAAAATTGATTCAACCCTACATTCATCGTGCTTTTTTTGCAAAGTGGCAAGCACAACAATTTCAAACACTGAGAGACAATTTCCCACTTGGAACTATTGTATCAGTTGGTGATTTTGCAGAAAATTATTCTTTTGTTCATCAAAAGGCAATTAAGTCAGAATACTATTTTTTAGAGGAAATTACTATTATGGTACATGTGTGTTATCATCACGCACAATTAGATTTGGATGGTATTCAGAGTACATTTGAAGCATGGGTCATCAAGAAGGAATATCATTTTTATATAAGTGATGATAAAGAGCATGACATTCATTATGTGGAACACTGCTTCAAGATATTTTTTGCAAATTTGAAAGAAAGAGGTATAAAAATTGATAAACATTATGTTTGGTCAGATGGATGTTCTGCACAATTCAAATCATTGAGACCATTTTATACACTATGTAGATATCCTTGTAATGAAAACATACCACATGTGTAGAGTTTTTTTGAGAGTGGACATGGAAAAGGTGAACATGATGGTGTCGGAGCTTGCATCAAACGTGCTATACGAAAGTATCAAATGAATTATAAGGGAGTGCATATAAAAAATGCACATGATGTGGTTGAATGGTGCTAGACACATTTCACACCAAATGAGAATTACACATCATCAGGATTGACTCAGGTGGTGCCATATAGAAAATTTTGGGAGATAAAAGGTATGCACACATTATTAAATTATTTGAAAGTGTTTAAAATTTTTATGATATTTTTTATTCAAATTATATTTATATAGAATGTAGTATATATGCATTTGTTCAGGTGTGGATAGAAAAATTATGCATGGTTGCAATAGAATAGAAAATACATGATCTTTGCATTTAGTTATGAGTACAAATTTTTGCAATTGGATGTTGAACACTAGGGACTACTCATGCTTTTGTTGTCACTGCATTGCTGACAATTATGAGAAATGTATCAATCAAGACCATGGATATGTAGGTGCATGGAATCTAGTGCCACTAGTTGTTACTGATACATTTGATAGAGATGAAGATGAAAACTTTGATGATGTCCCTTTGATTTCTACTAATTATGATCATATCTCAGGATTGGTCAAAATTGGTAAGTATATATATTTCACATTATATGGTACATTGAGCTACATTTATAGATAGATAGACAGATCTATAGATTGAACTAAGTAAATTTTAAGATCTCACACATGTATATATAAATTTATTGTGCAAGAGATGTCTTTGCAGTGATTGCTAAACGTGGAAATGTAGAAGGAGTTGGTTATTATTTACTGCATTGTACTATAGAGAGGATGAATTTACTTGAACTTGAAGAAAGTGATGGAATGTTATTTTTGATTGCAAGAAAAAATTGGTTTTAAAGGGGACCCTAAACCCCAAACAAGTAGAGTTTAAAAGATTACATCGTTAAGCATACTGAAAAGGAATAGGACTAGAAGATAGTCCAATAGAACCACAGTCCAACAAAGAAAAATCGGCAGTAAAAAACCAAACCAACCAAACACCAAAAAATCAACCAGCAACCAAAAAACAAGAACCTAAACAATAGAAAGAACCAAGAGAACCTAAGCAAACTCCTTACGAGTTTCTTCCGCTTCCTTCTTTGCCTCTAAGATCTTCTTAGTAGCAGCATTGAAGTTAGAGAGCTCGAGGATCCGATCTTGGATCTTCTTCCTTTTGGTTGATCGAGTGTGGCTACCAAGGCCCTCATCACCCACATCATCATTATTCTCCTCGAGTTTATTGCTAGGGGAACCGGCATCCAACTCCACTTTGATTGTCACAAAATAATCCATGGCAGAGCCCATAAACATGTTGGTGTCCTACATATGATTATTTACAGTATTCTCCAAATTATCATCTCTCACCTACATTTCCTCTATCTTCTTGTCACTGTCATTGTCCTTATTGCCCTCACCAATCTTTGAAGTAGTCTCCATAGTTTCTTACAAAGTATCAACCTTAGCAAAAATAGCATGATATTTTAAATTTAGATTCTTTATTTCCTGAAAAAAACCATTTCAGTAAATGAAATGAGTACATAGAAGCCACCTTCGCATTCTGGAGAACTCCAAAAAGGCAGGTCTATTTTGTCATCCATATCTTCTTTGAGCATTTGCACGTTCCTTTCTTGCATGTCCACAATCTTAATAAAGGGGATATTCTAAGAGGAAGAAGGGGCATTATATTTCTCAGCAACATGGGGTCCATCTCTTCTTTAGGGGTAGCCCTATTTGGAGGAGCCTCCATAACAACTTCTAGTTTGGGAGAAATCGACATATCATGATCTTCTAAGCTATAGTAATCCACCAAAATGGGGACCAGTCTACCTCCCACATCCTCATCTTTCTTGTCATCCTCATTGTTACCCTTGGTCTCAGGAATGTCCTCTTCCTCCATAATTTCAACATCCTCCTCTTCATTATTCTCATTCTCCCCAGAGGCTATATTCAACACCGATAGTGAAGTATCACTATCATCCTCATTTGAATTATCCATTCCAGCATAGCCATCAACACTATCAGTGGTGGAGTCTGTGTCCATACCAACAACCTTTCCCAGTTTAATTTTTTTAATGGAGGAGATCTCCTCTTTTCCACCTGTGTCCCTCAAACATTTCTTAGCCAAACTAGAAGCTTTGGGAGAAGAAATAATAGAGCTAGAGATGGCCTTCATTTTGATAGATTCCACAATGAGAAGGATGAGCCCCTCATGCAAGATGGGTTTCTTCTCTTTTTTCCTATGCTCAATAATGCTAAGACAGAGAGACTGCATGAGAAAGAAAGGCAAAGACACCCTAATCTTGTGGCAAAAGTGACAGAGTAACACAAAATGGTAAGAGTGAGATCTTTTGTACCTACCATCCAAGGTAATGTATTCCATAATCACCCTCATGACCATCACCCATATTTCCTTAAAGGCATTAACATCATAGCAACCACAGGAATCTTTCACCAAACCCCGCACCTCATCTTTTCTTTTGGGGAAGTGCTTGATGGCCTTTTGTGACACTCTCATATCTCTATAAAACTTAATACCTTTGAGACTCAGACTAGTCACCTCTGCAATACATTCCTCTATTATGTTCACAGTAAGACCAGAAATGGTCAACGCCCCTTCTTTCTAGGACTCCATGAACACCTTCATAGTGCTATCCTTAAACCCATGCAAATGCTCCATATAAATAGTAAGCCCACCCTTTTTGAGGATTTCCCAAACCTTCATCATATTTTTCCATTTTGAACAGTCCTTCAGCTCTCTTTTGTTAAGCCCTCCACCCATGGTTTCAGGAAGAAAATAAACAACAGCAATAGTATCGATCAGACAAATGTAGATGAAAAGGGAAACTTTAAAGTTCACATAGGTAAACTTGTGTCTACAATTAGTAATCTCAGGAAAGGAAACACTTTCTATAATCATATTAACCTACTTAGCAAAAAGGTGTCTTTTCATCATAATTCTTGATATTCTCCCACTCCACCCTTCTACTATGAATCTTGTCAAAATCCAACTTAGATTTCATATCAATGGTGAGATGGCTACTGTCATGCCAAATCATAATGTCCTTTTCCCTAACTGAAAAGTTGGCCAGCTCATCCATAGTACCATTTGCTTCTTGGTAAGCATGGGATATGATGACTTGCTTAAAAGAATTAATAATTATTTGGGCCTCTTCAATATTCGCCTTTATGGACCATGAAGTTTTAGAAATATTACTAATGCAGTTTAAGATATTCATTGAATCTCCTTCTATCCACACATTCGGGGCCATGTCATTTTTAATAATTTTAAGGGTTTGAAGAAGGGCCATGGCCTCCATAACATGATTGGTATGAACCCCAATAGGGAGCACCATGACAACAAGACAATTAGCCATGTCATCTCTTATGAGCCCACCACAACCCGTCAGGCCCAGGTTACCCTTCGCAGTGCCGTCAAAATTAATTTTGATCCAACCCTGAGGGGGAGAAAGCCAGGTGGCATTTTCTCTAAGGGTAGAGGTTTTATTTTTGGGACCAGCACTGTAATCCCCAGCACCAAAAACTAGCTTCAAGCCAGTTGTCAAGTTGTAGTTTTCTCTGAGACTCATCTTAATCTTTTCTACAATAACCCCTGGAGGAAGATCAATGTCTCTAAAAACTTTGTCGTTGCGTTCCCTCCATAGTCTCCATATAATATGGGGGCAATAACGTTCCACAACTGCTTATCAATGGGGACCTCCGCATTTCTCCACTAGATACTAAAATTCTCATAGTTGTTAGGTAAAAGCCAATTAATCTAGCAACACTGTAAAGTGAGACAAAAAACTTCCCAAGAATAGCTATAGTTAATGGCCAGATGGAAGGCTGTTTCCTCCACCTTCTTGCAAAGAGCACATCTATTGGTCAAAATCATACCATGTTTATGGAGGTTGTCTATAGTGAGAATCTTATTCTGCAAAACTAGCCAAAAGAAAATGTTAATTTTAGGAATTAATCTTTTATCCCAAACCTAGGCCCAAAAGGGGATAGGATCCGGTGCCTGCTTTAATAAGAGATCAGAGGTGGAGGCCATAGTGAAGACTCCAGAAGGAGTGATTCCCCAAATCACCTCATCTTCTATGGTGAAGTTGACCTTCCAAATCTTCAAATCCAGCATCAAGGGCTTAAGGGCTTCATCCACCATGGAGAGATCAATCCATGATCTATTCCTCCACTAATCCCTGACACAATGACCAAATCTTCGGATACAGGCATTAATGAAAGGCTGAAAGGTGATAATAGAACTAAGTTGGAAATCTTTGAGCCAACAGTCATCCCAGAACTTAATTCTTTTCCCATTACCAAGATACCACTTGGCCCCTTTAAAGGTAGTGTCCTTAGAATGTTGGATGTAGTTCCAAATGAAGGAGCCTTTCACTTTCAAATTCATCTCCATAAAATCAAAGATGTAGGGAATGCATAAAGATATTTATTGTTGATAATCTCATTTCATTCCTTCTTTGCCCCAAAAATCCTTCAGCTCTATTTGGCCAACAACGCCTGATTAGTCACTCTTATAGAGCGAATACCCAACCCCCACATTTCCAAGGAGTGAAAACCTTGTCCCACGCAACCAAAGCCAACCTCTTTTTATATTCAACTCTAGACTAGAGGAAGTTTCTCTAAATTCTCTCAATGATGTCAGCATATTTTCTAGGTATCTTAAAAAGGCTAAGAGCATAGATGGGGAGGCTCTTAAGAGAGGTCTTCAAAAGTTGAAGTTTGCCCGCCTAACTAAGAAACACTCCTTTCCAGCCCGCTGGCTTCTTATTGAATCTATCCACTATGCTAGCCTAGAAATAATCATGAGGTTTAAGGCCAAGGGGAAGGCCAAGACAGATAATTGGTAAGGCATCAATTCTATAACCAATGATTCTATCTATTCTATTCTATCTATCCACCGACATATTGATAAAGAAAAAAGAGCTCTTATCCCAATTAACAATCTGAACAGTACTCAAGGAGTACAAGGAAAGTGCTTGCTTGATGACCCTAGCTTCCTGGATGGACAAAAACCCCATAATGATGGAGTAATCAGCAAATTGTTCATGGGAACATGGTCTAGAAGCAGAAGACAGGGATAAGCCCTTAAGGGACCTGATACAAACTAAGTTGTGGAGGTTTCGACCAATACATTCCACCATGATAGCAAAAAGGATAGGAGACAAGGGATTTCCTTGCTGCAACCCCCTAGAAGGTTTAAAAAATCTTGAGGGAATGCCATTAACCATGATATCCACCGAAGAAGTACTAATGAGCTGGAAGACCAATTTGAGAAAATTGTCACCGAAGCCAAAAGTTTTCAAAACCTTTATCATCAAATCCCAGTCCACATGATCATAAGCCCTAGAAAGATCCAGTTTTAGCAAAAAGCTAGGGTTGTGAGAAGCTTGAGTAGAATGAATAACCTCACAAACCTTCATAATAGAATCCAGGATCTACCTACCAGGAACAAACCCACTTTTTTGAGGAGAAATCATCTTTGGAAGAATAGCTATAAGTCTGAGAGTAATAACCTTGGAGAGGATCTTGTACACAGAGTTACAGAGACTTATAGGTCTAAAAGGTTCACTGAATCAGCACCGGGCTCCTTGGTATAAGAACAATAAAAGTAGCATTGATTTCTTTCAACAGAGATTTCAAACCAAAAAATTCTTTAACCGCATTACAAATGTCCTTACCAATAGTATCCAAGAATTTATGGAAGAAAAACATAGGGAACCCATCAAGACCCAGGGATTTATCACCTTCAAAATAAAAAATAGCAGTCTTGACTTCTTCTGAAGAAGGGATAGCAGAGAGAAGTTTGTTAGTGGCCTCATCAATAATAGAAGAAATAGAGTCAAGAAGAACATTTTGATTTTCCAAGTGAAGATTTAAGTCTTTTGATAAAAGAGAGGAAAAGAAGTCAAGCATATCCATAGAGATTTCCTTTTCATTACTAACCTCTTCTGCCGCCACCTTGAGCCTGGAGATCCTGTCAGAGGCTTTATTTTTTGAGGCAGACAAGTGGAGAAATTTGGTATTCTTGTCTCTAACTTTAAGCCAAATCGATCTAGATCTCTGTCTCCAGTACTCCTCCTCCTTGGAAATGATATTATGAGTCTTGACAAGGATACTCTCATCCTTAGCCCTAAGATCTTAAGTGAGGCCCAGGTGTTGAATGGTTTTTTGAATCATATCAAGGTCCCTTTTTAGTGAGATTTTAGATTTAAAAATATCACCAAAAGCCTCTTTACTCTAGGATTTAACATTTTGTTTAACATTTTGGAGCTTTTTAACCACCCTAAACATCGCAGTGCCTTGAATATTAATATTCCACCAGACTTTGATCTTCTGTTCAATCTCTGGGTGATCCATCCACATTTTCTCAAATTTGAAAGGTGGGTTTCCCTTAGCCAAAGTGAGATTAGCACTAAAATAAATAGGGAAGTGGTCTGATCCAATCTTCCTAAGTGAAGAAAAAGAACACCCAAAGCTATTAAACAAACAACCAGAGATCAATGCCTGATCCAAACAAACTTGAATGAGATCTTGACTAGTTCTTCTATTCGACCAGGTGTAATTAACCCCCTGAAGCTCTAAGTCAAAAAGAGCTTGTTTACTAACAAAATCCATTAACTCCACTCTACCATCAAGCTGAATCTAACTATTCACTCCACCAAAATTCTGATTTTCTTTTAGAAGATAGTTAAAATCTCAAATAACCAACCAGGGAGTGTCTTGAAAAAACATTCTTTGGTTCTCCACCCTTTTCCAAAATAGAGACCTTCCTATTTTAGAGTTAGGGGCATAGATATTCATAGAAACCCATTCAAAATTAGAATTAACTTGGAAAAATTTAATACTTAGGCAGTTCAGGTTGTCCATAAACACCACCCTAGAAACATGATTCTAGTTCCAAAAAATAGCAACCCCCCCCGAAACCCCTTCGGAGCTAGAGCTTGCCACCCCACCATTTTTAAAAATATGAATCTTTTCTACCTTATCTTTAATCATCTTAGTTTCTTGGAAAAAAATAATATCAAGTTTATGGTCTCCTACCAAATTCCTAAGGATGTCTTGCTTGTGCGGGGTATTTAGTCCTCTAATATTCTAGGAGATGAACTTCATTTCTTAACCAGAGTAAAAACTCCCTGGAGGGTCAACTATTTCCCATCCACTATATCCTTTTTTCTTTCTCTTTGTTGGTGCTTCTGCCCTGGGATTTTCTCTGGGATCCCACATCCACTTTGATTCCCTTCATCCCCAAATCAGCTTTACTTCTAGTAGTGACACCCTTTGATCCAGGGTTAGTTAACTTATTGTGATTTTTTTTCTTCCCCTTAGGAACCTGCCAAGGTTCCTCATTTTGATCACCTAATAAATCTTCACCAGCAATGGTCTCCTCCTCACCGCTCCTTGAGAGGGTGTCAGGAACAGAAGAGGAGTCATCATCATCTGATTTAGATTCCTCCAAAGGAATACTAGCTTTCATAATGCCACTCAAAATAGTTTCTCCTTGAATAGGGACCAATACCACCATAGGAACAGACTCATCTATAGGATTACCCACACTGGGGATAGCTTCCATAGAGGAGATAGCAAGAGAATTAGAGACATGAGAAATTGGTTCAGCTAGTTCCCCTTCCTCAAGGTCTGGGAGAGAATTAGACTTCACCTTCTCAACTTCCAGAGTTGTTTCTTCTTTATTATTATTGACTCCATCTTCCACAGCCTGAGATTTCACTTCCTTCTAGACCTATCTAGTAGACTTCTATGGTTTGGGATCAGGATCCACTAGCTTAGACACCTTAGGAATTTTTTTTAGGCAGTGCTTGGCCCAGTGACCCATTTTATGGTAGATAAAACAAGCAAAAGAGAGAGATTCAAAGATCACCTCCTGCTTCCACAACCCTAGTTTGGAGTTAATATTAATTTTTAAGGGGAGGTTGTCAAATTGACCAATGTTGACAGAGCTCCTAGTGAAAACCACCCTTGACTTAGCCATCATCATTGGATCAATCGAGAGAAGATCCCCTCCAAAAAAGGTAGCCAAACCCTTAAAGACCTCTTCATTCTAATATTCAAGGGGTAGGCCAGGAAACCTAACCCAAACAGGGGTAGCCATAAAAAATTTATCAGAGTAGTCCCATTTTAGGGTCCATTTGTGGAAGGAAACAACTATTCTACCAAACATCCAGGGACCTCCACATAACACATAGTCCTGGTCTTCCTTGTTGGAGAAAGAAAAGGAATAAAAACCTTTAGGAAGGGCAGCAATATCAACCTGACCTTTCAGCTTCCATCTTTTTAAGGCAAAAGATCTCACCTCCTTAATGTTAGGACGGGGGCCCAAGAACTCCATAGCCAAGACTGAGCGATCTAGCAAGTAGTCTAGCACAAAGATAGCAACTTTGCCTTCTTGAAGACCTGCCTTCACCGAATCACCAGGAGAAGAAGACTTTCCTGCCGATCTAGCGTCCAAAATTTTTGACCACTTTTTAGAAGTGGAAGGGTTGACTTCCACACCAATAGAGCTAGAATCCCCACTTGACCCCACTAGTGGGTCCTTTGAAGAAATGGCTTTGTTGTTCAATCCCTCTAAAGAAGGACAAGGCTCACACCCTAGCACATCTTCACCCACAAGTGAAGCACCTTGCCGCTCTTCCTTTGAGGGAGTACCTGTGATTACCCTACAAGGGGGAGAAAATCCCTTACCAAAAAAAGAATGATTTGACACCTGCAAATACAAGTCTAGTATTGGCACAGAGAGCATCTCAAAGTCCAAGACCCCCTCCAGACCCTCGCCAGTTTGATTTCCAGATTCAAAACCAACCATCCCATTGCCACGACTTCCTTGGAAATTTAAAAATCTCTTCACGCTCAAATCCCCATAGGTTTGTATATGGTTTACATCAATATATTGAACTCAATTTGTAAATTTTAAATTTCAACCTTTTAACAAATTTCAAATTGAGTTTGTTTAAATTTATATATTGTTAACATTTGTGACCTGCAGGTTCAGTTGTTTTAGAGGGAACATATTTCAAGCAAATCAAAGTAATTCAACATGGTATTCACTTTGTTGATTACAAACCAGACAATAAGGTGTTTTAGTATAGTCACCTAGTAGCTACCACATCCATTTGTCTTCATACAGTTAAATCTCAACATGGATGTCGTAAGTGGAGACTAGATAGTGAGGATCATGAGAGAATATTACATGTTCTCCATGAAAGGTCTGAACCACTTGAGTTGGTTGAAAAAGTATAATATGTATACTTATTTATTGTGTTAGGACCTACTTGATATCTCTGGATTAAATTTCATTATACTTTGTTTATATATTTAAACATATGATGGACTATAATTTGTTGATATATGATGGACCTATTTGATGGTTAAATGGTTTTAATATATAGAATTTTATATGTATACTTTGATTATTCAATGATTTTTATAGATTGCATATTAGTTAAGGATTTTATGTACATGCTTTGATTATTCAATGATTTTTATGATGCTTATGATTTCTAGATCCCCTTAAGACCTCCCCTTAAGACACTAAAAAATGATGAAATTAGTTAGATTACTTACGACGTGTGTTAGTTCTAGAATTAGTTAGATGTATACTTTGATTATTCAATGATTTTTATAGATTGCATATTAGTTATAAATTTTATGTATACTTTGATTATTCAGTGATTTTTATGATATTTTTTATGATGCTTATGATTTCTAGATCCCCTCAAGACCTCCCCTTAAGACACTAAAAAATGATGAAATTAGTTAGATTACTTACGATCTGTGTTAGTTCTAGAATTAGTTACCATGTATTAACTAGTTATTTTTTATGATATTAATTCTAGATCCTCTTAAGACCTCCCTTAAGACACTAAAAAATGATGAAATTAGTTATATTACTTATGACATGTGTTAGTTCTAGAATTATTTAGAATAGTTATTATCCATTAGTTACATGTATTAACTATTTATTTTTTATGATATTAATTCTAGATCACCTTAAGACCTTCTCTTAAGACCTCCCCTTAAGACACTAAAAAATGATGAAATTAGTTAGATTACTTATCATATCTAATCAAATCATATCATCTAATCATATCATATAATCAAATAAAACCATGTAATCAAATTATATATCATCAAATAAAATCATCTATTCAAATCATATCATCTAATCAAATAAAACCATCTAATCAAATCATATATCATCAAATAAAGTTCTCTAATCAAATCATATCAAATCATATCATCTAATCATATCATCTAATAAAATAAAACCATCTAATCAAATCATATACCATCAAATAAAATCATCTAATCAAATCATGTAATCAAATCAAATCAAATCATATTATCTAATCATATCATCTATTCAAATATACGTCTCTAATCAAATATATGTCTTGAATCATATGCCTCTAATCAAATATATGTCTTGAATCATAAACCGAAAATATCAAACATATACTAATGACATATATAATGAGTCTCAAATAAAATATATGTGCAACATGTCCTAAACTAGGGAGTCATCTAGGCGCATGCGAATAGAGTGACCCTCTGAGCGACTGCCATGATCATCCTCTGGCTGTGAGACAACAACTGATCCCTGTGAATATAAATGCATGTATATATGATAATAATCTAAAATAATTAAAATATTATAAATGCATGTATATATGATAATAATCTAAAATAATTAAAATATTATAAATGCATGTTTAAACTGACATATTTTTAAAACTTACCTGACCACTACTAGGTGTCATATTTGCTGAATCTCTCCTATGAAAAGAATCCTCTAGTTGTAAAGTAGTGACTGACCCCTACAAATTTACTGTACAATAGTTGGTTATATAAATGTGCATAGTATATATATATATTATGTAAAGTACTTGAAATATATAAATACATGTGTACACATGCATGCTTAAACATACATATATCTAAAACTTACCTAACCACTAGTAGGTGTCACATCATGTGGATCTCTCATAGGAAGATGCTCTGAGCCCACAGTAGAGGTAACATGCTCTGCTAACTATGCCTACAAAATATTATACATTGAACAAACATCAATACACATGTCTACAATTAATTGTTCACTAAAACTCCTAAGAAAAAAGAAAAGAAAGTTTTATATGTACCTAGGTCTCAGGAGTAGGAGGATCATCAGTGTGTTGCACCATCGTATCATCAACTAAAACTACATCACCCACACCACCTAAGGTCCTGAACCTCTCTAGTAATGAGGAGTGTAGGGGTGACACTAGCTGGGAGGGGAGTGATGTAGAACCTGAACCATCTGGATGCAATAACATATCCATAAATGATGTGGCATCAGTGCCAACATCCACCTAACCCAACCCATGCAATTGTTCATCAAAAGCATCTAGGCCCTCAGTGGTGATGTGTACATCTCCAATCTGGATACTTGGCTCTACAGGTGTAGAGTGATATGTGGGTGCAAAGCTCTTTGCACTATGTTGTGCCTGACTAGTAGATGGTGCATCCTATGTCAGTGGAACTATAGGACCCCATGCAAGTGCAATGAAATCCCTGACTAAATGTATTGGCATCTTGTGTGTGTCAGTAATATGAGAAAAGGCCTATAGGAGATCCTCCAAAAAGTTAAAGGGCCATATCTAAATAACTATGATGACCCGACAGTGCTCATATCTCTCCAGGTACAGGAAGACCTGTAGCTCTATATGTCTCCTTAGTCACACCTATAGTAGTACTAGATGAAGCCTTAGAAGATGATCTGGCTCTACTCAGTCTAGTCAAAATGTATCTGCCCACTAAATTTGAAGTGATGGATGTGGTTGCAGAAGCAATCTTTCCTATACTATCTACAACTCCCCTCTAAGAAGCAATGATGACTCTATCTGCAGTAACATCCATCATTGGTGCCACTGTCAGAGTCCTATCCCCAACTACCTATCTACGATGTTGTACAACTTGATCAACCCTATGATACTAATTGTGGTCTACAACCCTATTGAGCCCCTGACCATAATATGTTGGGAGATCTAAATAGTTGATCCTAAGTCCCAAATGGAACTCAGTGTACAACTGATGGGAAAAATATAATGGAATCTGGTCATTATTTGGATAATGACCATGTGCTGCAATAAATCAAGGGTAAATCATACATGCAATCTAACTAATCACACACCGTGTGCCCTGATATGCTCTCATAGTGGCCCTCCCCTCATAATGTGGGATAACCTCTTTTTTGATGATTTCCTTGGGAACAAGGCTATGAACTGTCACCAAGGAAACATTGCCTGAGACCTCAGCCCTCAACTCTCAAAATATGGTCTCAACTACCTGAGGCACAAAGGAGGAGTGAGACCTCAATTTGGCAGTCATAGTCTCCAAACTGGTCAATATAGTAGCACAAGTCTCTCTATATATACCATCTACTGAAGATGTATGGATAGACTCTTTAAGAAGAGCTATCTATGTATCAACAATATAAAAATGGTTTTCATATCAAGAGTCTGAGGTGCATCCTGAGCGGCCATCTAGATACATAACATGTGAAAGCTAAGTGTTCATAATTAAATACTTGATTACATGTTATAACTACATGTAAAATGGAAACAAATATCTAAATATATAAAATTATAGGTCCTATTAGGTTGCGTAAGTGGTCTTATTATGTCTTAAGGGTCCTAAGATGTACTAATTAGGTCTTAAGGGGTTGTAGATAACATAAGAGGTCCTAACAAGTTCTAAGGGATCCAGATAAGAGTCCTAGAATGTTAATGGGTCACAGGTGCAATAAGTGGTCCTAGAGTGTCTTAAGGGTCCATGGATAACATAAGAGGTCATAAGCTATAGATAAGGGTCTTAGAGTGTCTTAAGGGGTCGTGGGTAACATAAGAGGTCCTAAGGTATAGATAAGAGTCCTAGAGTGTCTTAAGGGGTCATGGGTAACATAAGTGGTCCTAGAGTGTCTTAAGGGGTCGTGGGTAACTGTTATACACTAAGTTTGTGCCTCTGTCTCAAGCTCTCTTGGTCTTGATAACTCAGTATAACATGGGAATCATCTCTAGGTTGTGGGACCTTTGCTAACTGAGATGAAACCTCTAGGTTTGAGGCTGGTTCCTCTTGGATAATCACCCTAATTTGCTTTTAGACATAAATGTAAAACTTTTGGAGGGAAATGGATAGAAGGAATGCTTTTAAGGGAAATGACTTGAAAGCAAACTACCTACTAGGTGATGCACCGAAACTAGGGTTTGGATCTCAGTATGTAGGAATGAAATCAATGAAAAGCTCAGGTCTAGTAGGTCACAACTTACTGAATAGGCTTGCAGAAATATTTCATAAGAGGGCCTAAAAATGAGGCACAACTTATGACCTGCAAATAGACATTCACTTCTACAACTTAGTGTAGGATTGAGACAAGACTATTAAGGGGGCTGAGGTATACCCACAAGAACATCTAAATTAGATCAAACATATTAACACACAAAATTGCAGAAAGTAAGAGGGATCAGGAACCCTAAAATGATCATTGAAAACATGCATATACTTTAATCCAATAAGAGATAATCCGAACAAGGAAGCATAGGGACATGAAGGATTGTCACAAAATACCTCTGCAATATTTGAATCATCAATGGGAGAAATACAACTGTATAAGCCAAAGGATAGAAATGATACCATAGATGGCCCTTAAGAAAGTATGAATTTCTTCTACAAATTGTCCAACTCTTGAGCTCAAAAGGCTCCAAAACAATATATACACACTCAACTACATGCAGAGAGGAGTCAAAATTAACCTAACTATGGTTACAGATCTACAATAATGTCAAACCCTAAAGGTACACTAATTACTCATCATGAAAATCTCTGAGAACATCGGCCAACAGATCAAATCTTTCTCTTTGCGTGTTGATCCTTGATTGAGTCCACCTATAGACACAACTTCAACCCATCTACCCACCTACAACTCCACTAAGCCATGAAGGCTTCAAATCTGATCTATTTCCCTGGAAGAGGTATTGTTTGAAAAGGTGGCGCCAACTCCTTCTAGCACTTCCTGGCATGAAAATGCGGCATAGTACCCTGCAACATCGGCCAACAATCACCTCCATCACCCTCTCAACCAAAACTATCCTGAGAATTAAACTCCTGAGCTGACCGACATCGTGCATGGCTGAAAGAATGTAAAGCTCTAGCAAAACACTCGTAGAGATATTCAATTTCGAATATTAACGGCTAGCAGATATATTTTAAAATGTGACCATCGATGAACAACCTTCCCGGTAGATGAACGGCCCAGATGCACCCTTTAAGATAGTCTAAAACCCTTTTGATAAGTCAACCACCACCACGGTAGTCAGCAACCAATAAAAAATGAGCAAATCAACATCTTTGACAAACTAGACCCACGAT
Organism: Chamaecyparis obtusa; assembly: GCA_027943335.1. NCBI lineage: Eukaryota > Viridiplantae > Streptophyta > Pinopsida > Cupressales > Cupressaceae > Chamaecyparis > Chamaecyparis obtusa. The sequence goes on from BSBK01000480.1 coordinate 223,904, forward strand.
CCTGAAAAACACCATCGGACGGTTGTCACTATACCACCATCATAATGATCAAGCATCTTAAGTCTCCGGTATAATGACAACTACAAGATCTGATCGCATTTTACCTTCTTAGAAACCCCTGACCCCATGGGCCTACTGACATCGGCCACGTTGCACATCAAACAACCAATCAAACTGTGCCATTTTAGATACACATTGTATTTGTCTGACATCGGACCCACCGCTTGAGATGCTGATCTAACAGCGGGCGTATGATCTTATAGCCGCAGAATATTCTTTACACTTCTATGCTAGCCATAGATCCTTACCTTTCTGAGACCCCTCTGACAACAGACCCACAAAAAATCTAGTCATCACCATGTGGACCAACCAAATTCAAGCAAGTTAGCACATAAGGACCCACCGAAGGAAGTTCTGACACCAACCAAGATCGGTAGTTGTCATAAGATCATGAGCCCTAACACAAACACTTGTGAAGATACGTTGACCATCGATCCTTTGCAGATGTCAGAGCCTCCCGACCACTGAAAGGGCCTGGCCCCACTGACAACCTTCCACCTATATTCAACCTCAGCTAATCATTGGCCACCAAAATGGATCCACATAGCATTTGTCTCTGACCTAGGACCCACCAACAGAAGCCAAGTGATAAAGTAAGATCTACGGCTCTCACTATATTGCCATAATAAAACACATGCATCTTGAGCCCTTGGTATAACGACAACCACACGATCTGACTGGAACTTAACCCGCCAAGGAAGACAGCCCCACTGACAACCTTCTGAATCGGACACCATCAACGAATCAAGAGCTGCCAAATTAGATGAGGTGGCACCGGCCCCACTGACATGTTAAACTCTGCAGGTAGAAGAATTCAATGATCGTCGCAAGATCTCAAGGAATCTTTCGACCCTATGAGATCATGCAACAACCGTCAGATTGAGAATCTTGACCTGGCTACTTGAACTGAGACCAACAACTTAAACGATAACCACTCGCAGGATTGTTGAGTGTTTAGGGGTTAACTGCCAAGAATCAGAGACTTGGTGACTAAAGGATTAATAAAGGCATGTGCAAATTGGGGACTTAAGTGATTGGGAAGAGGTAACATGAAAATATAATGCGGCCAAAGGGTTTTTTGGATTTTGAATACCAACGGCTAGTTTTTAAACCTTTCAACTGTAGACCAGGGACCAAAGAACATGGAATAAATTCATGAAAATTTTAGGGATGGTAGACAGGATGAAAATAGAGGCCTGGGTATGGTTTTCAGCCAAATTTGAATGCATACAAAAATTTGGGTAACATTTTGGTGATTTCTACTGGATGTCAGCCTGCTAGACATGGAAAACCAGTGACCTTGACAATCCATTGGGCATGGGGTCATTCTGAACACAAAAACTCAAAATTCTCTCAGAGAGGTAGAATTGGAACTGTGCTCAGAGCACTTCTTAGAAAACAAGGACTAACTAGAAAGTAGGAAGAAAGCAAGAAAGCATTTTTACAAAATTTATAGAGAGGGATTAACCTCAAAATAGGGTTTCAAGTGGAAACCATTCACAGAAATAGGTAAGGGGACTCCCTCCATATTTGATAGTTGAAAAGCATTGGAGCCCCTGCATTCTGTGATTACAAATGGTCCACTCCAAAAGGAGTCAAATTTGGTGTGCCTGCTAGGTTTAGACCTAAACTCATCCCACTTGAGGACTATGTCTCCAACCTTGAAATTTCTAATTCTAGCCCTTCTATCAAAGCTCTTCTTTATTTGAATCTAATGGGACTCCATATCTTGCATTGAATTTCCTCTAAGTTCTTCTAATTCCATCAATTGAGCATATATGATCTGTAAGGGATCTTCTTCATCAAATAGGGCATACTGAGTAGCCAGGTCCAAAGCTGGTAATTCAAGTGAAATGGGCAACCTAGCCTCCTTACCATATACTAGTACATAAGGAGAATTACCAATGATTTTCTTTGGGGTAATTCTATTTAACCACAATGTAGACCTCAACTTAGTATGCCAATCTCTCTGATTATCTTATAGAATCTTCCTGATTATCCTAATCAGATTCTTATTGGTGGATTCTGCTAAGCCATTTCCTTGAGGGTAATAATTTGAACTAGTATTCAGATAGATGTCATTCTTGACTTCCCACTCTAAGACTTTAAGACCTATGAATGCCAAGGCATTATCTGAAATGATGGAATCAGGAGTGCCAAACCTATGAATTAAATCATCATAAAAGCTTAGGACAACACTCTCATTGGCCTCTTTCAATGCAATTGCTTCTATCCATCTAGTGAAATAATCTATTGCAGTAATTATCCACTTATGTCCTACACTAGATGGAGGATTAATCATGCCAATGAAATCTATACCCCACTTCATGAAGGGCTACTCTGTTCTGACTGGCTATAGGGGTAAGGATGCAAGCCTCTCTTTTCCTACAAACATGGCACACTTGATGCATCTCCTGACATAATCATGACTATCTTTAAAGATAGATGGCCAATAGTATCCAACCCTCATGATTTTAAAAGTAGTAGTCCTAGGAGAAAAGTGACCTCTGGAAGGTCCATCATGAAACTCAAATAGGACATCTACTATCTTTTCTGAATCTATGCATCTCAAAAAGACACCGCTGTGATCCTTTCTGAAAAGAACATCATCAATCAACACAAAAGGAATAGATTGTAACCTATAATACCTTCTTTTAGCTGAATCCAAACCTGTAGGACATTGTCCTATCTTCAAGTAATTGATCATATTAGGCAACCAACTTGTTGCCTTCGCTTGTTCTTCTTTAGAATGCACCACCAAAGATGCATCCATTTTCTCTGATTTCTTTGAACTTTCATCCTCTACCAAATGCTCACAAAGACCTCTTCCTCTAACCAGCTTGGTAGTTTGAATATCAATGTCATATTCCATCACCTTGGTGATCCAACTAGCTCTTTTCTCATTTAGGTCCTTGGAAAGCAAAAAATCTTTGACACTTGGATGAGTAACTTTTAAATGTACCTTGTTGTGGGTCAATAGATATCTGAAATTCTTAAGGCTCTTTACCACAACAAGTACATGTTTCTCTACAAAAGAGTATATTTGTTCATACTCCTCTAGACCTTTGCTAAAGAAAGCAATAGGCTGCTCCAATCCATCTAAATTTTCTTGAGTCAACATTGTAGATATGGCATCATGACCTCCATAAACATATAGGATAAAATCCTTATTGAAATTTGGGTTTAGGAGAGCAGGGGATTTCGTTAGGGCCTCTTTGATAGCCTGGAAATTGGCTTTCCCTCCTTTAATCCAACTGAAAGATGAACTCTTCTTTAACATGGCCGTCAAAGGCTTGAGTAAATCTGCAATGTTAGGCAAGAACCTCCTAACAAAATTAATCTTTCCTATGAAAGATTGGAGACTTTTCTTATGATGTGGTAGGGGTAGCTCTAAGATAGATGCAATTCTCTCAGGATCCACTATAATTCCTTCTCTGGATACTACATATCCCAATAATTTTCTTTCATGAACTGCAAACACACATTTCTTGGGATTAAGAGATATCCCAAATTCTCTACACCTTCCAAAAATCTTTCTGAAATGTTTGATATGATCTACTACATGCTTTGAATAGACAGTTATGTCATCCAAGTAGACCAACACAAACTTGTACATTAGGCTCTTAAAGGTCATATCCATTGCCTTTTGAAATGTAGCACCTACATTTGACAAACCAAAGGGCATCTTTTGATAAGCCATGGTTCCCCACTTGGTTGTAAATGCAGTCTTATATTGATCCTCTTCATTTACTAAGATTTGATTGTATCCTAAATAGCCATCCAATAATGAAAATCTCTCAGATCCAGAGACACATTGTAAGATTTTTTCCATAGAGGGTAGTGGGTGGTGGTCCTTTAATGAGGCCCTGTTAAGATCCCTAAAGTCAACACATAACCTCAGATCCCCATTCTTCTTCTTGACAGGAACAAGGTTGGAAACCCAACTAGTATGCTTGATGGGGTAGATGATACCACTTTCTATTAGTTTGAGTACTTCTTTATGCATAAGTGGCTCAAGCTTAGGATTAACAGGCCTTTGCTTTTGCCTCACTGGTTTGGCATTTGGTTCTAATTCAATAGTGTGTTGAGCAAGCGAAGGATCAAAACCTTTGAGATCCTCATATTGCCATGCAAAAACATCATTGAACTCTTTGAATAATTGAGTGTAAGCTTTCTTTTCCAATTCAGTGTTCACTTTTCCACATTGTAAGCTCTTACCTGGTTCCAACTCTAATTCAACACAATGTTCTTGTTGAACTACTAAGCCATCTTTGTTTTTCTTGACTTCATCATCCTTGTTGAAGACAGTCTCCAAAGTAATAAGACCTCTAGGCATCTTATTAGACTTGAGTTGTATCACTTGATCACAATAGTTTTGAGATAGCCTATCTTGATTGCACTTTGAAAAAACATCTTCTTCAAACAAGAATTGCAGGATTTGTTCATCATTGTCAAACACTTGCCAATTGACATCATTATTAGGAATAGAGGGTCTGACAATCACTTTGATATGCTGTTGATCCACTTCCTTTGAAATTCTATTTGGAATGTCATACTGGGATCCAAAAGCAGCTAACCTATCTACATTTTGATTTAGCTTTCTAGGGATGGCAACAATATTGAAAGTATGGAAATCTTCAATTGCATCCCACACTCTATGCTTGTATGCTTTCATGGTGTCATTCTTGGTTGCACTTATCCCTCTCACTTGGCTGACAACTAACTCACTGTCACCATAAACTTTTAAGGCCTTAAGCCCTCCTTTTCTAGCCCACTCTAGTCCATTGACTAGACTTTCATACTCTACAGTATTTCTAGTGCAGGAGAAACTGAATCTAAAGGTAGTATAATACCTTTCTCCTTTTGGGGACACTAGCATAGCACCACCACCAGAACCATGTCTACTTCTAGCTCCATCAAAAAATAGTTCCCAAACCTAATTGCTCTGATCTTCTAAATCAGTATCCACTTTGAGAAGGTTTGGCTCTATGACTCCACTCTCTTGTATCAAATAACTTCCCAAACCAAAATCCCAAATTGGATTTTCTTGGGCCTCTAAAGCTCTTTCATCTAGAAAAATATCAGGGATACTTTCTATCTTTGTGCTTGCTTCATTAATGGTTTGGAAGTCACTTCTATCAAATATAGGGTAGTTCACATTGATGGCATTGGACACATATGGCTCTATATGGTGTGCTACTAATGGTTCTGATTTAATGGTGACCTTGGTCCCATACCTTGTATGAAATAACATGTGAGACCAACCAGAAGATAGATAACTTCCTATCTTGGCTGTAAACTCCCTTGAAAGACATATAGTAAATAATGCAGGGAGATCTATGATATATATATTAAGGAGGATTGAGAAATTAGGACTAGCATGCAGGATTAGACTGGTATCCTTAGCCACACCTATAGTATTGACTGAGGATCCATCAAGTTGGGTAACCTTCTTTTGAAAGGGTTCATACCTTAGTCCTAATTGGTCAGCTACTTTCTTGGTCATTATAGTGCTAGTAGCTCCACTATCTACCATACAATTATGTACTAAAAATTTTCCAATGATTAAAGATACATAAAAGGGAGGTGGCATTGAATTCCTACCTTGTGTGGCATTGGCCTTGGAGTTGCTACTCGGAGCTTCCTTTTCTTGATCAGTGTTAACCAACACTAGCTTTGCAGCCTCTTTTGTAGGTTGAGGAGTTGCTACCTCTATCATGGCCTTCTTCAAGATTTCAGGTTGTCCTAGAAGATCCAAAGAGTCCCACATGGACATGGTGACATTCACCTTCTTCATGTTGTCTACAATATTAAATGGTGTCATAGTGTGTACTCTTTTTTGTATCTTTGGCATGATGGGCTCCACCTCTTTGGAATGCTAGCCTTCTTTGCTTGCAATGATAGGAGTCTCCTTAGGTGTGATGGGAGTAGCTTGTTGTAGTGGCTCTACAGATGTAGTGGCCTTGGCATTGGAATCTGCTCTCTCCATGTCTTGAGATCTTCTTTTTGCTCTCGTATAGGCAAAAAAAGCAACCTCATCATTGACTCCATTGAAGTCTAGTTGCTCCCAACTAAAAAGGGTAGTCTCATTCTCTTGTGATTCTTGTTGAGGCACTGACCCACTGGATGAAACCTCTGATTGAGCTTGTGAGGCATTTTGAACAATTAGAGCCTGGTTCATCCATCCATTTGAACATGTAGCCTGATTATGATGCTGATTACAAGGAAAACACCATTCATTCTCCATAGACATATTATTTTGACTAGGAACCATATCCCTCACTAGATTAGTAGAATTTAGAGGTGCATGGTTATATGATTGAAATGGTCTCTGATTAAAATTATGTCTTTGTCCTTGATAGCCTCCTTGGTATGGTGGCCTATTTTGTTGATAAGGTTGTCCTTGATTCTAATATTGTTGATTATGACCTTGGCCTTGTGTCTGAAATGGTGGTCTGATTCCTTGACCTTGCTTCTTTAGATTTGTGACCTCTTTAGTCAAGGTCTGCAACAATTTGGTCATTTCTTTCTGACAACTTTTTTGGCTTTTCTTTATCTCTTGTAACTCTTGAGACAAACTAGTCCTCAACTCTTGACCACTAGTACTAGCTTGGGGTGCCAATATGGTGGGAATAGGGGTAAATGGGAGTACTTGGGTAGGTGAAATGGGTTGAAGGCTAGGAAAAATGGGCATTGGAGGCCTTCTAACAATCATGCCTACTTGGATTAAACAATTTTTAGCCCTAACAACTATGTCAAAAGCTTGGGGTAGAGAAGTACCTCCCATAGACTGGATCATGACAGAAATTTGACCATTTAAACTTTGTAAATAGTAAAGAAAAGCATGTTCAATTGATGGTCTCACAGAGACTGGGATTCTATTCCATGTTTTGAGGAATCTACTATTGTAATCTGTCATTTGCTCTTGAGGGTCTCTCTTAATAGTTGTTAACTGTTCAACTAGAGACAAATTATCTGATTTATCCTCAAAATGTTTACTTAATACATCCCCTAACTCATCCCAAGAAGTAATAGAACCAACAGTTAGAGTTCTAAACCATTCTAGAGCTTTATCTTTTAAAGAGGCTGCTAATAACTTTGTGGCCACATCCTCTTGAGTAATGTTGTGTATGCTACAGATGGTGGTCACATCTCTTATGTGCTCGAAAGCAGTTGTCTACCCTTCACTAGTAAAATTGGGTATACTCTTGAGTGCCACCAAAGGCACATCATGATGTTGAGAAAAGGCCAATGGGCTGCCTTGGTTGAATGGTGCAAAAGCAAATTGTCTTGCCATTGTAGGTGCTGGAATCTGAAGATTGACAACTATATGAGCTGTATTTGTTGCTGGATTTGAATCTTCTTCTAGATCTCTGGTTAGAGACCTGCCTCTTCTTCTAGAATGAAAGGGAAAAAGTCTCCTTTCTGAAGTATCAGGAGGTGTAGATTGAACTCTTCTTGTAGGAGATGTTCTTTGAGTTGACCTGCCTTTATGACTTCTTCTTGAGGGAAACTCTAAAAATTAGGTAGGCTTTGAGCTTCTAGTCTCTATCTTTCTCATAAAACTTTGAACAAGGTAGCCTCTGATCTTTGAATAGTGGAGTCACCAGATATACTTGATAGAATGGCTTCTAAAAGCCTGCACTATGCAATTTGCATATTAGAGATGGCATATCTTTGAATTTGAATAACTTCTAGTCCCACCGAGCATGCCAAAATTGTCATACACTAAGTTTGCACCTTTGTCTCAAGCTCTCTTGGTCTTGATAACTCAGTATAACATGGGAATCATCTCTAGGTTGTGGGACCTTTGCTAACTGAGATGAAACCTCCAGGTTCTAGGCTGGTTCCCCTTGGATAATCACCCTAATTTTCTTTTAGACATGAAAGTAAAACTTTTGGAGGGAAAGGGATAGAAGGAATGTTTTTAAGGGAAATGACTTGAAAGCAAACAACCTACTAGGTGATGCACTAAAACTAGGGTTTGGATCTCAGTATGTAGGAATGAAATCAATGAAAAACTCAAGTCTAGTAGGTCACAACTTACTGAATAGGCTTGCATAAATATTTCATAAGAGGGCCTGAGAATGAGGCACAACTTATGACCTGCAAACAAACATTCACTTCTACAACTCGGTGTAGGATTGAGACAAGACTGTTAAGGTGGCTAAGGTATACCCACAAGAACATCTAAATCAGATCAAACACAGTAACACACAAAATTGCAGAAAGCAAGAGGGATCAAGAACCCTAAAATGATCACTGAAAACATGCATATACTTTAATCCAATAAGATATAATACCAACAAGGAAGCATAGGGACATGAAGGATTGTCACAAAATACCTCTGCAATATTTGAATCATCAATGGGATAAATAAAACTGTATAAGCCAAAGGGTAGAAATGATACCATAGATGGCCCTTAAGAAAGTATGAATTTCTTCTACAAATTGTCCAACTCTTGAGCTCAAAAGGCTCCAAAATAATATATACACACTCAACTGCATGCAGGAAAGAGTCAAAATTAACCTAACTAGGGTTACAGATCTACAATAATGTCAAACCCTAAAGGTACACTAATTACTCATCATGAAAATCTCTGAGAACACTGGCCAATAGATCAGATCTTTCTCTTTGCGTGTTGATCCTAGACTGAGTCCACCTGCAGACACAACAACTTCAACCCATCTACCCACCTGCAACTCCACTAAGCCATGAAGGATTCAAATCCGATCTATTTCCCTGGAAGAGGTACTATTTGAAAAGGTGGTGCCAACTCCTTCTAGCACTTCTTGGTGGGAAAATGTGGCACAGTACCCTGCAACGCTAGCCAATAGTCACCTCCATCACCCTCTCAACCACAACTATCCTGAGAATTAAACTTCGGAGCTGACCAACATCTTGCATGGATGAAAGAATGTAAAGGTCTAGCAAAACCCTCATAGAGATATTCAAATTTGAATATTAATAGCTAGTAGATATATTTTAAAATGTGACCATCGATGAAAAACCTTCCTGGCAGATGAATGGCCTAGATGCACCCTTTAAGATAGTCTAAAACCCTTGTGACAAGTCAACCACCACCGTGGTAGTCAACAACCAATAAAAAATGAGCAAATCAGTGTCTCTGACAAATCAGACCCATGATCCTAAAAAGCACCATCGGATGGCTGTCGCTATACCGCCATCATAACGATCAAGCATCTTATGTCTCCGATATAACGACAACCGTGAGATCTGATTGTGTTTTACCTTCTTAGAAACCCCTGACCCCATGGGCCCACTGACATCAGCCATGTTGCATATCAAACAACTAATCAAACTTTGCCATTTCAGATACACGTTGTATTTGTCTGACATCGGACCCACCACTTGAGATACCGATCTAACAGCGGGCGTATGATCTCATAGCCCCAAAATATGCTTTACACTTCTACGCCAACTGTAGATCCTTACCTTTCTAAGACTCCTCTGACAACGGACCCACAACAAATCTAGTCATCACCACATGGACCAACCAAATTCAAGCAAGTCAGCACATAAGGACCCACTAAAAGAAGTTCTGACACCAACCAAGATCGGTGGTTGTCGTAAGATCATGAGCCCTGACACAAACCCTTGCGAAGATATGCTAGCCCTCGATCCTTTGCAGATGTCATAGCCTCCCGACCGCTAAAAGGGCCTAGCCCCACTGACAACCTTCCACCTGTATTCAACCTCAGCCAATCACTGGCCGCCAAAATGGATCGACATATCATTTGTCTTTGACCCAAGACCCACTGACAGAAGCCAGGCAATAAAGTAAGATCTACGGCTGTTGCTATATCACCATGATAAAACACGTACATCTTGAGCCCCCGATATAATGACGACCACATGATCTGACTGGAACTTAACTCACCAAGGAAGATGGCCCCACTGACAACCTTCCGAATCAAACACCATCGATGAATCAGGAGTTGCCAAATTAGATGAGGTGGCACCGGCTCCACTGACACGTTAAACTCTACAGGTAGAAGAAATCGATGATCATCACAAGATCTCAAGGAATCTTTCGACCCTATGAGATCTTGCGACAACTGTCAAATTAAGAATCTTGATCTGGCTGCTTGGACTAAGACTGCAAACTTAAACAGTAACCGCTCATGAGATCGTTGAGTGTTTAGAGGTTAACCGCTAGGAATCTGAGACTTGGTGACTAAAGGATTAATAAAGACATGTGCAAATTGGGGACTTAAGTGATCAGGAAGAGGTAACATGAAAATATAACAGGGCCAAAGGGTTTTTTGGATTTTGAATACCAACGGCTAGTTTTTAAACCTTTCAATTGCAGACCAAAGAGTAAAATAATTTGCAGAGACCAGAAAACATACAATAAATTTGTGAAAATATCAAGGATGGTAGATAGGATGAAAATAGAGGCCTGGGTATGGTTTTCAGCCAAATTTGAATGCACACAAAAATTTGGGTAATAGTAACATAAATGGTCCTAGAGTGTCTTAAAGGGTTGTGGGTAACATAAGATGTCATAAGTTCTAGATAAGGGTCCTAGAGTGTCTTAAGGCATTGTGGGCAACATAAGCTGTCATAAGCAATAGATAAAGGTCCTAGAGTGTCTTAAGAGGTCATGGGTAACATAAGTGGTCCTAGAGTGTCTTAAAGGGCCATGGGTAACATAAGATGTCATAAGCTATAGATAAAGGTCCTAGAGTGTCTTAAGGGGTCATGGGTAACATAAGATGTCATAAGCTATAGATAAAGGTCCTAGAGTATCTTAAGGGGTCATGGGTAACATAAGATGTCATAAGCTATAGATAAGGGTCATAGAGTGTCTTAAGGCATCATGGGTAGCATAAGATGTCATAAGGTATAGATAAGGGTCTTAGAGTGTCTTAAGGGGTCGTGGGTAACTTAAGATGTCATAAGCTATAGATAAGGGTCCTTGATGCAGGAGCATCCTGGGTGTAAGAGCAATCTTGCATCACCCAAAAAAATATTTCTATTTTTGACTTCAATAAGGGCTATCCTATGCAGAGCTGCTATTTATGGAAAGTTACTATTTTTTGGTAATTTTTGCATGTGCTCAGAATGATATGATTTCTTTCTTGGAGGTTCATTTTGGTCATATAAGTCTACCAGTAAAGTTTCATTGCCAGATCAAGTGTATATTGGAAGATATTGAAGATTTTCAGTATTGGCAGCAAGGTACAGAAACTTTGAACTCAGTTTTGAAGGCTTTAGAGGCCTCAGATGAGGTCAAAAATTTGGGTGACCGGCGCTTGTGCAGGTCAAGCCTATAGAGCACTTCGTGGCATTTTCAAAATAGGGTTATAATAGTCAATCGGGTCAACTGGTGATGACTTATGGTCTCCGAAAGTCGGGTCACCTGAAATGGTGAAAAATAATTTTCTTTCAAAATTTATGTTTGGGTTTCAAAAGTTATTTTGAGCCGACTTTGATGTAATAAATTGAAAAGTAAAATAATTCTAAGTTTGGTCGGCCCTTAGGGCTAAATTTCTGGAACCTTCTCGGGAGGTGGAAATTGCCTATATAAGGAAGGCTGTATTGTTGTCTTAGGCAGTTCAGAATAGTTCTGGGTAATAGTTCGAGGCTTTATCCTACAGAATATTGTAAGGGAATGCCAATGTGGCTTTGCATGTTGTAATTCTAAAAATTTGTAATTCCACATTTATGGAGATAATAAGAAGCCAATTTTCTGTTCTTGCATATTATTGTTGTTGTTTCTCTATGTCTGTTATGTGTGTGTGGTATTAAGGGGAGCACCCTTCATCAAGTGGTATCAGAGCAAGTTTTCTTGAGTGTGTAAACAGATCACCGACTATGAGGTATTTTGCACTAGGACCGTGGTTAGGGTTTCAGCGCGCATCACGAAAATGCCTCCATGAAGAGAACGTGGTGGAAGAGCTAGTGCTGTGACACCTGAGGTTAGAGAGCTACAGAGACAAGTGCGAGCATTGCAAGAAGAGATTCACAAAGGAATGAATCTTAATGTCAAAGATGAAAGTGAGGATGAAGCCGAAGAAGAATATCAAGAAGGAGAAGTTGAAATTATGAACCAGGATGAAGAAAGACTTTTTCGGGCGATTTCCAAGATTAGAAAAAGACCTAAGATTGAAGTTCCTACATTTTCTAGAAATCTTAACCCAGAGGAATTGATCGACTGGATCAATGAATGTGAAGAATATTTTGAGTATGAAGATGTCGAAGATCCTGATAGGGTCAAATTTGCGAAGGCCAGACTGAAAGGTCATGCGAAGATATGGTGGCAAGAGATTCAGTTGGAGTGAAATAGAAGGGGAAAAGAGAAAATCACGAGATGGGATCGGATGGTGGATAAATTGAAGTGACAGTTCATTCATGTTGATTATGAGCTTGACCTACTGAAGAAACTGCAAAGTTTGAAGCAAGCAAGAAGATCTGTTCAGGAGTATACAGAGGAGTTCTATCGACTACTCATTAGAACAGGCCTTGCAGAAGCTGATAAGGAGAAAGTTGCCTGATACCTTAATGGGTTAAGGCCAAGCATTCAGGAGGAGCTGAATCTGGATCGAATGAACAGTATTGAAGAGGCATACCAGTTTGCCCTAAAAGTAGAGGAAATGCTGAACAAGAAGTTTGAGAGCAGAAAAAATGGAAGAGGTCGTGGTGGAAGATCTGGCGGACGGTCATATGGTGGCCGAAATGAAGATCTGAAAAAGAAGGATGAGGCCAGTAGCAGTCAGAATCAGAGAAGAAACAATTTCAGTCACTTCCAGGATCAGAATAATAGAGATCAAAGAGGAAGGGGAAGAGGACAAGGATCTGGAAGAGGTGGCTTCCGTGGAACATGTTTTCACTGTGGAGAAGAAGGTCATAGGGCATTTGAATGTCCTCAGCGCCAAGGCAAAATAGATAAGAGAAATGAAGGCCAGGCCAGAGTTGCACATGTAGATGAAGATGCTAGATCATCAAATTCTGAAGATGCTGAAAAAGGAGAAACGCTAATTAACAGAAGAGTCTTGCTGAGTGGTGAGAACGAACCTGAACAAAGGAGGAGCTTATTTCGCACTCGATGCAAGTGTGAGGTAAATGTTGTGATGTGATTATCGATAGTGGAAGCACTGACAATTTGCTGTCAAAAGAGATGGTGACAAAGTTGAAGCTTAAGAGACAGAAACACCCACATCCATATCGGATTGCCTGGGTGCAGGATGACCACAAGGTCATGGTCAATGAACAATGCCAGGTGAAGTTCAAAATTGGTGGATACCAAGATGAGGTACTGTGTGATATCATATCTATGGATGCATGTCATATGTTGTTGGGTAGACCATGGCAGTTTGACAGATGTGCTGTACATGATGGTTGTGCGAATATCTATTCCCTGACAAAGGATGGAGTGCGACATAAGCTAAAAGCATTGAAGGAGACTGAAGAAAAGGTATGTGGTAATGAAAGAATAACATTTGTTGATGGAAGAAAATTTCTAGATGGTATGAGGCATGAGCATGTATGTTTTTCTTTAATTCCAAAAGTTGGTAAAGAGAAAGTAGAAGATGTTCCTGTAGAAGTTGCAGATTTGTTGAATGAGTTTCAGGATATTGTATCTGATAACGTGCCTGATGGATTACCACCAGTCAGGAAGATCAGTCATCAGATGGACTTGATCCCAGGAGCGAGTTTGCCGAATAAGGTAGCACACAGAATGACACTTGCAGAAAGTGAGGAGTTGAACAGACAAGTACATGAACTATTACAGAAGGGGTTGATTCGAGAGAGTCTGAGTCCCTTTGCTGTACCAGCAGTATTAGCACCAAAGAAGAATGGAGATTGGAGGATGTGTACAGATTCCAGAGCAATAAACAAGATCATAATCAAGTATAGGTTTCTATTGCCACGAATGGATGATATTATAGATTGTTTGAGTGGAGCTGTGTATTTCTCGAAGATAGATCTGAAGAGTGGATATCATCAGATTCGGATCAGATAAGGAGATGAATGGAAGACTGCCTTCAAGACAAAGGAAGGACTGTATGAGTGGTTAGTCATGCCTTTTGGGCTAACCAATGCACCGAGCACTTTCATGCGGCTCATGAACGAGGTTCTGAAAGAATTTCTGGGTAAGTTTGTCATTGTTTACCTAGATGATATTTTGATCTTTAGTAAGACATTGGATGAGCATATGATGCATATTCGTATGGTATTTGAGAAGTTGAGAGAAGAGAAATTGTTGATTAATTTGAAGAAGTGCAATTTTGTGAAAAAAGAGTTAGTGTATTTGGGATTTGTAGTTTCAGCAGAAGGTCTAAAAATGGACCCAGAGAAGGTACAGGCTATCCTTGAATGGCCTACCCCAAGCCTGTAGAGCGCTTCGTGGTATTTTTGAAATGGGGTTATAATAGTCAATCAGGTCAACTGGTGATGACTTATGATCTCCGAAAGTCGGGTCACCTGAAATTGCGGAAAATAATTTTCCTTCAAAATTTATGTTCGGGTTTCAAAAGCTATTTTGAGCTGACTTTAATGTAATAAATTGAAAAATAAAATAATTCTAAGTTTGGTCGGCCCTTAGGGCTAAATTTCGGGAACCTTTTCGGGAGGTGGAAATTGCCTATATAAGGAAGGCTGTATTGTTGTCTTAGGCAGTTCAGAATAGTTCTAGGTAATAGTTCGAGGCTTTGTCCTTCAGAATATTGTAAGAGAATGCCCATGTGGCTTTGCATGTTGTAATTCTAAAAATTTATAATTCCACATTTGTGGAGATAATAAGAAGCCAATTTTCTATTTTTGCATATTATTGTTGTTGTTTCTCTATGTCTGTTATGTGTGTGTGGTATTAAGGGGAGCACCCTTCATCAAGTGGTATCAGAGAAGGTTTTCTTGAGTGTGTAAACAGATCACCGACTCTGAGGTAGTTTGCACCAGGATCGTGGTTAGGGTTTCAACGCGCATCGTGAAAATGCCTCCACGAAGAGAACGTGGTGGAAGAGCTGGTGCTGTGACACTTGAGGTTAGAGAGCTGCAGAGACAAGTGCGAGCATTGCAAGAAGAGATTCACAGAGGAATGAATCTTAATGTCAGAGATGAAAGTGAGGATGAAGCCGAAGAAGAATATCAAGAAGGAGAAGTTGAAATTGTGAACCAGGAGGAAGAAAGACTTTTTCGGGCAATTTCCAAGATTGGGAAAAGACCTAAGATTGAGGTTCCTACATTTTCTGAAAATCTTAACTCAAAGGAATTGATCGACTGGATCAATGAATGTGAAGAATATTTTGAGTATGAAGATGTCGAGGATCCTGATAGGGTCAAATTTGCGAAGGCCAGACTGAAAGGTCATGTGAAGATATGGTGGCAAAAGATTCAGTTGGAGCGAAATAGAAGGAGAAAGGAGAAAATGACGAGATGGGATCGGATGGTGGATAAATTGAAGTGACAGTTCATTCTTGTTGATTATGAGCTTGACCTACTGAAGAAAATGTAAAGTTTGAAGCAAGCAGGAAGATCTGTTGAGGAGTATACAGAGGAGTTCTATCGACTCCTCATTAGAAAAGGCCATGCAGAAGCTGATAAGGAGAAAGTTGCCTGATACCTTAATGGGTTAAGGCCAAACATTCAGGAAGAGATGAATCTGGTTCGAATGAACAGTATTGAAGAGACATACCAGTTTGCCTTAAAAGTAGAGGAAAAGTTGAACAAGAAGTTTGAGAGCAGACAAAATGGAAGAGGTCATGGTGGAAGATCTGGTGGACGGTCATATGGTGGCCGAAATGAAGATCCGAAAAAGAAGGATGAGGCCAGTAGCAGTCAGAATCAGAGAGGAAACAATTCCAGTCGCTTCCAGGATCTGAATAATAGAGATCAAAGAGGAAGGGGAAGAGGACAAGGATCTGGAAGAGGTGGCTTCTGTGGAACATGTTTTCACTATGGAGAAGAAGGTCATAGGGCATTTGAATGTCCTTAGCGCCAAGGTAGAATAGACAGGAGAAATGAAGGCCAGGCCAGAGTTGCACATGTAGATGAAGATGCTAGATCATCAAATTCTGAAGATGCTGAAAGAAGAGAAATGCTAATTAACAGAAGAGTCTTGCTAAGCGGTGAGAACGAACCTGAACAAAAGAGAAGCACACAGAATGACACCTGCAGAAAGTGAGGAGTTGAACAGACAAGTACATGAACTATTATAGAAGGGGTTGATTCGAGAGAGTCTGAGTCCCTGTGCTGTACCAGTGGTATTAGCACCAAAGAAGAATGGAGAGTGGAGGATGTGTATAGATTCCAGAGCAATAAACAAAATCACAATCAAGTATAGGTTTCTATTGCCACGAATGGATGATATTATGGATTGTTTGAGTGGAGTTGTGTATTTCTTGAAGATAGATCTAAAGAGCGGATATCATCAGATTCGGATCAGAGAAGGAGATGAATGGAAGACTGCCCTCAAGACAAAGGAAGGATTGTATGAGTGGTTAGTCATGCCTTTTGGGCTAACCAATGCACCGAGCACTTTCATGCGGCTCATGAATGAGGTTCTGAAATAATTTCTGGGTAAGTTTGTCATTATTTACCTAGATGATATTTTGATCTTTAGTAAGACATTGGATGAGCATATGATGCATATTCGTATGGTATTTGAGAAGTTGAGAGAAGAAAAATTGTTGATTAATTTGAATAAGTGCAGTTTTGTGAAGAAAGAGTTAGTGTATTTGGGATTTCTAGTTTCAGTAGAAGGTCTAAAAATAGACCCAGAGAAGGTACAGGCTATCCTTGAATGGCCTACCCCAAGGAGTGCTACCAAGGTAAGATCTTTTCATGGTCTAGCTAGCTTTTACAGAAATTTTATCAGAAATTTTAGCAGTATTTGTGGACCCTTGACTGAAACAATGAGAGGGGATAGAAAAGAGTTTAAGTGGACTAATGGGGCAAAAAGAGTTTTTAATTGTTGAAACAAAAAGTTACAGAACAACCTATTTTAGCACTTCCAGATTTTAATAAAGTGTTTCAAGTAGATTGTGATGCTAGTGGTACTGCAATAGGAGCTGTTATGAGCCAAAAAGGTAAACCTGTTGCTTATTTCAGTGAGAAGTTAAATGATGCAAAGAGGAAATATTCTGTTTATGATCAATAATTTTATGCTATAGTTCAGGCACTAAAGAAGTGGAGACATTATCTGCTTCCTAAGGAGTTTTTTTTGTATACTGATCATCAAGCTTTGCAATATTTGAATAGTCAAGGAAAGTTGAATCAGAGGCATTTGAAATGGGTTGAGTTTTTGCAGAGTTATACATTTATTTTGAAACATAGGAGTGGAAAGTCTAATAGGGTTGCAGATGCTCTTAGCAGAAGGCAACTATTGCTGACATAAATACAGATTGAAGTGGTTGGGTTCAAGGAACTCAAGAATTTATATCCAGAGGATCCTGATTTTGGTGAAGCTTGAAAAGCTTGTACAGAACCTGTTACTCTAGACAGGATGAAATGGTTGGATTTCATCATCTAGGATGATATGCTATTCAGAGGGAGTCAGTTGTGCATTCCACGAAGTTCTATGAGGGAGAATCTCATCAAGGAGAAGCATAGTGGAGGATTGGTTGGATATTTTGGTCGTGATAAAACCCTTGCTTTGGTTGGTGAGAATTATTATTGACCAAAATTGCAGTAAGATGTGAAGAAGTTTGTACAGAGTTCCAGAGTATGTCAGATGGCAAAAGGAGTGAAGCAGAATACAAGGTTGTATCAGCCATTACCTATACCAGAGAAGTCTTGGGAGGATATCAGTATGGACTTTGTTCTTGGTTTACTGAGGACTCAGCGGGGACATGATTCAATTTTTGTGGTGGTTGACAGATTTTCAAAGATGGCACATTTCATTCCCTGCAAGAAAACTAATGATGTTGTTCATCTAGCAGAATTGTTTTTCAGAGAAGTAGTGAGACTTCATGGTTTTCCAAAGACCATAGTTTCAAATCGAGACACTAAGTTTGTTGGATATTTCTAGCGTACGTTGTGGAAGAAGTTGAAGATAGATTTGAAGTTCAGTTCATCACATCATCCACAAACTGATGGACAGAAAGAGGTGGTAAATAGGAGTTTAGGAAATTTGCTGAGATGTTTGGTTGGAGATAAGCCAACAAGATGGGATTTGATTTTACCACAGGCGGAATTTGCATACAATAATTCTGTCAATAGGAGCACTGGTAAATCACTATTCTAGATTGTATATGGAAGTAGTCCAAGAAATGCATCTGAATTGAGAAAGATAGATAAAGGAGAAATAAGTAGTGCTGAAGCTGAGGATTTTGCAGAACACTTGAAGAACATCCATGAGGAGGTGAGGAAGCATATTACCAAGATGAACGCACAGTATAAGGCTAAGGCAGATGAGAAAAGGAGGTATAAAGAATTTCAGGTTGGTGATGAAGTCATGGTTCATTTGCAGAAGGAGCGGTTTCCAGTTGGTACATATAACAAGCTGAAAATGAAGAAGTTCAGACCATGTAGGATACTGAAGAAACATGATTCAGGAAATGCATATGAGGTAGAATTGCCTACTGAGCTAAATATTTCACCAGTGTTTAACATTTCAGATCTGATAGAGTATCATGAAGGAGGTGTTGAAGATGAGATCACAGCAGCACAGTGGAGTATTCCAGCAACTAGTTCAGATACTAAGGAGATCGAAGATATACTAGACAGTCGTGTTGGCAGAAGCACAAGGAACAAGACATATGAAGAATATCTGGTCAAGTGGAAAGGATGACCTGTTGAAGATTCATCATGGCTGACAAAGGAGGAGGTTAGCCATCTTAGTTTTTCTCTGCACACCTGAGACGTGACAGGGTCACTTCTCAAATTACCCTGGGTGTCTGATGCAGGAGCATCCTGGGTGTAAGAGCAATCTTGCATCACCCAAAAAAATATTTTTATTTTTGTGTTCAATAAGGGCTATCCTGTGCAGAGCTCCTATTTATGGAAAGTTACTATTTTTTGGTAATTTTCGTATGTGCTCAGAATGATATGATTTCTTTCTTGGAGGTTCATTTTGGTCATATAAGTCTGTCAGTAAAGTTTCATTGCCAGATCAAGTGTATATTGGAAGATATTGAAGATTTTTGGTATTGGAAGCAGGGTAGAGAAATATTGAACTCAGTTTTGAAGGCTTTAGAGGCCCCGAATGAGGTCAAAAATTTGGGTGATGGGTGCTTGTGCAAGTTAAGCCTGTAGAGCGATTCATGGCATTTCTGAAATGGGGTTATAATAGTCAATCGGGTCAACTGGTGATGACTTATGGTCTCCGGAAGTCAGGTCACCTGAAATGGCAGAAAATAATTTTCCTTCAAAATTTATGTTCGGGTTTCAAAAGTTATTTTGAGCCGACTTTGATGTAATAAATTGAAAAATAAAATAATTCTAAGTTTGATCTGCCCTTAGGGCTAAATTTTTGGAACCTTCTCGGGAGGTGGAAATTGCCTATATAAGGAAGGTTGTATTGTTGTCTTAGGCAGTTCAGAATAGTTCTGGGTAATAATTCGAGGTTTTGTGCTATAGAATATTGTAAGGGAATGCCCATGTGGCTTTGCATGTTGTAATTCTAAAAATTTATAATTCCACATTTGTGGAGATAATAAGAAGCCAATTTTCTGTTCTTACATATTATTGTTGTTGTTTCTCTATGTCTGTTATCTGTGTGTGGTATTAAGGGGAGCACCTTTCATCAAGTGGTATCAGAGAAAGTTTTCTTGAGTGTGTAAACAGATCACCGACTGTGAGGTAGTTTGCACCAGGACCGTGGTTAGGGTTTCAGCGTGCATCGCAAAAATGCCTCTACGAAAAGAACGTGGCGGAAGAGCTGGTGCTGTGACACCTGAGGTTAGAGAGCTGTAGAGACAAGTGTGAGCATTGCAAGAAGAGATTCGCAGAGGAATGAATCTTAATATCAGAGATGAAAGCGAGGATGAAGCCAAAGAAGAATATCAAGAAGGAGAAGTTAAAATTGTGAACCAGGAGGAAGAAAGACTTTTTCGGTCGATTTCTAAGATTGGGAAAAGACCTAAGATTGAGGTTCTTACATTTTATGGAAATCTTAACCCAGAAGAATTGATCGACTGGATCAATGAATGTGAAAAATATTTTGAGTATGAAGATGTCGAGGATCCTGATAGGGTCAAATTGGCGAAGGCCAGACTGAAAGGTCATGCGAACATATGGTGGCAAAAGATTCAGTTGGAGCGAAATAGAAGGGGAAAGGAGAAAATCACGAGATGGGATCGGATGGTGGATAAATTGAAGCGATAGTTCATTCCTGTTGATTATGAGCTTGACCTACTGAAGAAAATGCAAAGTTTGAAGCAAGCAGGAAGATCTGTTCAGGAGTATACAGAGGAGTTCTATCGACTCCTCATTAGAATAGGCCATGCAGAA
Source organism: Chamaecyparis obtusa (assembly GCA_027943335.1). Lineage (NCBI taxonomy): Eukaryota > Viridiplantae > Streptophyta > Pinopsida > Cupressales > Cupressaceae > Chamaecyparis > Chamaecyparis obtusa. The sequence goes on from BSBK01000480.1 coordinate 244,383, forward strand.
GCTGATAAGGAGAAAGTTGCTCGATACCTTAATGGGTTAAGGCCAAGCATTCAGGAGGAGCTGAATCTGGTTCGAATGAACAGTATTGAAAAGGCATACCAGTTTGCCCTAAAAGTAGAGGAAAAGCTGAACAAGAAGTTTGAGAGCAAACAAAATGGAAGAGGTCGTGGTGAAAGATCTGGCAGATGGTCATATGGTGGCCGAAATGAAGATCCGAAAAAGAAAGATGAGGCCAGTAGCAGTCAGAATCAGAGAGGAAACAATTCCAGTCGCTTCCAGGATCAGAATAATAGAGATCAAAGAGGAAGGGGAAGAGGACAAGGATCTGGAAGAGGTGGCTTCCGTGGAACATATTTTCACTTTGGAGAAGAAGGTCATAGGGCATTTGAATGTCCTCAGTGCCAAGGCAGAATAGACAGGAGAAATGAAGGCCAGACCAGAGTTGGACATGTAGATGAAGATGCTAGATCATCAAATTCTGAAGATGCTGAAAGAGGAGAAATGCTAATTAATAGAAGAGTCTTGCCGAGTGGTGAGAACGAACCTGAACAAAGGAGGAGCCTATTTCGCACTCGATGCAAGTGTGAGGGTAAATGCTGTGATGTGATTATCGATAGTGGAAGCATTGACAATTTGGTGTCAGAAGAGATGGTGACAAAGTTGAAGCTTAAGAGACAAAAACACCCACATCCATATCAGATTGCCTGGGTGCAGGATGACCACAAGGTCATGGTCAATGAACAATGCCAGGTGAAGTTCAAGATTGGTGGATACCAAGATGAGGTACTGTGTGATATCATATTTATGGATGCATGTCATATGTTGTTGGGTAGACCATGGCAGTTTGACAGATGTGTTGTACATGATGGTCGTGCGAATACCTATTCCCTGACAAAGGATGGAGTGTGACATAAGCTAAAAGCATTGAAGGAGACTGAAGAAAAGGTATGTGGTAATGCAAGAATAACATTTGTTGATGGAAGAAAATTTCTAGATGGTATGAGGCATGAGCATGTATGCTTTGATTTAATTCCAAAAGTTGGTAAAGAGGAAGTAGAAGATGTTCCTGTACAAGTTGCAGATTTGTTGAATGAGTTTCAGGATATTGTATCCGATAACATGCCTGATGGATTACCACCAGTCAGGAAGATCAGTCATCAGATGGACTTGATCCCAAGAGCGAGATTTCTGAATAAGGCAGCACACAGAATGACACTTGCAGAAAGTGAGGAGTTGAACAGACAAGTACATGAACTATTACAGAAGGGGTTGATTCGAGAGAGTCTGAGTCCCTGTGCTGTACCAGCGGTATTAGCACCAAAGAAGAATGGAGAGTGGAGGATGTGTACAGATTCCAAAGCAATAAACAAGATCACAATCAAGTATAGGTTTTTATTGCCATGAATGGATGATATTATGGATTGTTTGAGTGGAGCTGTGTATTTCTCAAAGATAGATCTGAAGAGTGGATATCATCAGATTCAGATCAGAGAAGGAGATGAATGGAAGACTACCTTCAAGACAAAGGAAGGACTGTATGAGTGGTTAGTCATACCTTTTGAGCTAACCAATGCACCGAGCACTTTCATGCAGCTCATGAACGAGGTTCTGAAAGAATTTCTGGGTAAGTTTGTCATTGTTTACCTAGATGATATTTTGATCTTTAGTAAGACATTGGATGAGCATATGATGCATATTCGTATGGTATTTGAGAAGTTGAGAGAAGAGAAATTGTTGATTAATTTGAAGAAGTGCAATTTTGTGAAGAAAGAGTTAGTGTATTTGAGATTTGTAGTTTCAGCAAAAGGTCTAAAAATGGACCCAGAGAAGGTACAGGCTATTCTTGAATGGCCTACCCCAAGGAGTACTATCAAGGTAAGATCTTTTCATGGTCTAGCTAGCTTTTACAGAAAATTTATCAGAAATTTTAGCAGTATTTGTGGACCCTTGACTGAAACAATGAGAGGGGATAGAAAAGAGTTTAAGTGGACTAATGGGGCAGAAAAGAGTTTTCAATTGTTGAAACAAAAAGTTACAGAACAACATGTTTTAGCACTTCCAGATTTTAATAAGGTGTTTCAAGTAGATTGTGATGCTAGTGGTACTGCAATAGGAGCTGTTATGAGCCAAGAAGGTAAACCTGTTGCTTATTTCAGTGAGAAGTTAAATGATGCCAAGAGGAAATATTCTATTTATGATCAGGAATTTTATGCTATAGTTCAGGCATTAAAGAAGTGGAGACATTATCTGCTTCCTAAGGAGTTTGTTTTGTATACTGATCATCAAGCTTTGCAATATTTGAATAGTCAAGGAAAGTTGAATCAGAGGCATTTGAAATAGGTTGAGTTTTTGCAGAGTTATACATTTGTTTTGAAACACAGGAGTGGAAAGTCTAATAGGGTTGCAGATGCTCTTAGCAGAAGGCAACTATTGCTGACAGAAATGCAGATTGAAGTGGTTGGGTTCAAGGAACTCAAGAATTTGTATCCAGAGGATCCTGATTTTGGTGAAGCTTGGAAAGCTTGTACAGAACCTGTTACTCTAGATAGGATGAAATGGTTGGATTTCATCATCCAGGATGATATGCTATTCAGAAGGAGTTAGTTGTGCATTCCATGAAGTTCTATGAGGGAGAATCTCATCAAGGAGAAGCATAGTGGAGGATTGGCTGGACATTTTGGTCATGATAAAACCCTTGCTTTAGTTGGTGAGAATTATTATTGGCCACAATTGCAGCAAGATGTGAAGAAGTTTGTACAGAGTTGCAGAGTATGTCAGATGGCGAAAGGAGCGAAGCAAAATATAGGGTTGTATCAGCCATTACCTATACCAGAGAAGCCTTGGGAGGATATCAGTATGGACTTTGTTCTTGGTTTACCGAGGACTCAGCGGGGACATGATTCAATTTTTGTGGTGGTTGGTAGATTTTCAAAGATGGCACATTTCATTCCCTGCAAGAAGACTAATGATGCTGTTCATGTAGCAGAATTGTTTTTCAGAGAAGTAGTGAGACTTCGTGGTTTGCCAAAGACCATAGTTTCAGATCGAGACACTAAGTTTGTTGGATATTTCTGGCGTACATTATGGAAGAAGTTGAAGGTAGATTTGAAGTTCAGTTTATCACATCATCCACAGACTGATGGACAGACAGAGGTGGTGAATAGGAGTTTGGAAAATTTGCTGAGATGTTTGGTTGGAGATAAGCCAACAGGATGGGATTTGATTTTACCATAGGTGGAATTTGCATACAATAATTCTATCAACAGGAGCACTGGTAAATCACCATTCCAGATTGTATATGGAAGTAGTCCAAGAAATGTATCTGAATTGAGAAAGATAGATAAAGGAGAAATAAGTAGTGCTGAAGCTGAGGATTTTGTAGAACACTTGAAGAACATCTATGAGGAGGTGAGGAAGCATATTACCAAGATGAATGCACAGTATAAGGCTAAGGTAGATGAGAAAAGGAGGTATAAGGAATTTCAGGTTAGTGATGAAGTCATGGTTCATTTGCGGAAGGAGCGATTTTCAGTTGGTACATATAACAAGCTGAAAATGAAGAAGTTCAGACCATGTAGGATACTGAAGAAACATGATTCAGGAAATGCATATGAGGTAGAATTGCCTACTGAGCTAAATATTTCACCAGTGTTTAACATTTCAGATCTGACAGAGTATCATGAAGGAGGTGTTGAAGATGAGATCACAGCAGCACAGTGGAGTATTCCAGCAACTAGTTCAGATACTAAGGAGATCGAAGATATACTGGACAGTCGTGTTGGCAGAAGCACAAGGAACAGGACATATGAAGAATATCTGGTCAAGTGGAAAGGATGACCTGTTGAAGATTCATCATGGCTGACAAAGGAGGAGGTTAGCCATCTTGGTTTTCCTCTGCACACCTGAGACGTGACAGGGTCACTTCTCAAATTACCCTGGGTGTCTGATGCAGGAGCATCCTGGGTGTAAGAGCAATCTTGCATCACCCAAAAAAATATTTTTATTTTTGAGTTCAATAAGGGCTATCCTATGCAGAGCTGCTATTTATGGAAAGTTACTATTTTTTGGTAATTTTCGCATGTGCTTAGAATGATATGATTTCTTTCTTGGAGGTTCATTTTGGTCATATAAGTCTGCCAGTAAAGTTTTATTGCCAGATCAAGCGTATATTGGAAGATATTGAAGATTTTCGGTATTGGCAGCAGGGTACAGAAACTTTGAACTCAATTTTGAAGGCTTTAGAGGCCCCGGATGAGGTTGAAAATTTGGGTGACGGGTGCTTGCGCAAGTTGAGCCTGTAGAGCGCTTCGTGGAGTTTCCGAAATGGGGTTATAATAGTCAATCGGGTCAACTGGTGATGACTTATGGTCTCCGGAAGTCGGGTCACCTGAAATGGCAGAAAATAATTTTCCTTCAAAATTTATGTTCGGGTTTCAAAAGTTATTTTGAGCCGACTTTGATGTAATAAATTGAAAAATAAAATAATTCTAAGTTTGGTCGGCCCTTAGGGCTAAATTTCTGGAACCTTCTCGGGAGGTGGAAATTGCCTATATAAGGAAGGCTGTATTGTTGTCTTAGGTAGTTCAGAATAGTTCTGGGTAATAGTTCAAGGCTTTGTCCTATAGAATATTGTAAGGGAATGCCCATGTGGCTTTGCATGTTGTAATTCTAAAAATTTGTAATTCCACATTTGTGGAGATAATAAGAAGCCAATTTTCTGTTCTTGCATATTATTGTTGTTGTTTCTCTATGTCTGTTATGTGTGTGTGGTATTAAGTGGAGCACCCTTCATCAGTCCTAGAGTGTCTTAAGGCATCGTGGGTAACATAAGAGGTCCTAAGGTATAGATAAGAATCCTAGAGTGTCTTAAGGGGTCATGGGTAACATAAGAGGTCCTAATTAGTGGACTAATTAGTCGAAATTGGTCTTAATTGGTCCTAATTGGTCTAGTTACCTATCTAATTGGTCCTAATAGGTCTAGCTAGGTTTAGTTAGGTCTATTTGGACCTAATAGGTCCTAATACATCTAATTGGTTAGACTAATGTTGGTTAAAGTCCTAATAGGTCTAATTGGTTCTAATAGGTCCTAGTTAGGTTTACTTGGTCCTAATAGGTCCTAGTTAGGTTTACTTGGTCCTAATAGGTCTAGTTAGACCTCTAATTAGTCTTAATAGGTCCTAATTGCTAATAATTAGTCTTAGTAGGTCTAATTAGCTCTCAAATTAGGTATTACAATATCACAATTACATGGTGAACATTAAGACAAGTCTTCACCATCAACTTAAAATATCTAGAGAGAGAAACAACTTAGACATACCTTGTTTCCTAATATGACCTAATATGACCTAGTAGGACATAATATGACCTAGAGTGTCTTAAGGGGTCGTGGGTAACATAAGAGGTCCTAAGGTATAGATAAGAGTCCTAGAGTGTGTTAAGGGGTCGTAGGTAACATAAGATGTCATAAGCTATAGATAAGGGTCCTAGAGTGTGTTAAGGGGTCATGGATAACATAAGAGGTCCTATGGTATAGATAAGAGTCCTAGAGTGTCTTAAGGGGTCGTGGGTAATATAAATAGTCCTAAGGGGTCCTAGGTTACATTAGTGGATTCTCATATTTATTAATTGTATCTAGGATACATAAATGTGTCATAGGACAACCTAAGATATGTTAATGGGTCTTCAGGATCCGAATGGGTCATATATGTCTTAAAATGTCATAAGGGATGTATAATGGTCCAATAATATTAATAGGTCTTAGATGTGATAAGTGGTCTAAGTGGTCCTAAGACATCCTAAGATTCTTTAATGGGTCTTGGGGGTCCTAAGGTTTCATATTTGTTTTAAGATTTCATAAGGGTTCCGGATAAGAGTCCTAGAATGTTAATGAGTCGTAGGTGCAATAAGTGGTCCTAGAGTGTCTTAAGGGGTCATGGGTAACATAAGAGCTCCTAAGGTATAAATAAGGGTCCTAGAGTGTCTTAAGGGGTCGTAGGTAACATAAGAGGTCTTAAGGGATCCAAATAAGAGTCCTAGAATGTTAATGGGTCGTAGGTGCAATAAGTGGTCCTAGAGGGTCTTAAGGGGTCATGGGTATCAATGGGTCCTAGATGTGTCTTAAGATAATCTAAGGGATGGATACGGGTCAAGTAGAGTGTCTTAAGGGGTCGGGGGTAACATAAGAGATCCTAGGTTTCATTAGTGGATCCTCGTATGATATTAATTGAATCTAAGATACATAAATGTGTCCTAAGACAACCTAAGATATGTTAATGGGTCTTGATGATCTGAATGGGTCATATATGTCTTAAAATGTCATAAGGGATGTATAATGGTCCAACAATATTAATGGGTCGTACATGTGACAAGTGGTCTCAGGGATCTTAGATTACATTAATTGATACTAGGATGTCTTAAGGGTTATTGTGGGAAACGATGGGTCCACATATGTATTAACAGAAGCTAAGATAGATGAATGTGTCCTAGGACATTTTAAGATATAATAATGGGTTGTATGGGTCCTAAGGGATCCTATGTGTCAAGTAAGATGTCATAAGTGATATGTAATGGTCCTAGAATGTCTAAACTACTATTTTCTAACATTTCTACAAATAAAAAATTATTTAAAACAAATAACTAACTAAAATAAATATAAAACATATTATTTACAATAAAAAATGAGAAAAATGCATGTACCTAATATTGCTAACAATCTGAAGATGTCAAAGATGCTCGGGAGGCGCTGGCGTGTTGATGTGCTAAGGTGCTTTGCTCCAAGGCCTAGGGTCTGCAAATTCTGACAGTAACAATGAGAATAAAAAAAACAAATGTCAAAAATATATAAAAATCCAGCCCAAAGGGGCTTCACACAAAAACCCCTGCGCAGGGTACTTCGTGCGAAGAGAGGTCTTCGCGCAAAGCCCCTTGTCTAGGGTGCTTTGTGCGAAGTGGGTGCACCACTTCGCGTGAAGTATCGACTTTGTACGAAGACTCTAAAGTTTTTTTTTCCCCATCTCGCCGATTTTGTTCATCCCTAAAAGTGGGACACAACTTCGTGGGATCACCCTTGTGGCAATATATACAACAATAAGAAGAGTGTTGAATGCAACAAGTGATAAGCTTGTTATTATTAGATTTTTGGTAGAAATCACTTTGGTACCTTATTTTTTGGAAAATTAATCAGATCTACATATTTAATAAGGTTGTGATTATCTTTATTCTAAAGAATTTCTACTATGATTTGTAATGTCATTTAGTAGAAGAAGTTATTATAAAAATAATCCTTGAAGTGCAATCCTAGAGTTTTTAAGACTATTTATTATGAGCTTAGATGGCTAATGCATTGTTTTGATCCTTGCTAAAAACCTCATTTTTATCAATATCAACAAGGGTATTTTGGGGGAGCCAGATAAGAACGTATTGGCTAAGCATGGAAGACTTGGGAGATAAGTCGTCATGGTTACTTCAGGACTTTGATCATTGATTTCCTTCATGCATTAATGATTTCATTATTAAATTTATATCTTGTAATTTGTGTGAACCCAAGATTCAATCATTCAATCAAGAGTCCTTCTTTGGATTTGTTAAAAACTTTTATTTGATATTTGGTAGCTTGGGTAGAAGAAATACAAAGGATATCAGAAGGGTATCATTCTACGATATACTTGGTTTAAATTCCTCATATCTTTTAAAAGCATAGACCCATCATGTTGCCATGTATTATATGTGCATAAACCTTAGAAATGGACATGATGCAATATCAGATTATATTCAAAACATCAAGTTTGGGATTACTTAGAGTTATATAATTTATCTGGTCTAAGGTATATTAAGAGATTAACTCTTTCCATTGCATGTTACATATATTTATAAACATACTAACATTTGACAGACTTATTTTATCTCCATATTTATGAAAAGGAAAGGACCATCTATTAGTAGTTCAACAATACCTAAGTATGGTTTTCTTATGAATAACCATTCATCTTATAATGATAAGAGAGCATATACCCATCCATTTTACTCTAATTAAAATAGAATATACAAATAAAATAAATTGTTAAGAAGACATTTTATACTAATATCAATTTATATTAGATAAGATCTGAAGAGTCTAAAAATTTTAACCTTAAACATAATATATTGTATCTAGTAGGTATGAACATAGACCTTTAATTAAACAAAGTTTAAACTAGTCTATATGTATAACAGCGAGCCCTAGAAACCCAATTAAAAAAGGGCTAATAATAAAGTATAAGATACTAACATCTAGCCACTATGGTCACACTTATCTATGATGAATAATTATCACCTCCTCCTCCAAGCTAGAGTCTTCGTTAGTCTACTCGCTCATTATGGATGTCTTCTTCCATAGGCATTTCCCAACAAGGATTCTTGTGACTTACAAGTGGATTTTCTCCTTTGGGAGTGAGGGTAGGGATGGAGGAAGGTTGAAATACTCCTCACTGAAGTATTGAATAATCTAGTCATTATAATCTCTGGGTTCTACAATTGTTCATTTCACCAAGAATTGGGAATTACGTTTCATTTCTGGCCAGTGGGTGTTAAATGAGACTTGGTCCTTGATAAAGATTATTTCCTACCAGGTAAAGTTAGCATTGCTAAGTAGTGTCTCATATTTAGCCTGCATATATTCCTTAGGTAAGGGGATGAGAAAATGATCATTAATGCTATAAACGGCTCTATCTAATCCCCAAAGATATTTATCTAGAAATAATTTCCTACAGGTTTCCACAATTCGCGTTTTCAAGATGTCAACCATTAAGAAGCATCCTATCAGGGTTCCAACCATGTGACCATTGGTGCAAGGGGTAAAGTTATTATCAGAGTGATGGTCACCAAGAGACTTGATAAGGGCCACCCTAGGGATGTCATCTAGAGGTTTCAAAATCATATTCCATCTCTCTAGGGTAATAGGACCCATAAAGGCCATAGTCTTGAACTACTATCAGCTTGGAAGGTTAGGTTATTTGATTCCATGGAAGCTAATACAAAAGACACATATGAAGTTTTGTTTGTGGGCCTAAATAAAAAGACAATGGTGGAGCCAATTCTCTAATTATAGGGTCAACAAAAGGTTCTAGGATAGTCTAGATAAAAGCAACTAGCTTCCAAACTCATGTTTAGTTAATATTGGTATCAAGGTTAGATTAGCTTAATTGATATGTAAATCATGACAAGGAATGCTTGCAGCTTCGGCATAAATTATTATGAGTAATAATTCATTCGAGAGAAGATAAATGATATAATTACACCTTGTGTGCAAGTTTTTCATGTCTAGACATTCTATCATCCTAGGGAGATCGAGCATGGGGAACGTACTAAACATTAAAATTAAATTTGACATGTGCTAGGAGATTTATGTGCTAGATTGTGTGAAATCAAGTGAGGGTTTTAAACAATTTATAATTAAAGTTGATTTTGCATCGATGATGATTAGTCATAAAGGATATAGTTGAATTTATGGGTAAATATGAGAGTTAAGTGTGACAATAACTTTATGTTTGAAAGTGAGGATATACCATGTAATCAGTGAGAGTGATATTCAAACTAATATAGTTTATTATAGATATATAGTTGATCTAGATGTAATACATGGAAGATACATGTATGAAATTCATTGATAAGGATGCAGTGAGATAGAGGAGTGCAATTAGGATATTATAATGTGGATGAGGCAACGTGCTTGTATAGGAACAAGATAATAGATTATGTTGGGGGTGAGGTTACAGTTGGTATGTATTTTAACCCCTGCAATTTTTTGTATTTCTATGATTCCTTGTATTGCACCCTTTGCCCACCGTAGATGATATAAGGTTAGGTAATTTTTATAGAGGGACGTTGTTGTAACTAAAGGGTGTAAGGATGAGGATTCAAATTTCTAGAGGGTTGATTGTGGTTCCATCCATATCGAGATTAGCAAGTTCATCTACCATTTTGTTCCCTTCTCTTTATATGTGGTTAAAGGTGATGGAACTTAATTTTTCAACAATGACTAGTGCTAGATCTAAGATTGATCTTAATTGCAAGTTTGGAATGGATTGGGTTCTAAGAGAATTAATGATGATGGCAGAGTCCCCTTCCACACAAAGGTATGTTATGCCTATTTTTCTACATAATTTGAGGCCCTCTACTACTACTTTCAATTATGCCATATTGTTAGTGGCAATGCCTAATAGTTTGGCAAGTGAGGCTATTTCAAGGCCATTTGATTCATGGATCACACATACAATACCTGTAGACCCCGGGTTGCCTATGGATGCTCCATCAAAGTTGACTTTAAATTTTCCTTCAGGGGGGTTTCCAGATACAGTCCCTTCTAATTTTTTCTAGATTCTATTGGCTCAGGTCTTAGATAGTAGTTTATAGATTGTATTGCATAGGGCTATAGGTCTACAGTCATTAAAATTTTTGACTTTTTCCTTTTTCAAAATCAGAACTAAGAAGGTATTATTAATTTCTTTGATTAGCTTACCTGAACTTCTTACCCCTTCTAGGGCATCTGTGACCTCTTTGCTGATGAAATCCCAACATTTTTGAAAAAAAGTAGCTGGGAAACCATTGAGACCCGATGCTTTATCTATTTGCATTTGCTTTAGTACATTTCCTATTTCTTCCAAGGTGAATTTTTATTTTAGGAGTTTATTGATGTCTTGGTTGATTATTCTAGGGATGTTGTCAAGGAGTAGGTTCTAGTTAAAAGAATAGAAGATTCCTAATTGTTAAGGGTGTTTCTAAAAAAATTAATTTCCTCCTCGGCAATATCTTTGGGTTCCTCAGTTATCATGCCATCTTGTTTGGTGATTTTTGTTATTTTATTGATGTTCCTTCTTGTGTTGTTGTTGTTGTGAAAATAAATTGTGTTTTTATCACCTGCATTGAGCCATCTCTCTGGATTTCTGCCTCCAAAAGAGCTCTTCCTTAGCTAAGGTGTTCTCCAATTCTATTTTAAGAATTTTTCTTTTTGGTAAGACTCTTGATTCATTCCAAGTGTGTTATGATTGTCTTGTTGAGATTCTCAAGTTCTATTTTGATTTTGGCTTTGTTTTCAAAGATATTACCAAACCATTCCTTGTTCCATGAAATTAAGTTACTTTTTATTTTCTTGAGCTAATTGGCAATGATGAAATCTTGGACCCTTTAAAATATAGTTTTTCCCACCATTGTTGGATGAGGGGTAATAATCTTTCATCTTTGAACCACATTTACTGGAATTTAAAGGGAGAGGCTTGTGTTTTGGCATTGTCCAAGATGTCAAGTGAGATTGGAAAGTGATCTGAGTCTGGAAAGGGAAGTATATTTACTTTTAGGGCGAATGGAAAGCTTGACCAGTTCCCTTTGAAGAAGAACCTATCAAGTTTTTCGGCTATGTTTTCCTTGCCTTGTCTCATATTGGTCCAAGTGACATTACTTTCCTCTAGGTTCGCATCCATTAGATTGTTGAGTCTTACCCATTCATAAAATTCCTCCAATGATCTAGGGTTAGCACTCCTTCCTCCCATTCTCTCAAATGGGTGCAGAATAGTATTAAAGTCTCCTCCAATGATGAAGTTCTCATCCGAGTAGAGATTTAGGAAAGTTTTAATTTTATGCTAGATTAACCTTCTATCCAAGTGATTGGTTGGGCCATAAATTTTTATAACATTATTTTTTAAATTAGATTTTTGACATCTAATACTACCACTAATCCAATGTTGATTGATGTATATTGGGGTGTATATAATTTTCCTTGGGTTCACAATGACTACCAGAGCCCCCGATGCTTCATCTGCTAGAGCTCCAAAAACCTCCATAAATCCTAGTCTTTTTATTAAAGTTAGTTAAGCCTTCATTATCAAGTTTAGTTTCTTGTATTAACATAAGGTCAAGTTTATATTTGTTAATGCATAGTTTTAGTAAACATTGTTTGTTAGGGGAATTGATGTCCCTAATGTTCTAGGAATGGACTTTCATTGGTCCTTGGAAGGGAACTTCCCCCTTCCTACATGAAGTAAATTAGTTATCTTCATTTGGTTAACCAGATTTGCATCTTTTTTTCTTAGTTCAGCCAGGGATTTCCTGCTTCTTTTTTTGGAAATTTTGCAAAATTTATTTCAATAGGGCCATCCTCATTAAAAGCTAATCCCAAATCTAGATTATTTCCCAAGGGTTCTAGCTCTACCAATTCTTTTCTAAGGCTTGTTGATCTTGTTCTTCATTATCTAATTCCTAAATCTTTTGGATTAAAATATTTCTCTCGATGTTGATAGCTTTTGTATTAATGAAGTCTACCAAAATCTCCTCTATGTTGTCGTTGAGAATTTCCTGAACGGTGGTAATAATTATAGGTTAGGTGAGGATTTTGGCATTGGATTTTGGGGTTGATTATCAAGTAGTGTCTTGCAGCCATTTCTTTGAATATTTTTAATTTTAGAAAGATGAAGCTATTTTATAATATTCTATTATTAATTTATTCATTTTCTTGTGTTGTTAACAAATGAATGAATTTATTGGTGGTACATATTATTTATGTGAATAATGGGAATAGTATAGTAATTATGAAATCAATTTTGTCACTTAACTACCTCCAATCAATGCCAATATTTCTATCAATACAAACTTTATTTATTATCTGTTAATTTGAACTTTAAATAGTGTTCATCTTGTACTGTGTCTAAATTCAGACTTAGCAGCTACAATTCTTGTTTACAAGATGCATGTTAATCGGTAATTTAGATTTTCAAGAGCCAGAGATTTCTTGAATGAAGGGTATTAATAGTGTACATAATTTTTTAGGGGTCATAATTCATAAGTTTGTTCAACATACACTGACAGTTCACCTTTCTAATATGCATAGAGAGAGAAGATATGATTCATTCTTGTGAGTAAAGGTGAAATGGTGGTTATTATTAGTCACGAAGGGAAATTGAGAGTCAATCACAATGGACAAAGCGGGCCACGAATGTGACAAGTGTTTTTTGGTTTAGAAATGATGTGTGACTGTATATCTAGATTTTTATATGTGGAGGTAGGGGCTAGCAATATACTTAGGGTTGACAATTCAACTATATCTATTTTATATTTAATAATATTAAATCTTAAATAATAAACCTAAAATGAAGACTAAAAATACTACACTAGAAAATTAAGGGAAATGAAATTTAATGTGAATAATTCTTAGGTATTGAGGAGAAATCATGGAAAATAATGGGCAAGCACATTATGAGAATTAAGAAGATGGGTAAATGAATGAATTAATGAAAAAGAATATCTTAGTTTTGAATGAATCTACAGGTATATCTAGCAAAGGGTCATTTGAATGCATTAAGATGTCTTGATTAGTTTAAAATTATATTTATCATTATTAAACTACAAAATTAATTTGATTTATATTTATTTGATTTATGTTATATTATTTTAAATTAATTTATAAGATTTATATAGAAAAAATTTGTCTTGTGTATACTTTTTTGAATTTTGGATGCATTTTACTTGGGAACTTACAATCTTGGATGCATTTTGGCTCTGACATTAATACATGAGAATAGCTCTCCTATGCTCAGGCTCTGACATTGAGACATCTTGATTTCAAAAAATATTTTATCATATATTGTTATGTGCCTGAACACACAATGTCTGGCATATTGCTACAAAATAATGAGCTAAATGAGGAAGAACCCATATCTTTCATGAGTGTTCCATTAAAGAAGCATAATTTGAAGTATTTCTTGGGTGAGAAAAAAGCCTTTGTTGTTGTCAAAGTAGTTAAACAGTTTAAACATATTATATAGTTCACTCCCACTCTATTGTGTATGTACCTAATCTTGCAATGAAGAGTATTATAACCCAACAAGAAATAGGGATGAATAATAGAGCATCATGGATTTATAAGATTTGAGAGTTTGATCTTGATATCAGACCAACCAAGCTAGTTCACAGCCAAGGATTGTGTTGATTAATGGCAACAAATAAGGAGGAAAAAGAATATCTTCCTCTATTCCTATTAAATAGCCTACAAGATGTCTGGTTTACTGATGTAGCACATTACCTAACTTATGGGGAATTCCTAGAGTATTTGACACCTCGAGAAAGAAGGAATTGTGACTAAAAGAAGAAAAATATGTAATAGTGGATGATGTGCTATACAAGAAGGGGTTGGATGGAACCTTATTAAGATGTGTTGATAAAGAGAAACATGAAAGGAAGTTGAAGGCATTCCAGAAAAAAGAATGTGGGGGACACTATTTGTCAACCATTACGGCTTTCAATATTCTCAGGAACTTCTATTACTGACCAGGTATGTTTAGAGATGCCTATAAGTGGGTTACAAACTATGAAAAATGAAAAATATTTTCAGGGAAGTTGCAACTAGTCGCCTTGCCATTAAGACCTATAATTATTGATGGGACTTTCAAGCAGTGGAGCTTAGACTTTATTGGACCCTTAAATCCTCCATCAAGTGCAGGTCATACTAAAACTCTTACCACCATTGACTAGTTTACTAAGTGGGTGGAGGCCATCCCAGTGAAAAGAACAACCTCAAAAGTGGTTTGTTGTTTTCTCAAGCAGAATATTTTAGTTAGATTTGGTGTTCCTCACAAAATCATGAAAGATAATGCAAAAATTTTATCTTCAGAAGAGAAGAGTATATTATTTTATGATCATAGTATTTTTTTAGCCCATTCTTTAGATTACTACCCCCAAGGAAATGACCAAGCCAAATCTAGTAATAAAAATCTCATCTCCATTATGAGGAAATTGGTAAATGACAATACAAGAGATTGGCATAAGAACTTATATGAAGAAATGTGGGTAGATAGAACCTCACCTAAATGAGCCATAGGCATATCACCCTTTGAAGTGGTATATGGAGTTGAAGCACTATTGTCTTTTCCATTGGATCCTGAATTTGAAGAAAAAATTCAAGGGCTACCCATTCCAGAAATAGATTAGGAAAGAAAGGAGAGTGACAACATTTAGGCCATAACTTTTAATGTGGTTATAAGATTAGAGAAGTGGCTAAGGTGTCATTGATTTGGAAAGACACCCAAATCTGAGTTTGAAACTAATATGGTTGATTACACAATTATTATTTCACAAGCTCCCATGGTTTATTCTAACAAATCTATTGATATTGTAGGTATCATGAGTGTTAAGACTGAATTTTTCTCTAATAAGATCCAATAAATCTCCCTCTATTTCATCCCCTATTCAAGTGAATTGGTCCCGCACTAAGAAGAAAAATAATAAAGATTATGTAAATAGAAGTGTCATAGATTTGGATCTAGTTGGAGAAACACTAGACAAAATGGAACAACAAATGCCAAAAAACCTAGATGTGGATAATTTGGAGGTAGAGAAGGAATTATAAGTTGACCAAGACACTTCAGGTACCATGATGATCACAAACATCGTCAATGTTTAAACACCGTCTGCTAAGATTGTTTATGGAGCTCCTAAGTTGTTAGAGATGTCTATTAGTAAGAAATGTAGTATTGTTCCTACTTCTATGTACCAATCGATGATATGGTAAGTGTCTAGGTAAAGTGTCCAAGTCTAAGAAGTTGAAAACAAAAGAGATGTTGGAAGTAGACAAGGAAATAGGACACTTAATGGTAGAAGTATCTGGAATCATCTTCCAAGAGGATGATATCTAGAACATGGAAATAAGAATGTGATAAGGAGGTAAAAAATGGTTAAATAGATAGCTGAGTATATTAATTCCATACATTACCCTATCCCACATCTACTCTCACAAATGCCTCAAACATTTGATCCTAAATCTCCTTCCATCCTGAAGTTACTTGACAAAATTAAAAGGAATAGGATTATTGTTGAAGGTTTCCATGACTGGTTGGAATCTATTACACAACAGGGAATTGATTATATTTTTATTTTGGTTAAGGTGTATGGCAATGTGATAAATGTTAGAAAGGAACTAGAAACAAAAGTGGCATCCTGGGAGAAGAAAAAGTTAAAGTGGAATGCACAGTAGTTACCCAAATGAGTGATGTGCAAAAATTTTGAGTAATGAAGTTTATTGTTGAAATACTAGTGGCTGAATTAGATGACAACATCCTTTATGTCTCTTAGAAAAATTTATAGAGTGGAGAGGTTGAAATTGGTTGAGTAAATATCTAAGGTTGAAATTGGTTGAGTAAATCTGTGAGGTTGAAATTGGTTGAGTAAATCTCTATTGGGATTGAATTTTCCTTTGTGGTATTTATTTTCTTCCATATAATTTGTTTACATATATGGATAAGGGAATTGATATGTGAGTTAATTGTGTTATCGTTGATTGAATTATACAAAGTATATGATATTTGCATACCAAATTAATCTTGATTGCATTTATAGCATGTTGATGGATAAATGTTAATTACCTTTCTTCTTTCCAATTAAAGGTTACATTAAAGTTTATTTGTCACTGAATAATTCATTGAAAATTATATAGAGAGCCAACTCTTTAATGCGGAGGGTGAACTGTGAGTGGTTGACCCAACTGTTGGTTTAATTTGGTTCTTATTTTACATGGGTAAAAGGGTCATTATTTTTATAAATTAATCAAGGACAAATATGTTAACCAACACATATCATCTTCTATTATGCTTGTTTGTATAAATCAGACTTTTTATCACAAATTTTCTGTAGGTTGTCTATGGAAGTGGAAACATCAAAGTGAAGGTTTGACCATGACAAAGCTCTAAATTTAAATTTTCTTACAACCTTTCATCATTAGTTTTCTATGTGTTTGTTCTAGTAAAGGTGGACATTTCTTGAGGTGGATCTTCATTTCTTGGATAATGATAAGCATTTCTTTTCTTCATTTTAGTTTGCATATTATTTCATTTCCATTCTATAATTTTTATTTCGGTATTTTTCATTATGTTTAGTCCATAGAACATTGTGTGTGTTATTGGTTACTTCCTTACAAGACTCTTTGTGTTTTAACATGGGATGCTTGCACATTGTGCTAGTTTCCTCAACCAATGTGTGCACCCCAGAAAAAACACTCACAGAGTTATCCAAAAGCCCTCTATAACATATTATTTTGCCTTTTGCAAAGTAAACATTTTAATTAGCTACTAAAGATCAATTAAACATACTTTCCCCTTTGATACTGAACAAAATTTGTGGTCATGGTACCTCAAATGTTTGTTTCGAGTGGAGGGTTCGAGTTTGAAAGCTTGAGGGGTTTGGACAACCTTTGTAGTAGTTTTATTGTCTTCCTCTACAAAGTGATTGTGGAGGATTTACAAAACTAAACGTATAAAATTATCGTTGAATACATACCAATGATGCAAAATGACCTAAGATTACCTTCTTTTATATGCATTTTCCAAGCTTTGTTATACATATCAAATTAGCATAAGAAGTCATTTTTGTGTCTATTTATAACTAAACACCTAATATTTTTACCTTTATGAAACTTAGTTGATGCTCTTAGATAATATGTCTATTATCTCCCTACAATCTACTATAATATATTTGATACTTGGTTTATTTTCTTTTCTTTTAATTTATTTTCTCTTTTCTAGTCTTATCTTTATAGTTTTCCCTTATCACTTTCCTACAAGCAGTTCCAAAAACACCATAACAACTTTAATTTTTATTGTAATGGTCATATTAAATTATTTAAAAGTGACTTCTATAAGATTACATAAACAAAAATAAATAAAATGAAATTTCCTTGTCATTTTATTAAAAAAATTATTATGACACCTTCCTTTCACTTTACAACCCTAAATCATTCATCTTCTTTCCCTTCTCCTTTATAGCTCATGGTCTTCCTTGATTATTATTTATTTTCTAACATAATAAATATTTATATTATTATTTCTTATCTTCTCTTTATTAAACATCATAAAATCTAAAAGTCAATTTCTTGCAACTCAAACACATCTTTAATACACATCTAATGCTTATTGAGAAAACTATTTTTCATGGACAACCTAATGTATTTCTTGCTCAAATTGACCAAAAAAAACCATCTAATGTGACACTTGGTGTAATCTTTGGGTCAATCCTTAAACACTCTTAACAAAAAGCTAGAGGGAAGGAGTAGAAGTAAGTATCTAAAAACTAAACTAAAAGGAAAACTTCAGTGTAATGGAAGCATATTATCTCATCATAATTAGAACATGTTTGAATTATATTTTTATTTTTTATGAATAAATGTATTAATTATTATTTATAAAATAATATTATCCATATTCTAAAAAAAGGATGCCTCATATAATATCACATTCGCTGAGTCACAAAAAATATATAGACAAATATAAAGCCGCTATACAACTAATGGAGTAGCTAAGGGGAAGGAGGAAGAACTTGATCATTTGGGTTTCCTTGTTCATCGATAGAGTTTGAAGCATCAACAAGGTCTGAAGCATCATCCTAATCATCCAACTATACCTTCTGAAGTGTTTACAAAAGCCCATCCATCATCATCTCTAAGATCTTGATCATTTGGTATATTCACAGAAGGGCCCCATCCATCATGAGTTATAGAATCTTGAACATCAGGGGAAGGTTCCCATCCAGTACCATGATATATTTATTTTTCTTTTCGTTTTGATTCAATTTTTTAACTTTTTACATCAGTTTCAAAATGTACTTGCCTTTTCTTTTTTCTAGTATTTTCTCTATCAACAATACAACAAAATTGCGCAAGCAGAAGGATATGATCAGAAGGCCAAACACGAGAAGGAGTATACTCATCCTCCTACGAAGAGACAATATCCCAATCCACAACCTCCAATAACTTTTCCACCTCCAAATTGTTGTGAGTATAGAATATATAATCTAAAGTTTCTTGAAAATCAAATGCATAATGAGTAAACATGGGCTCTTTTGTTTCTGAATTCATCCAACACTTCATCACATCATCATCGTCATCATTACAACAAGAGTCATCTGAAACTCCTTGCTCAAAATAAGCAGAATAAGCGCTGGACAGATCAATGGAACTCCTCTTTAACTTGTTTGCATCAAACCTAAAGCATGCACCCACTTTAAGTTCGTTGTGGTCCGGATCAATTTCATTATGCACCAGAAAAGAATAGGCGGCACTGGCAGGGGTAGAATTGAAGTCACCACAGATCACAATGCCCACATCATCATCATCATCATCATCATTCCCCAAAATCTCTTCTAATTTTTGTAGCAGAAAATAAGTCTGCCACATCTTCAGCATAGCCCCACTAGCCACCAGATGGGTATTTGCTATACAAACCACATTCGATTCAAAACTTAACAAAACAATCAAAGCTACATTCTTCTTCCTGCGGAATCGCTTGACTATATACCTCTCAAAACTCCCGCGATCAACAAACATCTGACGACCACCACCACCACCACCAGGCTCCTTTACTTTCAGTTTCAAGGCCAACGAATCGAAGAATTCATGGCTTCTATACTCAACGTTGAATATTTCCATGCAAGAAAACTTTTGACGTAGGAAAAAGGTGGCGCAGCCATCTAGATGGGCTTCGTCAGTTGGTTTTGGCAAATAGTAGCCCTCGTATCCCTCACGTGTCAATGAATTATTGAAGTCTTCGTAGTCTTCATCCTGCACTTCCTGCAGACAGATTATATCTGCCTTGTATGAAATGATTTCTGAGATCAATTTTTCTCTGCGGTAATCCCATTGGAGTACGTGGCTTGGACAGGCTCTGGGTTTGCTTGAAGATGGCCACTTGTCCGCCAGAACGTTGTATGTCATCACTCTGAATTTTGGCCCACGTTTTACATTTTGCTCTGTTTTCAGCCTCACAAGCCTCCGCTCCAGCGGATTTCTCGAAGCTTCGACTGGTGTGTCATCTCCAAATGATTCTATCTTGCCTTTCCCTTTTTCTATTCCGCTTTTCTTCTCTACAAATTCTTCGCTCTCTTGGATTCACTTGCTTCCATTTTTTCTACGTTTCCTCTCTTGGATTCACTTGCTTCCATGTTTTCTCTCTTGGATTCACTTGCTTCCATTTTTTCTACGTTTCCTCTCTTGGATTCACTTGCTTCCATGTTTTCTATGTTTGATTCACTTGCTTCTTTCATGGCGAATTATTTGATAGCTTCTAGTACCACTAGTTTTTCTCTCTTTTTCTTTTCAGTGTTGAACATGCTTTTGTTTTTCTTTGCCTTTCATATGCTTGTGTACATTCACGATCCTGTAAATTAACAGTCGCACCACTCCACTAATATACCATTCACAATGATTCGTCAGAAATTAAAAACTTAAAAGCATCCTTTTTACACTAGAATTATTATATTATTATTATTAATTAGTAATTGCATTTTAGTATGCAATAGGTATCCCCAATTAAAATTTGGGTAGTAATGTATTACAATAATGATTGAAATAGGAAATGGAGATATATGATAAATTAGTTGTATATTATTATTATATTTTAATCGTCTTGCACGCATTTTGGCCATCGTCCACCGTCGATGCCTATATGACAGCCATATGACTTTCATATAGAACCCCTTCAGGGTAAATATATACATGTTAGTAGTGTAGTGCATGTTTAACATGTAAGAAATTAAATAATTGAATAATTGATATACAGACACCAAGGAAAATGCATCTACTTAACTACTGCTGGTTTAACTGGCATCTTAGGCTTAATTTAAGCGAAGACTTCTACCGGATTGTTCTGATTTTTCGTGTTGAGAACTATGTTGTCAAATATATGCTATGTTTAGCTAAAATGGAGGACTAAAAAGGTGCGGACTAATAATAAAATAAAGCTAAAAAGTATAACAAGAGTTAAACATAAGATAATGAAACAGGGATGTGGCTGCACATTTGTTGAAGGATGGTCCCCCATACACGGAAAACAAGACAATCACAATAACATATCTTGAGAATAGACAAAGAAAATAAAATTCTTAAAATTCTATACTATAATAACAATTTATAATGCTAAAAAAAATTTAAAAAACAATTTATAATGCGTCATAATAATTTTAAAATAGATAATAAAAAAATCTTAACCCACAATTTTATTTTTTTTAATTTATTTAAAAAGAAATAGAATGACACCTCCATCATGCTCAAGAATATCTAGGTGATCCCACGAAGCTGTATCCCACTTTTAGGGAGGAACAAAATCGCGAAGTTGGGGAAAAAACAAATTTGGCGCCTTAGTGCGAAGTGGTGGTATGTTAGAAATTTGTAGTTAAATATTATCTAATATGTTAGAAATTAATAGTAGAATGTTAGAAAATCATAATTAAATATTAGAAAATGATAGAAATATTAAAAATCGTAGTATAAATGTTAGAAAATGTTAGAAAATCATAGTAGTTTGTTAGCACCTGTTAGAAAATATTTAGAAAACATTAGAAACCGTAGTAGAAATGTTAGAAAATGTTAGAAAACATTAAGATTAAAGTTAGAAAATGTTAAATTTTAAGTTTAAAGTTAGAAATGTTAGAAAATGTTAAATTTTAAGTTTAAAGTTGTAAATATTAGGAATCTCTCTCTCTCACACATGTACATGCATTTTTAGTAACTATTAAAGTTAGTTATTTGTTTTAAATAATTTTTAGTTTGTAAAAATCTTAGAAAATTGTAGTTAAATTTTTTAAAATGATCTAGTAGTATGTTAGAAAACGTTAAAAAATTGTAGTACAATAAGTTTCTAAGACCCTTATTCCTCTCTTACAACATATTAAGACACGTAGGATCCCTTAGGAATCTCAAGATCTTATAATACATATTAGGACGTCCTATGACCAATTGATGTACATGTTAGGTTCCATTAATACATACAAAGACTCATTGTTTCCCTTAAGGCTCCTTAAGACATTCTAGGATGAATTAATGTAACCTATTATGAGGCCTACAACCCCTTAAAACATTCTAGGACCATTGCGTATCGCTTATGACATCTTACTTGACACATAGGACACATTCATCTATCTTAGCTTCTGTTAATACATATGTGAACCCATCGTTGCCCGCAAGAACCCTTAAGACATACTAGTATCAATTAATGTAACCTAACATCCCTTAGACCACTTATCACATCTACGACCCATTAACATTGTTGGACCATTATACATCCCTTACGACATTTTAAGACATATGACCCATTCAGATCATCAAGACCCATTAACATATCTTAGGTTGTCTTAGGACACATTTATCTATCTTAGATTCAATTAATACCATACAAGGATCCACTAATAAAATGTAGGACCCCTTAGGACCTCTTATGTTACCCCCGACCCCTTAAGACACTCTACCTGACCCTTATCCATCCCTTACATTATCTTAAGACACATCTAGGGCTCATTGTTACCCACGACCCCTTCAGATAGTCTAGGACCACTTATATTGCACCTACGACCCATTAACATTCTAGGATTCTTATATGGATCCCTTAAGACCTCTTATGTTACATACGACCCCTTAAGACACTCTAGGACCCTTATCTACACCTTAGGACCTCTTATGTTACCGACGACCCCTTAAGACACTCTAGGACCACTTATTTCACCTACGACTCATTAACATTCTAGAACTCTTATCTGGATCCCTTATGAAATCTTAAAACAAATATGAAACCTTAGGACCTCCAAGACCCATTAAAGAATCTTAGGATGTCCTAGGACCACTTAGACCACTTATCATATCTATGACCCATTAATATTATTGGACCATTATACATCCCTTATAGTATTTTAAGGCATATATGACCTATTTGGATCCTAAAGACCCATTACCATATCTTAGGTTGTCCTATGGAACATTTATGTATCTTAGATTCAATTAATACATACGAGGATCCACTAATGTAACCTAGGACCCCTTAGGACCTTTTATGTTACCCACGACCCCTTAAGACACTCCATGACTCTTATCTATACCTTAGGACCTCTTATGTTACCCACGACCCCTTAAGACACTCTAGGACCCTTATCTATAGCTTATGACATCTTATGTTACCCATGACCCCTTAAGACAGTCTAGCTCATGACATCTTATTTGGATCCCTTATGAAATCTTAAAACAAATATGAAACCTTAGGACCCCCAAGACCCATTAAAGAATCTTAGGATGTCCTAGGACCACTTAGACCACTTATCACATCTACGACTCATTAATATTATGTTACCCACGACCCCTTAAGACACTCTAGGACCACTTATGTTACCCACAACCCCTTAAGACACTCTAGGACCTTTATCTATAGCTTATGACATCTTATGTTACCCACGACTCCTTAAGACACTCGAGGACCACTTATGTTACCCACGACCCCTTAAGACCTAATAAGACCTCTTATGTTATCTACAACCCCTTAAGACCTAATTAGTACATCTTAGGACCCTTAAGACCTAATAAGACCTCTTATGTTACCCATGACCCCTTATGACACTCTAGGACCACTTATGTTACCCACGACCCCTTAAGACACTCTAGGACCTTTATCTATACTTTTGACATCTTATGTTACCCACGACTCCTTAAGACACTCTAGGACTACTTATGTTACCCACGACCCCTTATGTACATGGATTTTGAGTAAATATTAAAGTTAGTCCTATGACCCATTGATGTCTTATCTATACCTTAGGACCTCTTATGTTACCCACGACCCCTTAAGACCTAATTAGTACATCTTAGGACCCTTAAGACCTAATAAGACCACTTACATGACCTAATAAGACCTATAATTTTATATATTTAGATATTTTTTTCCATTTTACCTGCAGTTATAACATGTAATCAAGTACTTAATTATTAACACTTACCTTTCACATGTTATGTATCTAGATGGCCGCTCAGGGTGCACCTCAGACTCCTGATATGCATACTAATTTTCATATTGCTGATACGGAGATAGATCGACTTAAAGAGTCTATCCATATGTCTGCAGGGGATGATATATATAGAGATATGTGTGCTACTATATTGAGTAGTTTGGAGACTATGATTGGTAGATTGAGGTCTCACTCCTCCTTCACCCCTCAGGTAGTTGAGACCATTTTTCAAGAGTTGAGGGAGGAGGTCTCGGGCGATGATTCCTTGGCGATGGTTCAGATCCTTGTCCCTAA
Organism: Chamaecyparis obtusa; assembly: GCA_027943335.1. Classification (NCBI taxonomy): domain Eukaryota; kingdom Viridiplantae; phylum Streptophyta; class Pinopsida; order Cupressales; family Cupressaceae; genus Chamaecyparis; species Chamaecyparis obtusa. The sequence continues at coordinate 268,446 of BSBK01000480.1, forward strand.
GGAAACCATCAAACGAGAGGTTTTCCCACATTATGAGGGGAAGAGAGTGGTGATGGCATATCAGGTAACATGGTGTGTGATACCTCAAATTTCATGTATGATTTACCCTCGACATCTTCCAGGACACTATTGTTATCCAAATAACGACCAGATTCCATTATATTTTGCACAGTAGTTGTACGTTGAGTTCCATTTGGGACTCAAGTTCAACTATTTAGATATCCCATCATATTATGGTCAGGGGTGAGGTAGGGTTGCAGACCGCAATCAGCATCATCGGGCTGATCGAGTTGTGTAGTCTCATAGACAACTAGTTGGGGAGAGGACTTTGGTAGTGGCACCGGTGATGGCTACTACTACAGATAGAGTCATCATTTCTTCTCAGAGGGGAGTTATGGCTAGTATAGGATAGATTGCTTCTGCACCCACATCCATCACTTCACATTCAGTGGGCAGATACATTTTGACTAGATCAAGTAGAGCCAGATCATCTTCTGAGGCTTCATCTAGAACTACTACAAGTGTGAGTGAGGAGACATATAGAGCCGCAGGTCCTCCTATACCTAGAGAGATATGAGCATTGTCAGGTCATTAGAGTCCTTTAGATATGGCCCTTTACTTTTTGGAGGATCTCTTGCAGGCCTATTCTCATATTGCCGACATGCACAAGATCCTAATACATTCAGTCATGGATTTCATTGCACTTGCACGGGGTCCTGTAGTTCCACTGACATAGGACACACCATCTACTAGTCAGGCACATCATAGTGTAGAGCGTCGTGCACCCACAGATCACTCTATAGTTGTAGAGCTAGGTATACAGATTGGAGATGTACACATCACCAATGAGGGCCTAGATGATTTTGATGAGCAATTGCGTGGGTTGGGTTAGGTCGACGTTGGCACTGATGGCAGGTCATTTATGGATATGTGATTGCATCCAGAAGGTTTAGGTTCTACATTACTCCCCTCCCAGCTAGTGTCACCCCTACACTCCTCATTACTATAGAGGTTTGGGACCTTAGGTGGTTTGGGTGATGCAGTTTCAGTTGATGATAGGATGGTGCAGCGTGCTGATGATCCTCCTGCTCCTGAGACCCAGGTACATATAACATTTTCTTTTCTTTTTTATTAGGATTTTTAGTGAATCATTAATTGTAGACATGTGTATTGATGTTTATTCAATGTATAATATTTTGTAGGCATAGTTAGTAGAGCATGTTACCTCTAGTGTGGGCTCAGAGCATCTTCCACATGATGTGACACCTACTAGTGGTCAGGTAAGTTTTAGATATATGTATGTTTAAGAATGCATATGTACACATGTATTTATATATTTCAAGTACTTTGCATAATATATATACTATGCACATGTATATAACGAACTATTGTACACTAAGTTTGCAGGGTTCAATCACCGCTTTACAACCAGATGATGCTTTTCATAGGAGCGATTCAGTAGATATGACACCTAGTAGTGGTCAGGTAAGTTTTTAAAATATGTAAGTTTAAACATGCATTTATAATATTTTAATTATTTTAGATTATTATCATATACACATGCATTTATATTCACAGGGATCAGTTGTTGTCTCATAGCCAGAGGATGCTCATGGTAGTCGCTCAGAGGGTCACTCTGTTCGCATGTGCGTAGATGACTCCCTAGTTTAGGACATCTTGAACATATCTTTTATTTGAGACTCAATTTATGATTTGAGAAATATATTTGATTAGAAACATATATATTTGATTAGAGACATATGATTCAAGACATATATTTGATTAGAGACATATATTTGATTAGAGACATATATTTGATTAGATGATTTTATTTGATGATATATGATTTGCTTAGATTTGATTTGATTAGATTATTTGATTAGATGGTTTTATTTTATTAGATGATATGATTTGATGTGATTTGATTAGAGAACTTTATTTTGTGATATATGATTTGATTAGATGGTTTTATTTGATTAGATGATATGATTTTATTTGATTTGAATAGATGATTTTATTTGATGATATATAATTTGATTACATGGTTTTATTTGATTAGATGATATGATTTGTTTAGATATGATAAGTAATATAACTAATTTCATCATTCTTTAGTGTCTTAAGGGGATCTAGAATTAATATCATAGAAGAAAACTAGTTCATACATGTAACTAATGAATAATAACTATTCTAACTAAGTCTAGAACTAACACATGCCATAATTAATATAACTAATTTCATCATTTTTTAGTGTCTTAAGGGGAGGTCTTAAGGAGATCTAGAATTAATATCATAAATGAAAACTAGTTAATACATGTAACTAGGGAACAGTAACTATTCTAACTAATTCTAGAACTAACACATGTCATAAGTAATATAACTAATTTCATTATTTTTTAGTGTCTTAATGGAAGGTCTTAAGGGGATCTAGAATTAATATCATAAAAGATAACTAGTTAATACATGTAACTAATGGATAATAACTATTCTCACTAATTCTAGAACTAACACATGTCATAAGTAATATAATTAATTTCATCAAAGCATGCATAAAATCTTTAACTAATATGCAATCTATAAAAATCATTGAATAATCAAAGTATGTATATAAAATTCTATATATTAAAACCATTGAACCATCAAATAGGTTCATCATATATCAACAAATTATAGTCCATCATATGTTTAAATATATAAACAAAGTATAATGAAATTTAATTCAGAGATATCAAGTAGGTCCTAACACAAGAAACAAGTATACATATTATAATTTTTAGACCAACTCAAGTGGTTCAGACCTTTCATGGAGAACATGTAATATTCTCTCATGATCCTCACTATCTAGTCTCCACTTACGATGTCCATATTGAGATTTAACTGTATGAAGACAAATGGATGTGGCAACTACTAGGTGACTATATTGAAACACCTTATTGTCTGGTTTGTAATCAACAAAGTGTATACCATGTTGAATTACTTTAATTTTCTTCAAATATGTTCCCTCTAAAACAACTGAACATGCAGGTCACAAATTTTAACAATATATAAATTTAAACAAACTCAATTTGGAATTTGTTAAAGGGTTGAAATTTAAAATTTACAAATTGAGTTCAATATATTGATGTAAACCATATACAAACCTATCAGGAACAACATTCCATCACTTTCTTCAGGTTCAAGTAACTTCATCCTCTCTGCAGTACAATGCAGTAAACAATAACCATCTCCTTCTACATTTCCATGCTCAGCAATCACTGCAAAGACATCTCTTGAACAGTAAATTTATATATACATGTGTGAGATCTTAAAATAAATACCTAGTTAAATCTATAGATATATCTATCTATCTATCTATACATGCAACCTAATGTACCATATAATGTAAAATATATATACTTACCAATTTTGACCAATCCCGAGATATGTTTGTAATTAGTAGAAATCAAAGGAACATCTTCAAATTTTTCATCTTCATCTCTATCAAACGTATCAGTAACAACTAGTGGCACTAGATTCCATGCGCCTACATATCCATGATCTTGATTGATACATTCCTCATAATTGTCAGAAATGCAGTGACAACAAAAGCATGAGTAGTCCCTAGTGTTCAACATCCAATTGCAACAATTCGTACTCATAATTGAATGCAAAGATCGCGTCTTGTCTATCCTATTGCAACCATGCACAATTTTTCTATCCATACCTGAAAAAATGCATATATAATACATTCTATATAAATATAATTTGAATAAAATATATCATAAAATTTTTTAACACTTTCAAATAATTTAAAAATGTGTGCATACCTTTTATCTCCCAAAATTTTATATATGGTACCATCTGAGCCAATTTTGATGATGTGTCATTCTCATTTGGTGTGAAATGTGTCTTGCACCATTCAACCACATCATGTGCATTTTTTATATGCACTCCCTTATAATTCATTTGATATTTTTGTATAACACGTTTGATGCAAGCTCCGACACCATCATGTTCAGCTTTTCCATGTCCACTCTCAAAGAAACTCCAACCATGTGGTATGTTTTCATTGCAATGATATCTACATTGTATAAAATGGTCTCCATGATTTGAATTGTGCAGCACATCCATCTAACCAAACATAATGTTTATCAATTTTTATACCTCTTTCTTTCAAATTTGCAAAAAACATCTTGAAGCAGTGTTCCACATAATCAATGTCATGCTCTCTATCATCACTTATATAAAAATGATATTCCTTCTTGATGACCCGTGCTTCAAATGTGCTCTGAATACCATCCAAATGTAATTGTGTGTGTCGATAACACACATGTACCATAATAGTAATTTTCTCTGAAAAATAGTATTCTGACTAAATTGCCTTTTGATGAACAAAAGAATAATTTTCTGCAAAATGAACAACTGATACAATAGTTCCAAGTGGGAAATTGTCTCTCAGTGTTTGAAATTGTTGTGCTTGTCACTTTGCAAAAAAAGCATGATGAATGTAGGGTTGAATCAATTTTTTAAATTTTTCCATAAATACTCCAACATTTATCTCCTCTTCAACATATTCTAACTTTTTGGATTCTTTCCCAAATTTTGTTTCATTCTTTACATATTTGTAACTCTTGCAATTTACTATCTTTTTGATATCAATATTTTCATTTTTTAAAAGAAAAAGAGACAAATCGGCACATGTTTGGCATATTCCTTTTATGCAATTTATTTGTCTAGCTACATCATCTCTTTTGTCACATAAAATGGATGAGATGAACTCACTTCATCTAGTAGGAGGAGCCTTTTCAAAACCATAAGTGTCTTCTACAAACTTTTGAAAAACCTGATAGTGGAGATCAAATTCAATATGATAACGATAACAACAAGTTTCAAACACTTTGTTTGTCCTGATATAATATGGCTTCAATCTTTCAAACAATTTTTTCTCAATCTTTATATTAGGATTTGAACTACAAAATGACACATGTATTTCATGTTGTGTTGTGTCCAACCAATGTTTCATATGATATTCATATTGTTTAGCTGAAATTCTATGTCTAATAACATCTCTAGTGTTTGATGAAGGACGTGTATTATCATTCCAAAATGATGTGACCAAATTTTTTGTTCCTTCATCAATCCTATCAGAATGAGGAGCTCTACACATGATTTCTGAATTTCCTTCCAAGGTGTTATCATCCAAAAGTATTTTCCTATTAACATATTGTGATATTGTTTTCCTATTATAACCAAACTGAGATGAAACTGAAGATATCTATCTTTTTCATCCCATAGTGTTACCTACAATGGATGTCAACATAACTTTTCTTGTAATGGACTTATCTATAGTTTGAGGTCGCTTCCCTAACTGTTCAAATGTTTCTAATGAATATAATTTTAATACATATTGAATTCATTATCACTTTTAATATTACTTTAACTAAACATAGGTTATTTGGTCATTCAATAACCTGTCTATTCAAGACGTTGGGAAAAATAGTAAATTATAAAAAAAAAATTATATAAAATATTTAGGAAAAGAGCATTTATGTTACCTTTCTATGAAAAAAATAAAAAATAAATTTTGATATACACAGATCAAGTTAGAGTGATCCAATTGACCTTCTGTCTAAATTATAGTTATTGTCACTTTAAAACTTAAGACACTATGAAATATTGATCCAAAATGAATAAAACCAATTGTATCCTTTAGATATTGAAGTTACAAATATAATCTTGAAATAATTACATCATTATCATATTTTTAAAAAAAGTTATGATGATCCAAGTGACACTAACTCCTTAAAAACATAGTTTTTTCACGCAAACCACTTTTTGAAGGAGAAGGAAAAATGAATTTAAATGATTTTTTTAAACATATATATATATATATATATATATATATATATATATATATATATATATATATATATATATATATATATTTAGAAACTAGAAAGAAAATTTTAAAAGACTCTTGTTTACATCATCTTGAAATTCCTAATAGTTTTGCGGCAACAGGTGTTCGAAAGTGAAGTTTTTTCTCAAAATGTTGAACTCTATGTCAAAGTTGGCCAAAATTTGGGACTCACTATTGTGGGACCACCCACAAAAGCCCATGTAAAGGACCTCTAAAAATGGAGAATACAAGAGGTAACTTTTGCAACTGGATACCTACTTTACTTGATCTTATTATATCATTATCTAAATATAACTAACAAAGATCTCAAAATGGTATGAGAAAGAATGTATTGTTCAGGAACTAGCAAGATAACATGGAAAACAACACAAGGCTTGAGGCCAAGATCACCTCCCAAATAAAATGAGACGACAGGGCTACCTCCTACTATATTTAAAAATATAAAAAATAGAATTAAAGGTTGTATTGTAAATTCAATTGTCTAGAAGGAAACCTATCAATTTATGTAAATAGGGGAATGTCCCTATCTCGCAATAAATGTAATCTTTAAATGTAAGGGATATTGATCCCCGGGCTAGACTAGAGGTTTTATTGACTCCATTCTTTCCTACCAGTGCCCGTTTGAATTGTGAAGTAAGACGTAAAATTTATTCATATTATATAATAAAATTCCAAGGCTAAGGCCTATTATCAAGGGAAAAAAATGCAATAAGTAAGATTGACAAAATTTAAAAGCTATTATAAGTTACCTTTCTTAAATATTATAATAAAATATCTAATAAAATTTGTAATATAATCTATAAAATACTTATTAAAATGTGATTATATGAGACAAACTTTTGGCTTGTGTATTTTTTCTAGATCTGTTAACCTTCTTTCCAAGATCTCAACTTCCAATCCTAATACCCATTGATGTAGGAAAATTAGTATTGAATATTTAACATATATTAAATCAATATGTTCACACAATGGAACCCTAACTCACATACTATGCCTAACCTTGATTTAAATCTTAGAAACACCAACTGTAATCTAATTGATCTCTAATTCTAACCCTAACCCTAATTCAACCAGTACCCTAGATCAAATCTTTATCTTAATCTTAGAATGGTAATTATGTAATTGAGTCATCAAGGAGAATGAAATTTAAATATATTGATGTTGGCTATTGGAGTTCTAGCTGGCCTCTTATTATATATAGGGTACATTTTATAATTTTTATTTTGATATCTTTTGAAAGGTCAGCAAATTCTGATTTCACCCTCTGCTATCTCATGGAATACCTGAAGTTTGCATTCCATGTTGGTCCTAGGAGTAGAGGGATTTAGTGCAATATGATACTTAGAAATTCGGCGTGATCTTTAATTTCTTTCACAAGAGATAGAAGCAATTGTTTTAATCTTGGATGAGAAATGGTTAAGGATGTATCCTGAAGCACTGTTCTAGGAGGTGGCTTCTAGATTTCTAAATTCTTATGAATTTTGAGGCATCCTAAAATGTGGCTTAGGGTCTTTAAAATAGATTATTTCAATATTGTGGGTGAAAGGGCCATTCATTTTGGAGTTGACACTTCTTATTATATCTTGTAATTTTTTCTTGTTCTTAATATAAGTTCAATGACATGATTGTTTACTCCCAATGAATCTTATGATTATTTATACTTTTCTGCTAAAAGAGTTGATCAAGACATATCTAAACAATAGATGTGGAGTAGTCACAATCCCTGCGAAGGGCTAAAATTTCAGAGTTGAATTTGTAGGGAATGGCTCCAATTTTTAGAAGATTTAAGCACAAAAAGTTGTTTAGATGGGCACTTATTGAAATCTATTTTCATAAAAGTATTGGGGTGGGATGAAGAGCACAAATATATGGGTATGGTTTCATTTTATTCTTGAACCTATGTATAAACCACAAGTGTTTCATTTCAAAAGAGAATAATGTTATGCTCAACTAATCTGCAATGATCTCAACCCATAAATTATAGAATTCATTCAAATGTATCCCTATAAAAAATGAATAAGATCAACTAAAATTACTGAACATATAGACAATAAAATTACCTTTTCAAGTGCAGGAGACAAATAGATCTAGTCGAAAGTGATGGGAGAGTTGGAGCTAAGGCTAATACATCTTTGGTAAGTTGTGAGAAGAAAGTAATAATATGTCTGCTATATATATAAAGCAATTAAACATCTTTGGAAAGTTGTGAGGAGAAAGTAATAAGATGTATACTATATATAGAAAATAATTTTACTTGAGGCATTGGTTAATATGGATTTTGATTTCTAACGTGCTCACATGAATGTTTGGTTAGACTGGGACATTGCCAGGTGAACTACCAATGTGGCAAGATTTTACCATGTTGTTACAAAAGGTAATAATGTGTGCATCAAAACAATACACCAGTCCTATCAAATGACACTATTGATGCTTTGATAAATGTCATGATAACTCATTTGTTACTATAGTTCATTAATTAGACTATTATTTGATCGCATATATGTAGATTTGATTTGATTCGATTGTGATCTATTGTTCTTTAATATTGTACTTCTCTTAATGTCACATCCTTATCCAACTCTAATTAAATTAAATTAAATGATCTTTTCAAAGATATTATTTAAATGAAATATTAAAAACAATCAAAGATAGCGTCCAAAACTATGCATATTTTATATAAATTATTTTTTTGATGAATAGAGATATTTCCATTAAATTATCATATAAAAGTACACTATTCACAAAAAAGGGTCGAGGGATACAAGATCACCCTGCAAAATTCAGACGTTCGAAGTCGGAAACATCAGTTGTTCATTAAAAAAAAAACATAAAGCCTTCCAACAGCTAACACAGTCGCAGCTGAGGGAGGAGGATCTTTATCATCGGGATTTTCCCACACATTGGAGACAAGAAGTGGGTTTGGAAGAGACCAATACCATCCACAAGAGTACCAGTAACTAAAGGCCAACCAATACCATCCACAGGAGTAGCAGCAATAGGAACAAGAGCAATAGGCCAGCCGTTAGAAAAACTCCTATGGGGAGGGGAGGCCGAGTGGCGCCTCCAACCTCCGCCACTGAAAGAGTGGCGAGGATCTTGAGACCGAGGAGTATAAGCTATTTTATTTTTGTTCATTAATTCAACTAACAATTGATTTTGTCAATACCGTTAAAAAAAAATTCGTGCGACAAGGGGAACCTACTTTAATATTGAAGTCAAATTAAATAATATTCATTGGACAATGATACAATTTTTATTATTTTTGTCTTATTTTCACCACAGCCTTTGTCTGTGTTTCACTTGGTAATTAATGCATAACATTCTGATAGCCATGGAATATAAATACCACATAGCCGATACACAACTGAACACATCAGCAATGCAAATGCTGAATAGACAAAAAAAATGAATACAAAAGACAAAATAGCTGGTACATAGTTGAACACATCAGCAATGGGATTGCTGAGTATATGTTAATAAAATATCCATCAAAAGGGAGACAAGCATATCACATAATCTCCCAACACAAGTATCACACCAAAATCAAAGTAAAACATAACATGTCTCGAAGCAAAATAGAGGGGCACTACATTTCTCACCTCTCTGTGGGTAGCTTTGTATTTTTTCATTTGATGTGTGCCCCTTTGAACTCTTATGTTTACATTGACAGCTAGTGGACTGTCATTAATGTATAATTTTTTCTTTTTTGATTTACTCAATAAAAAAAGATGAACATGAAATAAATTCTTCTATGTTAGTTAAATTTAAGTTTTCAAACAATAATCTTAAAAAAGAATAAATCTTATATAGGGTGGTCCCACAATAGTGAGTTCCACTTTTTGGCCAACTTTGACATAGAGTTCAACATTCTGAGAAAAAACTTCACTTTCAAACATCTATTGTTGCAAAACTATTAGGAATTTGAAGATGATGTAAACTAGTCTTTTCAAATTTTCTTTCTAGTTTATATATATATATATATATATATATATATATATATATATATATATATATATATATATATATATATATATATATATATATATATATATATATTTAAAAATCATTTAAATTCATTTTTCCTTCTTCTAAAAGTGGTTTGCGTGAAAAACCTATGTTTTTAAGGAGTTACTGTCACTTGGATCAGCATAACTTTTTCTTAAAATATGATAACGATGTAATTCTTTTGAGATTATATTTTCAACTTCAATATATAAAGGATGCAATTGGTTTTATTCATTTTGGATCAATATTTCATAGTTTATTAATTTTCTAAAGTGACAGTAACTATAATTTAGACATAAGGTCACTTGGATTGCTCTAACTTGATTTGTGTATATCAAAATTTATTTTTTCTTTTTTTCATAGAAAGGTAACACAAATACGCTTTCCCTACATATTTTTTATAAAAAAAAATTTATAATTTACTATTTTTCCCGAAGTATTGAAGAGACAGGTTGTTGAATGACCAAACAACCTATGTTTAGTTAAAGTAATATTTAAAAGTGATAATGAACTCAATATGTATTAAAATTATATTCATTAGAAATATTGTTCTGAATAGCATCATTTGACATCATCTGTTTGAAAAAATCATCTTGTTTAGTCCTTGTTTCAGGCCCCGGAAGACCATTTTTTTGAAGTTCAATTATTTTCTGAGGGCAAAATTTTAGTTTTGGGGTCTTTGCACGAATACACTTGAGGGTCTTTGTGCGAAGACCCTTCGCACGAAGCCTCTCAAGTGAAAATCCTGACAAAAAGACATCTGCCAGAATTTTTTCTTGGGTACTTCGCACGAAGTATATACTTCGAGCGAAGTCGGCTAGTAAAATTATTTTGTAAATAAAATTTAGAATGGTATAAAAGTAAAACATTTTGTTTCTATTTTATATCGAATTGCAATTACTAAATTCGCATTTTCTATTATTGAATGCATTTTTTGTAGGAGGATTTCTATTTCTATTTTTTCAAAGGCATAATTTTGGAGAGGAAAAATATTAGATTAAAGTAATTTTTGAAGAAGAAAATTTGTGTTGACGATCTTGTGGAATACATTTTTTGGAGCTCGAAGAAATGGGGAACAAGAAGGGAAGATAAAGTAAATCTTCTAGAAAAAGGTCACCAGGTACTAAATAAAGAAATTGTGAAGCTGCATTGACATATTATCGTAAAACTAAAGAAGCTGAAAGACAAGCTGAAGTAGGAGGGTTAAGTCAAGTCAAAGAATTGCACATTGAAGAAGGGTCAAGATTACTCCCTACAGAAGCTCAAACAATTGATGTTGGAGAAGGTTCAACATCACATGCTCCTACTGGTATGGATAAACTTTTAAATTTAGCTCAAACTGTAAAGAGAAATATTAATTATAGAAACTTATAGCATTTACCTACAATGGATGTGGAGAATTTGAGATCACTTGCTAATGTCCAACTCTTAAGTCTTGCTAAGAATCGATCAATGAATATGATAGCAAGAGAAATATTGGTTAAATTTGATAATTTTGAAACACTTGAGCAAGCTCAATTGCTTTGACTTGTACTTATAAACAAAAAGTTGGAAGGGGCATTAAAATTATTGGGTATAGACACATCATTAAAGAAGAGAAAAGTTGTTGACATGCAAACTGATATGATTGAAAATCTTAAGAAAGGTTTGAACCAGCTAGGGAAGCGATCTCGAACTATAGATAAGTCCATTACAAGAAAAGTTATGTTGACATGCATTGTAGGTAACACTATGGGATGAAAAAGATAGATATCTTTAGTTTCATCTTAGTTTGGTTTTAATAGGAAAATAATATGATGATATGTTGATAGGAGAATACTTTTCGATGATAGCACCTTGGAAGGCAATTGGGTAATCATGTGTAGAGCTCCTCATTCTGATAGGATTCATGAAGGAATTAAAAATTTGGTCACATCATTTTGGAATGAGAATACATGTCCTTCATCAAACACTAGAGATGTTATCAGACATAGAATTTCAGCTAATCAATATGAATATCATATGAAACATTGGTTGGACACAACACAACATGAAATGTATGTGTCATTTTGTAGTTCAAATCCTAATATATATAAAGATTGGGAAAAAATTGTTTGAAAGATTGAAGCCATGTTATATCAGGACAAACAAAGTGTTTGAAACTTGTTGTTGTCGTTATCATATTGAATTTGATCTCCACTATCAGGTTTTTCAAAAGTTTGTAGAAGACACTTATGGTTTTGAAAAGGCTCCTCCTACTAGATGAAGTGAGTTCATCTCATCCATTTTATGTGACAAAAGACATGATGTAGCTAGACAAATAAATTGCATAAAATGCATATGCCAAACATGTGCCGATTTGTCTCTTTTTCCTTTGAAAAATAAAAATATTGATGTAACAAAGATGGTAAATTGCAAGAGTTACAAATATGTAAAGAATGAAACAAAATATGGGAAAGAATCCAAAAGGTTAGAATATGTTGAAGAGGAGATAAACGTTGGAGTATTTATGGAAAATTTTAAAAAAATGATTCAACCCTACATTCATGATGCTTTTTTTGCAAAGTGGCAAGCACAACAATTTCAAACACTGGGAGACAATTTCCCACTTGGAACTATTGTATCAGTTGTTGATTTTGTAGAAAATTATTCTTTTGGTCATCAAAAGGAAATTTAGTCAAAATAATATTTTTCAGAGAAAATTACTATTATTGTACATGTGGTTATCGACACGCACAATTAGATTTGGATGGTATTCAGAGCACATTTGAAGCACAGGTCATCAAGAAGGAATATCATTTTTATATAAGTGATGATAGAGAGCATGAAATTCATTATGTGGAACACCGCTTCAAGATATTTTTTGCAAATTTGAAAGAAAGAGGTATAAAAATTGATAAACATTATGTTTTCTCAAATGGATGTGCTGCACAATTGAAATCATCGAGACGATTTTATACACTATGTAAATATCATCGTAATGAAAACATACCACATGTTTGGATTTTTTTTGAGAGTGGACATGGAAAAGGTGAACATGATGGTGTCGGAGCTTGCATCAAACGTGCTATACGAAAGTATCAAATGAATTATAAGGGAGTACATATAAAAAATGCACATGATGTGGTTGAATGGTGCAAGACACATTTCACACCAAATGAGAATGACATGTCATCAAGATTGACTCAGGCGGTGCCACATAGAAAATTTTGGGAGATAAAAGGTATGCACACATTATTAAATTATTTGAAAGTGTTTAAAATTTTTATGATATATTTTATTCAAATTATATTTATATAGAATGTATTATATATGCATTTGTTCAGGTGTGGATAGAAAAATTATGCATGGTTACAATAGGATAGAAAAGACACGATCTTTGCATTCAGTTATGAGTACGAATTGTCGCAATTGGATGTTGAACACTAGGGACTACTCATGCTTTTGTTGTCACTTCATTGCTGACAATTATGAGGAATGTATCAATCAAGACCATGGATATGTAGGTGCATGGAATCTAGTGCTACTAGTTGTTACTGATACATTTTATAGAGATGAAGATGAAAACTTTCATGATGTCCCTTTGATTTCTACTGATTACGACCATATCTCAGGATTGGTCAAAATTGGCAAGTATACATATTTCACATTCTATGGTACATTGAGCTGCATGTATAGATAGATAGATAGATCTATAGATTGAACTAAGTAAATTTTAAGATCTCACACGTGTATATATAAATTTACTGTGCAAGAGATGTCTTTGCAGTGATTGCTGAGTGTAGAAATGTAGAAGGAGTTGGTTATTGTTTACTGCATTGTACTATAGAGAGGATGAAGTTACTTGAACCTAAAGAAAGTGATGGAATGTTGTTTTTGATTGCAGGAAAAAATAGGTTTTAAAGGGGACCCGTAACCCCAAACAAGTAGATTTTAAAAGATTACATCATTAAGCATATTGAAAAGGAACAGGACTAGAAGATAGTCCAACAGAACCACAGTCCAACAGAGAAAAACTAGAAGTAAAAAACCAAACCAACCAGACACCAAAAAACTGACCAGGAACCAAAAAACAAGAACCTGAACAATAGAAAGAACCAAGAGAACGTAAGAAGACTCCTTATGAGTTTCTTCTGCTTCCTTCTTTGCCTCTAAGATCTTCTTAATAGCAACATTGAAGTTAGAGAGCTCGAGGATCTGATCTTGGATCTTCTTCCTTTTGGCTGATCAAGTGCGTCTACCAGGGCCCTCATCACCCACATCATCAGTATTCTCCTTGAGTTTATTGCTGAGGGAACTCGCGTCCAGCTCCACTTTGATTGTCATAAAATAATCCATGGCAGAGCCTATAAACATGTTGGTGTCCTGCATATTCTTCTTTATAGTATTCTCCAAATTATCAAGTCTCGTCTACATTTCCTGTATCTCCTTGTCACTGTCATTGTCCTTATTGCCCTCACCAGTCTTTGAAGCAGTCTCCATAGTTTCCTGCAAAGTATCAACCTGAGCAAAAATAGCATGATATTTTAAATTAAGATTCTTTATTTCCTGAAAAACCCATTTCAGTAAATGAAATGAGTACATAGAAGCTTCCGTCGCAGTTTGGAGAACTCCAAAAAGGCGGGTCTATTTTGTCATCCATATCTTCTTTGAGAAGTTGCATGTTCCTTTCTTGCATGTCCATAGTCTTAATAAAGGGGATATTCTGAGAGGAAGAAGGGGCATTATCTTTCTCAGCAACATGGAGTCCATCTCCGCTTTAGGGGTAGCCCTATTCAGAGGAACCTCCATAACAACTTCCAATTTGGGAGAAATTGACACATCATGATCTTTCGAGCTATCGTAATCCACCAAAATGGGGACCAGTTGACCTCCCACATCCTCATCTTTCTTATCATCCTCATTGTTACCCTTGGTCTCAAGAATGTCCTCTTCCTCCATAATTTAAACATCATCCTCTTCATTGTTCTCATTCTCCCTAGAGGCCATATTTGACACTGACAGTGAAGCATCACTATCATCCTTATTCAAATTATCCATTATAGCATAGCCATCAACACTATCAGTGGTGGAGTCTGTGTCCATACAACCACCCTTTTCCAGTTTAATTTTTTTAATGGAGGAGATCTCCTCTTTTCCACCCGTGTCCCTGAAATGTTTGTTAGCCAAACCAAAAGCTTTGGGAGAAGAAATAATAGAGCTAGAGATGGCCTTCATTTTGATAGATTCCACAATTAGAAGGATGAGCCCCTCATGCAAGATGGGTTTCTTCTCTTTTTTCCTATGCTCAATAATGCTAAGATGGAGAGACTGCATGAGAAAGAAAGGCAAAGACACCCTAATCTTGTGGCGAAAGTGACAGAGTAACACAAAATGGTAAGAGTGGGCTCTTTTGTACCTACCATCCAAGGTAATGTATTCCATAATCACCGTCATGGCCATCACCTAGATTTCTTTAAAGGCATTAACATGATAGCAACCACTAGAATCTTTGACCAAACCCCATGCCTCATCTTTGATTTTGGGGAAGCGCTTGATGGCCTTCTACGAAACTCTCATATCTCTATAAAACTTAATACCTTTGAGACTCAGACCAGTCACCTTCGCACTAAGTTCCTCCTTTATGTTCACAGTAAGACCAAAAAAGGTCAACGCCCCTTCTTTCTAGGACTCCACAAACACCTTCGTAGCGCTATCCTTAAACCCATGCAATCGCTCCATATACATAGTAAGCCCACCCTTTCTGAGGATTTCCTAGACCTCTAGCATATTTTTCCATTTTTAACAGTCCTTTGGCTCTCTTCTATTAAGCCCTCCACCCATGATTTTAGGAAGAAAATAAACAACAGCAATAGTATCGATCCAACAAATGTAGATGAAAAGGGAAACTTTAAAGTTCACATAGGTAAACTTGTGTCTACAATTAGTAATCTTGGGAAAGGAAGCACTTTCTATAATCATATTAACCTGCTTAATAAAAAGGTGTCTTTTCATCATAATTCTTGATATTCTCCTACTCCACCCTCCTGCTATGAATCTTGTCAAAATCCAACTTGGCTTTCATATCAATGGTGAGATGGTTGTCATCATGCCAAATCATAATGTCCTTTTCCCTAACCGCAAAGTTGGCCAGCTCATCCATAGTACCATTTTCTTCCTGGGATATGATGACTTGCTTAAAAGAATTAATAATTATCTGGGCCTCTTCAATATTCGCCTTTATGGACCATGAAGGTTTAGAAATATTACTAATGCAGTTTAAGATATTCATTGAATCTTCTTCTATCCAAATGTTCGGGGCCATGTCATTTTTAATTAATTTAAGGGTTTGAAGAAGGGCCATGGCCTCCACAATGTGATTGGTCTGAACCCTAATAGGGAGCACCACGATAACAAGACAATTAGCCATGTCATCTCTTATGATCCCACCAAAACCCGTTGGGCCCAGGTTACCCTTCGTGGCACCATCAAAATTAATTTTGATCCAACCCAGATGGGGAGAAAGTCGGGTGGTGTTTTCTCTAAGGGTAGAGGTTTTATTTTTGGGACCAGCACTGTAATCCCTAGCACCAAAAACCAGCTTCAAGCCAGTCATCGAGTTGTAGTTTTCTTTGAGACTTGTCTTAATCTTTTCTACAATAACCCCTGGAGGAAGATCAATGTCTCTGAAAACTTTGTCATTGTGTTCCCTCCACAGTCTCCATATAATATGGGGGGCAATAAGGTTCCACAACTGCTTATCAATGGGGACCTCCACATTAATCCACTAGATACTGAAATTCTCATAGTTGTTAGGAAAAATCCAATTAATCTACCAACATTATAAAGTGAGACAAAAAACTTCCAAGGAATAGCTACAGTTAATGGCCAGATGGAAGGCTATTTCCTCCACCTTCTTGCAAAGAGCACATCTATTGGTCAAAATCATACCACGTTTATGGAGGTTGTCTATAGTGAGAATCTTATTCTTCAAAACTAGCCAAAAGAAAATGTTAATTTTAGGAATTAATCTTTTATCCCAAACCTGGGCCCAAAAGGGGATAGGATCCAGCGCCTGCTTCAATAAGAGATCAGACATGGAGGTCATAGTGAAGACTCTAGAAGGAGTGATTCCCCAAATCACCTCATCTTCTTTGGCGAAGTTGACCTTCCAAATCTTCAAATCCAACATCAAGGGCTTAAGGGCTTCATCCACCATGGAGAGATCAATCCATGATCTATTCCTCCACTAATCCCTGACACGATGACCAAATCTCCAGATATAGGCATTAATGAAAGGCTGAAAGGTGATAATAGAACTAAGAGGGAAATCTTTGAGCCAAAAGTTATCCCAAAACTTAATTCTTCACCCATTACCAAGATACCACTTGGCCCCTTTAAAGGTAGTGTCCTAAGAATGTTGGATGTAGTTCAAAATGAAGGAGCCTTGCACTTTAAAATTTGTCTCCATAAAATCAGAGATGTACGAAATGTGTAAAGATATTTATTATGGATAATCTCATTCCATTCCTTCTTTTCCCCAAAAATCCTCCAGATCTATTTGGCCAGCAGTGCCTGATTAGTCACTCTTATAGAGCGAATACCCAACCCCCCACTTCCTAGGAGTGAAAACCTTGTCCCACGCAACCAAAGCCAACCTCTTTTTATCTTCAACTCCAGACTAGAGGAAGTTTCTCTGAATTCTCTCAATGATGTCAGCATATTTTCCAAGTATCTTAAAAAGGCTAAGAGCATAGATGGGGAGGCTCTTAAGAGAGGTCTTCAAAAGTTGATGTTTCCCCGCCTAACTAAGAAAAGATCATTTCCAGCCCACTAGCTTCTTATTGAATCTATCCACTATACTAGCCCAGAAAGAATCAAGAGGTTTAAGGCCAAGGGGAAGGCCAAGATAAATAGCTGGTAAGGCATCAATTATGTAACCAATGATTCTATCTATTCTGATCTTTCTATCCACAGACGTATCGATAAAGAACAAAGAGCTCTTATCCCAATTAACAATCTAAACAGTACCCAAGGAGTACAAGGAAAGTGCTTTCTTGATGACCCTAGCTTCCTGGATGGATGAAAACCCCATAATGATGGTGTCATCAACAAATTGTTCATGGGAACACGGTCTAGAAGCAGAAGATGGGGATAAGCCCTTAGCGGACCCGATACAAACTAAGTTGTGGAGGTATTGACCAAGACATTCCACCATGATAGAAAAAAGGAGAGGAGACAAGGGATCTCCTTGCCGCAACCCCCTGGAAGGTTTAAAAAATCTTGATGGAATGCCATTAACCATGATAGTCGGTGAAGAAGTACTGATGAGCTGAAAGACCAATTTGAGAAAATTGTCACCGAAGCCAAAAGTTTTCAAAACCTTTATCATCAAATCCCAGTGCACACAATCATAAGCCTTTGAAAGATCCAGTTTTAGCAAAAAGCTAGGGTTGTGAGAAGCTTGAGTAGAATGAATAACCTCATGAACCTTCATAATAGAATCCAGGATCTTCCTACCAAGAAAAAACCCACTTTGCTGAGGAGAAATAATCTTCGGAAGAATAGCTAGAAGTCTAAGAGTAATAACCTTGGAGAGGATCTTGTACATATAGTTACAGAGACTTATAGGTCTGAAAGAGTCCACCGAATCAGCACCAGGCTTCTTCGGTATAAGAACAATAAAAGTAGCATTGATTTCTTTCAATAGAGATTTCAAACTAAAAAATTCTTTAACCACATTACAAATGTCCTTACCAATATTATCCAAGAATTTATGGAATAAAAACATAGGGAACCCATCAAGACCCATGGATTTATCACCTTCAAACTAAAAAACAATAGTCTTGACTTCTTCCAAAGAAAAGATAGCAAAGAGAATTTTGTTAGTGGCCTCATCAATAATAGAAGAAATAGAGTCAAGAAGAACATTTTGATTTTCCAAGTGAAGATTTAAGTCTTTTGATAAAAGAGAGGAGAAGAAGTCAAGCATATCCATAGAGATGTCCTTTTCATTACTAACCTCTCCCACCACCACCTTGAGCCTAGAGATCCTGTTAGAGCTTTGTGTTTCGAGGTAGACAAGTGGAGAAATTTGGTATTCTTGTCTCCAGCTATAAGCCAAATTGATCTAGATCTCTGTCTACAGTACTCCTCCTCCTTGGAAATGATATTATGAGTCTTGAAAAGGATACTCTCGTCCTTAGCCCTAAGATCTTGAGTGAGGCCCAAGTGTTGAATGGTTTCTTGAATCATATCAAGGTCCCTTTTCAGCGAGATTTTAGATTTAAAAATATTGCCAAAAGCCTCTTTACTCTAGGATTTAACATTTTGTTTAACATTTTGGAGCTTTTTAACCACCCTAAACATCGCAGTGCCCTAAATATTAATATTCCGCCATCCTTTGATCTTATGTTCAATCTCTAGGTGATCCATCCACATTTTATCAAATTTGAAAGGCAGGTTGCCCTTAGCCACAATGAGATCAGCACTAAAATAAATAGGGAAGTGGTCTGATCCAATCTTCGTAAGCGAAGACAAAGAACACCCAAAGCGATTAAAAAAACAACCAAAGATCAACGCCCGATCCAAATGAACTTGAATGAGATCCTGACTAGTTCTTCTATTCGACCAGGTGTAATTAACCCCCTGAAGCTCTAAGTCAAAAAGAGCTTGTTTATTAACAAAATCCATTAACTCCACTCTACCATCAAGATGACTCTAACTATCCACTCCACCAAACTTCTCATTTTCTTTCAGAGGATAGTTAAAATCTCCAATAACCAACCAAGGAGTGTCCTGAAAAAACATTCTTTGGTTCTGCACCCTTTTCCAAAATAGAGACCTTCCTATTTTAGAGTTAGGGGCATAGATATTCATAGCAACCCATTCAAAATCAGACTTAACATGGACAAATTTAATACTTAGGTAGTTCAGGTTGTCCATAAACACCACCCCAGAAACATGATTCTGGCTCCAAAAAATAGCAACCCCCCACCCAAAGCCCCTTCGGAGCTAGAGCCCGCCACCCCACCATTTTTAAAAATACGAATCTTTTCTACCTTATCTCTAATCATCTTAGTTTCTTGGACAAAAATAATATTAGTTTTATGGTCTCTTACCAAATTCCTAAGGATGTCTTGCTTGTGTGGGGCATTTAGCCCTCTAATATTCCAGGAGATGAACTTCATTTCTTAACTAGAGTAAAAACTCCCTGGAGGGTCAATTGTTTCCCATCCGCTATATCCTTTTTGCTTTCTCTTTATCTAACCTCTTTGTTGGTGCTTCTACCCTAGGATTTTCTCTAGGATCCCACATCCACTTTGAGGCTCTTCATCCCCAGACCAGCTTTACTTCTAGTAGTGACACCCTTTGATCCAGGGTTAGTTAACTTATTGTGATTTTTTTTCCTCCCCTTAGGAACCTGCCAAGGTTCTTCATTTCGATCACCTAATAAATCTTCACCATCAATGGTCTCCTCCTCACCACTCCCTGAGAGGGTGTTAGCAACTGAAGAGGAGTCATCATCATCTGATTTAGATTCCTCCAAAGGAATACTAGCTTTTAGAATGCCACTCAGAATTATTGCTCCCTAAATAGGGACCAACACGACCATAGGAACAGAATCATCTATAGGATCACCCACACTAGGGACAACTTCCATAGAGGTGTGAGAAAGAGAATCAGAGACATGATAAACTGGTTCAGCTAGTTCCCCTTACTCAAGTTCTGGGAGAGAATTAGACTTCACCTTCTCAACTTCTAGAGTCATTTCTCCTTTATTATTACTGACTCCATCTTCCATAGCCTGATAATTCACTTCCTCCTAGACCTATCTAGTAGACTTCTATGGTTTGGGATTAGGATCCACTGGCTTAGACACCTTAGGAGTTTTTTCTAGGCAATGCTTGGCCCAGTGACCCATTTTATGGTAGAAAAAACAAGCAAAAGGGAGAGATTCAAAGATCACCTCCTACTTCCACAACCCTAGTTTGGAGTTAATATTAATTTTTAAGGGGAGGTTGTCGAACTAACCAATGTTGATAGAGATCCTAGCAAAAACAAGCCTTGACTTAGCCATCATCATTGGATAAATCAAGAGAAGATCCCCTCCAAAATAGGTAGCCAAACCCTTAAAGACCTCCTCATTCTAATATTCAAGGGGTAGGCCAGGAAACCTAACCCAGACAAGGGTAGACATAAAAAAATTATTAGAGTAGTCCCATTTCGGGGTCCATTTGCAGAAGGAAACAACCATTCTACCAAACATTTAGGGACCCCCACATAACACATAGTCCCGGTCTTCCTTGTTGGAGAAAGAAAAGGATAAAAAACCTTTAGGAAGGGGAGCAATATCAACCTGACCTTTCAGCTTCCATCTTTTTTCAGAAAAATATCTCACCTCCTCAATGTTAGGACAGGGGCCCAAGAACTTACCAACCAATGACAACTCCATAGCCAAGACCAAGCAATCGACCAAGGAATCTAGCACAAAGATAGCAACTTTTCCTTCTTGAACACCCGCCTTAACCGAATCGCCAGGTTAAGAAGACTTTCCCGCCGATCTGGCGCCCAAAATTTCCAACCACTTTTTAGAAGTGGAAGGGTTGACTTCCACACCAGTAGGGCTAGAATCCCCACTTGACCCCACTAGTGGGTCCTTTGAAGAAATGGCTTTGTCTCTCAATCCTTCTAGAGAAGGACAAGGCTCACACCCTAACACATCTTCACCCACAAGCGAAGCACCTTGCAGCTCTTCCTTTGAGGAAGTACCCGTGATCACCCTACAAGGGGGAGAAAATACCTTACTAGACAAAGAATAATTTGACACCTGCAAAGCCAAGTCTAGTACCAACATAGAGGGCATCACGAAGTCCAAGACCCCCTCCAAACCCTCGCCAGTTTGATTTCCAAATTCAAAACCAACCATCCCATTGCCATGGCTGCCCTGGAAATTCAAAAAGCTCTTCCCACTCGAATCCCCACAGGTTTGTATATGGTTTACATCAATAAATTGAACTCAATTTGTAAATTTTAAATTTCAACCTTTTAACAAATTTCAAATTGACTTTGTTTAAATTTATATATTGTTAAGATTTGTGACCTGTAGGTTCAGTTGTTTTAGAGGGAACATATTTCAAGCAAATCAAAGTAATTCAACATGGTATTCACTTTGTTGATTACGAACTAGACAATAAGGTGTTTCAATACAGTCACCTAGTAGTTGCCACATCCATTTGTCTTCATATAGTTAAATCTCAACGTGGACGTCGTAAGTGGAGACTAAATAGTGAGGATCATGAGAGAATATTACATGTTCTCCATGAAAGGTCTAAACCACTTGAGTTGGTTGAAAAAGCATAATATGTATACTTATTTCTTGTGTTAGGACCTACTTGATATGTCTGGATTAAATTTCATTATACTTTGTTTATATATTTAAACATATGATGGACTATAATTTGTTGATATATGATGGACCTATTTGATGGTTAAATGGTTTTAATATATAGAATTTTATATTTATACTTTGATTATTCAATGATTTTTATAGATTGCATATTAGTTAAAGATTTTATGTGCATGCTTTGATTATTCAATGATTTTTATGATACTTTTTTTTATGCTCATGGTTTCTAGATCCCCGTAAGACATCCCCTTAAGACACTAAAAAATGATGAAATTAGTTAGATAACTTATGACGTGTGTTAGTTCTCGAATTAGTTACATGTATACTTTGATTATTCAATGATTTTTATAGATTGCATATTAGTTATAGATTTTATGTATGCTTTGATTATTCAGTGATTTTTATGATATTTTTTATGATGCTTATGATTTCTAGATCCTGTCAAGACCTCCCCTTAAGACACTAAAAAATGATGAAATTAGTTAGATTACTTACGATGTGTGTTAGTTGTAGAATTAGTTACCATGTATTAACTAGTTATTTTTTATGATATTAATTCTAAATCCCCTTAAGACCTCCCTTAAGAAACTAAAAAATGATGAAATTAGTTATATTACTTATGACATGTGTTAGTTCTAGAATTATTTAGAATAGTTATTATCCATTAGTTACATGTATTAACTAATTATTTTTTATGATATTAATTCTAGATCCCCTTAAGACCTCCTCTTAAGACCTCCCCTTAAGACACTAAAAAATGATGAAATCAGTTAGATTACTTATCATATCTAATCAAATAAAACCATGTAATCAAATCATCTAATCAAATTATATATCATCAAATAAAATCATATATTCAAATCATATCAAATGATATCATCTAATCAAATAAAATCATATATCATCAAATAAAGTTCTCTAATCAAATCATCTAATCAAATCATATCAAATCATCTCATCTAATCACATCATCTAATAAAATAAAACCATCTAATCAAATCATATATCATCAAATAAAATAATCAAATCAAATCTAATCATATTCTCTAATCATATCATCCAATCAAATATATGTCTCTAATCAAATATATGTCTTGAATCATATGCCTCTAATCAAATATATGTCTCGAATCAAATATAAGTACATCTAATCAAATATATATGTTTCTAATCAAATATATGTCTCGAATCGTAAACTAAAAATATCAAACATATACTAATGACATATATAATGAGTCTCAAATAAAATATATGTGCAACATGTCCTAAACTAGGGAGTCATCTAGGCACAT
Source organism: Chamaecyparis obtusa (assembly GCA_027943335.1). Lineage (NCBI taxonomy): Eukaryota > Viridiplantae > Streptophyta > Pinopsida > Cupressales > Cupressaceae > Chamaecyparis > Chamaecyparis obtusa. The sequence goes on from BSBK01000480.1 coordinate 292,009, forward strand.
GCGAATAGAGTGACCCTCTGAGCGACTACCATGAGCATCCTCTGGTTGTGAGACAACAACTGATCCCTGCGAATATAAATGCATGTATATATGATAATAATCTAAAATAATTAAAATATTATAAATGCATGTTTAAACTTACATATTTTTAAAACTTACCTGACCACTACTAGGTGTCACATCTGATGAACCTCTCCTATGAAAAGCATCCTCTGGCTATAAAGCAATGACTGACCCCTGCAAATTTAGTGTACAACAGTTAGTTATATACATGTGCATAGTATATATATATATATATATATATATATATATATATATATATATTATGTAAATACTTGAAATATATAAATACATGTGTACACATGCATGCTTAAACATACATATATCTAAAACTTACCTGACCACTAGTAGGTGTCACATCATGTGGATCTCTCATAGGAAGATGCTCTGCTAACTCTACCTATAAAATATTATACATTGAACAAACATCAATACACATGTCTACAATTAATTGTTCACTAAAACTCCTAAGAAAAAAGAAAAGAAAATTTTATATGTACCTGGGTCTCAGGAGTAGGAGGATCATCAACGTGTTGCACCATTGTATCATCAACTAAAATTGCATCACCCACACCACCTAATGTCCCAAACCTCTCTAGTAATGAGGAGTGTAGGGGTGACACTAGCTGGGAGGGGAGTGATGTAGAACCTGAACCATCTGGATGCAATAACATATCCATATATGACCCGACATCAATGTCAACATCCACCTGACCCAACCCATGCAAGTGCTCATCAAAAGTGTCTAGGCCCTCACTGGTGATGCGTACATCTCCAACTTGTATACCTGGATCTGCAACTATATAGTGATCTGTGGGTGCAGAGATCTCTACACTATGTTGTGCCTGACTAGTAGATGGTGCATCCTGTGTCGATGGAACTATAGGACCTCATGCAATTGCAATGAAATCCCTGACTAAATGTATTGGCATCCTGCGTGTGTCAGCAATATGAGAATAGGCCTACGGGAGATCCTCCAAAACGTAAAGGGGCATACCTAAATGACTATGATGACCTGACAATGCTCATATCTCTCTAGGTACAGGAAGACCTATAGCTCTATATGTCTCCTCAATCACACATGCAGTACTACTAGATGAAGCCTTAGAAGATGATCTGGCTCTACTCGGTCTAGTCAAAATGTATCTTCCCACTAAATCTGAAGTGATGGATGTGGCTGTAGAAGAAATCTATCCTATACTATCCATAACTCCCCTCTAAGAAGCAATGATGACTCTATCTACAATAGCATCCATCATCGATGTCACTGCTAGAGTCTTGTCCCCAACTAGCTATCTACGATGTTGTACAACTTGATCAGCCCTATGATACTGATCATGGTCTGCAACCCTACCAAGCCCCTAACCATAATATGTTGGGGGATCTAAATAGTTGACCCTAAGTCCCAAATGGAACTTAGTGTACAAATGATGTGCAAAATATAATGGAATCTGGTCGTTATTTGGATAATGACCATGTGCTGCAATAAACTAAGGGTAAATCATATATGCAATCTAACTAATCACACACCGTGTGACCTGATATGCTCTCATAGTGGCCCTCCCCTCATAATGTGGGATAACCTCTTATTTGATGATTTCCTTGGGGACAAGGCTCTGAACCATCACCAAGGAAATATCACCCAAGACCTCGACCCTCAACTCTCAAAAAATGGTCTCAACTACTTGAGGCATGAAGGAGGAGTGAGACCTCAATCTGGTAGTCATAGTCTCCAAACTGGTCAATATAGTAGCACAAGTCTCTCTATATATACCATCTACTGAACACGTATGGATAGACTCTCTAAGAAGAGCCATCTATGTATCAAAAATATAAAAATGATCTGCATATCAGGAGTCTAAGGTGCATCTTGAGCGGCCATCTAGATACATAACATGTGAAAGCTAAGTGTTAATAATTAAATACTTGATTAAATGTTATAACTGCATGTAAAATGGAAACAAATATCAAAATATATAAAATTATAGGTCCTATTAGGTCGCGTAATTGGTCTTATTACATCTTAAGGGTCCTAAGATGTACTAATTAGGTCTTAAGGGGTCGTAGATAACATAAGAGATCCTAAGGGGTCCTAACGGATCCAAATAAGAGTCCTAGAATGTTAATGGGTCACAGGTGCAATAAGTGGTCCTAGAGTGTCTTAAGGGGTCATGGATAACATAAGAGGTCATAAGCTATAGATAAGGGTCTTAGAGTGTCTTAAGGGGTTGTGGGTAACATAAGAAGTCCTAAGGTATAGATAAGAGTCCTAAAGTGTCTTAAGGGGTCATGGGTAACATAAGTGGTCCTAGAGTGTCTTGAGGGGTCATGGGTAACATAAGATGTCATAAGCTATAGATAAAGGTCCTAGAGTGTCTTAAGGGGTCGTGGGTAACTTAAGTGGTCCTAGACTGTCTTAAGGGGTTGTGGGTAACATAAGATGTCATAAGCTATAGATAAGGGTCCTAGAGTGTCTTAAGGCATCGTGGGTAACATAAGATGTCATAAGCTATAGATAAAGGTCCTAGAGTGTCTTAAGGGGTCGTGGGTAACATAAGTGGTCCTAGAGTGTCTTAAGGGGCCGTGGGTAACATAAAACATCATAAGCTATAGATAAAGGTCCTAGATTGTCTTAAGGGGTCGTGGGTAACATAAGATGTCATAAGCTATAGATAAAGGTCCTAGAGTATCTTAAGGCATCATGGGTAACATAAGAGGTCCTAAGGTATAGATAAGAATCCTAGAGTGTCTTAAGGGGTTGTGGGTAACATAAGAGGTCCTAATTAGTGGACTAATTGGTCATAATTAGTCCTAATTGGTTCTAATTGAGTCTAATTAGGTCCTAATTGGTTTAGATAATTGAGTCTAATTAGGTCCTAATTAGTTCTAATTGGTCATAATTGGTTCTAATTAGTCCTAATTGGTCCTAATAGGTCTAATTGGGTCTAATTAGGTAGATAATTGGGTCCTACATTTTGTTCCTAATAGGTCCTAATTGGTCTTGGTATAGTTAGGTCTAGTTAAGTCTAATAGGTCCTAAATTTTGTTCCTAATAGATCCTAATTGGTCTAGTTACCTGTGCAATTGGTCCTAATAGGTCTATCTAGGTTTAGTTAGGTCTATTTTGACCTAATAGGTCCTAATACATCTAATTGGTTAGACTAATGTTGGTTAAAGTCCTAATAGGTCTAATTGGTCCTAATAGGTCCTAGTTAGGTCTACTTGGTCCTAATAGGTCTAATTAGACCTCTAATTAGTCTTAATAGGTCCTAATTGCTAATAATTAGTCTTAGTAGGTCTAATTAGATCTAAAATTAGGTATTACAATATCATATTTACATGGTGAACATTAAGACAAGTCTTCACCATCAACTTAAAATATCTAGAGAGAGAAACAACTTAGACATACCTTGTTTCCTAATATGACCTATTAGGACATAATATGACCTAGAGTGTCTTAAGGGGTCGTGGGTAACATAAGAAAACCTAAGGTATAGATAAGAGTCCTAGAGTGTCTTCAGTGGTTGTGGGTAACATAAGATGTCATAAGCTATAGATAAGGGTCCTAGAGTGTCTTAAGGGGTCGTGGGTAACATAAGAGGTCCTAAGGTATAGAATAGAGTCCTAGAGTGTCTTAAGGGGTCGTGGGTAATATAAATGGCCCTAAGGGGTCCCAGGTTACATTAGTGGATCCTCGTATGTATTAATTGAATCTAGGATACATAAATGTGTCATAGGACAACCTAAGATATGTTAATGGGTCTTCAGGATCCGAATGGGTCATATATGTCTTAAAAAGTCATAAGGGATGTATAATGGTCCAATAATACTAATAGGTCATAGATATAATAAGTGGTCTAAGTGGTCCTAGAACATCCTAAGATTCTTTAATGGGTCTTGGGGGTCCTAAGGTTTCATATTTGTTTTAAGATTTCATAAGGGATCTAGATAAGAGTCCTAGAATGTTAATGAGTCATAGGTGCAATAAGTGGTCCTAGAGTGTCTTAAGGGGTCGTGGGTAACATAAGATGTCCTAAGGTATAGATAAGGGTCCTAGAGTGTCTTAAGGGGTCATTGGTAATGTAAGAGGTCTTAAGGGATCGAGATAAGAGTCCTAGAATGTTAATGGGTCATAGGTGCAATAAGTGGTCCTAGAGTGTCTTAAGGGGTCGTGGGTAACAATGGGTCCTAGATGTGTCTTAAGATAATGTAAGGGATGTATACGGGTCAGGTAGAGTGTCTTAAGGGGTCGGGGGTAACATTAGAGGTCCTAAGGAGTCCTAGGTTTCATTAGTGGATCCTCGTATGATATTAATTGAATCTACGATACATAAATGTGTCCTAAGACAACCTAAGATATGTTAATGGGTCTTGATGATCTGAATGGGTCATATATGTCTTAAAATGATGTAAGGGATGTATAATGGTCCAACAATATTAATGGGTCATAGATGTGACAAGTGGTCTAAGGGATCTTAGGTTACATTAATTGATACTAGGATGTCTTAAGGGTTATTGCGGGCAACGATGGGTTCACATATGTATTAACAGAAGCTAAGATAGATGAATGTGTCCTAGGACATTTTAAGATATAATAATGGGTCGTATGGGTCCTAAGCTATCCTATGTGTCAATTAAGATGTCATAAGTGATACGTAATGGTCCTAGAATGTCTTAAGGGGTTGAAGGCCTCATAATAGGGTCATAGGAGATCCTAATATGTATTATAAGATCTTGAGATTCCTAAGGGATCCTAAGTGTCTTAATATGTTGTAAGGGAGGAATAAGGGTCCTAGAAACTTACTGTACTACAATTTTTTAACATTTTCTAACATACTACTAGATCGTTTTCAAAAAATTAACTACAATTTTCTAATATTTTTACAAACTAAAAATTATTTAAAATAAATAACTAACTAATATTTACTAAAAATGTGTGTACATGTGTGTGTGTGTGTGTGTGAGAGAGAGAGAGAGAGAGATTCCTAATATTTACAACTTTAAACTTGAAATTTAAAAACAAATATTTTTAATAATTTCTATAAGATCTTAATGTTTACTAACATTTTCTAACATTTCTACTACGGTTTCTAATGTTTTGTAAATATTTTCTAATAGTTGCTAAAAAACTACTACCATTTTCTACCATTTTCTAACATATTCTAACATTAATAATACAATTTTTAATATTTCTATCATTTTCTAATATTTAATTACAATTTTCTAACATTCTACTATTAATTTCTAACATATTAGATAATATTTAACTACTATTTTCTAACATTTCTACAAATAAAAAATTATTTAAAACAAATAACTAACTAAAATAAATATAAAACATATTATTTACAATAAAAAATGAGAAAAATGTGTGGACCTAATACTGCTAACAACCTGAAGATGTTGAAGATGCTCGGGAGGCACTGGCGTGCTGACATGTTGAGGTGTTTCGCTCCAAGGTCTAGGGTCCGCAAAGTCTGACAGTAACAATGAGAATAAAAAGAAAAAATGTTAGAAATATATAAAAATTTGGCACAAAGGGGCTTCGTCCGAAGACCCCTGCATAGGGTACTTCGCGCGAAGAGGGGTCTTAGCTTGAAGCCCCTTGTCTAGGGTACTTTCTGCACCGAAGTGGTTACACCACTTCACGCGAAGTATCAACTTCGTACGAAGACTCTAAAGTCTTTTTTTTTCCCATCTCGCCGATTTTGTTCATCCCTAAAAGTGGGACATAGCTTCGTGGGATCACCCTTGTGGCAATATATACAACAATAAGAAGAGTGTTGAATGCAAGAAGTGATAAGCTTGTTATTATTAAATTTTTGGTAGAAATCCCTTTGGTACCTTATTTTTAAAAAAATTAATCAGATCTACATATTTCATAAGGTTGTGATTATCTTTATTTTGAAGAATTTATGCTATGATTTGTAATGTTATTTAGTAGAAGAAGTTATTATAAAAACAATCCTTGAAGTGCAATCCTAGAGTTTTTAAGACTATTTATTATGAGCTTAGATGGCTAATGCATTGTTTTGATCCTTGCTAAAAACCTCATTCTGATCAATATCAACAAGGGTATTTTGAGGGAGCCAGATAAGAACGTATTGGCTAAGCATGGGAGACTTGGGAGATAAATCGTCATGGTTACTTCAGGACTTTGATCATTGATTTCCTTCATGCATTAATGATTTTCTTATTAAATTAATATCTTGTAATTTGTGTGAACCCAAGATTCAATCATTAAATCAAGAGTCATTCTTTGGATTTGTTAAAAACTTGTATGTGATATTTGGTAGCTTGGGTAGAAGAAATACAAAGGATATCAGAAGGGTATCATTCTACAGTATACTTAGTTTAGATTCCTTAGATCTTTTAAAAGCATAGACCCATCATGTTCCCATGTATTATATGTGCATAAACCTTAGAAATGGACATGATACAATATCAGATTATATTCAGAACATCAAGTTTGGGATTACTTAGAGTTATATAATTTATCTAGTCTAAGGTATATTAAGAGATTAACTCTTTCCATTGCATGTTATAGATATTTATAAACAGACTAACGTTTGACAAACTTATTTTATCTCCATATTTATGAAAAGGAAAGGACGATCTATTAATAGTTCAACAATACCTAAGTATGGTTTTCTTATGACTAACCATTCATCTTATAATGATAAGAGAGCATATACCCATCCATTTTACTATAATTAAAATAGAATATACAACTAAAATAAATTGTTAAGAAGACATTTTATACTAATATCAATTTATATTAGATAATATCTTAAGAGTCTGAAAATTTTAACCTTAAACATAATATATTGTATCTAGTAGGTATGAACATAGACCTTTAATTAAACAAAGTTTAAACTAGTCTATATGTATAACGACGAGCCCTAGAAACCCAATTAAAAAAGGGCTAATAATAAAGTATAAGGTACTAACATCTAGCCAGTATAGTCACACTTATATATGACGAACAATTATCACCTCCTCCTCCAAGCCAGAGTCTTCATCTCTCTACTCGCTCATTATGGATGTCTTCTTCCGTAGGCATTTCCCGACAAGGATTCTTTTGACCTGCAAGTGGAGTTTCTCCTTTGGGAGTGAGGGAAGGTTGAAACCCTCCTCACTGAAGTATTGAATAATCCAGTGATTATTATTTGTGGGTTCTACAATCATCCATTTCACCAAGAATTGGGAATTACGTTTCATTTCTGGCCAGTGGGTGTTAAATGAGACTTGGTCCTTGATAAAGATTATTTCCTGCCAGGTAAAGTTAGCATTGCTGAGTAGTGTCTCATATTTAGCCTGCATATATTCCTCAGGTAAGGGGATGAGAAAATGATCATTAATGCTATAAACGGCTCTATCTAATCCCCAAAGATATTTATCTAGAAATAATTTCCTACAGGTTTCCACAATCTGCTTTTTCAAGATGTCAACCATTAAGAAGCATCCTATCAGGTTTCCAACCATGTGCCCATTGGTGCAAGTGGTAAAGCTATTATCAAAGTGATGGTCACCAAGAGACTTGATAAGGGCCATCCTAGGGATGTCATCTAGAGGTTTCAAAATCCTATTCCATCTCTGTAGGGTAATAGGACCCGTAAAGGCCACAGTCTTGTTGCTATCAGCATGGAAGGTTAGGTTATTTGATTCCATGGAAGCTAATACAAAAGACGCATATGAAGTTTTGTTTGTGGGCCTAAATAAAAAGACAATGGTGGAGCCAATTCTCTAATTATAGGGTCAACAAAAGGTTCTAGGATAGTCTAGATAGAAGCAACTAGCTTCCAAACTCATGTTCAGTTAATATTGGTATCGAGGTTAGATTAGCTAAATTGATATGTAACTCGCGACAAGGAATGCTTGCATCTTGGGCATAAATTATTATGAGTAATAATTCATTCGAGAGAAGATAAATGATATAATTACGCCTTGTGTGCAAGTTTGTCATGTCTAGACATTCTATCATCCTAGGGAGATCGAGTATGGGGAACGTACTAAACGTTAATGATAAATTTGACATGTGCTGGGAGATATATGTGCTGGATTGTGTGAAATCAAGGGAGGGTTTTAAAGAATTTATAATTAAAGTTGATTTTGCATCGATGATGATGAGTCATAAAGGATATAGTTGAATTTACGAGTAAATATGAGATTTAAGTGTGACAATAACTTTATGTTTGAAAGTGAGGATATACCATGTAATCAGTGAGAATGATATTCAAACTAATATAGTTTATTGTACATATATAGTTGATATAGATGTAATACATGGAAGATACATGTATGAAATTCATTGATAAGTATGCAGTGAGATAGAGGAGTGCAATTAGGATATTATAATGTGGATGAGGCAACGTGCTTGTATAGGAACAAGATAATAGATTATGTTGGGGGTGAGGTTACGGTCGGTATGTATTTTAACCCTTGCAATTTTTTGTATTTCGATTATTCCTTGTATTGCACCATTTGCCCATCGTAGATGATATAAGGTTAGGTAAATGTTATAGAGGGACGTTGTTGTAACTCGAGGGTGTAAGGATGAGGATTCAAATTTCTAGAGGGTTGATTGTGGTTCCGTCCATACCATTTGGTTCTTATTTTACATGGGTAAAAGGGTCATTATTTTTATAAATTAATCAAGGAAAAATATGTTAACCAACACATATCATCTTCTATTATACTTGTTTGTATAAATCAAACTTTTTATCACAAATTTTTTTGTAGGTTGTCTATGGAAGTGGAAACATCAAAGTGAAGGTTTGACCATGACAAAGCTCTAAATATAAATTTTCTTACAACCTTTCATCATTAGTTTTCTATGTGTTTGTTCTAGTAAAGGTGGACATTTCTTGAGGTGGATCTTCATTTCTTGGATAATGATAAGCATTTCTTTTCTTCATTTTAGTTTGCATATTATTTCATTTCCATTCTATAATTTTTATTTCAGTATTTTTCATTATGTTTAGTCCATCGAACATTGTGCGTGTTATTGGTTACTTCCTTACAAGACTCAAGTTGTGTTTTAACACATGTGATGCTTGCACATTGTGCTAGTTTCCTCAACCAATGTGTGCTCCCCAAACAAATAACTCACGAAGTTACCCAAAAGCCCTCTATAACATATTATTTTTCCTTTTGCAAAGTAAACATTTTAATTAGCTACTAAAGATCAATTAAACATACTTTCCCCTTTGATACTGAACAAAATTTGTGGTCATGATACCTCAAATGTTTTTTTTGAGTGGAGGGTTCGAGTTTGAGTGCTTGAGGGGTTTGGACAACCTTTGTAGTAGTTTGATTGTCTTCCTCTACAAAGTGATTGTGGAGGAGTTACAAAACTAAACGTATAAAATTATCATTGAATACATACCAATGATGCAAAATGACCTAGGATTACCTTCTTTTATATGCATTTTCCAAGCTTTGTTATACATATCAAATTAGCATAAGAAGTCATTTTTGTGTCTATTTATAACTAAACACCTAATATTTTTACCTTTATGAAAATTAGTTGATGCTCTTAGATAATATGTCTATTATATCCCTACAATCTACTATAATATATTTTATACTTGGTTTATTTTCTTTTCTTTTAATTTATTTTCTCTTTTCTAGTCTTATCTTTATAGTTAAATTCCTGTATCCCTTTCCTACAAGTAGTTCCAAAAACATCATAACAACTTTAATTTTTATTGTAATGGTCATATTAAATTATTTAAAAGTGACTTCTATAAGATTACATAAACAAAAATAAATAAAATGAAATTTCATTTTCATTTTATTAAAAAAATTATTATGACACCTTCCTTTCACTTTACAACCCTAAATCATTCATCTTCTTTCCCTTCTCCTTCGTAGCTCATGGTCTTCCTTGATTATTATTTATTTTCTAACATAATAAATATTTATGTTATTATTTCTTATCTTCTCTTTATTAAACATCATAAAATCTAAAAGTCAATTTCTTGCAAATCAAACACATCTTTAATACACATCTAATGCTTATTGAGAAAACTATTTTTCATGGACAACCTAATGTATTTCTTGCTCAAATTGACCAAAAAAAACCATCTAATGTGACACTTGGTGTAGTCTTTGGGTCAATCCTTAAATACTCTTAACAAAAAGCTAGAGGGAAGGAGTAGTAGTATCTAAAAACTAAACTAAAAGGAAAACTTCACTGTAATGGAAGCATATTATCTCATCATAATTAGAACATGTTTGAATTATTTTTTTCTTATTTATGAATAAATGTATTAATTATTATTTATAAAATAATATTATGCATATTCTAAAAAAAGGATGTCTCATATAATATCACATTCGTTGAGTCACAAAAAACATATAGACAAATATAAAGCCGCTATACAACTAATGGAGTAGCTAAGGGGAAGGAGGAAGATCTTGATCATTTGGGTTTCCTTGTTCATCGATAGAGTCTGAAGCATCATCCTAATCATCCAACTGTACCTTCTGAAGTGTTTAGAGAAGCCCATCCATCATCATCTCTAAGATCTTGATCATTTGGCATATTCACAGAAGGGCCCCATCCATCATTAGTTATAGAATCTCGAACATCAAGGGAAGGTTCCCATCCAGTACCATGATATATTTATTTTTCTTTTCCTTTTGATTCAGTTTTTTAACTTTTTACATCAGTTTCAAAATCTGCTTGACTTTTCTTTTTTCTAGTATTTTCTCTATCAACAATACAACAAAATTGCGCAAGCAGAAGGCCAAACACAAGAAGAAATATACTCATCCTCCGCCGAAGAGACAATATCCCAATCTACAACCTCCAATAACTTTTCCACCTCCAAATTGTTGTGAGTATAGAATATATAATATAAAGTTTCCTGAAAATCAAATGCATAATGAGTAAACATGGGCTCTTTGGTTTCCGAATTCATCCAACACTTCATCACATCATCATCATTACAACAAGAGTCATCTGAAACTCCTTGCTCAAAATTAGCAGAATAAGTGCTGGACAGATCAATGGAACTTCTCTTTAACTTGTTTGCATCAAACCTAAAGTATTCACCCACTTCAAGTTCGTTGCGGTCTGGATCAATTTCATTATGCACCAGAAAAGAATAGGCGGCACTAGCAGGGGTAGAATTGAAGTCACCACAGATCACAATGCCCACATCATTATCATCATCATTCCCCAAAATCTCTTCTAATTTTTGTAGCAGAGAATAAGTCTGGCACATCTTCAGTATAGCCCCACTAGCCACCAGATGGGTATTTGCTATACAAACCACATTCGATTCAAAACTTAACAAAACAATCAAAGCTACATTCTTCTTCTTGCGGAATCGCTTGACTGTATACCTCTCAAAACTCCAGCGATCAACAAACATCTGATCACCATCATCATCATCATGAGGCTGAGGCTCCTTTACTTTCAGTTTCGAGCCCAACGAATCGAAGAATTCATGGCTTCTATACTCAACGTTGAATATTTCCATGCAAGAAAACTTTTGACGTAGGAAAAAGGTGGCGCAGCCATCTAGATGGGCTTCGTCAGTTGGTTCTGGCAAATAGTAGCCCTCGTATCCCTCGCGTGTCAATGAATTATTGAAGTCTTCGTAGTCTTCATCCTGCACTTCCTGCAGACAGATTATATCTGCCTTGTATGAAATGATTTCTGAGATCAATTTTTCTCTGCGGTAATCCCATTGGAGTGCGTGGCTTGGACAGGCTCTGTGTTTGCTTGAAGATGCCCACTTGTCCGCCAGAACGTTGTATGTCATCACTCTGAATTTTGGCCCACGTTTTACATTTTGCTCTATTTTCAGCCTCACAAGCCTCCTCTCCAGCGGATTTCTCGAAGCTTCGACTGGTGTGTCATCTCCACATTCTGTTGGGGTCTCCATTCTTGCTTTCCCTTTTTCTATTGTGGTTTCCTTCTCTACGAATTCTTGGCTCTCCCTGCCGGATTCACTTGCTTTTGGGCTTTCTGTGATGGATTCACTTGCTGCTATGGTTTCCCTGTTAGATTCGCTTACTTCTTTCATGGCGGCTTATTAGATAGATTCTAGAACCAGTAATTTTTCTCTTTTTCTTTCCACCGTTAAACAAGTTTTTGTTTTTCTTTGCCTTTCATATGCTTGTGCGTACAAGCACGACTCTGCAAATTAACAGTCGCCCCGTTCCACTAATTCGTAATGATTCGTCAGTATTTGTATATTTGTAGACTTATTTAAGCCGATAGGCTTTATGTGGGAGCTTTGCTCCTGTAAAATAACATTTTTGTTCGGATATTTGTCAGCCCCAAACAGGAAAAAAAATTCCGACTGCTTTAGGCTCTTTTCCTTGTTCATTTTCCAATGTTCCCATTCAACGCCTAAAATGCCTCATTCACTGTTGTTTTCGGCACTCTCTACAGATTTCGTCAGATTTGTTCCCTTGTCCGTCGGCCTTGCTATCTGTTACCTTTCCTTTCAACTATGTTTTTCCCTCCTCTATCCTCAGTTTTTTAAGGTTGCCCTCTCTGTTTTTATAGTCATCTATCATTTATCTTCCACCCTAACGTTCTACAGATATTATAAAAGATAACCTATCAAAGATTATATAATTAGGTCTATATGACTGGAATGTAAGACTTCATGTTGTAGGCCCATTGTAATTGATTTTCTAATAATCAGAAGTTTGATCTGGCATATCTCTCAATTATTCTGTATTATTTTTGTTGTGTGGCTCTTGCTGCAAGAACTGGACTGACTTCTTTGAGGTCCTTCCTATTCTTGGATACATCAATTTACCAATTGTTAGGTATGGATTGTACTTGGATAAATATGTATGGTGGACATGTCTAATCATGCTATCTCACATTTTGAATCTCCCTTGTATTTTATAAGCATTTACACAACTTATCAAACTCAAGTGTGGATTTTCTTTTCTAGCCTATATTATTGTCCAATTAAGCTCTGCCCAACTTAGAAGTTATTGGCATTCCTCATTTTGAAATAACACATTGCTTTTGGTCTTGAAGGGAGGATAAATATTTGAGTTGTTTATTAAAAATGATTTTTTAATATTTCAACTAGCATATCTTACATTATCCTTGATTGTATAAATCAATCTTTTTATCACAATTATGTCTATAGGTTGTCTACAGAAGTGGAAATACGAAAGTGAAGGTTTGACCATGACAAACCTCGAAATAAATTTCTTGCAACTTTTCATCATTAGTTTTCTATGTATTTTTTCTAGTGAAGGTGGACATTTCTTGAGGTGGGTCTTCATTTCATGGATCATTATAGGTATTTCTTTGCTTCCTTTCGGTCTTTCTATGTTTCATTTCCATTCTATGATTTTTATTTCAGTATTTTTTCTAGTCCATAGAACATTGTGCATGTTACTATTTACTTCCCTACATTCTCTTTGTGTTCCACCACATAGGATGGTTGCACATTGTGCTATTTTCCTCAACTTATGTGTGCACCCTAGATGAACAACTCATGAGGCTATCTAGAAGCTCTCTATAACATGTACTTTTACCTCGTGTAAAGTAAACATTTTAATTAGCTAGTTTAGATTAATTAAACATACTTTCCCCTTTGATAGTGAATAAAATATATGGTCATTTTACCTCCAATGTTTTTTTTTGAGTGGAGCTTTGGAGTTCGAGGGGTTTGGACACCCTTTTTGGTAGTTTTATTTTTTTCCTCTACAAAGTGATTGTGGAGGAGTTACAAAAATAAAGATATAAAATAATTATTAAATAAATTACATGATGCATTTTCCATGTTATAAATGTCATTTCCATTATCACATTCCTACAAGTAGTTCTAAAAACACCATACCAATTTTAATTTTTATTGTAGTTATCATATTAAATTTGTTTAAAAGTGTCTTCTAAAAACATTACATAAACTAAAATAAATAATACCAAATTTACTTCTCAAATATTTATTTTTGTATTATGACACCTTCCTTTCACTTTCCAACCCTAAATCATTCATCTTCTTTCCCTTCTCCTTAGTAGCTCATGCTCTTGATTTTTATTTATTTTCTTATATAATAGATATTTATATTATTATTTTTTGTTTTCTCTTTATTAAACACCATCAAATCTAAAATTCAATTTCTTACAACGCAAACACATCATTAATACACATCTAATGCCTATGCAAAAATTGAGAAAATTATTCTTCGTGGACAATATAATGTATTTCTAACTCAAGTTGACAAAAAAAAACTAATGCGGCACTTGGTATAATCTTTGCCTCAATCCTTAAAAACTCTTAACAAAAAACTAGAGGGAAGGAGAAGTAGTAAGTATCTCATCATAATTAGGTCACGTTTGATTTTTATTTTGATTTTTATTAATATGTATTGATTATTATTTATAAAAAAAAAATATTATGCATACTTTCATAAAATGATGCCTCGTATAATATCACATTGTTGAGTCACAAAAAAAATTTAAAAAAAATATAAAGCCACTATATAACTAATGCAGTAGCTAGAGGGAAGGAGGAGGATCTTGATCATTTGGGTTTCCTTGGTCATCAATAGACTCTGAAGCATTAACAAGGTTTGAAGCATCATTCTGCTCATCCAAATGTCCCCATACATTAGAAGGTTCTAAAGTGCCTACAGAAGTCCATCCATCATCATCTCTAGGATCTTGATCATTTGGCATGTTCACAGAAGAGCCACATCCATCATAATTTATAGAATCTCGAACATCAAGGGAATGTTCCCATCCAGTACCATGATATAATTCTTTTTTGTTTCCCTTTGATTCAATTTTTTAACCTTGTACATCACTTTCAAAATCATGAGAATCATCACTTGCTTGTGTTTTATTTTTCCTAATATTTTCTATATCAAAAATACAACAAAATTGTACCAGTAGGAGAATGTGATTAGAAGGCTAGACACAAGCAAAGATGTATTGATCTTCTACCCGAGAGACAATACCCCAATCCACAACATCCAATAACTTTTCCACCTCTAAATTGTTGTGAGTATAGAATATATAATCTAAAGTTTCCTTAAAATCAAATGCATAATGAGTAAACATGGGCTCTCTGGTTTCCAAATTCATCCAATGCTTCATCACATCATCATCATTACAACAAGAGTCATGTGAAACACCTTGCTCAAAATAAGCAGAATAAGCATTGGACAGATCAATGGAATTCCTCTTTAACTTGTTTGCATCAAACCTAAACTCTAGACCCACTTTAAGATCATTGTGGTCCGGATCA
This sequence comes from Chamaecyparis obtusa, assembly GCA_027943335.1. NCBI lineage: Eukaryota > Viridiplantae > Streptophyta > Pinopsida > Cupressales > Cupressaceae > Chamaecyparis > Chamaecyparis obtusa. The sequence continues at coordinate 307,314 of BSBK01000480.1, forward strand.
ATTTCATTATGCACCAGAAAAGAATAGGCGGCACTAGCAGGGGTAGAATTGAAGTCTCCAAAAATCACAATGCCCACATCATCATCATCATCATCATTCCCCAAAATCTCTTCTAATTTTTGTAGCAGAGAATAAGTCTACCATATCTTCAGCTATGGCATAGCCCCACTAGCCACCAGATGCATATTTGCTATACAAACCGTATTTGATTCAAAACCTAACAAAACAATCAAAGCTACATTCTTTTTCCTACAGAATCACTTGACTGCATACCTCTCAAAACTCCCGCGATCAACAAACATCTGATCACTATCATGAGGCTCCTTTACTTTCAGTTTTGAGCCCACCGAATCGAAGAATTCATGGCTTCTATACTCAACATTGAATTTTTCCATGCAAGAAAACTTTTGACGTAGGGAAAAGGTGGTGTGGCCATCTAGATGGGCTTCATCACTTAGTTTTGGCAAATAGTAGCCCTCATATCCCTCACGTGTCAATGAATTATTGAAGTCTTTGTAGTGTTCATCCTGCACTTCCTATAGACAGATTATATCTGCCTTGTATGAAATGATTTCTGAGATCAATTTTTCTCTATGGTAATCCCATTGGAGTGCATGGCTTGGACAGGCTTTGTGTTTGCTTGAAGATGCCCACTTGTCCACTAGAACATTGTATGTCATCACTGTGAATTTTGGCCCATGTTTTACATTTTTCTCTGTTTGCAAAAATTGAGAAAATTATTTTTCATGGACAACCTAATGTATTTCTTGCTTAGATTGACAAAAAAAAGCATCTAATGTGACATGTGGTATAGTATTTGCTTCAATCCTTAAACACTCTTAACAAAAAACTAGAGGGAAGGACTAGTAGTAAGTATCTAAACACTAAACTAAAAGGAAAACTTCACTATAAATGGAAGCATGCTATTTCATCATATTTGATTTAAATTTTTATTTTTATGAATAAATGTATTGATTATTATTTATAAAATAATATTATGCATAGTTTCAAAAAATGATGCCTCGTATAATATCATATTCATTGAGTCACAAAAATATATAGACAAATATAAAGCCGCTATACAACTAATGGAGTAGCTAGGGGGAAGGAGGAGGATCTTGATCATTTGAGTTTCCTTGTTCATCGATAGAGTTTGAAGCATTAACAATGTCTGAAGCATCATCCTAATCATCTAACTGTTCCAATACATTAGAAGGTTCTGAAGTGTTTACAGAAGCCCATCCATCATCATCTCTAGGATCTTGATCATTTGGCATATTCACAAAAGGGCCCCATCCATCATTAGTTATAGAATCTCGAAGAACATCAGGGGAACATTCCCATCTAATGTTAGAGTAATAGTCTTTTGGGTTATTGATTAAATCATTTTGATCTAACTACTAACTCACCTATTCACTCTAGTTGCTTAAGCCAACCTTAGGGTTTCCCTTTTTGGGTTTCGTGATTCCTTTTATAAGGATTCACCTCTTTGTATTTCATATCAGATTATCATATTGTAATATTATTCATAATAGAGATTGCTCTTTTGAATGTGCATATGATGTCTCTGGCTTTTTGGCCTCCATAGATTTTTCTTGCTTTCTGTTCTTTGCTTCTTCCATGTGACAGGGTTATGCATGCAGGTGTTCTTGGGAGATTAGTTTTTAACCTAATCTAACATGGTATCAGAGCCATCTTGCTGCTCGATGTTCATGTTTTGTTGAAGTGTTTCAGAAGCAGGAGGTTTTCAAGGTTTTCAAAGGTTTTTATGTGGATTTAGGGGGGACCTTTTTTTCTGGTCACTTTGGGCTCAAACGGACATCTCCATTGAGCTCAGAGCACCCAAAAACCCTAGAATCCATATAAAACTTGTCCATTTTGGACAACTTGCCTCCGAGGCAAAAAAATTTTGGTTTCCAGTATCGTACGGGCACAGAAACCAAGAAAAAAAATTTAAAAAGCATGTTTTCAAATGTTTTTTGCGTTAATTTTTAATGCATGCAGTGCAATTTTGTTTTGCACCTCCGTCACGCCACCAGCGCCCGGCCCCCACCGGCTGTACCTCCGCAGGCCCCTCCACAGCCCTCGCAGCCGCTTGCACCCGCCCACCACCCTCCGCCGGCTCCTCTGGCAACACCTCCAATGACCCGCTCCGCTCTATTGGCCCGCTCCACCACCACCCAGCAGCCTTTTAGCCCCTAGCGACAGTCACATGGGTGACCAGGAGCTCCAGCACAGCCCCCTCGGCACGCCATGCACCCAGGGGCTAATTTTTTTTCCAACCCCAAGGGCTTAAAACTTTTTTTTGGAGCCTTTCTGACCCCTTGCCGTTGTTTTTGCTCTATCTGGAGCATATAGAGGTCTTTTTTGGACTTCTTTATATCATCGAAAATCTCTTTCCGAGCCCTTTCAAATTATGGAGGTTAGGTTTTTTGGCTTTGCTATTTTGATAGTGTTTTTTTTTCAAAAACCGATGTTTGTTTTTGCCTTCCGGGAGCCATATCTCACTCATCCGGACTCATTTTTGGGCAAACCAGATATCGTCAGAAAGATGGTTCAGTGAGTTTTGCAGTGGCAAGGATCTTTTATCCAGATTCTGATCCAGGTTCTTTCTCCTCTGATTTTTGCGCTTTCGCACTCTGGCAGATTACTTGGATTCTACAAGTCCTGGAATCTCTTCTTTTGTTCTTCTGGCTCACTCTTCTTTCTAACTTTCTGAGCATTGTATGCTTCTCTTCTGTAGCATTTTTTTTCTGTAAATGCACTAAGATAAAGTGTTTTCTTTTGCATATCTAGGATTTCGAGCACCTTGTGTTTGTTTGTACTCGCACTCAGTTATAAAGTGCCATGGGGGGTTATGATGTTTTGCCTTTTGTGCTCATCCACCTTTGTCAAGTGAGTGTACCTTCCATGACATTAGCCCATGCCATGTGTCCATGACACCGCCCTTTATCCTATGCTTGTACTTCTATTGCAATGTTGGTGTTCCTGATTCTTCTTCTTGCAGATGTTTTTGGCATTGCATTTTAGTGTTCCTATCACCTATCTCCCTGTTCAGCATTATGGGGGGGGTTCACCTATTGGTTCTATTGCTTCCTTGGTTTGGTTGAGTGATCTATGTATTTAGTTTTTGTTCCTATGTACTAGGCGGATGCAATGGCTAGGAACCTATGCATTTCGGTGAGATGGTTCATCTACTATATAGACACTCGTTCATTCCTACTTTTGGAGGTCACCTCTAAGATTGATCAGCTCTTTAGACTTTGTCTTCTCTACCTGGTCATGCACTATTTCAGTGGGGGTTCCAGCAGTTTCTTCTGACAGTGTTTGTAGCTTCATGCTTCAGAGATGCTTCATGCTCTTTCTTGTTCCTTTCTTTGGGACTTTCCCTAGATTGGAGGCTTTGTTTCCTTCATCTAGTTCATCTCTTTTTGGGGTAGAGTTTTTCCCACTGGGTTTTCTTTATTTCCCCACTTTACAGAGATTTCTTGTACTCGGGTACCTGATCAGGCCTTGTTGCCAGGACCCATCTTTCCTGCTTTCTTCAGTAGTCTCCTAGGTTTTGCTTCTCCCTAAGCTTATCTTAAGGGGTGGTGTTAGAGTAATAGTCTTTTGGCTTATTAATTAAATCATTTTGATCTAATTACTAACTCACCTATTCACTCTAGTTGCTTAAGCCAACCTTAGGGTTTCCCTTTTAGGGTTTTATGATTCCTTTTATAAGGATTCACCTCTTTGTATTTCATATCAGATTATCATATTGTAATATTATTCATAATAGAGATTTCTCTTTTGAATGTGCATATGATGTCTCTGACTTTTTGGCCTCCATAGATTTTTCTTGCTTTCTATTCTTTGCTTCTTCCATGTGATAGGGTTATGCATGCAGGTGTTCTTGGGAGATTAGTTTTTCACCTAATCTAACATCCAATACCATGATATATTTCTTTTTCTTTTCCCTTTGATTCAATTTTTGAACTTTTTGCATCAGTTTTAGAATCATGAGAATAATCACTTGCTTGCCTTTTCCTTTTCCTAGTATTTTCTCTACCAACAATACAACAAAATTGCGCAAGCAAAAGAATGTGATCAGAAGGCCAAACATGAGAAGGAATGTATTGATCCTCCGCTTGAGAGACAATATCCCAATCCACAACCTCCAATAACTTTTCCACCTCTAAATTCTTGCCAGTATAGAATATATAATCTAAAATTTCCTGAAAATCAAATGCATAATCAATAAACGTGGGCTCTCTAGTTTCTGAATTCATCCAACACTTCATCACATCATCATCATTACAACAATAGTCATCTAAAACTCCTTGCTTGAAATAAGCAGAATAAGCGCTGGATAGATCAATGGAACTCCTCTTTAACTTGTTTTCATCAAACCTAAAGTATTCACCCACTTCAAGTTCATTGTGGTCCGGATCAATTTCATTATGCACCATAAAAGAATAGGTGGCACTATCCCCACAATGCCCACATCATCATCATCACCATTCCCCAAAATCTCTTGTAATTTTTGTAGCGGAGAATAAGTCTGCCACATCTTCAGCTATGGCATAGCCCCACTAGCCACCAGATGGGTATTTTCTATACAAATGGTATTCGATTCAAAACTTAACAAAATAATCAAAGCTACAATCTTCTTCCTACGGAATCGCTTGGCTGTATAGCTCTCACAATGCCACGATCAACAAACATCTGATCACCACCACCACCACCACCACCATCATCATCATCATCATCATCATCATCATCATCATCATCATCATCATCATCATGAGGCTCCTTTGCTTTCAATTTCGAGCCCAACGAATACAAGAATTCATGGCTTCTATACTCAACGTTGAATTTTTCCATGCAAGAAAAATTTTGACATAGGAAAAAGGTGGTGCAACCATCTAGATGGTCTTCGTTAGTTGGTTTTGGAAAATAGAAGCCCTCATATCCGTCACATGTCAATGAATTATTGAAGTCTTCATAGTTTTCATCCTATACTTCCTACAGATAGATTATATCTGCCTTGTATGAAATGATTTCTGAGATCAATTTTTCTCTGCGGTAATCCCATTGGAGTGTGTGGCTTGGACATGCTCTATGTTTTCTTGAAGATGCCCACTTGTCCGCCAAATGTTGTATGTCATCACTCTAAATTTTGGCCCACGTTTTACATTTTTCTCTATTTTCAGCCTCGCAAGCCTCCACTCCAGTGGATTTCTTGAAGCTTTGACTGGTGTGTCATCTCCAAATGATTCTATCTTGCCTTTCCCTTTTTCTATTCTTCTTTTCTGCTCTACAAATTCTTAGCTCTCCTTGTTCGATCCACTTGCTTCTATGTTTTCTCTCTTGGATTCACTTGCTTCCATTTTTTCTACATTTCCCCTGTTGGATTCACTTGCTTCTAAGTTTTCTATGTTTGATTCACTTGCTTCATTCATGGTGTCTTATTGGATAGACTCTAGTACCACTAGTTTTACTCTCTTTTTCTTTTCAGTGTTGAACATATTTTTGTTTTCCTTTGCCTTTCATATGCTTGTGTACATTCACAATCCTCTCAATTAACAGTCGCACCATTCCACTAATATACCATTCACAATGATTCGTTAGAAATTAAAAACTTAAAAGCATTGTTTTTACACTACAATTATTTTATATATATGTATATATATTATTATTATTTAATATATACATGTTAGTAGTGTAGTGCAGGTTTAACATGTAAGAAATTAAATAATCAAGAATAATTGATATACAAACACCAAGAAAAATGCATCTACTTAACCACTGCTGGTTTAACTGGCATCTTAGGCTTAATTTAAGTGAAGACTTCTACCGGATTGTTCTGATTTCTTGTGTTGAGAACTATGTTGTCAAATATACGCTATGTTTAGCTAAAATGGAGGACTAAAAAGGTGCGAACTAATAATAAAATAAAGCTAAAAAATATAACAAGAGTTAAACATAAGATGATGAAAGAGGGATGTGGATGCACATTCATTGAAGGATCGTCCCCCATACACGGAAAACAAGACAATCAAAATAACATATCTTGCGAACAGACAAAGAAAATAAAATTCTTAAAATTCTATACTATAATAACAATTTATAATGCTAAAAAAAATAAAACAAATTAAAATAACAATTTATAATGCATCACAATAATTTTAAAATACTAATAAAAAAATCTTAACCCACACTAAGAGTCCAGATAAGAGATCCAGATAAGAGTCCTAGAATGTTAATGGGTCGTACGTGCAATAAGTGGTCCTAGAGTGTCTTAAGGGGTCCTGGGTAACAATGGGTCCTAGATGTGTCTTAAGATAATGTAAGGGATGGATACAGGTTAGGTAGAGTGTCTTAAAGGGTCTGGGGTAACATAAGAGGTCCTAAGGGGTCCTAGGTTTCATTAGTGGATCCTTGTATGATATTAATTGAATCTAAGATACATAAATGTGTCCTAAGACAACCTAAGATATGTTAATGGGTCTTGATGATCTGAATGGGTCATATATGTCTTAAAATGTCATAAGGGATGTATAATGGTCCAACAATATCAATGGGTTGTAGATGTGACAAGTGGTCTAAGGGATCTTAGGTTACATTAATTGATACTAGGATGTCTTAAGGATTATTGCGGGCAACGATGGGTTCACATATGTATTAACAGAAGCTAAGATAGATGAATGTGCCCTATGACATTTTAAGATATAATAATGGGTCGTATGGGTCCTAAGGGGTCCCATGTGTCAAGTAAGATGTCATAAGCAATATGTAATGGTCCTAGAATGTCTTAAGGGGTTGTAGGCCTCATAATAGGTCCTAAGAGATCATAGGTTACATTAATTCATCCTAGAATGTCTTAAGGAGCCTTGATGGAAAGAATGAGTCCTTGTATGTATTAATGGAACCTAATATGTACATCAATGGGTCATAGGACATCCTAATATGTATTATAAGATCTTGAGATTCCTAAGGGATCCTAAGTGTCTTAATATGTCGTAAGGGAGGAATAAGGGTCCTAGAAACTTACTGTACTACAATTTTTTAACATTTTCTAACATACTACTAGATCATAAGCAAAAAATTAACTACAATTTTCTAAGATTTTTACAAACTAAAAATTATTTAAGATAAATAACTAACTAATATTTACTAAAAATGTGTGTACATGTGTGAGGGAGAGAGAGAGATTCCTAATATTTACAACTTTAAACTTGAAATTTAAAAACAAATATTTTTAATAATTTCTATAAGATCTTAATGTTTACTAACATTTTCTAACATTTCTACTACAGTTTCTAATGTTTTGTAAATATTTTCTAATAGTTGCTAAAAAACTACTACGATTTTCTACCATTTTCTAACATATTTTAACATTTATACTATGATTTTTAATATTTCTATCATTTTCTAATATTTAATTATGATTTTCTAAAATTCTACTATTAATTTCTAACATATTAGATAATATTTAACTACTATTTTCTGACGTTTCTACAAATAAAAAATTATTTAAAATAAATAACTAACTAAAATAAATATAAAACATATTATTTAAAATAAAAAATGAGAAAAATGTGTGTACCTGATACTGCTAACAATCTGAAGATGTCGAAGAAGCTCGGGAGGCTTTGGCATGCTGACGTGCTGAGGTGCTTTGCTCCAAGGCCTAGGGTCTACAAAGTCTAAAATTTCAATGAGAATAAAAAAAAAAAATGTCGGAAATATATAAAAATCCGGCCCAAAGGGGCTTCGCCTGAATACCCCTATGCAGGGTACTTCACACAAAGAGGGTTCTTTGTGCGAAGCCCCTTTCCTAGGGTACTTCATGCAAAATGGGTCCACCACTTCGCGCAAAGTATCAACTTCGTACAAAGACTCTAAAGATTTTTTTTTCCCCATCTCACTGATTTTGTTCATCCCTAAAAGTGGGACACGACTTTGTGGGATCAACCTTGTGGCAATATGTACAACAATAAGAAGAGTGTTGAATGCAAGAAGTGATAAGCTTGTTATTATTAGATTGTTAGTAGAAATCCCTTTGGTACCTTATTTTAAAAAAAATTAATTAGATCTACATATTTAATAAGGTTGTGATTATCTTTATTTTGAATAATTTCTGCTATGATTTGTAATGTCATTTAGTAGAAGAATTTATTATAAAAATAATCCTTGATGTGCAATCCTAGAGTTTTTAAGACTATTTATTATGAGCTTAGATGGCTAATGCATTGTTTTGATCCTTGCTAAAAACCTCATTCTGATCAATATCAACAACGGTATTTTGGGGGAGCCAGATAAGAACTTATTGGCTAAGCATGGAAGACTTGGGAGATAAGCCGTCATGGTTACTTCAGGACTTTGATCATTTATTTCCTTCATGCATTAATGATTTTCTTATTAAATTAATATCTTGTAATTTGTGTGAACCCAAGATTCAATCATTCGATCAAGAGTCATTCTTTGGATTTGTTAAAAACTTGTATGTGATATTTGGTAGCTTGGGTAGAAGAAATACAAAGGATATCAGAAGGGTATCATTCTACATTATACTTAGTTTAGATTCCTCAGATCTTTTAAAAGCATAGACCCATCATGTTGCCATGTATTATATGTGCATAAACCTTAGAAATGGACATGATGCAATATCAAATTATATTCAGAACATCAAGTTTGGGATTACTTAGAGTTATATAATTTATCTGGTCTAAGGTATATTAAGAGATTGCCTCTTTCCATTGCATGTTACAGATATTTATAAATAGACTTACGTTTGATAGACTTATTTTATCTCCATATTTACAAAAAGGAAAGGAACATCTATTAGTAGTTCAACAATACCTAAGTATGGTTTTCTTATGAATAACCATTCATCTTATAACGATAAGAGAGCATATACCCATCCATTTTACTGTAATTAAAATAGAATATACAACTAAAATAAATTCTTAAAAAGACATTTTATACTAATATCAATTTATATTAGATAAGATCTTAAGAGTCTAAAAATTTTAACCTTAACATAATATATTGTATCTAGTAGGTATGAACAGAGACCTTTAATTAAACAAAGTTTAAACTAGTCTATATGTATAACGGGGAGCCCTAGAAACCCAATTGAAAAAGGGATAATAATAAAGTATTATAAGGTACTAACATCTATCCACTATGGTCACGCTTATCTATGACAAACAATTATCACCTCCTCCTCCAAGCTAGAGTCTTCATCAGTCTGCTCGCTCATTATGGATGTCTTCTTCCATAGGCATTTCCCGACAAGGATTCTTTTGACCTACAAGTGGAGTTTCTCCTTTGGGAGTGAGGGTAGGGATGGAGGAAGGTTGAAACCCTCCTTACTAAAGTATTGAATAATCCAGTGATTATTATCTGTGGGTTCTACAATCATCCATTTCACCAAGAATTAGCGTTTAATTTTTGGCCAGTAGGTGTTAAATGAGACTTGGTCCTTGATAAAGATTATTTCCTACCAGGTAAAGTTAGCATTGCTAAGTAGTGTCTCATAGTTAGCCTGCATATATTCCTCAGGTAAGGGGATGATAAAATGATCATTAATGCTATAAATGGCTCTATCTAATCCCCAAAGATATTTATCTAGAAATAATTTCCTACAGGTTTCCACAATCCACTTTTTCAAGATGTCAACCATTAAGAAGCATCCTATCAAGGTTCCAACCATGTGCCCATTGGTGCAAGGGGTAAAGCTATTATCAAAGTGATGGTCACCAAGAGACTTGATAAGGGCCCTCCTAGGGATGTCATCTAGAGGTTTCAAAATCCTATTCCATCTCTCTGGGCTAATAGGACCCATAAAGGCCATAGTCCTGTTGCTATCAGCTTGGAAGGTTAGAATATTTGATTCCATGGAAGCTAATACAAAAGACACATATGAAGTTTTGTTTGTGGACCTAAATAAAAAGACAATGGTGGAGCCAATTCTCTACTTATAGGGTCAACAAAAGGTTCTAGGATAGTCTAGATAGAAGCAACTATTAGGAATGGGAACACTGAGAGGGGAGGGGTGAATCAGTGTTCATTGTATTTTAACTTTTCACTTTAATCTGAATACTGAATTATAAATGCTTAAGTATTGAATTAACCATTCACATAAACATGAAATCAACATATGACACCAATATGGTTATGGGGAAACCCAAATAGGTAAAAACCCCGGTGGGACTTGATACCCACTAATAATCTGCACTAGTGTTTTGTGATCTTTGTTAGAAGATCCTTTACCCTATTAGGAGTAGCTTTACAATGCTTTTAGTATAGTAGACCTTGTTAAGGGTTGGACCCTATTAGGAGTCTTTTACAATGATCCCTGCTAGGGGAGTGTACTCACTATCCTAAAGCTCACTGCTCAAATGATGGAGGCTACAACCTTCTGAATCAGATACACACTATATCTGTAGGTGAACTGTTCACTATGGCATTGCTTGTCAGATCAGTTCCTTTGGTGCGCTGATGCTTTGACCTCTTGCAAAGCTCTAATAAATCATATGCTCTCTTCGCATACCACTACTCTGCTTATCACAACTTTATTACAACATCCATGCCAAATACAATGGGTGCACGTTATATTTATGCACTCATACCAATTATACAATTAGGTCAGCCCTATAACTAATTACAAATAATTCTTCCAAATGAATTGGCTTAAGCGTGCTTACAATTATACATGTACATATTTTGGCAACCTAAATACAATGGGCGCATAGCCTCTACAACATTAATTTACAATCATAAACCAAAATAGTCACTGTCGGCTCTATGCTATGTTCTCTGCTGGCACACACTGGCTATGCAACTTCAAATGACTGTAACTTTCACATCTTTGCATATCTACTTATGCACTCTTAGACTAAGCATAAGTATAGTATAACAACCTTAACTTCCAGGGTGCATACCTTAATTCATCTGTACACATGTGCACTGATGCTCTGAGTCTCTGGTGCTCTGTATGTTGTCCAGTCTTCAACACTTAACTAATTTTTGATCTTTACACTGAGTGTGATGACTCCAAACTGCTATATGACTTTATTTCCATAATGACAACACTATATCTAGTCATATACTTTAGTATAGAAAATTTTCCAACAATCTCCCCCTTTGTCATTGATGGCAACAAAGGAATATGGCCAAGTCTCTAATTGTTCCTTTACACAAAAACTTTTGTCTTTTATACATTTATACATACTCTTATATCTCCCTATACATTTTATATACTCCATATTCTATACAACTCCCACTTTTACATTAATGACAAAGGTGCATCAAAAAACTTTATCTACATACACTTACTAAGGGAAAACATCCGGATATGTAATCTTGAGTTTCTAGATCTCCTTCTTCCAAAAGGTTATTAGAGAATTGACTATCTGTAGATGGGTGCATAATGCATATTGAAGTTTCTCCATCTTCTCCAATTCCATGCTCAAACCTTGATCATAGGTTATCATGGTTGCATCAATCTCCTTTATGTTTTGACTGAGAATGTCTAGTGAGGGCGCAAGAGCGTTCCTCAATTGAGTCTATCTAGACCTTATCTTCTCCATTTCTTTCTATGCCTTCTCAATTATGTCCAACTAACCTTGATGGACATTGTTGCACATGTTTACATCAGTGGATGTGTCTAGCACTAAAATCTTCACCTTCTCAATCACTGCCTCTGCATCTTTGATCTTCTTAAGATGGGCATAAGTGAACTTATCCTGATCCATGGATTCTGCAATGACTTTCCTTCCTTGATTTGCAAACTCTTTTAATGATGTCTGACCAAACTTAAAAGAGTTCAAGTCTAGTGCAAAATTAATCATCAGTTTATTGAGTCTCTTCTTTAAGTATTTCTCCTCTGCCACTATGGCCACAAATTCTTCTAGGCTTGAAAAATTGACTTTGAATTGAGAGATGACTGTGCTCACATCATCAATTGAATGCACATTTACCATCTTCTTATCCTCTGGTAGAAAACTATTCAAAATATTTACTGATTCCACTAGGAGAGGATTTCTCATTACTTGCTTCTCCTTAGCCTTCTCCATAGCTAGGACACTAAAATTAATCAGGTCTTCTTCCTTCCAGGAGTCCAAACTACTAGTGTCAGGTGTGAAACTTGACAACAATGCTGAGGAGGGAGTGATGGGAGTGCTATCCATCACCTCTTTTTTCACCTTGACCAAATCAACATAAGATTCATCTTTCTTTTCTACCTCTACTCCTTTCTTTTCTTCTTCTTTCTTATGAGATATATCTTCAATGATTACTTCTTCTTGCTAAGTGGGAGGGGTATTGATGCATAAGATTTCTACTTCCTCAGTGCAGACAAATGCTTCCTAAAACTTTTCCAAGTCCTTATCAGTAGCCTCCATGGCTATTTCCACATTATCTATGATAATTGTGTTGTCTTTGGGTGATTCTAACATGGGTGTAGACTGATCTACTTCTGTTTGATTTTTTTCTATGGGCATTGAGTCCTGAGGACTTGTCATTGGTACATTAGTGGGCTCTACCACTTTATCTTCCTTGATGGGTGCATGAGAGATGGGCGTAGTAGGTGGTTTGATTTGTTGCTCCAATAACACCTTTTCAAAGGCATTCTCTATTTCCTTCGTAATAAACTCATAATCTTTATTCATGATGTGAAGAGTCCTCATCTTAGTCCATAGGTGTGGCTTCACCAAATTCAATATCAGTTCCACTTCTTCTTTAGAACATACAGGCAGAGTATCTTCTAATACTTTTTCTCTTATTCTTTGATCTTCCTCATTACCTTGTCTCTTTAGATGTTCTAAAATGTCCCATACATTATCTGGAATTTCTATTTTCAATTCAAGAACTATCTTCTTGAACTTTATCATATGCTTGATAATCATACCATGAATTTCTGACCTATCAATCTCATTGTAAGATTCATAGAACTTCCCTACTTGATCAATTCTTCCCTAATCAAAAATTCTCGCATTCAAAACTTTGAGACTAGGTCTGAATCCTACCTGAAGAGGTGCTTGAGTGTTTTTCTTGCTCCTTAATGCTCACAAGGATGGATGAAATGTGCTAGCTTCTTTCTTTCTCTTGAATAAAGGCTTATACTCCAGAGGAGTATCTTTGGGCGTAGAAGGAGTATTGTCTTCTTTATCCTTCTGACTGTCATCTTTTTCAATTTTTATCTTTTTCATCTTGGGATCTTCTTGTTCTTCTGTTGCACTCTTCAATTCTAGGGCACTCCTCTCATCCCTTGCTTTATCAAGGTCTACTTGTGATACACCATGTATTCTTAGGATCTTTGATGTGACCTTTGCAACCTTTCTTTTAGTTGTAGCACTGTTCATCTTAGCATAAACTTCTCTAGTCTTCTCTTCATAGGTTCCCCACCTAGGCTCATTGTCATCCTTAGGGGCTGATAGTAGTACCTATCCATACGCTTCAAGAACTTGTTCTTCAACCTCATAGCCAAGTGGATGAATCTACTTAGTTCTAGGTTCCACAGCTTCCATACATGTAGTATCAATCTCCACGATGAAGCATATTGTATCCTTATACTTCTCTACAATACTCTCAGGAATCCTGTACCTCATCTGCATCCTTGCTCTGAAGGTCTTCAATTCCAAAGTAATGTAATCTCTAAGTGTGCTTTCTGTGGATGCCTTGTTTGATATCTGAGGCATGGTAGGAATGGACTTTTCTAGATACAAGTTTGACACTTTACCAACTATATGAAGGTACATATAGATGATTAGGTACCCAAACCTGAATACCTTAGTCTTGTCATGTTTGATAGCTTTGATATTGTCTATCAACTATGCATGCAAGATCTCACACAAGTTGAACTCTCCATCTTCTTGCACAAGATGGATGGCTGCTAGAATAGTGCCCACAGACACACTATTCACCCTGATGGTATTATGAAATATGTAACCCAATATCATTGATATCAACTTGATGTCTAGTTTCTCTATAGGCTCAATGGTCATGTCACGCTTATCACTTCTAGATTTACACACTTGCTCCACCATTTTCCTAACATCCTTACCCACAGGAGGGATGGTGCTTGTCTTAGAAAGGCATGTCATCTCATGAATTAGGGCTCCTATTATTCTTACTGGTACATCTCCAATCCAAAACAAGTCATCATGGATTCTGCTCAACAATATCTTAATCCATTTAGTTTCATAGAATTCATATGCCGTGGCATATTCAACAATGGGGTCATTCCATTTGGTGTAATCATCCATGAACATTTTTTCTGGTTTCAACATTGTGTCCATGTGCGCCCTTAACCTATCCAGTCCAACAGGTTCCTTCTTACAATAGATGTAAGCCCTTATGTCTTCTACATGCATGATGCCCATCGGCATGTAGGAAAATGCTCCCTCTAAATCATCTAGGGTTGATTTAAATGGGTGCCTCTTGAAAACATACCTCTTCTTCTCAACAACATCAAAAATAATAGGAGTGGCCATGACTTACTTGATATTTTCTTTCCAAATGATCTCTGAGATATTCTAACGGCTTCTGAATCAGCACAATGAACTAGGGTTTCTTGCAACCAATCAAATGCATTGCAAATATGGATAGCTCAATCTCCAAACCTTTCACAACAACTTCCAAGGCTCAATCTGCTCTCCAATCACTCTGAATGCAATGAGTGAACAAACAACTTTATGTGTACTTGAAGTAAGAAATTCACCATTAATGCAACTCGCGTAAACCAAGCTGTCACTTCAAATTTTCAAACTCAAGTTCCACTAACAATCAGCATGTGCGCTATTGCACAAAGGTTTCTATACACTCCAAAAGCTTAAGTCCAAAGGTGCATACTGTGAGGATGAGTATAGCAGCCATGTAGGGGTCTAGAGCTAAATTAGCTCCCCCTATGATCCTGATGGCCATTTATGCAGATGTAGAGGGTGCGTCCACTTGGGATGCATCCAATACATTCTCAACAGCATTGTCCTTCTTTCCTTCTGACCAAATCAAGCTCGCATCTTCTAAGGCTTTCACAAACTTGACTTCTGCTTTAGGATCCAAAATTGGTTCTTCGACCTTGCGTCCTTGATCTACAAAACTTTGAGATATGTCTAGTCTTGTTACAAGTGTGACAAATCACTGGAGGTCTATTATTCCTCAGCACATTGACATGAGTCACCATTCTACATGTTCTGGCTGAGTGACCATTATAGTTAAATATCTGACATGTAATATTCTGAGAACTTATAACATTTGTCTGATTTTGATTTATTTGATCTTGTTGAATCCTGTTCTTCTTACTAGTCTTGCAATTTATTGCTCTATGACCAAATCTATTACATGTATAATAGTAACCATTAAAAGGTTTTACCTCTGTACAGTTCCTTGCAATGTGTCCATGCTTGTTACATGCAAAACAGGTGTGTTCTACAAGTTTGCGCTCATTCCTAGGAGGACCACCATTGTCTTTGGTTTGATCTTTAGTCTTCTCATCGTCAGTAGAGTTATTTTGTGAATCCTTTCTTGCTCGTATACTATCAATCTAATTTTGTGCTTCATTGTATCCAATGCAGCTAGTGTCTCCTTTGATTCTTCTTGCATACAAATGTGATTCTACCAATTCAGCACTGGTGTGTAATTTGCCAATATGATCCTTTGACTTCTTCAATTCAGATTCCAAGCTTTCTTTGATATTATTTAGCTCCAAGATTTCTAGGTTAGCTTCCCTTAGTTCTTCATTTAGTTGAAGGTTCTCCTTGACTTGTTCATTGTAGACATCTTGATTATTCATCAGTTTGTCATCAAATTCTTCAAGCTGACTCAATAGAGATGTATTTTCTTCACTTAAATTCTTGACTTTTTCTTCAAGTTCACTATTAGACCATCCTTTCAAATCTTTTCTTAGTCTCTTGATAGCTAATTGAGCATCACTGACTTTTTCTTTTAGTTCTTCAATTTCTCTTTCTGAATTGTCTAGGTCTTCAAGAGTTGCTTCAAGATTCTTCTTTAAATGTTTCATATATGCTTTCTCCATGATCTCCTCAAGTGGTTAAACTTATTTTCTAAGGACCAGAGCTCTGATACCAATTGTTAGGAATGGGAACACTAAGAGGGGGGGGGTTGAATTAGTGTTCACTGTATTTTAACTTTTCACTTTAATCTAAATATTGAATTATAAATGCTTAAGTACTAAATTAAACATTCACATAAACATGAAATCAACACATGACACCAATATGGTTACGGGGAAACCCAAATAGGTAAAAACCCCGGTGGGACTTGATACCCACTAATAATCTACACTAGTGTTTTGTGATCCTTGTTAGAAGATCCTTTACCCTATTAGGAGTAGCTTTACAATGCTTTTAGTATAGTAGACCTTGTTAAGGGTCAGACCCTGTTAGGAGTCTTTTACAATGATCCCTATTAGGGGAGTGGACTCACTGTCCTAGAGCTCACTGCTCAAATGATGAAGGCTACAACCTTCTGAATCAGATACACACTATATCTGCAGGTGAACTATTCATTGTAACACTGCTTGTCAGATCAGTTCCTTTGGAGCACTAATGCTTTGACCTCTTGAAAAGCTCTAATACATCATATTCTCTCTTTGCATACCTCTTCTCTTCTTATCACAACTTTATTACAGCATCCATGCCGAATACAATGGGTGCACCTTATATTTATGTGCTCATACCAATTATACAATTAGGTCGGCCCTATAACTAATTACAAATAATGCTTCCAAATGAATTGGCTTAAGTGTGCTTACAATTATACATGTACATATGTCAGCAACCTAAATACAATGGGTGCATAGCCTCTAAAACATTAATTTACAATCGTAAACCAAAATAGTCACTATCGGCTCTATGCTCTATTCTCTGCTAGCACACACTGGCTGTGCAACTTCAACTGATTGTAACTTTCACATCTTTGCATATCTACTTATGCGCTATTAGACTAAGCATAAGTATAGTCTAACAACCTTAACTTCTAGGGCACATACCTTAATTCCTCCGTACACATGTGTGTCGATGCGCTAAGTCTCTGGTGCTCTGTATGTTGTCCAGTCTTCAACACTTAACTAATTTCTGATCTTTACACTTAGTGCGTTGACTCCAAACTTCTATATGACTTTGTTTCCATAATGACAACACTATATCTAGTCATATACTTTAGTATACACAACTTTCCAATAGCAACTAGCTTCCAAACTCATGTTCAGTTAATATTGGTATCGAGGTTAGATTAGTTAAATTGATATGTAACTCGTGACAAGGAATGCTTGCATCTTGCGCATAAATTATTATGAGTAATAATATGTTCAAGATAGATAAATGATGTAATTATTCCTTGTGTGCAAGTTTTTCATGTCTAGACATTCTCTCATCCTAGGGAGATCGAGTATGGGGAACATACTAAATGTTAATGATAAATTTGACGTGTGTTGGGAGATATATGTGATAGATTGTGTGAAATCAAGGGAGGGTTGTAAATAATTTATAATTAAATTTGATTTCGCATCGATGATGATGAGTCATAAAGGATATAGTGGAATTTTTGAAAGTGAGGATATACCATGTAATCAGTGAGAGTGATATTCAAACTAATATAGCTTATTATACATATATATTTGATATAGATGTAATACATGCAAGATACATGTATGAAATTCATTGATAAGTATGCAGTGAGATAGAGGAGGGCAATTAGGATATTATAATGTGGATGAGGCAACGTGCTTGTATAGGAACAAGATAATAGATTATGTTTGGGGTGAGGTTACAGTCGGTATGTATTTTAACCCCTGCAATTTTTTGTATTTAGATTATTCCTTGTATTGCACCCTTTGCCCATCGTAGATGATATAAGGTTAGGTAATTGTTATAGAGGGATGTTGTTGTAACTCGAGGGTGTAAGGATGAGGAAATTCAAATTTCTAGAGGGTTGATTTTGGTTCCATCTGTACCGAGATTAGCAAGTTCATCTACCATTTTGTTCCCTTCTCTTTATATGTGGTTAAAGGTGATGGAACTTAATTTTTCAACAGTGGCTAGTGCTAGATCTAAGATTGATCTTAATTGCAAGTTTAGAATGGATTGGGTTCTAAGAGCATTAATGATGATGGCAGAGTCCCCTTCCACACAAAGGTATGTTATGCCTATTTTTATACATAATTTGAGGCCCTCTACTACTACTTTCAATTATGCCATATTGTTAGTGGCAATGCCTAATGGTTTGGCAAGTGAGGCTATTTCAAGGCCATTTGATTCATGGATCACACATCCAATACCTGTAGACCCCGGGTTGCCTCTCAATGCTCCATCAAAGTTGAGTTTAAATTTTCCTTTAGGGGGGGTTTCCATATACATTCCCTTCTAATTTTTTCTAGATTCTATTGGCCAAGGTCTTGGATAGTAGTTTATAGATTGTATTGCATAGGGCTATAGGTCTACAATCATTAAAAATTTTGACTTTTTCCTTTTTGAGAATCAGAACTAAGAAGGTATTATTAATTTCTTTGAGTAGCTTACCTGAATTTCTTACCCCTTCTAGGGCATCTGTGACCTCTTTGCTGATGAAATCCCAACATTTTTGAAAAAAATGGCTGGGAAACCATTGAGACCCGATGCTTTATCTATTTGCATTTTCTTTAGTACATTTCCTATTTCTTCCGAGGTGAATTTTTCTTTTAGGAGTTTATTGATTTCTTGGTTGATTATTCTAGGGATGTTGTCAAGGAGTAGGTTCTGGTTAAAAGAATAGAAGATTCCTAATTGTTAAGGGTGTTTCTAAAAAAATAAATTTCCTCCTCGACAATATCTTTGGGTTCCTCCATTATCATGCCATCTTGTTTGATGATTTTTGTTATTTTATTGATGTTCCTTCTTGTGTTGTTATTGTGTTGAAAATAAATTGTGTTTTTATCACTTGCATTGAGCCATTTCTCTGGATTTTCGCCTCCAAAAGAGATCTTCCTTAGCTAAGGTGTCCTATAATTCTATTTTAAGAATTTTTTCTTTTTGGTAAGACTCTTGATTCATTCCTTGTGTTATGATTTTCTTGTTGAGATTCTCAAGTTCTAGTTTGATTTTGGCTTTGTTTTCAAAGATATTACCAAACCATTCCTTGTTCCATGAAATTAAGTTACTTTTTATTTTCTTGAGCTTATTGGCAATGATGAAAATCTTGGACCCTTTAAAATATAGTTTTTCCCACCATTGTTGGATGAGGGGTAATAATCTTTCATCTTTGAACCACATTTACTCAAATTTAAAGGGGGAGCCTTGTGTTTTGGCATTGTCCAAGATGTCAAGTGAGATTGGAAAGTGATCTATGTCTGGAAAGTGAAGTATATTTACTTTTAGGGAGAATGGAAAGCTTGACCAATTCCCTTTGAAGAAGAACCTATCAAGTTTTTCCGCTATGTTTTCCTTGCCCTATCTCATATTGGTCCAAGTGACATTACCTTCCTCTGGGTTTGCATCCATTAGATTGTTGAGTCTTACCCATTCATAAAATTCCTCCAATGATCTAGGGTTAGCACTCCTTCCTCCCATTCTCTCAAATGGGTGCAGAATAGTATTAAAGTCTCCTCCAACGATGAAGGTCTGATCTAGGTAGAGATTTAGGAAAGTGTTAATTTTAGGCTAGACTAACCTTCTATCCAAGTGATTGGTTGGGCCATAAATGTTTATAACATTATATTTTAAATTAGATTTTAGACTTCTAATACTACCACTAATCCAATGTTGATTGATGGATATTGGGTGTATATAATTTTCCTTGGGTCCACAATGACTACTAGAGCCCCCAATGCTTCATCTACTAGAGCTCCAAAAACCTCCATAAATCCTAGTCTTTTTATTAAAGTTAGTTAAGCCTTCATTATCAAGTTTAGTTTCTTGTATTAACATAAGGTCAAGTTTATATTTTTTAATGCACAGTTTTAGTAAACATTGTTTGTTAGGGGCATTGATGCCCCTAACGTTCTAGGAATGGACTTTCATTGGTCCTTGGAAGGGAACTTCCCCCTTCCTTCATGAAGTAAATCAATTATCTTCATTTGGTTAACCAGATTTGCATTTTTTTTTCTTAGTTCAGCCAAGGATTTCTTGCCTCTTTTTTTTGGAGATTTTGCAAAATCTATTTCAATAGGGCCATCCTCATTAAAAGCTAATCCCAAATCTAGATTATTTCCCAAGGGTTCTAGCTCTACCAATTCTTTTCTAAGGCTTGTTGATCTTGTTCTTAGTTATCTAATGCCTAAATCTTTTGGATTAAAATATTTCTCTTGATGTTGATAGTTTTCGTATTAATGAAGTCTACCAAAATCTCCTCTATGTTATCGTTGAGAATTTCCTCGATGGTGGTAATAATTCTAGGTTGGGTGAGGATTTTGGCATTGGATTTTGGGCTTGATTATCAAGTAGTGTCTTGTGGCCATTTCTTTGAATATTTTTAATTTTATAAAGATGAAGCTATTTTATAATATTCTTTTATTAATTTATTCATTTTCTTTTGTTGTTAACAAGCGAATGAATTTATTGGCGGTACATATTATTTACGTGAATAATGGGAATAGTATAGTAATTATGAAATTAATTTTGTCACTCAACTACCTACAATCAATGCCAATATTTCTATCAATACAAACTTTATTTATTATCTATTAATTTGAACTTTAAATAGTGTTCATCTTGTACTGTGTCTAAATTCAGACTTAGCAGCTACAATTCTTCTTTACAAGATTCATGTTAATCACTAATTTAGATTTTCAAGAGCTAGAGATTTCTTGAATGAAGGGTATTAATAGTGTACATAATTGTTTAGGGGCCATAATTCATAAGTTTGTTCAACATACACTGACGGTTCACCTTTCTAACACACATAGAGAGACAAGATATGATTAATTCTTGTGAGTAAAGGTGAAATGGTGGTTATTATTAGTCATGAAGGGAAATTGAGAGTCAATTACAATGGACAAAGCGGGCAACAAATGTGACAAGTGTTTTTTGGTTTAGAAATGATGTACGACTGTATATCTAGATTTTTATATGTGGAGGTAGTGGCTAGAAATATACTTAGGGTTGACAATTCAACCATATCTATTTTATATTTAATAATATTTAATCTTAAATAATATACCTAAAATGAAGACTACAAATACTATGTTAGGCCTTTTTTTTGTCATTGCAAAATCTTGTGAAGTTGGCCTGTTCCGTGCAATTATTTTTGTTTTGCTGTCCTACCGTGCCTGCAATCTCAATCTTGACTTGCGATGAAATCCACTTGATTCATGGTGTGCGTGTCTTGCCCTATGTGTTTCGTGTGTCACCTTGCTTCAGTCCAAACTGCATCTCCTAAATCATAATGCCCAGAAAGTTATTCAAGTTTCAAGGTCTGCGGGAAGCATTTTTAGAGTTCTGCCTCAGTGTCGAAAACCTACAGTGTTTTCAAAAACCCATGATGTTTTCAGCTTCCCTGCTATCTTTTGATCTGTCGATATTTCTATGTGTTTTCGATCCTTCACTGAAAATCCTATGTGTTTTCGACCTTGCACAGTTTCATGTTTGCCAGCATTTCCTAACTGCGCAGGTGCGATCCATTGGTGGACCCTAGCTCTTTCCATTGCCCAGTGTGGTTAAAGCTCAGACAAGATCTGTGGACATCGCTTGTTCACCTAGTGAAGTTGCACGGTGTTTATCCTTAGCACTTTTGTGATGGCCATCAGATTTTCTTATGTGAGCATGATGTGGGCCCGGCGTCAGAGGGGAGGCAGGGGGCATGTTCTTATTGGCTGTCACATGGCCGCATGTCAGACTTTTCTGACATGCGATCATGTGACCGCTTGCCATCTGTCCACTTAGGTCCCAGTCTTCTGTGATGTTCAGTTTCTTGGCGGTTAAGTTTCCACTCCACAACCTGGCAACCAACGATTATGTCCTTGTCGCTTGATTATGGCAGTTAAGCGGTAACATTTGGCGACTTGGCTGGCAGTTAAGTTTGCCTTAGTCACGCAGTCGCGCGATGCTGGGCCCAAATTTTCAAAGCTTTTTACAGGTGGGGTCTCTTCGGTGGTGACTACTCTGGCGGTGATGTGGCGGCTATTGGTTGGCCATCGCATGATCGCATAGCCCATTCTTTGGCTATGCGATCATGCGACCGGTCGATGCGTGTCCTTGTTCCCGCTGGCAGAGATGGTATTTTGGCATCCACAAGAGTGACGTGGCAGATCCTGTGGTTGGTGCATGATCTCATGGGAGGTTTCAAGCCCATGCAATCGTGCGCTTGCTGTTCATTTTTAGGCTTGTTTGCGGATGGTTCAACGGTCCCTGGGGCATCTTCCAAGTGAGGTGGTGGTGTTTTATTGGCCGGTGGGCAGTGGTGTTATCTTCATGTGGCAGTGGTTTCAGAGGCAGACATGTAGTAGCCTGTGATTGGCTATCGCATGGTCACATAGCCTAGTTTTTGGCTATGCAATCATGCGACTGCTTGCCACATGTCCCCAGGGCCCATCGGCAGAGTGGTGCTAGTTGCAGTTTGATGGTGTGACACGTGGTGGTTTGCTGGTGGTTAGTTGCATGTTCCCATAGCCTTTTACAAGGCCATGTGATCATGCGACTGACATCTTCTGTTGATGGTTGCGGTCAAGAAAAGGTTGCGGTCTGCGGGTTGCCGCATGTTCGCATAGCCTGTCTCTGGGCTATGCGATCATGCGATAGGGTGCCACGTGTCCCTGGGGCCCATTTGTATTTTCTTGGTGGTCCCGTTGGCAGATGTGTCATGATGGTTTCTGGTTGGTCCAAGCTAGCAGGTTGATGAGGTTTGAACGTAGGCCCAAGTGGGGGTATCTCGGCGGTGATTTTAACAGTCGATAGGGTGCATGTTTGCGGCTTGTCATATGATCACGTGAGCTAGTTTTTCGGCTTGTGAACATGCCACAAACCCTATTGTGGAAAGCCGCAGCGTTGACAGTTAAGAGAAGGTAGTGGGAAGTGGCATGTCACATGTTTGCATGGCCCATTTTTGGGCTATGCGATCATGTGGCAACTGTGTAGCGTCGCTATTGCGGAGTTAGCCTGAGGTGCTTGAATGGTTAAAACATGAGGCCCGCGATTGCATGGTGGCCATTTGAACTCAAATTTGAATTCTCAGGGAACTTCCAGCGACCAGAATGTACTGAGATTTATGGAATTCATTGCAGAGTAGACTCTGTTCGGTGAGAAATGACTAGTTTTCCATTTGCAGTGTGGTCCAAGGTGCTGTTGGATTATTTGCAGAGCTTGTACCATTGTAGTTGTGTGCTTAAGGCATGTTGCAGGGTGTCCTTTTGAGCCTAGTTTTGTGATCTGTTGTACTTGCAGAGAAGATTTTCATGATTAGGGATCAGTTATGGTTTCCTCTTTCCTGATTTTGATGTGTTTCCCACCCTTGTAATAATTTTTAGACCATTTCCAGTAGGTTGGGATGTTGAGACCTTAACCCTAGCTATCTGAAGCTTGTTGCATCTGATCTTGAGGATCCCAAGGCAGCTAGTGGTATAAGTGGTAGAATCTTTGATTTTGCAGAGGTTCCAAAAATGTTGTTGCTTTTGGTCCCTGATTTTTTATTGTAATACACTGATAGAGGTTTGATTTGGTGCCCTTTTCTCAGCTTTGTGTCATGCTAATTGTATGTTAATCCTGATTGTGTTAATGAAAACATTCTTGAATCCCAATCTTGTATCTTGTGTATGTCTTCTTTCTTGTCTCTGAGCTCATATATGTTAATGTCACAAAGTGTGTTAATGTATGGTAAACAAAGATTATTTTGAATTCATCTTTGAGTTTCTAACAAAGTTAGGATTAAAACCTTTTAGGTGAATTCAGTGAGTTTGCAGCTAGGTGTAGAATTTGATGTCCTTGTGCTTGAGGAAAAGGGGTAATAGGCAAAGCACTTACCCTGGGTTCCATTGTGTTTGATTTAAGGTATTTAGTAGAGGTATACAGTTGGGTGACTCTTAGCCCTGGGGTAAGGCACTAGTCTTTTCTTTTGAAGTCATGGTTAACAACCACACAAACACAAACATCATTTGATAAACCTTTAACAATTCTATATGAGATATATTGGAATATTGTTTTAGACTCCTTTAGAGAAGTGAGTCAAGGGTACACCCGCCTGAGCACTAAAGCTCAAAGTGTAGAAGGATCCTTTAATCCTTGTCAGTTGGCCCTCTTCCTTGTGGACTTTAGAGTGGTGATAGAGTCAGGATTTTATTTACATTATCCATCAAAGTGTAAATCTGCAAGTTGAAGATCAAAGGGAATAATCCACAACCAACAAAATGGTGACTCCGCTGGGGAGAACATAAGGAAAACATATTAAGGAGCTCTGGTTGCTGTCATATTGAAGTAGTCAAAATTTTTTGACCAGATTGGTTTGGCCCATCTGAGTCACCAACAAAATGGTGGCTCTGCTGGGGAAGAGGTAAAAGACAGCAAGCTTCCTTGCTTGGCTAGATCATCCCAGGGTCCTGGTTGAAGTTACAGAGGTAAATGAACAAAATACATTTGTAATATTTTCTCACTAAGTGTTGAGTGGCGACTCTGAGTCTCTGTTTGGTCAGTGTTTTATAACAAGTGTGATATATTTTCAGTCCTGACAAGTAGTTATCCTGTGAGGTTGTCTTGTGATTGTTGGTTTTGAAGAAGGTTCAGAGTTGAAGAGGTTCTCAGCTGATTTAGATTTGTCCTCTGCAAGGAGGTGGCAGCTCTACCAAGGTTTGAAAAGTGATTTAGAGGAGACTTCATATCAATATTTTGTAGCATTCACAACATTTCCAGGTAATCCTATTTCATTAAGCAAGAATAGTCCATAATTAGGTGAACAAGTCACTATTGAAAAAGGGAAGTCAATCTTGACGGTTTGATCGTATTTCTAGATAAAAGTTTTAGTTTTGTAATGAGTATCAGAAATATGTTGAGGTTTAAAGAGTCATTGGTTGCATGGGTTTGAACAAAAGAATTGTCATGAGAACAAGGTGTATTATTTTGTCAATACTTTAAAATGGAGTTTCCAGCTTTGATAGATCAGGATGATGTTTCTAGGTCTGGGTGTTATCAGTCAAACCTTAGAAATGTTGATAGAGAAAGAGACATTTATCTAATAAGTCAAAGAATCCAACAGACTTGTACAAGGATTTTAAGATGTGCAATAGGGGAATGGAAGGAAGGGTCACCCCACTCATACTATAAGAAATTTCTTATAGCTTGTGATGAACTTCTTATGGGTATTGAGCTTCAAGATTTCCAGTATACTGAAATATTTTTAGTGCTTAGTATGCCTAAATCAGTTGGTTGGACTGCCTCTATTAGAAATGAAGCATTAGAAAAGGTTAAGAAATGGATGGATTTATTTAAGAATGATGAATCTTGTGATGTTGGTGCTGATGATGGAACTTGTGATTATCAAGAGATAGAAGATGAATCTGCAGATGAGTTCCTACAGTGATGACTTGACACAAAAAATTTTAGCCCCTGTCTCAAATGAGGAAGATATTTGCAGCATTTGCAGTGAGGCAAATGAGATGGAGTGTGAAGCCCAGTACTTGCTAAGTAGTGAACAAACTTCAGAACTTTTAGATGCAGAGTTTCAAAGATGCACTCTCGAGTATGTTTCTGAGATCCCATGCCTAGTGGATATTATTTTTGATGAAGAAAAAATGAGTGATGGCATGGTGTGTGAAACTTCTACTGAGGTCCTTTCTCCCATTTTTGATATGCAAGTGGATGGTACACATTATTGCAGTAAATTTGATAATGTCAGTGATGATGAGTATGATGATATGTGTACCAGTGTGGATTCAATTTTTCAAGAGCCTAATGTCTGTGGTTCTTCTTTATATTCTGATGCTGGAGAATGCGGCAATTCTAAAGGAGTTTTCTTAGATTTGCAAATGACTGATGATTCATTGACTGATAGTGCTTGTTCCTTTCTAGAAGATGCTGATGTGATTTTTGATCAACAAGTTGCTACCATTTTCATGCAGTCAGATTTCTGTCTTGAGAAGTTTTGTATTAGTTTGCAGAGCAGGGAGATAGAAAGTGTTTATTATTCATTGCAAACTAATGGTTAGAATGTTGATGCTTCCAGTCATGGTGTTGAGTTGGAGTGCTTCCTTTTTCAACATGGTGGTGAAAGTAAAGAGTGTGACATTTTGTTGTCACGAAATGGTCAACATCTATGGCAGCCTGATGTCTTTATCTTGCCGGATGATGGTGAGTATGGTGATCATTTTTTATATAATGTGCTGAATGTGGATCACAGTGTTTTTGGCAGGATGGATGAGAAATGTATTTTCAGCTTTCCTTTGCTAAGTGGAGATGAAAATTACTTGTTTGATAGAGGAAAGACCTGATCAAAAGTTTTGGGGCCCTGAGCCTTTTGTGAATATTGTAAATTTTTGTATATAAGTTGCTTTCCCCTGCCCTGTTTTGCCCTGGTCTGTCAGTTTTGGTCCTGTTGCCTGGTCTTGCCCTGCTTGCTCCTTGCTCTCTGCAATTTTTGTCCTCTGGGATGGTTTTCTTTTACCAGTGATTCTAACTCCTTGCCATGCCTGCAGGAGGCATGCATCCCCAACTAGAGCCACTATTAGGCCTTTTTTCTATCATTGCAAAATCTTGTGAAGTTGGCCTATTCCATGCAATTGTTTTTGTTTTGCTGTCCTGCCGTGCCTGCAATTTCAGTCTTGACTTGCAATGAAATCCACTTTATTCATGGTGTGTGTGTCTTGCCCTATGTGTTTCATGTGTTACCTTGCTTCAGTCCAAACTGCATCTCCTAAATCATAATTCCCAGAAAGTTATTCAAGTTTCAAGGTCCGCGGGAAGCATTTTTAGAGTTCTGCCTCAGTGTCGAAAACCCACAGTGTTTTTGAAAACCCGTGATGTTTTCAGTTTCCCTGCTATCTTTCGGTCTGTCAATATTTCTATGTGTTTTCGATCCTTCACCGAAAATCCTATGTGTTTTTGACCTTGCACAGTTTCCTGTTTGCCAACATTTCCTAACTGCGCAGGTGCGATCCGTTGGTGGGCCCCAGCTCTTTCCATTGCCCAGTGTGGTTAAAGCTTGGACAAGATCTGTGGACGTCGCTTGTTCACCTAGTGAAGCTGCATGGTGTTTATCCTTAGCGCTTTTGTGATGGCCGTCGAATTTTCTTATGTGAGTGTGATGTGGGCCCGGTGTCAGAGGGGAGGCAGGGGGCATGTTCTTATTGGCTGTCGCATGGCCGCATGTTAGACTTTTCTGACATGCGATCATGCGACCGCTTGCCATCTGTCCGCTTGGGTCCCAGTCTTCTGCGATGTTCAGTTTCTTGGCGGTTAAGTTTCCATTCCGCGACCTGGCGACCAATGGTTATCTCCTTGTCACTTGATTCTGGTGGTTAAGTGGCTAACATCTAGTGACTTGGCTTGCGGTTAAGTTTGCCTTAGTCGCGCGGTCGCGTGATGGTGGGCCCAGATTTTCAAAGCTTTTTGTAGGTGGGGTCTCTTTGGTGGTGACTGTGTTGGTGGTGATGTGGCAGCTATTGGTTGGCCATCGCATGATCTCATAGCCCATTCTTTGGCTATGCAATCATGCAACTAGTCGATGCGTGTCCTTGTTCCCGCTGGCAGAGATGGTATTTTGGCGTCCGCGGGGGTGATGTGGCAAATCCTATGGTTGGCGCATGATCTCATGGGAGGTTTCAAGCCCATGCAATCATGCGCCTGCCATTCATTTTTGGGCTTGTTTGCGGATGGGTCAACGGTCCCTGGGGCATCTTTCGGGTGAGGTGGCGGTGTTTTATTGGCCAGTGGGTAGTGGTGTTATCTTCATGTGGCAGTGGTTCTGGAGGTGGACATGTGGCAGCCTGTGATTGGCTGTCACATGGTCACATAGCCCAGTTTTTGGCTATGCGATCATGCAACCGCTTGCCACATGTCCCTGGGGCCTATCGGAAGAGTGGTGCTGGTTGCAGTTTGGTGGCGTGACACATGGTGATTTGCTGGTGATTAGTCGCATGTTCACATAGCCTTTTGCAAGGCTATGCGATCATGCGACTGACATCTTCTATTGACTATTGCGGTCAGGGCAAGGTTGCGGTCTACGGGTTGCCGCATGTTCGCATAGCCCATCTCGGGGCTATGCAATCATGCGACAAGGCACCATGTGTCCCTGGGGCCCATCTGTATTTTCTTGGTGGTTCCATTGGCGGATGTGTCATGACGGTTTTCGGTTGGTCCGAGCTAGCAGGTTGATGAGGTTTGAACGCGGGCCCAGGTGGGGTATCTCGGTGGTGATTTTAATGGTCGATAGGGTGCATGTTTGCGGCTTGTCGCATGTTCACGTGAGCTAGTTTTCCAGCTTGCGAACATGCGACAAACCCTATTGTGGCAAGCCGCAGCATTGGCAGTTAAGATAAGGGAGTGGGAAGGGGCGTGTCACATGTTCCCATAGCCCATTTCTGGGCTATGTGATCATGCGACAACTGTGTGGCATCGCTATTGTGGAGTTAGCCTGAGGTGCTTGAATGGTTAAAACATGAGGCCTGCGATTGCATGGTGGCCGTTTGAATTCAAATTTGAATTCTCAGGGAACTTCCAGCGACCAAAAAGTACTGAGATTTATGGAATTCATTGTAGAGTAGACCCTGTTCGGTGAGAAATGACTGGTTTGCCATTTGCGGTGTGGTCCAAGATGTTGTTGGATTATTTGCAGAGCTTGTACCATTGCAGTTGTGTGCTCAAGGCATGTTACAGGGTATCCTTTTGAGCCTGGTTTTGTGATCCCTTGTACTTGCAAGGAAGATTTTCATGATTAGGGATCAGTTCTAGTTTCCTCTTTCCTAATTTTGATGTGTTTTCTGCCCCTGTAATAACTTTTAGACCATTTCCAGCAGGTTGGGTGGTTGAGACCTTAACCCTAGTTGTCTAAAGCTTGTTGCATCTGATCTTGAGGATCCCAAGGCAACTAGTGGTATAAGTGGCAGAATCTTTGATTTTGCAGAGGTTCCAAAAATGTTGTTGCTTTTGGTCCCTGGTTTTTGACTGTAATACACTGATAGAGGTTTGATTTGGTGTCATTTTCTTATCTTTGTGTCATGCTAATTGTATGCTAATCCTGATTGTGTTAATGAAAATATTCTTGAATCCCAATCTTGTATCTTGTGTATGTCTTCTTGCTTTTCTCTGAGCTCATATATGTTAATGTCACAAAGTGTGTTAATGTATGGTAAACAAAGAGTATTTTGAATTCATCTCTGAGTTTCTAACAAAGTTAGGATTAAATCCTTTTAGGTGAATTCAGTGAGTTTGCAGCCAGGTGTAGAATTTGATGTCCTTGTGCTTGAGGGAAAGGGGTAATAGGCAAAGCACTTACCCTGGGTTCCATTGTGTTTGATTTAAGGTATTTAGTAGAGGTATACAGTTGGGTGACTCTTAGCCCTGGGGTAAGGCACTGGTCTTTTCTTTTGAAGTCATGGTTAACAACCACACAAACACAAACATCATTTGATAAACCTTTAACAATTCTATATGAGATATAGTGGAATATTGTTTTAGACTCCTTTAGAGAAGTGAGTCAAGGGTACACCCGCCTGAGCACTGAAGCTCAAAGTGTAGAAGGATCCTTTAATCCTTGTCAGTTGGCCCTCTTCCTTGTGGACTTTGGAGTGGTGATAGAGTCAGGATTTTATTTACATTATCCATCAAAGTGTAAATCTGCAAGTTGAAGATCAAAGGGAATAATCCACAACCAACATACTACACTAGAAAATTAAGGGAAATGAAATTTAATGTGAATAACTCTTAGGTATTGAGGAGAAATCATGGAAAATAATGGGCAAGCACATTATGAGAATTAACAAGATGGGTAATGAACTAATTAATGAAAAAGAATATCTTAGTTTTGAATGAATCTACAGGTATATCTAGCAAAGTGGTCATTTGAATGCATTGAGATGTCCTGATTAGTCTAAAATTATGTTTATCATTATTAAACTACAAAATTAATTTGATTTATATTTATTTGATTTATGTTATATTATTTTAAATTAATTTATAAGATTTATATAGAAAAATTTTGTCTTGTGTATACTTTTTGAATTTTGGATGCATTTTACTTGGGAACTTACAATCAAAAGATGAGAGCCAAATTTATTCTTTATTATTCTCTAATTAAATCCAAGGCTCTTACATTGATAAATGAGAATAGTTGTCCTATGCTCAGGCTCTGACATTGATACATCTTGATTTCAAAAAATATTTTATCATATATTGTTATGTATTTGAACACACAATGTCTGGCATATTGCTACAAAATAATGAGCTAAATGAGGAAGAACCCATATCTTTCATGAGTGTTCCATTAAAGAAGCTTGATTTGAAGTATTTGTTGGGTGAGAAAAAAGCCTTCGTTGTTGTCAAAGTAGTTAAACAGTTTAAACATAATATATAGTTCACTCCCACTCTATTGTGTATGTACTTAATCCTGCGATGAAGAGTATTATAACCTAGCAAGAAATAGGGATGAATAATAGAGCATCATGGATTTCTAAGATTCAAGAGTTTGATCTTGATATCAGACCAACCAAGCTAGTTCACAACCAAGGATTGTGTTGATTGATGGCAACAAATGAGGAAAAAGAAGATCTTCCTCTATTCCTATTAATTTGCCTACAAGATGTCTGGTTTACTAATGTAGCACATTACCTAACTTAAGGGGAATGCCTAGAGTATGTGACACCTCGAGAAATAAGGAATTGTGACTAAAAGAAGAAAAATATGTAATTGTGGACGATGTGCTATACAAGAAGAGGTTGGATGGAACCTTCTTAAGGTGTGTTGATAAAGAGAAACATGAAAGAAAGTTTAAGGCATTCCAGAAAAAAGAATGTGGGGGATAGTATTCATCAACCATTATGGCTTTCAATATTCTCAGGAACTTCTATTACTGACCAGGTATGTTTAGAGATTCCTATAAGTGGGTTACAAACTTGAAAAATAAAAATTATTTTTAGGGATGCTGCAAATAGTTGCCTTGCCATTAAGACCTATAATTATTGAGGGGACTTTTAAGCAGTGGAGCTTAGACCTTATTGGACCCTTAAATCCTCCATCAAGTGCAGGTCATACTAAAATTCTTATCGCCATTGACTAGTTTACTAAGTGGGTGGAGGCCATCCCAGTGAAAAGAACAACCTCAAAAGTGGTTTGTTGTTTTCTCAAGCAGAATATTTTAGTTAGATTTAGCATTCCTCACAAAATCATGGAAGATAATGCAACAATTTTATCTTCAGAAGAGAAGAGTGTATTATTTTATGATCATAGTATTTTGTTAGCCCATTCTTCAAATTACTACCCCCAAGGAAATGAGCAAGCCAAATCTAGTAATAAAAATATCATCTCCATTATGAAGAAATTGGTAAATGACAATGTGAGAGATTGGCATAAGGATTTATATGAAGAAATGTGGGTAGATAGAACCTCACCTAAATGGGCCATAGGCATATCACCCTTTGAAGTGGTATATGGAGTTGAAGCACTATTGTCTTTTCCATTGGATCCTGAATTTGAAGAAAAAATTCAAGGGCTACCCATTCCAGAAACAGATTAGGAAAGAAAGGAGAGCAACAACATTCAGGCCATAACTTTTAATATGATTATAAGAATAGAGAAGTGGCTAAGGAGTCATTGATTTGGAAAGACACCCAAATCTGAGTTTGAAACTAATATGGTTGATTACACAATTATTATTTCACAAGCTCCCATGGTTTATTCTAACAAATCTATTGATATTGTAGGTATCATGAGTGTTAAGACTAATTTTTTCTCTAATAAGATCCAATAAATCTCCCTCTAGTTCATCCCCTATTCAAGTGAATCGGTCCCACACTAAGAAGAAAAATAATAAAGATTATGCAGATAGAAGTGTCATAGATTTGGATCTAGTTGGAGAAACACTAGATAAAATGGAACAACAAATGCCAAAAAACCTAGATGTGGATAATTTGGAGGCAGAGAAGGAATTATAAGTTGACCAAGACACTTTAGGCACCATGATGATCACAAACATCATCAATGTTTAAACACCATCTGCTAAGATTGTTTATGGAGCTCCTAAGTTGTTAGAGATTTCTATTAGTAAGAAACGTAGTATTGTTCCTACTTCTATGTACCAATCGATGATATGGTGAGTAAGTGTCTGGCTAAAATGTCCAAGTCTAAGAAGTTGAAAACAAAAGAGATGTTGGAAGTAGACAAGGAAATAGGACACTCAACGGCAGAAGTATCTGGAATCGTCTTCCAAGAGGATGATATCTAGAACATGGAAATAAGAATGTGATAAGGAGGTAAAAAATGGTTAAATAGATGGCTGAGTATATTAATGCCATACATAACCCTATCCCACATCTACTGTCACAAATGCCTCAAACATTTGATCCTAAATCTCCTTCCATCCTGAAGTTACTTGACAAAATTAAAAGGAATAGGATTATTGTTGAAGGTTTCCATGAATGGTTGGAATCTATTACACAACAGGGAATTGATTATATTTTTATTTTGGTTAAGGTGTATGGAAATGTCATAAATGTGAGCAAGGAACTAGAAACAAAAGTGGCATCCTGGGAGAAGGAAAAGGTAAAGTGGAATGCACGGTAGTTACCCAAATGAATGATGTGCAAAAATTTTGAGTAATGAAGTTTATTGTTGAAAAACTAGTGGCTGAATTAGATGACAACATCCTTTATGTCTCTTAGAAAAATTTATAGAGTGGAGAGGTTGAAATTGGTTGAGTAAATATGTAAGGTTGAAACTGGTTGAGTAAATCTGTGAGGTTGAAATTGGTTGAGTAAATCTCTATCGGGATTGAATTTTCCTTTGTGGTATTTATTTTCTTCCATATAATTTGTTTACATACATGGATAAGGGAATTGATATGTGAGTTAACCTTGTTATACTTGATTCAATTATACAAAGTATATGAGATTTGCATACCAAATTAATCTTGATTGCATTTATAGCATATTGATGGATAAATGTTAATTACCTTTCTTCTTTCCAATTAAAAGTTACATTAAAGTCTATTTGTCACTAAATAATTCATTGAAAATTATATAGAGAGTTGACTCTTTAATGCGGAGGGTGAACTATGAGTGGTTGACCCAACTGTTGGTTTAATTTGGTTCTTATTTTACATGGGTAAAAGGGTCATTATTTTTATAACCTAATGTATTTCTTGCTCAAATTGACCAAAAAAAACCATCTAATGTGACACTTGGTGTAGTCTTTGGGTCAATCCTTAAACACTCTTAAAAAAAAGCTAGAGGGAAGGAGTAGTAGTAAGTATCTAAAAACTAAACTAAAAGGAAAACTTCACTATAATGGAAGCATATTATCTCATCATAATTAGAACATGTTCGAATTATTTTTTTAGTTTTTATGAATAAATGTATTGATTATTATTTATAAAATAATATTATGCATATTCTAAAAAAAGGATGCCTCATATAATATCACATTCGTTGAGTCACAAAAAATATTTAGACAAATATAAAGCCGTTATACAACTAATGGAGTAGCTAAGGGGAAGGAGGAAGATCTTGATCATTTGGGTTTCCTTGTTCATCGATAGAGTCTGAAGCATCAACAAGGTCTAAAGCATCATCCTAATCATCCAACTGTACCTTCTGAAGTGTTACAGAAGCCCATCCACATCATCTCTAAGATCTTGATCATTTGGCATATTCATAGAAGGGCCCCATCCATCATTAGTTATAGAATCTCGAACATCAGGGGAAGGTTCCCATCCAGTACCATGATATTATATTTATTTTTCTTTTCCTTTTGATTCAATTTTTTAACTTTTTACATCAGTTTCAAAATATGCTTGCCTTTTCTTTTTTCTAATATTTTCTCTATCAACAATACAACAAAATTCAGCAAGCAGAAGGATGTGATCAGAAGGCCAAACATGAGAAGGAATATACTCATCCTCCGCCGAAGAGACAATATCCCAATCCACAACCTCCAATAACTTTTCCACCTCCAAATTGTTGTGAGTATAGAATATATAATCTAAAGTTTCCTGAAAATCAAATGCATAATGAGTAAACATGGGCTCTTTGGTTTCCGAATTCATCCAACGCTTCATCACATCATCATCATCATCATTACAACAAGAGTCATCTAAAACTCCTTGCTCAAAATAAGCAGAATAAGCGCTGGACAGATCAATGGAACTCCTCTTTAACTTGTTTGCATCAAACCTAAAGTATGCACCCACTTCAAGGTCATTGTGGTCCGGATCAATTTCATTATGCACCAGAAAAGAATAGGCGGCACTAGCAGGGGTAGAATTGAAGTCACCACAGATCACAATGCCCACATCATCATCATTCCCCAAAATCTCTTGTAATTTTTGTAGCAGAGAATAAGTCTGCCACATCTTCAGCTCTGGCATAGCCCCACTTGCCACCAGATGGGTATTTGCTATACAAACCACATTCAATTCAAAATTTAACAAAACAATCAAAGCTACATTCTTCTTCTTGCGAAATCGCTTGACTGTATACCTCTCAGAACTCCCGCGATCAACAAACATCTGATCACCATCACCATCATCATCATCATGAGGCTTAGGCTCCTTTACTTTCAGTTTTGAGCCCAACGAATCGAAGAATTCATGGCTTCTATACTCAACGTTGAATATTTCCATGCAAGAAAACTTTTGACGTAGGAAAAATGTGGCGCAGCCATCTAGATGGGCTTCGTCAGTTGGTTTTGGCAAATAGTAGCCCTCGTATCCCTCACGTGTCAATGAATTATTGAAGTCTTCGTAGTCTTCATCCTGCACTTCCTGCAGACAGATTATATCTGCCTTGTATGAAATGATTTCTGAGATCAATTTTTCTCTGCGGTAATCCCATTGGAGTGCGTGGCTTGGACAGGCTCTGTGTTTGCTTGAAGATGCCCACTTGTCCGCCAGAACGTTGTATGTCATCACTCTAAATTTTGGCCCACGTTTTACATTTTGCTCTGTTTTCAGCCTCACAAGCCTCCTCTCCAGCGGATTTCTCGAAGCTTCGACTGGTGTGTCATCTCCACATTCTGTTGGGGTCTCCATTTTTGCTTTCCCTTTTTCTATTGTGGTTTTCTTCTCTACGAATTCTTGGCTCTCCCTGCCGGATTCACTTGCTTTTGGGCTTTCTGTGATGGATTCACTTGCTGCTATGGTTTCCCTGTTAGATTCGCTTACTTCTGTCATGGCGGCTTATTAGATAGATTCTAGAACCAGTAATTTTTCTCTTTTTCTTTCCACCGTTAAACAAGTTTTTGTTTTTCTTTGCCTTTCATATGCTTGTGTGCGTATTTTTCTTTCCACCGTTAAACAAGTTTTTGTTTTTCTTTGCCTTTCATATGCTTGTGTGCGTACAAGCACGACTCTGCAAATTAACAGTCGCGCCGTTCCACTAATTCGTAATGATTCGTCAGCATTTGTATATCCCTAGACTTATTTAAGCCGATAGGCTTTATGTGGGAGCAATAAAATAACATTTTTGTTCAGATATTTGTCAGCCCCAAACGGGAAGAAATATTCCGACTGCTTTGAGCTCTTTTCCTTGTTCATTTTTCAATGTTCCCATTCAACCGCCTAAAATGCCTCATTCACTGTTGTTTTCGGCGCTCTCTACAGATTTCATCAGATTTGTTCCCTTGTCGTCGGCCTTGCTATCTGTTACCTTTCCTTTCAACTATGTTTTTTCCTCCTCTATCCTCAGTTTTTTTAGGTTGCCCTCTCTGTTTTTATGGTCATCTATCATTTATCTTCCACCCTAACGTTCTATAGATATTATAAAAGATAACCTATCAAAGATTATATAATTAGGTCTATATGACTGGAATGTAAGACTTCATGTTGTAGGCCCATTGTAATTGATTTTCTAATAATCAAAAGTTTGATCTGGCATATCTTTCAATTATTCTGTATTATTTTTGTTGTGTGGCTCTTGCTGCAAGAACTCGACTGACTTCTTTGAGGTCCCTCCTATTCTTGGATACATCAATTTACCAATTGTTAGGTATGGATTGTACTTGGATAAATATGTATCGTGGACATGTCTAATCATGCTATCTCACATTTTGAATCTCCCTTGTATTTTATAAGCATTTACACAACTTATCAAACTCAAGTGTGGATTTTCTTTTCTAGCCTATATTATTGTCCAATTAAGCTCTGCCCAACTTAGAAGTTATTGGCATTCCTCATTTTGAAATAACACATAGATTTTGGTCTTGAAGGGAGGATAAATATTTGAGTTGTTTATTAAAAATGATTTTTTAATATTTCAACTAGCATATCTTATATTATCCTTGATTGTATAAATCAATATTTTTATCACAATTATGTCTATAAGTTGTCTACAGAAGTGGAAATACGAAAGTGAAGGTTTGACCATGACAAACCTCGAAATAAATTTCCTGCAACTTTTCATCATTAGTTTTCTATGTATTTTTTATAGTGAAGGTGGACATTTCTTGAGGTGGGTCTTCATTTCATGGATCATTATAAGTATTTCTTTGCTTCCTTTCGGTCTTTCTATGTTTCATTTCCATTCTATGATTTTTATTTCAGTATTTTTTCTAGTCCATAGAACATTGTGCATGTTACTATTTACTTCCCTACATTCTCTTTGTGTTCCACCACATAGGATGGTTGCACATTGTGCTATTTTCCTCAACTTATGTGTGCGCCCTAGATGAACAACTCATGAGGCTATCTAGAAGCTCTCTATAACATGTACTTTTACCTCTTGTAAAGTAAACATTTTAATTAGCTAGTTTAGATCAATTAAACATACTTTCCCCTTTGATAGTGAATAAAATGTATGGTCATTTTACCTCCGATGTTTTTTTTCGAGTGGAGCTTTGGAGTTCGAGGGGTTTGGACACCCTTTTTGGTAGTTTTATTTTTTTCCTCTACAAAGTGATTGTGGAGGAGTTACAAAAATAAAGATATAAAATAATTATTAAATAAATTACATGATGCATTTTCCATGTTATAAATGTCATTTCCATTATCACATTCCTACAAGTAGTTCTAAAAACACCATACCAATTTTAATTTTTATTGTAGTTATCATATTAAATTTGTTTAAAAGTGTCTTCTAAAAACATTACATAAACTGAAATAAATAATACCAAATTTACTTCTCAAATATTTATTTTTGTATTATGACACCTTCCTTTCACTTTCCAACCCTAAATCATTCATCTTCTTTCCCTTCTCCTTAGTAGCTCATGCTCTTGATTTATTTATTTTCTTATATAATAGATATTTATATTATTATTTTTTGTTTTCTCTTTATTAAACACCATCAAATCTAAAATTCAATTTCTTACAACGCAAACACATCATTAATACACATCTAATGCCTATGCAAAAATTGAGAAAATTATTCTTCGTGGACAATATAATGTATTTCTAACTCAAGTTGACAAAAAAAAATTAATGTGGCACTTGGTATAATCTTTGCCTCAATCCTTAAACACTCTTAACAAAAAACTAGAGGAAAGGAGAAGTAGTAAGGATCTCATCATAATTAGGTCACGTTTGATTTTTATTTTTATTTTTATTAATATGTATTGATTATTATTTATAAAAAAAAATATTATGCATACTTTCATAAAATGATGCCTCGTATAATATCACATTGTTGAGTCACAAAAATTATAAAAAAAAAATTTAAAGCCACTATATAACTAATGCAGTAGCTAGGGGGAAGGAGGAGGATCTTGATCATTTGGGCTTCCTTGGTCATCAATAGACTCTGAAGCATTAACAAGGTTTGAAGCATCATTCTGCTCATCCAAATGTCCCCATACATTAGAAGGTTTTGAAGTGCCCACAGAAGTCCATCCATCATCATCTCTAGGATCTTGATCATTTGGCATGTTCACAGAAGAGCCACATCCATCATAACTTATAGAATCTCGAACATCAAGTGAATGTTCCCATCCCGTACCATGATATAATTCTTTTTGATTTCCCTTTGATTCAATTTTTAAACCTTGTACATCACTTTTAGAATCATGAGAATCATCACTTGCTTGTGTTTTCTTTTTCCTAATATTTTCTCTATCAACAATACAACAAAAGTGTGCCAATAGGAGAATGTGATCAAAAGGCCAGACATGAGAAAAGATGTATTGATCTTCCACCCGAGAGACAATACCCCAATCCACAACATCCAATAACTTTTCCACCTCTAAATTGTTGTGAGTATAGAATATATAATCTAAAGTTTCCTTAAAATCAAATGCATAATGAGTAAACATGGGTTCTCTGGTTTCTGAATTCATTCAATGCTTCATCACATCATCATCATTACAACAAGAGTCATCTAAAACACCTTGCTCAAAATAAGCAGAATAAGCGGTGGACAGATCAATGGAATTCCTCTTTAACTTGTTTGCATCAAACCTAAACTCTGCACCCACTTTAAGATTGTTGTGGTCCAGATCAATTTCATTATGCACCAGAAAAGAATAGGCGGCACTAGCAGGGGTAGAATTGAAGTCTCCACAAATCACAATGCCCACATCATCATCATCATCTTTCCCCAAAATCTCTTCTAATTTTTGTAGCAAAGAATAAGTCTGCCACATCTTCAGCTCTGGCATAGCCCTACTAGCCATCAGATGGGTATTTGCTATACAAACCGTATTCGATTCAAAACCTAACAAAACAATCAAAGCTACATTCTTCTTCCTTCGGAATCGCTTGACTATATAGCTCTCAAAACTCTCGTGATCAACAAACATCTGATCACTATCATGAGGCTCCTTTACTTTCAGTTTTGAGCCCAACAAATCAAAGAATTCATGGCTTCTATACTCAACATTGAAATTTTCCATGCAAGAAAACTTTTGACGTAGGGAAAAGGTGGTGCGACCATCTAAATGGGCTTGATCACTTAGTTTTGCCAAATAGTAGCCTTCATATCCCTCACGTGTCAATGAATTATTGACATCTTCGTAGTGTTCATCCTGCACTTCCTGCAGATAGATTATATCTACCTTGTATGAAATGATTTCTGAGAACAATTTTTCTCTGCGGTAAACCCATTGGAGTGCATGGCTTGGATAGGCTTTGTGTTTTCTTGAAGATGCCCACTTGTCCACCACAACATTGTATGTCATCACTGTGAATTTTGGCCCACGTTTTACATTTTTCTCTGTTTACAAAAATTGAGAAAATTATTTTTCATGGACAACCTAATGTATTTCTTGCTCAAATTGACAAAAAAAAACCATCTAATGTGACATGTGGTATAGTCTTTGCTTCAATCCTTAAACACTCTTAACAAAAAACTAGAGGGAAGAACTAGTAGTAAGTATCTAAACACTAAACTAAAAGGAAAACTTCACTATAAATGGAAGCATTTTATTTCATCATATTTGATTTAAATTTTTATTTTTATGAATAAATGTATTGATTATTATTTATAAAATAATATTATGCATATTTTCAAAAAATGATGCCTCGTATAATATCATATTCGTTGAGTCACAAAAAATATATAGACAAATATAAAGCCACTATACAACTAATGGAGTAGCTAGGGGGGAGGAGGATCTTGATCATTTGAGTTTCCTTGTTCATCGATAGAGTCTGAAACATCAACAATGTCTGAAGCATCATCCTAATCATCTAACTATCCCAATACATTAGAAGATTCTAAAGTGTTTACAGAAGCCCATCCATCATCATCTCTAGGATCTTGATCATTTGGCATATTCACAGAAGGGCCCCATCCATCATTAGTTATAGAATCTCAAAGAACATCAGAGGAACATTCCCATCCAATGTTAGAGTAATAGTCTTTTGGGTTATTAATTAAATCATTTTGATCTAATTACTAACTCACCTATTCACTCTAGTTGCTTAAGCCAACCTTAGGGTTTCCCTTTTAGGGTTTCATGATTCCTTTTATAAGGATTTACCACTTTGTATTTCATATCAGATTATCATATTGTAATATTATTCATAATAGAGATTGCTCTTTTGAATGTGCATATGATGTCTCTAGCTTTTTGGTCTCCATAGATTTTTCTTGCTTTTTGTTCTTTGCTTCTTCCATGTGACAGAGTTATGCATGCAGGTGTTCTTGGGAGATTATTTTTTCACCTAATCTAACATGGTATCAGAGCCATCTTGCTGCTTGATGTTTGTGTTTTGTTGAAGTGTTTCAGAAGCAGGAGGTTTTCAAGGTTTTTAGAGGTTTTTATGTGGATTTAGGGGGGGCCTTTGTTTCTGTTCACTTTGGGCTCAAATGGACATCTCCATTGAGCTCAGAGCACCCAAAAACCCTAGAATCTATATAAAACTTGTCCATTTTGGACAACTTGGCTTTGAGGCCAAAAAAATTTGGTTTTTAGTGTTGTACACCCTGCCGTTGTTTTTGCTCTATCTGGAGCATATAGAGGTCTTTTTCGGACTTCTTTATATCATCGGAAAGCTCTTTCCAAGCCCTTTCTAATTATGGAGGTTAGGTTTTTTGGATTTTCTTTTTTGATAGTGGTTTTTTTTCTCAAAGACCAATGTTTGTTTTTGCCTTCCAGGAGCCATATCTCGCTCATCTAGACTCATTTTTGGGCAAACCAAATATCGTCGGAAAGCTGGTTCAGTGAGTTTTGCATTGGTAGGGGTCTTTTATCTAGATTTTGATCTAGGTTCTTTCTCCTCTGAGTTTTTCACTTTCGCACTCTAGCGGATTACATGGATTCTACAGGTCCTGGAATCTCTTCTTTTGTTCTTCTGGCTCGCTCTTCTTTCTGACTTCCTGAGCATTGTATGCTTCTTTTCTGTAGCATTTTTTTTCTATAAATGCACTAAGATAAAGTGTCTGCTTTTGCATATCTGGGATAAAGTTCCATGGGGGGTTATGATGTTTTTCCTTTTGTGCTCATCCACCTTTGTCAAGTGAGTGTACCTTCCATGACATTAGCCCATGTTGTGTGTCCATGACACCACCCTTTATCCTATGCTTGTACTTCTATTGCACTATTGGTGTTCCTGATTCTTCTTCTTGCAGATGTTTTTGGCATTGCATTTCAGTGTTCATGTCACCCCTCTCCCTGTTCAGCATTATGGGGGGGTTCACCTGTTGGTTCTATTGCTTCCTTGGTTCAGTTGAGTGATCTACATATTTAGTTTTTGTTCCTATGTACTAGGTGGATGTAGTGGCTAGGCACCTATGCATTTCGGTGAGATGGTTCATCTACTATATAGACACTCATTCATTCCTACTTTTGGAGGTCACCTCTAAGATTGATCAGCTCTTCAGACTTTGTCTTCTCTACCTGGTCATGGACTATTTCAGTGGGGGTTCCAGCAGTTTCTTCTGGCAGTGTTTGCAGCTTCATGCTTCGGAGATGCTTCATGCTCTTTCTTGTTCCTTTCTTTGGGACTTTCCCTAGATTGGAGGCTTTGTTTCCTTCATCTAGTTCATCTCTTTTTGGGGTAGAGTTTTTCCCACTAGGTTTTCTTTATTTCCCCATTTTACAAAGATTTCTTGTACTTCGGTACCTGATCAAGCCTTCTTGTAGGGACCCATCTTTCCTACTTTCTACAGTAGTCTCCTAGGTTTTTCTTCTCCCTAAGCTTATCTTAAGGGGGGGTGTTAGAGTAATAGTCTTTTGGGTTATTAATTAAATCATTTTGATCTAATTACTAACTCACCTATTCACTCTAGTTGCTTAAGCCAACCATAGGGTTTCTCTTTTAGGGTTTCATGATTCCTTTTATAAGGATTCACCTCTTTGTATTTCATATCAAATTATCATATTGTAATATTAATCATAATAGAGATTTCTCTTTTGAATGTGCATATGATGTCTCTGGCTTTTTGGCCTCCATAGATTTTTCTTGCTTTCTGTTCTTTGCTTCTTCCATGTGACAGGGTTATGCATACAGGTGTTCTTGGGAGATTAGTTTTTCACCTAATCTAACATCCAAACATGAGAAGGAAAGTATTGATCCTCCGCCTGAGAGACAATATCCCAATCCACAACCTCCAATAACTTTTCCACCTCTAAATTCTTGCGAGTATAGAATATATAATCTAAAGTTTCCTGAAAATCAAATGCATAATCAGTAAACATGGGCTCTCTGGTTTCTGAATTCATCCAACGCTTCATAACATCATCATCATTACAACAAGAGTCATCTGAAACTCCTTGCTCAAAATAAGTAGAATAAGCACTGGACAGATCAATGGAACTCCTTTTTAACTTTTTTGCATCAAACCTAAGGTATTCACCAACTTCAAGTTCATTGTGGTCCGGATCAATTTCATTATGCACCAGAAATGAATAGGCGGCACTAGCAGGGGTAGAATTGAAGTCACCACAGATCACAATGCCCACATCATCATCATCACCATTCCCCAAAATCTCTTGTAATTTTTGTAGCAGAGAATAAGTCTACCACATCTTCAGCTGTGGCATAGCCCCACTAGCCACCAGATGGGTATTTTCTATACAAATGGTATTAGATTCAAAACTTAACAAAACAATCAAAGCTACAATCTTCTTCATACGGATTCGCTTGACCATATAGCTCTCACAATGCCACAATCAACAAACATCTGATCACCACCACCACCACCACCACTATCATCATCATCATCATGAGGCTCCTTTGCTTTCAATTTTGAGCCCAACGAATCAAAGAATTCATGGCTTCTATACTCAATGTTGAATTTTTCCATGCAAGAAAACTTTTGACATAGGAAAAAGGTGGCATGGCCATCTAGATGGTCTTCGTCAGTTGGTTTTTGCAAATAGAAGCCCTCGTATCCCTCACTTGTCAATGAATTATTGAAGTCTTTGTAGTTTTCATCCTGTACTTCCTGCAAACAGATTATATCTGCCTTGTATGAAATGATTTCTAAGATCAATTTTTCTCTACGGTAATCCCATTGGAGTGCGTGGCTTGGACAGGCTCTGTGTTTGCTTGAAGATGCCCACTTGTCTGCCAAAATGTTGTATGTCATCACTCTAAATTTTGGCTCACGTTTTACATTTTGCTCTATTTTCAGCCTCACAAGCCTCCACTCTAGTGGATTTCTCGAAGCTTCGACTAGTGTGTCATCTCCAAATGATTCTATCTTGCCTTTCCCTTTTTCTTTTTAGTGTTGAACATATTTTTATTTTCCTTTGCCTTTCATATGCTTGTGTGCATTCATGATCCTATAAATTAATAGTCACACCATTCCACCAATATACCATTCACAATGATTCCTTAGAAATTATAAACTTAAAAGCATCATTTTTACACTAGAATTATTTTATATATATGTATATATATTATTATTATTTAATATATACATGTTAGTAGTGTAGTGCAGGTTTAACATGTAAGAAATTAAATAATCAAGAATAATTTATATACAAACACCAAGAAAAATGCATCTACTTAAACATTGCTGGT
Organism: Chamaecyparis obtusa; assembly: GCA_027943335.1. Classification (NCBI taxonomy): domain Eukaryota; kingdom Viridiplantae; phylum Streptophyta; class Pinopsida; order Cupressales; family Cupressaceae; genus Chamaecyparis; species Chamaecyparis obtusa. Next base: position 350,826 of record BSBK01000480.1, read on the forward strand.
TTAACTAGCATCTTAGGCTTAATTTAAGCGAAGACTTCTACCGGATTGTTCTGATTTCTCATGTTGAGAACTATGTTGTCAAATATATGCTATGTTTAGCTAAAATGGAGGACTAAAAAGGTGCGGACTAATAATAAAATAAAGCTAAAATGTATAACAAGAGTTAAACATAAGATAATGAAACAGGGATGTGGCTACACATTCGTTGAAGGATGGTCCCCCATACACGGAAAACAAGACAATCAAAATAACATATCTTGAGAACAAACAAAGAAAATAAAATTCTTAAAATTCTATACTATAATAACAATTTATAATGCTTAAAAAAATAAAACAAATAAAAATAACAATTTATAATGCGTCACAATAATTTTAAAATAGTAATTAAAAAATCTTAACCCATAATTTTCTTATCTTTTATTTATTTAAAAAGAAATAGAATGACACCTCCATCATGTTCAAGAATATCTGGGTGATCCCACGAAGCTGTGTCCCACTTTTAGGGAGGAACAAAATCACAAAGTTGGGGAAAAAAAAATTTGGCACCTTCATACCATGTAAATACTTCATGCGAAGTGGTGGACCCACTTCGCACGAAGTACCCCAAACAAGGGGCTTCGTGCGAAGACCCATCTTTGCATGAAGACCCCCTCTTAGGGGTCTTCGTACGAAGAGGGGCTTCGTCGCAAAAAGACCCCCTCATAGGGGTCTTCATGCGAAGAGGGGCTTCGCACGAAATCCCTTTGGACCGGATTTTTTATAAATTTCTGGCGTTTTATATTTTTCAATATCATTTTCACTGACACAATTTGCAGACCCCAAGCCTTGGAGCAAAGTACCTCAACACGCCAGCACGCCAGTGCCTCCCGAGCTTTGTCGATGTCTTCAGTTTCCTAGCCATATAAGGTACATGCATTTTTCTCATTTTTTATTGTAAATAATATGTTTTGTATTTATTTTCTAAATAATTTTTTATTTGTAGAAATGTTAGAAATTTGTAGTTAAATATTATCTAATATGTTAGAAATTAATAGTAGAATGTTAGAAAATCGTAATTAAATATAAGAAAATGATAGAAATATTAAAAATCATAGTATAAATGTTAGAATATGTAAGAAAATGTTAGAAAATGGTAGTAGTTTGTTGGCACCTGTTAGAAAATATTTACAAAACATTAGAAACCGTACTAGAAATGTTAGAAAATGTTAGAAAACATTAAGATTAAAGCTAGAAAATGTACACGCATTTTTAGTAAATATTAAAGTTAGTTATTTATTTTAAATAATTTTTAGTTTCTAAAAATCTTAGAAAATTGTAGTTAAATTTTTTAAAATGATCTAGTAGTATGTTAGAAAATGTTAAAAAATTGTAGTACAATAAGTTTCTAGGACCCTTATTCCTCTCTTATGACCTATTAAGACACTTAGGATCCCTTAGGAATCTCAAGATCTTATAATACATATTAGGACGTCCTATGACCCATTGATGTACATGTTAGGATCCATTAATACATACAAGGACTCATTGTTTCCCTCAAGGCTCCTTAAGACATTCTAGGATGAATTAATGTAACCTATGATATCTTAGGACCTATTATTAGGCCTACAAACCCTTAAAACATTCTAGGACCATTGCATATCGCTTATGACATCTTACTTGATGCATAGGACCCCTTAGGACCCATACAACGCATTATTATATCTTAAAATGTCCTAGGACACATTCATCTATCTTAGCTTCTATTAATACATATGTGAACCCATCGTTGCCCGCAAGAACCCTTAAGACATACTAGTATCAATTAATGTAACCTAAGATCCCTTAGACCACTTATCACATCTACGACCCATTAACATTGTTGGACCATTATACATCCCTTACGACATTTTAAGACATATGACCCATTCAGATCATCAAGACCCATTAACATATCTTAGGTTGTCTTAGGACACATTTATGTATCTTAGATTCAATTAATATCATACAAGGATCCACTAATGAAATCTAGGACCCCTTAGGACCTCTTATGTTACCCCCGACCCCTTAAGACACTCTACCTGACCCTTATCCATCCCTTACATTATCTTAAGACACATCTAGGACTCATTGTTACCCACGACCCCTTAAGACAGTCTAGGACCACTTATATTGCACCTACGACCCATTAACATTCTAGGATTCTTATCTGCATCCCTTAAGACATCTTATGTTACATACGACCCCTTAGGAGCTCTAGGACCCTTATCTATACCTTAGGACCTCTTATGTTACCCATGACCCCTTAAGACACTCTAGGACCACTTATTGCACCTATGACTCATTAACATTCTAAGACTCTTATCTAGATCCCTTATGAAATCTTAAAACAAATATGAAACCTTAGGACCTCCAAGACCCATTAAAGAATCTTAGGATGTCCTAGGACCACTTATAACATCTACGACCCATTAATATTATTGGACCATTATACATCCCTTACGATATTTTAAGACATATATGACCTATTCGGATCTTGAAGACCCATTAACATATCTTAGGTTGTCCTATGGCACATTTATGTATGTTAGATTCAATTAATACATACGAGGATCCACTAATGTAACCTAGGACCCCTTAGGACCTTTTATGTTACCCACGACCCCTTAAGACACTCCATGACTCTTATCTATACCTTAGGACCTCTTATGTTACCCATGACCCCTTAAGACACTCTAGGACCCTTATCTATAGCTTATGACATCTTATGTTACCCACAACCCCTTAAGACACTCTATCTTATGACATCTTATCTAGATCCCTTATGAAATCTTAAAAAAATATGAAACCTTAGGACCCCCAAGACCCATTAAAGAATCTTAGGATGTCCTAGAACCACTTAGACCACTTATTACATCTACAACTCATTAATATTATGTTACCCATGACCCCTTAAGACACTCTAGGACCACTTATGTTACCCATGACCCCTTAAGACACTCTAGGACCACTTATGTTACCCACGACCCCTTAAGACACTCTAGGACCTTTATCTATAGCTTATGACATCTTATGTTACCCACGACTCCTTAAGACACTCTAGGACCACTTATGTTACCCACAACCCCTTAAGACCTAATAAGACCTCTTATGTTATCTATGACCCCTTAAGACCTAATTAGTACATATTAGGAACCTTAAGACCTAATAAGACCACTTATGTTACCCACAACCCCTTAATACACTCTAGGACCACTTATGTTACCCACAACCCCTTAAGACAGTCTAGGACCACTTATATTACCCACGACCCGTTAAGACACTCTATGACTCTTATATATACATTAGGACCTAATTAGACTCAATTAGAACCAATTATGACCTAATTAGAACCAAGTATGATCTAATTAGAACCACTTAATACACTCTAGGACCAGTTATGTTACCCATGACCCCTTAAGACACTCTAGGATCTTTATCTATAGCTTATGACATCTTATGTTACCCACGACTCCTTAAGACACTCTAGGATCACTTATGTTACCCACAACCCCTTAAGACCTAATAAGACCTCTTATGTTATCTACGACCCCTTAAGACCTAATTAGTACATCTTAGGACCCTTAAGACCTAATAAGACCTCTTATGTTACCCACGACCCCTTAAGACACTCTAGGACCACTTATGTTACCCGCGACCCCTTAAGACACTCTAGGACCTTTATCTATAGCTTATGATATCTTATGTTACCCACGACTCCTTAAGACACTCTAGGACAGCTTATGTTACCCAGGACCCCTTATGTACATGCATTTTTAGTAAATATTAAAGTTAGTCCTATGACCCATTGATGTACATGTTAGGTTTCATTAATACATACTAGGATGTCCTATGACCCATTGATGTCTTATCTATACCTTAGGACCTCTTATGTTACCCATGACCCCTTAAGACCTAATTAGTACATCTTAGGACCCTTAAGACCTAATAAGACCACTTTCGTGACCTAATAAGACCTATAATTTTATATATTTAGATATTTGTTTCTATTTTACATGCAGTTATAACATGTAATCAAGTAGTTAATTATTAATACTTAGCTTTCACATGTTATGTATCTAGATGGCTGCTCAGGGTGCACCTCAGACTCCTGATATGCATACTATTTTCAATATTGCTGATATAGATATAGCTTGACTTAGAGAGTCTATCTGTACATTTGCAGGGGATGGTATATAAAGAGATGCGTGTGTTACTATATTGAGTAGTTTGGAGCTATGACTAGTAGATTGAGGTCTCACTCCTCCTTCATGCCTTAGGTAGTTGAGACCATTTTTTGAGAGTTGAGGGTGGAGGTCTTGGGCGATGTTTCCTTGGCGACGGTTCAGAGCCTCATCCCCAAGGAAACCATAAAATGAGAGGTTTTTCCACAATATGAGGGGAAGACAGTGGTGAGGGAATATCAGGTCACTGTGTGTGATGCCTTAGATTGCATGTATGATTTACCCTCGACATCTTGCAGCACATGGTTGTTATCCAAATAACGACTAGATTCCATTATATTTTGCATAGCAATTGTACACTGAGTTCCATTTGGGACTCAAGGTCAACTATTTAGATATCCCATCATATTATGGTCAAGGGTGAGGTAGGGTTGCAGACCGTAGTCAGTATCATAGGGTTGATCAAGTTGTGCAATCTCATAGACAACTAGTTGGGGAGAGGACTCCGGCAGTAGCACCAGCGATGGCTGCTACTGTAGATAGAGTCATCATTGCTTCTCAGAGGGGAGTTGTGGATAGTATAGGATAGATTGCTTCTACAACCACATCCATCACTTCAAATTCAGTGGGAAGATACATTTTGACTAGACCAAGTAGAGCTAGATCATCTTCCAAGGATTCATCTTGTACTATTGTAGGTGTGAGTGAGGAGACATATAGAGCTGGAGGTCTTCCTGTACTTGGAGAGATAAGAGTGCTGTCAGGTTATCAGAGTACTTTAGATATAGCCATTTACTTTTTGGAGGATCTCCTGCAAGCCTATCCTCATATTGCTGACATGCACAGGATCCCAATACATTCAGTCATAGATTTCATTGCACTTGCACAGGGTCCTATAGTTCCACCGACACAAGATGCACCATCTACTAGTCAAGCACATCATAGTGCAGAGCATCGTGCACCCACAGATCTCTCTACAGCTGTAGAGCTAGGTATATAGATTGGAGATGTACGCATCACCACTGAGGGCCTAGATGCTTTTCATGAGTAGTTGCATGGGTTGGGTCAGGTGGATGTTGGCACTAATGGCATGCCATTTATGGATATGTGATTGCATCCAAATGGTTCATGTTCTACATTAATCCCCTCCCAGCTAGTGTCACCCCTACACTCCTCATTACTACAGAGGTTTGGGACCTTAGGTGGTGTGGGTGATGGAGTTTTAGTTCATGATAGGATGGTGCAACGTGTTGATGATCCTCTTGCTCCTGAGACCTAGGTACATATAAAATTTTCTTTTCTTTTCATTAGGAGTTTTAGTGAACAATTAATTCTAGACATGTGTATTGATGTTTGTTCAATGTATAATATTGTGTAGGCACAATTAGTAGAGCATGTTACCTCTAGTGTGGGCTCAGAGCATCTTCCACATGATGTGACACCTACTAGTGGTCAAGTAAGTTTTAGATATATGTATGTCTAAGCATGCATATGTACACATGTATGTATATATTTCAAGTACTTTACATAATATATATACTATGCACATGTATATAACGAACTGTTGTACACTAAATTTGTAGGGTTCAGTCATTGCTTTACAGCTAGATGATGCTTTTCATAGGAGCAATTTAGTAGATATGACACCTAGTAGTAGTCAAGTAAGTTTTAAAAATATGTAATTTTAAACATGCATTTATAATATTTTAATTATTTTAGATTAATATCATATATACATGCATGTATATTCACAGGGATCAGTTGTTGTCTCACAGCCAGAGGATGCTCGTGGCAGTCACTTAGAGGGTCGCTCTGTTCGCATGCACCTAGATGGCTCCCTAGTTTAGGACATGTTGAACATATCTTTTATTTGAGACTCAATTTATGATTCGAGACATATATTTGATTAGAAACATATATATTTGATTAGATGTACTTATATTTGATTAGAGACATATATTTGATTAGATGATTTTATTTGATGATATATGATTTGATTAGATTTGATTAGATTAGATGGTTTGATTAGATGGTTTTATTTTATTAGATGATATGATTTGATTAGAGAATTTTATTTGATGATATATGATTTGATTAGATGGTTTTATTTGATTAGATGAGATGATTTTATTTGATTTGAATAGATGATTTTATTTGTTGATATATAATTTTAATAGATGATTTTATTTGATGATGTATAATTTGATTACATGGTTTGATTACCTGGTTTGATTACATGGTTTTATTTGATTAGATGATATGATTTGTTTAGATATGATAAGTAATATAACTAATCTCATCATTCTTTAGTGTCTTAAGGGGAGGTCTTAAGGGGATCTAGAATTAATATCATAAAAGAAAACTAGTTAATACATGTAACTAATGAATCATAACTATTCTAACTAAGTCTAGAACTAACACATGCCATAAGTAATATAACTAATTTCATCATTTTTTAGTGTCTTAAGGGGAGGTCTTAAGGAGGTCTAGAATTAATATCATAAAAGAAAACTAGTTAATACATGTAACTAGTGAATAATAACTATTCTAACTAATTCTAGAACTAACACACGTCATAAGTAATATAACTAATTTCATCATTTTTTAGTGTCTTAAGGGGAGGTCTTAAGGGGATCTAGAATTAATATCATAAAAGAAAACTAGGTAATGCATGTAACTAGTGAATAATAACTATTCTAACTAATTCTAGAACTAACACGTCATAAGTAATATAACTAATTTCATCTTTTTTTAGTGTCTTAAGGGGAGGTCTTAAGGGTATCTAGAATTAATATCATAAAAGATAACTAGTTAATACATGTAAATAATGGATAATAACTATTCTAACTAATTCTAGAACTAACACATGCCATAAGTAATACAGCTAATTTCATCAAAGCATGCATAAAATCTTTAACTAATGTGCAATCTATAAAAATCATTGAATAATCAAAGTATACATAGAAAATTCTATATATTAAAACCATTGAACCATCAAATAGGTTCAACATATATCAACAAATTATAGTCCATCATATATGTTTAAATATATAAACAAAGTATAATGAAATTTAATCCAGAGATATCAAGTAGGTCCTAACACAAGAAATAAGTATACATATTATAATTTTTAGACCAACTCAAGTGGTTCAGACCTTTCATGGAGAACATGTAATATTCTCTCATGATCCTCACTATCTAGTCTCCACTTATGACGTCCATGTTGAGTTTTAACTGTATGAAGACAAATGGATGTGGCAACTACTAGGTGACTATATTGAAACACCTTACTTTCTGGTTCATAATCAACAAAGTGAATACCATGTTGAATTACTTTGATTTGCTTCAAATATGTTCCCTCTAAAATAACTGAACCTGGAGGTCACAAATTTTAACAATATATAAATTTAAACAAACTCAATTTGGAATTTATTAAAAGGTTGAAATTTAAAATTTACAAATTGAGTTAAATATATTGATGTAAACCATATACAAACCTATGGGGAACAACATTCCATCACTTTCTTTAGGTTCAAGTAACTTCATCCTCTCTGCAGTACAACGGAGTAAATAATAACCAACTCCTACTACATTTCCATGCTCAGCAATCACTGCAAAGACATCTCCTGCACATCAAATTTATATATACATGTGTGAGATCTTAAAATAAATACTTATTTCAATTTATAGATCTATCTATCTATCTATACATGCAACCTAATGTACCATATAATGTGAAATATAGATACTTACCAATTTTGACCAATCCCGAGATATGATCGTAATCAGTAGAAATCGAAGGAACATCATCAAAGTTTTCATCTTCATCTCTATCAAATGTATCAATAACAACTAGTGGCACTAGATTCCATGCACCTATATATCCACGATCTTGATTGATACATTCCTCATAATTGTCAACAATGCAGTGACAACAAAAGCATGAATAGTCCCTAGTGTTCAACATCCAATTGCGACAATTCGTACTCATAATTGAATGCAAAGATCGCACCTTTTCTATCCTATTGCAACCATGCATAATTTTTCTATCCACACCTAAACAAATGCTTATATAATACATTCTGTATAAATATAATTTGAATAAAAAATATCATAAAAATTTTAAACACTTTCAAATAATTTAAAAATGTGTGCATACCTTTTATCTCCCAAAATTTTCTATATTGCACCGCCTGAGTCAATCCTGATGATGTGTCATTCTCATTTGGTGCGAAATGTGTCTTGCACCATTCAACCACATCATGTGCATTTTTTATATGCACTCCCTTATAATTCATTTGATACTTTCAAATAGCATGTTTGATGCAAGCTCTGACACCGTCATGTTCACCTTTTCCATGTCCACTCTCAAAGAAACTCTAGAAATGTGGTATGTTTTCATTACGATGATATCTACATAGTGCATAAAATGGTCTTGATGATTTGAATTGTGCAACACATCCATCTGACCAAACATAATTTTTATCAATTTTTATACCTCTTTCTTTCAAATTTGCAAAAAACATCTTGAAGCAGTGTTCCACATAATGAATGTCATGCTCTCTATCATCACTTACATAAAAATGTTATTCCTTCTTGATTACCCGTGCTTCAAATGTGCTCTGAATACCATCCAAATCTAATTGTGCGTGTCGATAACACACATGTATCATAATAGTAATTTGCTCTGAAAAATAGTATTCTGACTGAATTGCCTTTTGATGAACAAAAGAATAATTTTCTGCAAAATCAACAACTGATACAATAGTTCCAAGTGGGAAATTGTCTCTCACTGTTTGAAATTGTTGTGCTTATCACTTTGCAAAAAAAGCATGATGAATGTAGTGTTGACACTGAAAATTTCAGGTCCTAAAGGAACAGAACGCCAGGGAACTATAATATATATTTTTCATATTTTATAATTTTCCTTTGAAGAAAACTAAAATGGATAAAAGGCGTGTGCGTTTGTTATTTTTATTCTCATGTATTAGGTTGTAAATTGCTTTATTTAATGCATATTTGCTTTGAATAAATAATGATTCTAAAAATAAAAAATAAAATAAGTTGAGCAAAAAGGCGACGAGAGGGAGTTGAACACTCGACCTCTCAAGCCGACCTTTATCCTACCTATCTACCCTCCTACCCCCTAACCAATTAGTCTATTTATTTTCTTCAAGAGGGTTAGGAGAAGATACTTATTTATTTTTGTTTTATGTGTAGGTGAGAAATAAAGTGCAACCTCTTACACAGGGAGTAATTTATTCCCTAATTAACTTTCAAATTAAATTAGGAATTTATTTATGTATTTATTTATTTTTCCATTTTTAGGAAAAAAGGATGGGGAGAGGGAATTGAACACTCGACCTCTCGACCCATTCCTTTTCCTACCTAACTACCCGACTCTACCCCCTACCAATTACTCTATATTTTTCCTTGAGAATGTTTGTATAAATAAATGTATAAATTAAAGATAATCTTATCTCATTTGAAATAAATTATTAAAATGAATATTGTTTATGAAATATAAATGTTATGATCATTAATAATTGTTTTAATTTTAATTTATTTTTTTTACTCCTATAACCCTAAAAGTTAAAATATAGGATGACGTAAAGGTATAATTGGATAAATATCAATTTGTTTAGGGTTTTGATGTATGTTGATATTAATTCTATTTTTCATATCCCTATATACAATTTGGCATTTTCACCTAATATGTTTTTAACATTAAATAAGGTGAAAAGGATTTAGTATTATTGCATTATTATTAAATTTTAGTGATGTATAATGTCAATTTACTTTTCATATCTATTTAGGGTTTGCCATTTACTCTTTAGTTGCAAATCCCTAAAAGAAGTTTTTTACTTTATGCCTTCATCTTAAATTTTAGGGCAAAGTGGGTGTAAATAGTTTTACCCCACTTTACTTGATTTCTCATTTCATGAATTAATTTATTAATGCACTTCATGTAATTGTAATGTTAATTTGCATTATGATTATTTTTCATTTTAAGCAAAAGCAATTTTTCCTTTCATTAGGGTGAAACGTAAAACCTTCTTACCCTAATGTTTCTAAAATATGTTTATGTAGCATTATTTTGTTATGCTTGTAAATGAACTTATTTTATTTTTTAAAATAAAAATAAAATGCTACAACTTAATGTCATTCTATTAATTCTAGAAATTATCTCATTATCTAAATCCTTCATGATTTAATAATTAATATAAATGCTTTTATTTTGATAATTTATAAGGATGACATAGAAAATAATATTAAATTTTTATTCTTCACATTGTTTATCAAATGCATGTATTAAAATGTGGCATGAAATTATTTCTGATTAATTCTTAATTAATAAATAAATAATTATAGTTTTTGTGAGAACCTTATATAGTATGAAAGTAATAAATTTTATTTTGATTATCTAATGTTTGGTATTTTCGTGGAGGTAATTGAATATCAAGTTATTATGCATGGAACACCAAAGAGCCCTAAATCAATTTGTACGGGAAATATTACTAAGAACCATTATTATGGTTTATTATGTATTTTAGGGTTAATTGCTATAATTAGGTCCTGTGAAAGGGCATGTCCTTTCACAGGGAACTATTGGGATAAATATTTATATGTATTCAATTGTAAACAAAAAAACCACAATGAATCACGACAAAAATCTACCTCTCACGGATTGGAATTTAATACCCAAAATCCTATGTACGAATATCAGATAAGTTTTTGTACCCTACTGTTAATATAGTTTTTTATGTTCAATTGGTTTCTTGGATTACTCTCTAGCCAGGGTATCCTACTGTATTTTCTATTTCATGCATTTATTTATGATTAATATGTACAATTTTAATAATGGTAGCATGGTCTCAGAACCTATTATTGTTTCCTTTCGGGCTCTTCAGTTGAGTTAAAAACCATAGGACCTATTGTATAAATTGTTGTAAATTTTGTTTCAATAGAAACTTGTAGGTTGATGGTCTTGTTTTACAAAAGTGAGTTATCTTAAAACCATCTCCAGTTATACACAACATTGAATGTATTTTACTCTATTCCCATTTTGGTATCAGGCACTAGTCTATTCGTTCATTTGAATTTGTCATTTATTTCTTTCTGTGAAGTACATATCTTATCTGTTATCCTATTTACCAAGCATTAAATTAGGTTTAGCATTAATTCCTAGCCTTAGTTTAGATTTTAAGCTATCTGACAATTAGGATATTGGGTTGTTTTTTCCTCCAAGGATCATTAACCCCTTTGGAAGGAATTTATATTATTTATGCACGTGTTTGTGCAGTTAGACAACATATTCGATTTAGGCCTACCAGCCTTGGTTCGATCGAACCAGAATTGCAGAGGCATTTATTGTGCTTGTCAATTGGCCTCAAAATGGTGCATCATTTTTGAGCACCAACAAATTGACGACTTCAGTGGGGAATACCTATCATTGAAAGTCAGTTTCAGAATCTATGGTTAGTGTTGTAAAGAATCTACTAGGAAGAATGATTCAAAACAGTTATCGATTCCTCACAGAAAGTGAGATGGCAACTCTAGAATACAGTATCAGGTGAAGCCTATGTTAGGGAGAAGAGCCCTAAAGAACAATTCATTCACTGAATTGATACCGAATAGGAGGAATAAGAAATTGAAGAAGAAGATGTTGTATGTATCTCCTAAAAAGCAAGCTGACAAAAATAAAGGTCAGGAATTTTCTTGTGAGTAGTTCCCAACATCAGATCACCGTAACCCAAGGAATAATAGTGAGGGGGTCATGTGTGAATAGGAGAAGAGGGAGAGGTGGATGGATGATATAGTTGAGGGGATGATTAGATTGGAGCATAAAGATAAGGAGATGCTCAAAGCCTTTAGAAGATAGTCGGATGAAGCTGTTAGGAAAATAGGAATAGAAAGGGAAAGCCTTATTTTGCCTAACGGAAGTGATGGTAGAAATGGTGAAGTAAATAATAATGAAGTTGTGAATAGAAGCATTCAGGTGCCGGTCTACACTCCTCCTCATAGAAAGAATGGTGGTTACATTACTCATGATAATGCCACTAACCCTATATTTAAAATAGACAAAGAACGGAGAACCACAGGAGATGACAGTGAATGGTTCAATATTTTTTCTAATCCAATATGTGACCTAAATAACAAGTCAAAAAATATTAATAATCCAAGTGATGTTCATGACAGTGCAAAAGAGATTGGAAGAAATGACAGTGATCAGAATAGTGATTAGAATAGTGATCAAGGTAAGGAACGTGATTTGAATGATGCGCAGAGACAACCTGTGCATAATGGAAAAACATACAGTTTATTTAATAATATTGGTCAACCCCAATATGGTGAAGGTGCACAATATTGGAGGGAAAATAATTGTCATAATTTTAAAATTTTTGAGCAAAGTCAATATAAAAATCATTATGGCAATATGCAAGGTAAGTAGGAAATATTTTCCACAGCAAGTCAAATTGTGATATTGCTATCAGGATTTAACTGTGTAGTTTTTGAGTCAAACTCATTGACCCATGAATATGCAAGGTGATTTATGTGCAAAGGATAAATATTATACATGAAATACAAATGATATGCATCAAGGTGACCTTGATTATAATAAAAAAATTTATTTTAATCAAGGTAAATTTGCCCAAGAGGAAGAACTTGGAGGTAGTAATTCCCATTATTTGGTAAATAATCACAGTCGTGTTTTGCATGAAAGTATTCAACATGGTAATAATTACCAAGAGGATAAGAGCATTAACCAGCGGCAAAAAATAGATACGTAGTACCCTAATATGTATGTATATGAAGAAGAAGATACACACAATAGGCAATATAACAATGATATTATTTTCACCCAAGTTAAAAATGATAAAATGTAGCAGTATGTGCTTGCACAGGGGAAGGATAATGATAAGTTTGATAATAGCTTTTGTAAACAACACAACAACAATCATAGACCTACACAAAAGGAATATTATTATAAGGATGATGATAACATATATGAGCAAAACCAAATACCACGGCAGGTGAATAATACTTACCTGTGTGCACAAAAAAATGTCGGGTATTATAAGCATCCTTATGCTAATGATTTGCAGCTCCAACGTATTGATTCACAAGAAGGCCCAAACAACAATCATGAAATCATGTAGGAGTAGGAGAAAGATAAATACCAAAGTGATAACACATATTGCAAAATACAAAACTCCCAAGACTTGTGTGAATATCCCTGTGTACCTGTGCACGGACAAAGTAATAAGTAGCATGGTGACTCAATGGATAAAAATAATAACCAACAGCATAAGAGCTCGCGTGAGGAGCCATATTGGCTTGTGCTAAACCAAAGTGATACGCGGCATAAAGAAACTCATCAAAATCTCCTTATGCAAACCAATCATGAAAATGATGCAAATCACCAACAATACGGAATGCATAACTTACCATTTTTCAATGGTGAGACAAGGTCTTATGAGAAGTGCATGATAGGCAAGGATGTTGTCAATGATAGAGTGGGTTATGATATGCAACATGATGGGGCTCATGCACAACATCAGGGCACATCTCAGTGTCATCAACAAAACAATCACACGCAGCATGTGCAAGACAGACAAAATACTACGCCAACAATTGGTTGTGCCAGTCAAATGAATATAAATAATAATAGCCATCAAATTCCACGAAAGAGGGATTATGAAAATAAGGATATAAACAATAAGCATTATGATAATGACATGCTAGATTTTATTGCGCCAGAAGGCCAAGATCGGCTTGCGCAAGATGTAAACAGCCATTGTGGAATTGGAAATGAAATGGGAGGTGTTTATCAATGCATGCAACAAAGAAATGATGTTTATCGTCAAAATCAAAAACAACAATATGGGATCTTGCGTGAATGGCCAAAAGGCACTAAGAATGTGCAAGAAAATGACAGATATGATGGGGATTATATTCATGTTAATAATGCCCAACACCAGCACTTTGCATATTCATGTAGGAACCCAAATGGTGGTCATGCATTTGCGCAGGATGAAGATTGGAAGGAAATAAATAAAAATAATGAACAGCATATAAATGATGATACACAAAATGAAAGTATGGAGGGGAAAAATAATCACAAGCGTATATTCAGAAGCTTGCATGAGTAGCCTGATAGGCTTATGCAAGGCCAAAATCATGCACAAATGGCTCATGCAACATAGCATGGGAGGAATATTTGCAATAAAAGACAAGTCTGCTACCCACGTGAGCAGTTGGAGAAGGATGAACAACAAATAAATAATATCTTGGATAATACTCACAATCAACAACAACAATATGGTGTCTCATGTGATATATTATGCAGCAGACAATTTGCACAAGAAATAGATAAACAATATAAATTTGAAGATATGCAACCGGATAAGACATATAAACCTGTGTATGGACAAGCAGATATGTTAAGTTTGGAGTATGAAAATACACAAAATAATAATAGGCAAGGTAGAGAAGTAAGTTTTTTGCAGCCTCCTCACGAGTATCAACATGATGGCAGTATATACTATCAAATGCACAAAGAATACCCTACGGAGCAAGCGGTTACACATGCCCCCAACTTTACGGTTCATATGGTGAAACCTCCGAGCCTGCGCAAAAAGGTGATAAGCTTGTTAAGAAGAAGATTCAGGCTAATTGTAATAATCCAAATTTTAATGTTTATTTACATGATCAGCATGTTGGAGATAAGAAGTTGCGCCATGAGATTTTTACACAGCCCCAGTATTCTTCTGCGCAAAATTATCAAACACATCAGCAAAGTGGTAAAATACATTACCAAAATAATCTCCACCATGAAAAATGTGACCAGTATGTTAAGGAAGATAAAAAAGGGCATGCTTATGGTGAAGTAATAATGAATTACATTATTACAAAAATCCAGATTCACAGGTACATAATGGGCAGAATGAAAATAATAATTACGAAGAAAGGTTTCACGAAAATAAAAATTATGCATAGTGTAATGAGGAGTATGGTGAAGATACAAGTAGATATGTGTGTAATAATATTCTCCAACAAAGGCATAGTGTAAATGATTTCAATAAAAGAAATATGCACTCTAATTTTGAAAACGTAAATAAAGGTGTCTATTCACATCAAAATTATTTTTATAACAAAAACATTGATGCAAAGAAAAATGAAGTGCATAATCAATATATTAGAGAATATAAAAATGATTATTATGTTGGGAATACTGGAGGATATATATGTCCGGAAAACCATGCACAGAGTCATGGTGGGGCACAGATTTTTAATCCTCCTATTGATAATATAAGCAGAGATTACACACAGGGACAAGGACAAAATTATTATGGTAATCCGCAGCATGCAAGAACTCAAACACAACAATGTCATGCACAGAAAACACAGAATTCAATACATCCAAATGGCTATACTATGGGCACAAATCAGCGATTTGGGAACTCTTTACAACAAAAACATCAATAGCACGGAGGAGGGATGCCAAATCCAATGGCTCAATAGCCTTACAATGGTCAATATGGTAATGTATGGTAGAGAGGTAACCCCATTCCCTAAAATCAATATGTTCAGAGTAACAATAATGGAAATTTATTTGATGCTAGAGTTCAGGAAGTAAATGACAGATATAGACCATTGGATTTTTCAAATGTAATGTGTTGCCCTGACCCTATACCAAATAAATTAAAGACTACTATCCCCAAATTTACTAGCGATGGGTCCTAGTTAGCAGAACAGCATGTCATAAATGTAAAAAATATTGTTTATGAATTTGACATTACCTACGAGGATGTGCGTATGAAAATGTTAGTTCTCTCACTCAAGGATAGTGCAGATGAATGGTATAGAAATCTGCCAGATGGATCAATTACCTATTGGCAGAACTTTGTTGATCAGTTTATAGAAGAGTTTGGGGATCACAGAGATCCATCCTTTGCAACTCACGAATTAACAACTATGAGGAAAAATGTGAATGAAACAGTAAAGGAGTTTATTAAAAGGTTTAATAGGGTGTTGAATAAGCTTCCAAAAGATATCTGCCCTGTTGACCCTTTTCTAATTACCTTTTATTTGAAAGCTTTTGATGTCAAGATGAATTATGAGATAAGGTCTCATAATCTGACAACTTTACAACAAGCTTTCAAAATTGCAATGAATATTGAAAACAATAGAATAGCTAGCGGAAGAATTGATAAGAGAAATGATCCCAAGCTATTCGATCCTACAGTCCCAAAAAATAATGATGAAAATAATAAAATGGATGAATTAGTGAGTTTGATGAATAATTTGCAACCAAACAAAGGTCACTTTCAAGTAGGAAGGTAAGACATAAATTTCAACAAGAATGATAGATACAGATTGTAGGATATGCCTTACCATATAGAATGGAAGGATGGAAAACCCTTAAAAAAACAAACAGACACTCCAGACCCTCTTAAGAAAAATAATCATTTCATAGGGGATGCGTTTTGGTGTGAAATTTGTAAAATGCCTCACCCTCAGGAGTAATGCCTTATAGCATAGAAGATTTTGGAAGAGGAAAACCAGGGATGTGAAGAGAGGCCCATGATAAATGCTCTTTCATCTACACCCTTTTGGTCAGGAGATAGCGATGGTTCAGATGGTGAATACATGCCGGATGAAATCTATAGGAGGTTGGGATACCAACAAGAACAATAAGTCTTTTCAGATTACGATGAGAGTCTGGATATTAGAAGGACAACAAGAGAGGAAAGAGAGGCTTACACTATAGCAACAATGGAACAAGTGCTTAGCAACTATCTCTTGAGGAACAGGAATGTGAATTCAGGAAATGAACAAGAATGCTAAAATGAGAAAGACAAAGATAGATGTTCCTAAAAGGAAAGTTGACCAGACATCAAGGATAAGCAAACCCACAGACAAGTAGAGCAATGGTAAGGAAATTTCAAACTGTACTTCATTTATGTCTCAAGCATTATCTCAGGTGAAACTTTCTATCCCTCTAATGGAAATAGTTAAATTAACTAATTGTAGGAATGAAACGATCAAGTTAATAAATGATGTTGTTAAAAAAGGTGCAAAGGAACAAAAGGATAATGAAGAATTACCAGTTATTTACCTAGGAACTTCTGTTAATGAAGATGCTACTAAAGTAGATCCTTTATTTCTAACTTTAGTGATAAACAATAAATTGGTTAAAAATTGTATGTTAGACTTTGGGGTAGTGGTTAATATTATGCCTCATGGGGTAATGAAAGAATTAGGAATGAATGTGGACACTACTTATGGAAAGTGTTATGTTATGGACAATAGTCACTTCCAGTTATTGGAATAATGAAAAATGTTGAATTTAAGTTTCCTTCATGTCCTGAAAAATCTTATAAAATAGATATTACTGGTGTTGAAGTACCACCTAGTTATGGAATGTTAATTATCTAGACAGTGGTCTAATTTAGTAGGTGGAAATATTCAATTAGATCTATCTTATGCTTCTATCCTAGTAAGTGACAGGGTTGTGAGGATCGATGGAGAACTAAGATCTACTTACATAATTGAAGATGTTGATCCAAGCCAGGTTACGCACTTCTACCACACCAACATGGAAAATTTTGAGGTAAGGATTCATAAAAATCTCATTGAAAATACTAGTCCTATTGAAATATGTGCTAAGGAAAACAATGATCTCATTTGGAAAATGTTTTTTGATGGGTCATGTAGTAAAAATGGTAATGGAGCAGGGGTGGTGTTCATATCCCCAAATGGGAAATCTTTTAAATATTCCTTTTTGTTAGCATTTGAATGTACTAACAACACTGTAGAATACGAAGTGCTCCTACTAGGTTTCAAAATAGCAGGTAAGCATGGTATCAAAATTCTTTCTATTTATGGATATTCTGAATTAATTGTATCTTAGATTAGGGATACGTTTATTACTAAGAATCATACCCTAAAAAGGTACAAGAATGAAGTATGGGATTCCATAGAAGTTTTTGATGCTTTTTCGATAACATGGATAGATAGATCTGAGAATATTCTTGCTGATTTCATGGCTAACCTAGCAATTAAACATAATGATATCCCATGTGAAGATATTGCACAGGTAGAGATCAAACCAAGGCCATCAATACCTGATAACGTTCATAATTGGCAAATCTTTGATAATGATAGAGACATTATAAAGTTCCTTGTGTGTGAGGAAAGGTACGAAGATCAACTCATTGATTTAAATGCTTATGTTGAAATGATAGATGAAAAGGATACTTTATTTGTAAAAGATGTAATTCAACTTAAAACTAATAAAATTCCTAAAGGGCTTGTCGCACTAGAAAAAATGTTTGATAGTAAAGATTCTAGTAGTAAGGTCAAAATGGAAAATAATAATATAGATGAGGTGGAAAAGATAAATTTAGGAAATGAACATACTCCTAAAGAGATTTTCATTGGTAAAAAGTTGACTCCTAGAATTAGATCTGATATTGTTAGTTTGTTAAGAAAGTATAGACATGTGTTTTCTTGGTCCTATGACGATCTTAAGGATTATAGAGAGGACTTGTTCCAACATGAAATACCTTTAAGACCTTATGCGAAGCCTTTTAGACAAAGGCAAAGACTGATCAATTCAACTTTGGCTCCTAAGATGAAGGAGGAACTCATTAAGATGAGGGATGCTGGTATCATAAAACCAATTAGACACTCTACTTGGGTTTCAAATTTGGTACTTGTTAGGAAGAAGAAAAGACATATTAGGCTTTGTGTGGACTTCAGAAATCTAAACATATCTTTGTTAAAGGACAATTATGCATTACCAAACATGGAAGCATTATTACAGAAGGTTATAGGAAATGAATTATTATCCATGATGGATGGGTTCTCTGGGTACAATCAGGTTAAAGTTAAAGAGGAAGAATAATACAAAAAAACATTCAATATGCCATGGCGTACATATGTTTATGCAAGAATGCCATTTGGACTTACGAACATAGGAGCTACTTTTCAGAGGGCCATGGATGTGGCTTTTGGGGATTTCATTGATATTATCATGGTAATATATCAGGATGACATCACAGCTTATTCCAACAAAGTAGAAGATCATTGCAAGCATTTAGAGAAGATCTTCAAAAGAGCCCTTGAATATGGAGTATCCTTAAATCTGAAGAAATGTCATTTTGGGGTAACCAAAGGTAAACTCCTTGGTCATATAGTTTCCAAGGAAGGAGTCAAAATAGATCCAGAAAGAATTGAAGCAATTGATAAAGTTCAGATCCCTAAAAATGTTAAGGGAATACAATATTTCCTTGGCCAAATCAACTTTGTAAGACGGTTTGTCCCAAATTTCTCAGAAATCATAAAACCTATTGCAAAGATGTTAAAGAAATATGCAGTTATAAATTGGACAAATGAGGCCTTAGAATCATTTTCCAATATTAAGAAAGCAATCAGGGAAGCACTAGTTTTGAAGTCTCCTAATTTTTCAAAACCATTTCAGTTGTTCTCCTTTGCTTCTTTCCACACCATAGCAGCAGTCTTGTTACAAAAAAATGATGAAGGATATGAGCAACCAATAGCATTCTTCAGTAAAACTCTACAATTTTCTAAGCTGAGTTATGACATACATGAAAAGCAGGCTTATGCATTGGTTAAATCAGTGAAATCATTCAGACCTTATCTAGTTAGAGCCAAGATTGTGGCATACGTACCGAATGCAGCAACTAAGGATATCTTGAGGCAATTAGAGGTTACAGGAAAAAGATGTGGATGGATAAATCATATTCAAGAGTTTGATATTGAGATTCAGATCACTAAGTTAATCAGAGGACAAGGATTGGCTAAACTTATGGTGGAAACAAATTTGGATGCAGCAACAAGTGAACCAAGTAAATTTAGAAAGTGCAGAAATGAGCATCGAGCAGTGTCCATGGTACATAGACATAGTATACTTATTAAAGCATATGAAGTGTCAAGAAGGTCTAAATGATAATTAGAAAAGAACTATAAGGTTACAAGCATCCAGATATGTGTTGATTCAAGGAGACCTATATTGGAAAAATAATGATGGTATCCTCCTATTTTGTCTAGACACCTATCAGGCTAAGTCAGTTATTAAAGATTTACATGATGGGGTATGCGGGGGTCATTTTTCGGCTAAGACAACAGCTCACAAGATATTAAAAGTTGGGTATTACTGGCCTCATGTTTTCAAGAATTTTTATGATTATGTCAAAAAGTGTGAGTCCTGTCAAAAGTTCTCTGGGAAACTAAAATACAATGGTGCTTTACCCCTTATTCCATTACAAACTGAGGAACCTTTCAAAATGTGGGGAATAGACTTTATTGGGGAAATCACAGATGCTTCGAGTGGAGGTCACAGATGGATATTGGTTGCGACAGACTACTTTAAAAAGTGGGTTGAAGTTGTACCCACAAGGTAGGCTACAAGCAAGGTGGTCATCAAGTTTTTGATGGATAATACACTTACCAGATTTGGAGTACCTTATAAGATTCTTTGTGACAATGGCATGTGTTTCAGGTCTTAGGAATTTTTAGAATTTTGTGAGAAATATGGCATCAACCTATCATACTTGTTGGCAAAATGGTTGGATAATATACTTGTGAGAATTAAAGATAATATTATTGTTGGAAAAATGGTTAGCACTCCCCTCAGGATTAGTGACATGGTTTAACAGCCTCTTGTTTCTTCTATAAGTATAGTGGTTGTATCAGGCATTAATAGGTTGATCTTTTGGTGCAACGGCAATAGCTTCTTGTAACAAGTGGTATCAGAGCTTGGTCACAGGTTTGAATCCCCTCAGGTAACGCTGAGGGGAAGATTGTTGGCAAAATGGTCAGTGCTCCCCTCCGGATTCGTGACATGCTTTAACAGCCTCCTGTGTCTTCTATAAGTCTAGTGGTTGTATCGAGCATTAATAGGTCGATCTTTTGGTGCAATGGCAACCGCTTCTTGTAACACTTATCTCATTTGAAATAAATTATTAAAATGAATATTGTTTATGAGATATAAATGTTATGATCATTAATAATTGTTTTTATTTTATTTTTATTTTTTTACTCCTATAACCCTAAAAGTTAAAATATAGGATGAGGTAAAGGTATAATTTGATAAATATCAATTTGTTTAGGGTTTTGATGTATGTTGATATTAATTCTATTTTTCATATCCCTAAATACAATTTGGCATTTTCACCTAATATATTTTTAACATTAAATAAGGTGAAAAGGATTTAGTATTATTGCATTATTATTAAATTTTAGTGATGTATAATGTCAATTTACTTTTCATATCTATTTAGGGTTTGCCATTTACTCTTTAGTTGCAAATCCCTAAAAGAAGTTTTTTACTTTATGCCTTCATCTTAAATTTTAGGGCAAAGTGGGTGTAAATAGTTTTACCCCACTTTACTTGATTTCTCATTTCATGAATTAATTTATTAATGCACTTCATGTAATTGTAATGTTAATTTGCATTATGATTGTTTTTCATTTTAAGCAAAAGCAATTTTTCCTTTCATTAGGGTGAAACGTAAAACCTTCTTACCCTAATGTTTCTAAAATATGTTTATGTAGCATTATTTTGTTATGCTTGTAAATGAACTTATTTTATTTTTTAAAATAAAAATAAAATGCTACAACCTAATGTCATTCTATTAATTCTAGAAATTATCTCATTATATAAATCCTTCATGATTTAATAATTAATATAAATGTTTTTATTTTGATAATTTATGAGGATGACATAGAAAATAATATTAAATTTTTATTCTTCACATTGTTTATCAAATGCATGTATTAAAATGTGGCATGAAATTATTTCTGATTAATTCTTAATTAATAAATAAATAAATAAAGTTTTTGTGAGAACCTTATATAGTATGAAAGTAATAAATTTTATTTTGATTATCTAATGTTTGGTGTTTTCGTGCAGGTAATTGAATATCAAGTTATTATGCACGGAACACCAAAGAGCCCTAAATCAATTTCTATAGGAAATATTACTAAGAACCATTATTATGGTTTATTTTGTATTTTAGGCTTAGTTGCTATAATTAGGTCCTGTGAAAGGGCATGTCCTTTCACAAGGAACTATTGGGATTAATATTTATATGTATTCAATTGTAAACAAAAAAAATACAATGAATCACGGAAAAAATCTACCTCTCACGGATTGGAATTTAATGCCCAAAATCCTATGTACGAATATCAAATAAGTTTTTGTACCCTACTGTTAATATAGTTTTTTATGTTCAATTGGTTTCTTGGATTGCTCTCTAGCCAGGGTATCCTACTGTATTTTCTATTTCATGCATTTATTTATGATTAATATGTACAATTTTAATAATGGTAGCATGGTCTCAGAACCTATTATTGTTTCCTTTCGGGCTCTTCAGTTGAGTTAAAAACCATAAGACCTATTGTATAAATTGTTGTAAATTTTGTTTCAATATAAACTTGTAGGTTGATGGTCTCGTTTTATAGAAGCAAGTTATCTTAAAACCGTCTCCGGTTATACACAACATTGAATGTATCTGACTCTATTCCCATTTTGGTATAGGCACTAGTCTATTCATTCATTTGAATTTGTCATTTATTTCTTTCTATGAAGTACATATCTTATCTTTTATCCTATTTACCAAGCATTAAATTAGGTTTAGCATTAATTCCTAGCCTTAGTTTAGATTTCAAGCTATCTAACAATTAGGATATTAGGTTGTTTTTTCCTCCAAGGATCATTAACCCCTTTGGAAGGAATTTCTATTGTTTATGCATATGTTTGTGCAGTTAGACAACATATTCAATTTAGGTCTACCAGCCTTGGTTCGATCGAACCAGAATTGCAGAGGCATTTATTGTGCTTGTCAGTTGGCCTCAAAATGATCCAACATTTTTGAGCACCAACATGTAGGGTTGAATCAATTTTTTAATTTTTTCCATAAATACTCCAACATTTATCTCCTCTTCAACATATTCTAACCTTTTGGATTCTTGCCCAAATTTTGTTTCATTCTTTACATATTTTTAACTCTTGCAATTGACCATCTTTGTTACATCAATATTTTCATTTTTCAAAGGAAAAAGAGACAAATCAGCACATGTTTGGCATATTCCTTTTATGAAATTTATTTGTCCAGCTACATCATCTCTTTTGTCACATAAAATGGATGATATGAACTCACTTCGTCTAGTAGGAGGAGCATTTTCAAAACCATAAGTGTCTTCTAAAAAATTTTGAAAAACCTGATAGTGGAGATCAAATTCAATATGATAATGACAACAAAAAGTTTCAAACACTTTGTTTGTCCTGATATAATATGGCTTCAATCTTTCAAACAATGTTTTCCCAATCTTTATATTAGGATTTGAACTACAAAATGACACATACATTTCATGTTGTGTTGTGTCCAACCAATGTTTTGTATGATATTCATATTGTTTAGCTGAAATTCTATGTCTGATAACATCTCTAGTGTTTGATGAAGGACGTGTATTATCATTCCAAAATGATGTGACCAAATTTTTTGTTCTTTCATCAATCCTATCAGAACAAGGAGCTCTACACATGATTTCCCAATTGCCTTCCAAGGTGATATCATCCAAAAGTATTCTCCTATTAACATATCATGATATTGTTTTCCTATTAAAACCAAACTGAGATGAAACTGAAGATATCTATCTTTTTGACGAAGGGGCAGGGTAGATACAAGCAAAATCAAGCAAAATTGACTCCACTTGAATCAACAGCAAGCCTTTCTCAGAGTTACACAATGGAAGAAATATAATATCACATGAAAGAAATGAATACAAAATGGATATGAGAGAATCAACTGGAAGAAACAACAGAGAATTTATCTTATTTCTTTCAACATACCCGGCTGTGAGGCCTTCTGGGTTGCGGCCTTATACAATGAGAATTATGAAATCAGAATCACAGCTTGCATCCTATCTTTGTCTCCAATGTTGTATACTGATAATCCTTCCTATATATACCTCCTCATTTCCTCTTCCTTCCCTACTACATCAATCAAGACTCCTTATATAGCCAGCTAAGCCACAAGTCAGCCAGTCAGACATTTAATTACAATATAGGTCCAGTCTGGAAGATTTAAACCAAAACTAATGCTAGAATGAATATAAATTGATGTTCCTTTGGATTTAGGTCCTTAAATGACCCAATAACATTCATTTAAGGGTGAAAGGCCCCATTTGATCACACGAAACATCACAAGAAGAAACACTGCACGTTTCACCTGAAAACTGGCAAAAAATAGGTCCCCAAGAAAAATGGGCATAATTTTTTACTCATAATGAATTAGGGCTTGCGCTCTTGGTAAATGATATTAATTTAGGTCCTCTAAATTTTCTTAAGATTGAAAAGGCTGATTCTTTATGGATTAAGATCGCCACTATGAACAATCAACACCAAAACTGCAGGAAAACACGGTTCCGAAGGAAAGGAAAACAACTATAACTTTGAAACAGTCCATCCAAACTTTATGTGCTCATAGGATAAGGTTCCCAAATAGGTCCTCAACATAACATAAGCTTTGCACACCTTGAAAACAACAAATAAAACAATTATAAAGAAAACAACAACAAACAGGTACAGAAATCAAGAAATGTTATTGGTTGATGCAAGATTGCTCAAAGACCCAAGATGCTCTTGCATCAGACACCTGGGGTAAATAAAGAATTGATGTCCACATCAAGCACTACTCATATTCTAACCTGAATCATAAAGATCCAACTCATCTTGTGTAATCCATGAACTGTCTTCAACTGGCTTGTTCTTCCACTGAACTAGATATTCCATGTAGTTTTTTCCTCTTATACTCTTGCTCACTCTTCTATTCAAGATCTTCTCAATGATGTCTTTGTTCTTCTTAGGATAATCTAGATCATCTTCTATCTCATCATTTGATTCAAAGTACTCAAATATATCAGCAATCTTGAATATAGGTGATATATCCATGTCCTCTGGTAATTCCACTTCATAAGCATTTCCAGTGTCAAACTTCTTCAGAATCTCACAAGGTCCAAACTTCTTCATTTTCAGCTTGTTGTAGGTACCAAATGGAAATCTATTATTTTTCAAATGAATCATAACCTCTTCTCCAACTTCAAAAGATTTATGTCTCCTTCTCTTATATGCTCTTTGTTTGTATTTCATATTACTGTCCTCCAAATTCTTTTTAACTTCATCATGTAAAGTTCTCATGTACACTGCAAAATCCTCAGCTTCAACACTTCTTGTCTCAGTAGGTAAATCTCTCAACTTTATGGTTCCCTTAGGATGAAATCTAGTAACAATCTCAAATGGTGTCCTCTTAGTGCTTCTATTCACAGAATTATTGTTGCAAACTCTTCTTGTGCCAAAATCAAATCCCAATTAGTAGGTTTCTCTCCAACTAAACATCTCAACAAGTTTCCAAAACTTATGTTCACAAATTTAGTCTGTCCATCTATCCGAGGGTGAAATGTAGAACTAAACTTCAAATCAGTATTCATCTTCTTCCAAAGCGTTCTCCAAAAGTAACCAGTAAAATTAGTATCTCTGTCTGAAAAAATAGACTTAAGAAAACCATGCAATCTTACCACTTCCTTGAAGAATAATTCAGCTACATGCAATGCATCAGATGTCTTCTTACAAGGTATGAAATGAGCCATCTTAGAAAATCTTTCAACCACTACCAAAATAGAATCATTACCTCTCTGAGTTCAAGGAAATCCAAGAACAAAGTCCATACTCACATCTTCCCAAGGTCTATTAGGTATAGGAAAAGGTGTATACAATCCCAACTGCTAACTAGTTCCTTTTGTTGTTTGGCAAATTATGCAACCTCTAACTATTCTCTGTACATCTCTATAAATCTGTGGCCAAAAGTATCTTTCTGATATCAAATTCACAGTCTTATCAATCTCAAAATATCCAACATGTCCACCACTATGTTTCTCCTTCATTATGTTCTCTCTCATAGATCCTCTAGGTATGCACAACTGAACTCCTTTAAACAACATATCTTCTTGAATGAAATAATCAGTCCACTTATCACTCACTATGTGTTCCTTACAAGCTTTCCAAGGTTCTACAAAATCAATGTCAATCTCATACAAACACTTCAAATCATCAAAACCAAGTACCTCAACTCTCATCTTTGTCAGCAAACTTCTTCTTCGGCTCAAGGCATCAGCAACCTTATTTGACTATCCACTCTTATGCTTCAATGAAAATAAAATATTATGTTCTTTCATTTCTCTTGTAAATGTTTTATCATCAAACAAGCATACTCTGACTGTAGTACAGTGACCTTCATCAAAATTCTCTATCAAAGGCAACAATACTTGTTTCTTTCCATCCATCCAAATAGTATATTGATTCAATCTACCATCATGAAAAGCTTTCCTATCATACTGCCAAGGTCTACCCAAAAGAATATGACAACAATCCATAGGATAAATATCACACAAGACTTCATCATGATAATTCCCAATTTTGAATTTAACAAGGCATTGTTCACTTACAAGTAGTTTATGCTCCTTATGGATCCAAGCAATATGGTAAGGCTTCGGATGTTTCAATCTCTGCAACTGCAATTTGTTAACCAACTCTTTGGATGCCAAATTATCAAAACTTCCACTATCAATGATTACCTTACAACATTTGTCAGTATATAGCATTAATGTCGAAACATTCTGTCAAAAATTTGATATCTACGACATTTTAACTATCGAAAGAGTGACGGTATTGTAGCATATCTCCGACAGGTTGCCCTGTCGAATGTATAGCATTACTGTCGCAAGAATTGTCATAAAGTATTTTTCTCCGACATTGTATCTATCGAATGCATACCACTTTCATCAAAATTAATTATAAAGTGTCAAAAAACTGATGGATATGCACATTAAAGATAACATAGCTCAAGAGACCATCATAGGTTGTCTCTTTCTTTGGTCTATATTATTGACAGAATTTTTTACCTTTCATTAGCTCATCAAATCTGGGGATTTGAAAGAATTTAATAGAATATTTTCATGACAACGTATATTATTTAAGTTGACATTGCACAAATTTATCTACTTCGTGCACTTGAGGACTATGAGGATGGTGATAAAGAAGCATGGCCATGGGAGGAGATGCTTCTCTATCGTCGTCTTCATAGTCTACAAGTGCATGAAGTAGATAAATTCATGCAACGTCAACTTAAATAATATACGTTGTCATGAAAATATTCTATTAAATTCTTTCAAATCCCCAGATTTGATGAGCTAATGAAAAGTAAAACATTATGTCAATAATATAGACCGAAGAAAGAGACAACCTATGATGGTCTCTTGAGCTGTGTTATCTTTAGTCCTAGCTACTGGGTAAGGCCTGGAAGACTTATACCTATCGATCGTCGAGAATAATCACCGCCTTGCATTTATGTACACTGCACAAAGTGATCCCAGTCTAGCAAAAACATTTTACACTTGTACATCTCATCAATACTAGAGGCCTAAAGTAATTTTATATGATCACTAGCACATTTCGTGCATGGATGAGAAACAGTATCCAAATTTTCTAGATAACCATTTTTGAGAAGAGGAATGAGTGGAGGCCAAAGAAGGGATAATTCCACAACAGAAAGGAAGACATTTGTTTAGCCTGGGTCTGGATCCTACCCCAATTGTCGAAGGATCCAAGGCTAGGCTAGAAAGATGTCTTCCCATTCTATCTACAAAATTGTGTCCATCCATGATCTCAGGAATATCATCATCTTTCCACTCTTCATTTGCCAAAATATATCGCTTCTTCAAGCTTGCAGAGTAATCTTATTAATAAAAGAACTCTTGCCAACATTAGGGTACCCACAAATCAAAATAGTTGATTTTATTGGTGCTTGTGCTCAAGGATATCGATTCACTATTTTGAAATGGCCAAATCATTTTTATTTTGATTGTAGAGAAAAGGAGTGGGAGAAAATGAGTGGGTGAAAGCTGATCAAGCCCGAGAGAAGGCATTGCATTTTATTTGATCATGAATGCTCTCTGAAATGACCAATCATGTTTTCTATTCAATTTTTTTTTGTGTTTTTTTTCCCATATTCAGTAGATAAAAATCATGGTGGCAGCTACTTAGCCATCTTTTTGATGTTCCAGGTATTTTACAAAGATACAAGTATGTGGATTTATCATTCAATTGCTTGCAGTTATTGGTCAAATGCAAATATTTTGTCAAGTTAAAAGGGAAAGATATCAGTTTGGTGTTTTTGATTTATGTTAAAAGTTGATTTGGTAAAATCCTCAAAAAACACACTACATGTTCTAAAATGTAAAGAAGTTGAATGTTAAATGTAAGATATATATCTCATCCATAGTAATCAAAAGAAAGGACATGAAACTTATAAGGAGATTTACCAATCCAAAAATATAAGCCAATAGGAAACATGATTGGTACATTCTGAATTGGTTTTTGAGGTGCACAATCTTCATCAATCTCCTCAGAACAAGACCCCTCCTCATGAAAAATGCATTTAACACAAAAAACAAATCTACAAAACTGAACCAATGGCACGTTTAGAATAAAGAAATAGATTGATAATAATATGCTAAAAATTCTATTATGTTTAATACACGCAAAAGGACCAGTCCCAACAATTCTTAAACATACTTTATCTGATATGATAATAACATGATAATTAAATTGATAAAGGTGTTAT
Organism: Chamaecyparis obtusa; assembly: GCA_027943335.1. Taxonomy (NCBI): domain Eukaryota; kingdom Viridiplantae; phylum Streptophyta; class Pinopsida; order Cupressales; family Cupressaceae; genus Chamaecyparis; species Chamaecyparis obtusa. The sequence continues at coordinate 379,738 of BSBK01000480.1, forward strand.
CTACATTTAATTTTCCAATTACTAATTACACAAAAAACAAATTTACAAAACTGAACCAATGGCATGTTCTTCGTGCGGTACAAGGAAGATTTGGCTATGAAAAAAAAAAAGTGAAATGGCCTCATCATTTTTATTTCGATTGGATAGAGGAGCGAAAGCTGAGTGCGAGAGAAGGTATGTAATTTCTTCATCTTTCGAGCATCTGGCATCATATTTGACTGCAAATTTCAAATGCATTGCATTTTATTTGATCACGAATGCTCTTTGAAATGACTGCATTCTACTAGTGTCGTGCCCTAGCCCGTGCCTTATCTCCATTATTTGATGTTATTGGTGCTTGTGCTCAAGGATATCAATTCACTATTTTCAAATGTTTGGATCGTTTTGGTCATGACTGTTCCTCTAGTACACAGTCAGGAAATGTAACTGTCTAATGATTATATGTAATGTTGAATGGATTAAATGCTTTATTCTCGGTAGAAGTGAATGGAAGGAATAGTGTGTATTAAATACAATCTAGTCACTTATTGAATGCTTTGGAGACTACTGGTTTGACTATCCATGCGCTACCAGTGACTGAGATTCATTAAAGGATACAAAACCCTTCATTTTGGGGTTATTGTGTGTAGATTCAAATGTAGGTTTGATTTGGTTAATATTTAGAAGAGATCAATAAAGTATTTAAAGACAATCTTACATGTTTGGAGAGGTTTGAGAGACACTTATCATGACTGTACCCTCACAAACAGTGGCATAGACTGGTTTTACTAAGTTTCCTTTACCTATTTTGAGGTTTCCTTTCTCTGCTGCAGGGGTATAGTCAGAGGGTTCATTGACAAAATGATCCTTCGAATGGTTACTATGAATATGAATGATTTGATATAGCATATTTATCATTTTACTTGAAGTTTGGAATAGCTTGTGCAAGGGTGAAAGTACTTTTGATCATTTTGGTCATGACTGTTCCTCTACACAGTCAGGAAATGTAACTGTCTAATGATTATATGTAATGTTGAATGGATTAAATGCTTTATTCTTGGTAGAAGTGAATGGAAGGAATAGTGTTGGTGTTAGGTTTCATTTATTATTGAATTCAATGGTTTCCAAGATGTGTTGTGGAGTTTTCTCCTTGTTTAATGTTAATTGTTCCTACACAATCCACTCATACAATAGTGAAGTTACAAAACTGAACCGATGGCATGTTTACATCAAAGAAATAGAATGATAATAATATGTTGAAAATTATATTCTATTTAATACACACCAAAGGACCAGTCCCAACAATTCTTAAACATACTAGTTATCTGATATGATCAATTGCTAATAAAGGTCTAATTCTGTAGATTGCTAGCACGAAGGAAGACTTGACCTAGCCAAATCTTCCTTGTACCACACAAAAAAATGTGTGATAACTATGTCTACTCCACCCTTAATTGTTTAAGAATTCATCATATCAGATAAAGTATGTTTAAGAATTGTTGGGAGTTCTATTAGACCTTTTTTGTAAGCATGTCATTGGTTTTCAAATGTATGCATATCCATTTTTTTGAAATGTTGACTGTGGTTATCAAATGGACAGCCCGTGAGCTTCTAGCTAGGCGTCATTTGTATTGATAGCTTAGGGCATCAAATGTATTGTATCATTGATAGTTGAGACTTTTTTAAAAGGAAATAGGACAAAGAATGATTTTGATTTAGTTTCTCTATTTTGATCTCTAAGTGGCTTACAACTATAGAGAAGTATATACAGATTTACGGATGCATTTGCAGGATACATAGTAGCTGATAATTCACAAGAAATCCATGCATCCAATTTGAATATAAATTAATACAAAGAAATAGGGTCCTCCAATGGCCCAATCATCCAGACCTTGACTATCCCCTCAACCAGTGACCCTTCAAAACCAGGTTATCATGCAATCGGTGAGTGATCCTTCATTCTCCTGGTCTGCGCTGCAACCAAACATATTGGAAATACATAATATAATTATAACAAGTCTTTCACAATCCGCCTTCCCTCAAGGAACACTATCAACCATCCCTTCCACATAGCATTTCACTATTGTATGAGTGGATTGTGCAGGAATAGTTAACATTAAACAAGGAGCAAACTCCTCAACACATCTTTGTTGTAAACATGCCATTGGTTCAATTTTGTAAATTTGTTTTTAGTGTTAAATGCATTTAAATGGAACATTAAGCATAGTAATAATATGCTTAGTCTATTAGTAATTACAGATTAAATGCCCATAACACCTTTATCAGTTTAGCATGTTATTATAAGATACTAAAGAAGACCTACTATTTGTCAGAGAAATCTTCACTGTCCCCCACAATTAAGACAATGAAGATTGACCTCCTGCCCCACAACAAAGAGCATTGTAATAAGAATAAGATATAATATAGTGTTAGAATAAACTTTGAACAAAGACATGTAATGCTTAAGTTAATGATCTAAAAAGCTACAAATATAGGAATTGAAAAAGAAGATAGTGCCAAGAAACATTTTCACAAATATGAAATGTGAGGAAAAGTAATAACATTAACAATGCCAAGATTCACAGCATTAAATTTCACCTACGAATGAGTTTCTACAGTGGGTTGCCCAACATCAAAAATATGTTGAGTTGCATTTGAGCTATAACTAAGAGTATCATGTAGAACAGACCCTAAACTTTGAAAGCGTTCTCCAGCCTGGCAATTCAAAATTCAATCTAGGCAGGCATCAGTAAGTGAAATAAATTATAGACATCAACATCAACATCATCATAATCATTAGACATAAATTATAGACATCAACATCAACATAATCATAATCATTTGGAGGGTATTTGTTTTGGATAGTACTATGTTTCTTAAAATTTTTTGTGATGCTTCTAAACTTTAAAGACATATTTTATGGCTTAATGATAATATAGCTTAGTGTTTTGTTTTCTAATGGAATTTTGTTGATCATTCATGGTCTTGAAGAAACTTTTGATTGTTTTGATTCTCGAGTCTTGACATTGTTTCTCAATGTGATATAGACTAACCACAAGATGGTTCAGTTGGTCCTCTCTTTCTGTTTAATCATTTTTCTTCTTCATGGTGTAAGTGTCAATATGTTATAATCCAACCAGCATGTCATACCCCCACTTTTGATAAACCTCACAACATGCAAATCACAGCCAAAGACTTGGGTGATCAGCATACACAAACAGAAATTACCCTTAGGAAACAATGATCGTTAATATTCATTAATAGAGGGTGGTGATTCCTTGGTAATAAAGGCATTGACAACATTCATCATCTTAACCAAGTCATGGGTGGTGATCCTTGAAATAGCACAATTAGTAAAAGGAAATAACAACATAAGTCATGGGTGGTGATTCCTTGGTAATAAAGGCATTGACAACATTCATCATCTTAACCAAGTCATGGATGGTGATCCTTGAAATAACACAATTAGTAAAAGGAAATAACAACATAAGTCATGTGTGGTGATCCTTGAATTTGGAGTGAGGAAGAAGGAAAATTGGAAAACAAAATATGGAATAATCAGGTTGGAATTGGAGAAGAATTCAAAAATAAGCTTGAATTAGAAAAAATCCAATTTATTTGGTTCTTTGTTTGAGGCTGGGTTCTGGTTCTACTTTTGTTCTCCTCTAAGTTTGACTTGGGTTCCTTTGGTAGGACCTTGGGTGCCTGGGCCAATCCCGGGTGCACCTGTAGTATTATAAATATGATACATGAGGTATTTTTTTCATAATTTTATAGGCTAACTCATTATTATGGTAACATGGGTATGACCACACTCCATGCCTTATAATGGTACCCGACATGGAGTGTGGTTCAAATGAAGTTGAACCAAATGCTGACCATGATGGCTATGATCATGATGAAGATGAATATGAATATTAAATCTAAAATATGGCTTGTAATTTGAATTTTCATTATGAATGAAGAAACTATAGATTCAAGTTGACTCATTCTATGTTGTAGTATATTTGTTCCCTAGATCTACCATATTATATATGTGTAGCCTGTAAGGGACATCTTCTGCTCATCCATGTATCAGAGCTCGGTGAGAGTTCTTAGGAGAAAGACAAGATGTCAATGGGAGATGGAGAAACCAATATCAGAACACCACTTGAAGCCTTGCAATGTTGAGAGTGGGATAAAAGCTACACTTGAGACCCTATATAAGGAACAAACTTATTGAACTTCACTTTGTTTCGAGAATAGTTTTATATTCTATACTAAACAGGGCCAACCACGTGAAGGTGGAAGCTCATTTGGTCCCATCCCCCCCCCAACATCACTCTAAATTTCTCGTTAACATCTAACATTCATTCATTATTTTGTCCATTAATAAAATGTAACATTCATTAATTATCACACAATAACATTCATTCACACATTAATAAAATGTGACATTCATTAATTACCACACGATAATATTCATTAACACATTATAAAATTTATGAACATTCACTACCACATAATTAAATTCATTGGCATATAAAAATCAGTCATTATCAATTAAAGTTCATAGATGAAAATCATTTCTTTTTTTTCTTTTGATTTCTAGTTTTTAAGATGTAGTTGTTAAGATGAGTATCGATATCATCATGATGATCATCTACCCTCTCATTAGATCTCAATGCATGCCTAGTTATCTGTTGATGCAAAGGGGGGTCATCTGCAATAACATATAAAAGGGTTAAAGTAAAAACATTTTATTATAATTAAAAACATTAAAAACATTTTAAATTATTTCAGTACTTTACAGGCCATAATCGTATAGCTCTTTACCTGATCTAGTCACATCATCAACATCGAGGTCAGTTTGTATGGCCTCGGCCTCAACCTCAACATGCTCATTAACAACGGCCTCTACACTCTCTACAGCTGCAATACAAATTGTTACACTAATCCAAACACCAATTGCAATTAAATTTGTATTACTACACCAATCAATTTAAGATGTTTACTTGTATTATGTGATGCACGTCCTCATTGTCATCAACACACATAGGTTGTGTACAGCAAGAATCGGTAGGCTGCATTTCAATTTCATACGCATTCATGTTATCATTATTTTCTTACTTAAAACAAATTTACTCACTTTATGTTGGAACTTAACATCAAATAAACTAATTGGTAAATAATTAAATTTGAAATATCATCTATTTAGCTTACTTATCGCAACAGATCCATCAATAGAACCTTGTGCACTTCTTATTCTTTCTGCCACAGCTTTATAGCCTTGTTGGAAGCCAATTCTCTTGTCCTCTTCTGTGAGACTTACATTGAACTCCGCGCCCTACATTTTTGCTTAGTATCGTCAAATTTTATTTTATTGTTTCATCAAAACAAAAAAAATTTCAAATTATAAATAAATATTTAAAGATCAAAGAATTGTTTTCAATGTTGAAAGCCATGTACAGATTGTATTTTTCCTCATTCAATTCTGACAATATTAACACTTACAACTCGTGTAGCAAGTTTCGAATAACCGCCAGAGCCTAGCTTGTATTGCCCGTGCTTTTGCAATCTTGCCTTTGTTGCCTTTGATGTGTCAGGCAATCTATGAAGAGATTGAAATATGTTAGTTCATATAAATATGAAGAGTATTTAGTACACAATTACATTCTTAATAGTATCACATACCTTCTTCTGTTCTATGGTGGTGTATTTCCTTTTTTTACTTCGGTTTTCTCATTCACATCCAGAATAAGAGATTTCCACTCTAAATCAAGAATGCAAGGGGGGCGCTGGTAATGTAGGTTTTTGGTTAATGTAGACCTATACTAGTCCCTAATATACCTCAAACATATCCTGGCTCTTTGAAGGAGCTTACCCTTCTCAAATGTATGAGGTCGAAAAAAGTTTGTCATATTCTCTACAAGATCATCCTTTAACTTTTGATCTTGGGTTTTCCACCTTTTAAGAAAGAAAATAGTGTTGGGTAAAAGCACAATAAGCTGTCACCCTTTTACAAAGGAAGAGGCTAACAACACAAAAACTGAAAAACTTCAAGGGCATAAAAGTCACATTTTTGTTGAGAATTTGAAGATGATGTAAACTGATGAAATGTGTAAAATAGGTTAAATTTTATGCCTATAATTTTTAAAAATTAATTTGAGCAAAAATTAATATATTTTATTAATTTTTTAGGTCTATTTTTCATATCCTAAAAATACTACAAAAAAGGGAGTTCACTTCTCGTCAAATCATTATAAGTAAAACATGTTTTTTCCCTCCAATTTTGGAATATGTTTTAGATGACATGTATACCTAGTGCAGGAAAAAAGAAAGAAGTTTTTTTGATCTATAGTTTACCCGTTATAAGTATTGAAAGTCGACCTTACCTGAAATCAATAGTTTTTGTCTCCCGTCACTTTTACCCTATCAAAACTATACCAAAAACCAAATAAATTATATATTCTTGAAGAGGACTCTCTCCTCTAGTGCCGTATATAATTTTAAAATTTTTCTGAATTGATTTAGTATTTTTCTATATTTTTCGAATCAACATCTTCTCAAAGTTTAATATACCTACATGTAGTTTTTAGCAAATTTGTTTAATGTTTTGTAGATGAAACAATATAAAATTTATATGTGCAGAATTGTACTTCCGAGATCTAAAAAAGGGTACTTTTAGTTTTTTAACATTTTCTATTTTGATCTAAGAAAGGAACAACAGAAGTGGAAAATTTTAGTTTTTTTGTGTTTTTGGTGGTTTGGCTGCCAACATGGCATGCCACCTAAGTGGACTCGGCCGAGTCTGACTGGGCCGAGTCCGACTCGGCCGAGTCCCCCTAGGGGGTCGGCCCCACTAAAATATCCTAATAGTATGGAAATGAGTGGTTTGCGATATATTTTCATATTAAAAATTTTATTTAGACTCGGTCGAGTCCTACTCGGCCGAGTACTACTCGGCCTAGTCTAATGGGCCACGTAGATGCCATTCAGCACCGCGTGGCGCTTACGTGTACTCGGCCATGTTAGACTCGGCCGAGTATAACTGGGCCGAGTCTAACTAGGCCGAGTGATTTGAGTTAGCCCAAAAGGTGACACTCAATTGTGCTTTTACCCTGTTAGATTCAAAAATGGATGTAATGATAACTATCCTAGCAATGATATGAAATCAAAATAGTGGATTGGGGTTTTAGTTCAGATATGATGTTCCACCCTGTATAGATGGTGGGCCAGAATATCCGCAAACACTCATCATTAAGTTTACTATAGAAAACATCATTCCCTACAAAATAATCATGGGATCATTAGTCGAAGGATATAATAGTATAAAATAAGAATACAATAGATGTAAGCTTCTCATATTGAATGCAAAGTGTAATTAACATACAATTGTATAGTAAAAGAAAGGTCTAATCTTTAAAGTACCTGGAAGTTTTGCTATTTTCAAGAGAACTCCTTCTTCTTCACTCACAAGCAATATGCAATCCTTCACTGTTCATGTACTAGCAATACTAGTACATCCAAGAAAATCACTATCAAGTGTTTCAACCCCTGTTGCATAAATTGAATCCATTACGAAATGACCCTAAGAAAGAACACTTCAAGGGAAATAAACATATATATAATGTTAGAGAAAATAAAATTTATGTATGAGTAGGTGGTGCCATGGCATCTGTGGCCATGCTATGTGTTGCCGACATTGCAAGACGCAATACATCTGAGCCTACCATCATATGAGGCAGCCATAGTAAATGATCATTGACACGTGCTGAAGAATAAGATTGTTAGAGCATAATAAAACCAGTGATTAGCATGGACAATATTGTTAGAGAGTAAAAAAAAATATAGTCCAACATGTGATCTACCTGAACCAGCTGCAGTACCCTCATCATGGCGGCGAGGATCAAAATTACGCAAAAAAAGTTGTAAAAGCAACACATCCGCTTATTTTTTAATGACATAAAAGACTACTATAACATAAAAACTATTATTGAACTTTTGTTATAATTAAAAATTACATTAATACTTACTCAGTAATTTTGAGATAGGTGCATCAGTTTAGTTGCCGTGTTTTGTGACTCAAGAGTCAGAGGGAATATAGATGTCAATTCAGCCAATCATTTTCCAATTTTGTGGAGGCATTTTTTAATTGTAGAGGTCGGCTCATCATAAGCACCCAAATCAACAATTAGGTCCTCGTCAAAGGACTCATCTTCAGGGACTACGGGTTCCTTTCCCTTTCTCTGCTGACCACCTGTCTGTGACAACAATATTACTAACACTATTAGAATTAATCTGAAACAGTGATGAAAAGAATATAATAAAAAACTTTATTTAACATTTTGCTTCTATCTAATTTGTAGTACAATAACAAAGAGGTTTACCTACTGGGAAGAAGTGCATGCACGATCATCATTGTCCCCACTACGTGGTTGCTCCATATTGTGGTCCTGTGTTATTATTTAAAGTTAACCAATAATTAGAAAGGGCTACATTAATAAATTTCATTAGAAGATGATGATGGAGATGAGGTGGATGGTGAGGAGACTCTCTAAATGTGGTTGGGAAAAAAACTCAATTATTTAATGGTACATAATATGTACCTGCACCCTAATGATAGTGACATCGTTTGTATCTATGTGATTCAAATTGTAATCAATAAGCAGCTCTTCCCCTGCACTTATTGATTTTATTGCACATACAAATACATAATTTCCCTCGCGCGCCTCAAATATGCAATTGGGTTGCTTAATAGTTGACATAGGTCGTGTGCTATTTATAAAACCTACAATATTCCTTGATGCTTTTGGCCTTCTGTCAATGTATATAGCCACTCTTTTACTTTGCTCATTGTCTTTTTGTTGAATATAATTTTTCGAGAGTGCATACCTATGCATATTTTTTTTATATTGAACAATTTGCATCCAACTTTTATAATCGTAACAAGGTCCAACATACTCCATCAATTCAACAACTTTGTTGTAAGATACCTTTATGCCATCCATGGAAAATAGGACCAAACCATGTATTGACGATGGTGCAATATGATATATCTTGCCTTTAACACTAAAATCAGTGTTTATTGGAGGAAGTTCCTTAGGGACCCATTGTTTCTGTAGATTTTGGTACCTAGAGGGCACCTCAATGTCACCTTTTCTCTCATCATCATAAGAACATGACCCCCCTTGAGCAAGGAAAAATGTCATGCGTCTATTGAGTTTCCTTCTAGTCTTTTGACCTCTAGTTGATCTTCCTAATTCAAAAATACTGAATGACTCACTTTCTTTGCTCAAGGAAGACACATCTGAAAAATACCTATTTGCTTCTACCTGCACTCCATCAAATGAGAGAGATAGCAAGTAATGTGAGATATTTTGCAAATTGCGAAATACATTAATCTCTATAGGGTGTGTTGACTTATACCTTTCAATCCATGAGACTATGTGGGATGCTCGTGAAAGGAGTCCAGGTACCTACATATGTAATTCATAATTCAATTATCTAATGTTAGCTAAAAAATTCATGATACATATACTCAAAACCACATAGTAAGTACATTAAAAACTATAAGCATCCCATAGTAAGTACATCACGAATTAATTAGATTAAGCATTGATTGCATAATTGCACATTTCTATCAAGAAATCAATATTAAATAAATTAAGCAGTGATCATGTAACTGTACATTTCATTCATGTCATTCATCTTCTTCTTCATCCAACTAATCGCCATGATCATCATTGATGTTGACATCATCACCACCACCATCATTGTCGTCATCTTCATCTTCGTCGTCATCATCGGCATCAACATCATCATCATCATCATCATCATCATCATCATCAGTAGCATCATCATCGTCATCATCTTCTTATTCTTCAAGAAAATTTGCGTCAGGAACATCATCGACTAACTGTTGTTCGTGATCATCATCTACATCATCTTCTAGTTGTTTGTAATCTTCTTCTTCCATCACATTATACCTCATCGGCCTTCCTCTTGGATCATGTCTAACAACAAACGACCAACCTGATTTATGTGGAACTTCTGAGTAAAATACCTACTCACATTGGCTTGGAAGAACGTAGGGTTCATCCCCAACTGGCTCAAACCACCTTGTATTAATCATTGGAAATCCATTGTCATGTTCAATAACAGTTCTATCATGATCATTTTGATTAAGTCGTAGCCTATACCATCTAAAGACAAAGAGAACTAATCTAAAGGAATTAAAGTCACACTCAAGTATATCATCCAAAATGTCATAGTATCGATTTTCAGACTCTCAAGGATGTAAGTCATTTCTAGATGAAATATTAGTCACCTAAAAGACTGCACTTATCCCAGAATCACAAGTTTTCTTTGTGTCATCCAACTTTTTGATGCAAAATTTATGACCATTGCAAAACATAGCCTTGTGGTGTTTAACCTGCAAAAATATGTAAAACATGTATAAATTAATGCATCGAGAGTTCATAAACGTACGAGTGATTAACAAATTTATACGTATTTGGAAATCTCTTAAACCATGTGTTAAATCTATTTCCCTTTGGGTAACATTTGGATCTCCGTTACGATGAGCTTCATTAACCAATGAAGACACAACTTCCCATGTTAATGTGCGACCTAAATGATGACATCGTTCAATCTATTTCGTCATCCAATCTTGATTGTTTGCAATATACAAATGTATTGCATCCCACTCTCGAGCAGTTGTACAAAAAATAAATAGAAGACTTACAACCGATTAATTTTGAAGATTAAGAATTAATTAATAGCTACAATAACATCTTATAATTTATTACCTCTCACTTTCCTTATTCTTCCTTCCCCCACCAAGTACTCCTCTTCAAATTTTCTAATGGTGTTGAGATCCTAAATGCAATCTATATGGATCTTTGTTGCAAGCTTAGGAAGATATTCAGTAACATACACCATATATCCCTCCACCATAGAACCCTTAGGACATGCTCTTTGCCAAACCAAAGCCTTCAAAAATTTCAGGTGCCTCTCAACCATCCACATTGACCGAGTGTATATGGGTCCACACATTTCAATCTCCTCAATTTGGTGTATGAGGTAGTGTTCTTGTGCATTGCAAAAGGTTGAAAGTAGACACTTTTGCATTTCACACATTAGATGAGGAATTCTTCTCTTCCAGTATTTTATATCTGCTCTATGGATTTCTTTAAATGACAACCACCTACAAGACATTCAAGACACAATAATATATAAACACGAGACTTTACAATATATATATATATATATATATATATATATATATATATATATATATATATATATATATATATATATATATATATATATATATATATATATATATATATATATATATATATATATACACACAACAAATTGAACAGATATCATTTCTTACCTCATGTATTTTTCAAGATCATATATCACTTGTTTGATGTTATTATCGAAGTTCTCTGGGAGAGATAGGGGTAGCACGTACTGCAACAATTATAAAAATAATCATGTCATTCTTTTCTCATATAATACAATGAGAAGTACATGCAGTTTATAAATATATTGTAAAACAGAATACAATTTTCAGCATATTATTATCACTCTATTTCTTTGTTGTAAACATGTCATTGGTTCAATTTTGTAAAAAAAAATTGTGTTAGATGCATTTAAAATTATCTTCATTGTCTTCTGATTGTCTAAATGATTCTTTATTTGTCAACCAATTAATACATGCTACTATATAAAGAAGACAATCAGAAGACAATGAAGATTTGTCTGAAAAAAATGAATACACTAAACCCATACAAAAATGAATACACTAAACATATACTCCTAATGTGAAATGTGGAGAGAAAGAAAGAGACACACTAGGTATGAATTACATGATATACCCATCATCACTTAGCACTTAAAGAATAAATTATGGATAGGGAACAACCCCCTAATCTCTAGATGTTTGTTTCATGTTGGCCTCTTATTATATGCAAAGGTAGGTCTGTCTTAATTAGGCTAACAACCACAGTGTAGGGGCCATAAATTATGGATCCCAAAATAGTGCACACTTGTTTTAAATTAGGTTCACTATACTACAAGGGAATGGAAACCATGCAATAGTGCCTCATGGGAATGGAAGCAACCCTTCACCAAGAAGATGATTATGTCTGCAATATTTACTAGAGGAAAAGAACATAATTTGGTTCCAGCAATTACTCCTAGAAGATAACGGCACCCACAAAACACTTGGAAAAGATAGCACTCACTATATCTCTTATCACTCTTTTAAAGCTGGGACAATAAATCTCAAAGATTGATCAACGAATTCTTGAACACAAAGAACCATTGATAGATATGATTCATGTGTACAATAGCCAACAACCAGTTGTTCCAATCATGGTGCCCAATAATTATGTTAGAAAAAGCATCTACAAATCTCTTACACAACCATAATAGATTCAAACCATGAACTATAAAAACCTAACAATGGGACTAACAAAGATACAGCCTAAACAAATCTTGATCATATTCCACCCTATTGTAAGGCCCAAGAAGTAACTTTATCTTAAAGCTACACATTCCTCTAAATGAAGCTCAAAGGTCAAGTAGTTGAAGCATAGCAATACTTGAATGAATATAGGAATAATTTGATGTACAATCATTTTCTAGCTTGGTTTGTGGGTTTTCCACATAATATTTTCTCTTTAACCACATTTATAGTTTGAGAAAATCAGAAAAAATTGTTTCAGATTTATATTATCCTTTTGAACTAGCACACTGCCATCAAAATGCATAATCATTGGTCATCTCAAGAAAATTCCTATTGATTAGTAGGATATCCTTATAAAAATTTAATGCATGGATTTCTTGTGAATTATCAACTGCTATGTATCCTGCAACTATGGAAGGAATAGTGTTGGTGTTAGGTTTCATTTATTATTGAATTCAATGGTTTCCAAGATGTGTTGAGGAGTTTGCTCCTTGTTTAATGTTAACTGTTCCTACACAATCCACTCATAAAACAATGAAATGCTATGTGGAAGGGATGGTTGATAGTGTTCCTTGAGGGAAGGGGGATTGTGAAAGACTTGTTATCATTGTATTGTGTATTTCCAATATGTTTGGATATAGGGCAGACCAAGAGAATGAAGGATCACTCACTAATTGCATGATAACCCGATTTTGAAGGGTCACTGGTTGAGGGGATAGTCAAGGTCCGGATGATTGCACCATTGGAGGACCCTATTTCTTTGTATTAATTTCTATTCAAATTGGATGCATGGATTTCTTGTGAATTATCATTTGCTATATATCCTGCAACTACATTCGTAAATCTGCATATACTTCTCTAGGGTTGTAAGCCACTTAGGGATCAAAATGGAGAGACTAAATCAAAATCGTTCTTTGTCTTATTTCCTTTTAAAAAAGTCTCAACTATCAATGATACAATATACATTTGATGCCCTCATCTATCAAATATACAAATGGCGACTAGCTAGAAGCTCACTAGGAGAATGAAGGATCACTCACTGATTGCATGATAACCCAGTTTTGAAGGGTCACTGGTTGAGGGGATAGTCAAGGTCCAGATGATTGGGCCATTAGAGGAACCTAGTTCTTTGTATTAATTGCTATTCAAATTGGATACATGGATTTCTTGTGAATTATCGGTTGCTATGTATCCTACAACTGCATCCGTAAATTTGCATATACTTCTCTAGGGTTGTAAGCCACTTAGGGATCAAAATAGAGAAACTAAATAAAAATCATTCTTTGTCCTATTTCCTTTTAACAAAGTCCCAACTATCAATGATACAATACATTTGATGCCCTAAGCTATCAATACAAATGGTGCCTAACTAGAAGCTCACGGGCTATCCATTTGATAACCACAGTCAACATTTCAAAAAAATGGATATCCTTGAGCACAAGCACCAATAACATCAAATAATAGAGTTAAAGCATGGGCTAGGGCACAACACTAGTAGAATGTGGTCATTTTAGTGACAAAAATATACAATGGCGTCATTAAACATATATGCCAGTAATATCAACAAACATTAATCCAAACATTTGAATATAGTGAATCGATATCCTTGAGCACAAGCACCAATAACATCAAATAATAGAGATAAAGCACTGGCTAGGGCACGACACCAGTAGAATGCGGTCATTTCAGAGAGCATTCATGATCAAATAAAATGAAATGCATTCGAATATGATGCCAGAGGCTCGAAAGATGAAGAAATCACATACCTTCTCCCACACTCAACTTTCGCTCCTCTTCTCCCTCTCCTCTATCCAATTGAAATAAAAATGATGAGGTTGTTTCACTTTTTTTTTAATCTATACCTCGAATCTGTCAAAATTCTGATGGTCAATTAAACACCCATTGAAATAACAACATCATCGAGGCCTATTATAAAAAAAAATACCAAATTTGTAATAAAAAGTTACCCGTCAGAAACTTCTGTCGAAATTTGGCCCCAAATGTAGTAGTGTCGAGATAGAAGATAAAGTTTGTTATGAGATCAATGGCTAACAAAATTAGAAGGAGATCTAATGGATGGAATCAAAATGTATTACTGATACAACTACCGAAGAATGTTTAAGTGGCAAAATCAACAAAGGAGATTAAGCAGAAAAATATGATGGATGAAAATAAAACGGTTTACTTGTCTATTTAAGAGACTAGGGTTTCACAATGAAATGAATGCCGGAAGAAGAAAACTGCAGAGATATCACGTGAACAAGCTTCATGCATGCCTGATCAAACTGGTTAAGGAGAACCGAACTGCAGAGATTACCGAGCATCAGATAATATTTACCGAGGGACAGTAAGTTACTAAATGTTGATGAATTGAATAGGAATATTGATCAGAGGTTTTTTATGAGCTTAAGAATAGGTCCAAACATCTGCAAATCAAGTTGTATTGTATTCAGATCAACTGTTGTTACAATTTGACCATTGTAATCAGAGAAATCTCTTAACCGAGTAGACTTGAAAGTCTTGTAATGTCATTCATAGAATGTACATTTGTTATCCTGTCAACCCCATAGTGAATGCTAGTTGGATGATAACGTTTAGTGTTAAATCCTCTAACAAAGTCACACCTTACAGTGTGTTTTGTAACATTTAATAGGGTTGGGTCTTCACCGACCTCACTTCAGAAGAGTGAACAATTTTTGGGTTGCCGGTCCCAGGGGGTTTTTCCCTTAACAGGGTTTCCACGTTAAATCTTTTATGTTATGTGTTCATGTTGTGATTGTTTGGATATCATACTTGACATATTGCATATTTGATTTGGTCGGTAATCACTAAGAACAATTAACTGGTAATCGGTAAATGCACAGACAGTTTAAGTATTATTGTTTACTGAGCTGCAGATTAAGCTGAATTTGTTTTGAAGTTTTACATTTTGTATTTGGGACTATGGATAACTGATTCACCCCCCCCCCCCACCCCCCCGCCGCCCCCCCCCCCCCCCCCCCCTCTTAGTTATTCTAACATTACCAACCATGATTTTGTGAGGAATGCCAAATCTGACTAAAATATACTACTTGAGAAAACTACAAACCACTTCTAAGGTTGTTCTTTCTAGTGGGGTGGCCTCCACCCACTTAGTAAAATAGTCAGTGGTAGTAAGAATATTAGTATGAGCTTCACTTGATGGAGGATTTAAGGGTCCAATAAAGGATAAGCTCCATTGCTTAAAAGGCTCATCAATATTTAAAGGTCTTAATGGAAAGGTGGCTAGCTATGACTTCCCTGAAAAAAATTTCATTTTTCACTATTTGTAACCCACTTAGAAGCATCTTTAAACATATCCAAACAGTAATAACAATTCCTAAGAATATTGAAAGCCGTAACAGTTGAGGAATAGTGTCCCTCGCACGATTTGTTATGGAACGCCTTCAACATCCTTTCTTGTTGCTCTTTACCAACACACCTTAAGAAGGTTCATCCAACCCCTTCTTGTATAGAACATCGTCCACAATTACATATTGTTTTTCTTTTAGTCACAAATTCCTTCTTTCTCAAGGCGTCAAATTCTCTAGGCATTCCCCATAAGTTAGATAATATGCTACATGATTAAACCAAGCATCTTGCAGGCTAATTAATACGACTAGAGGGAGCTCTTATTTTTCCTCCTTATTTTTTTCTATTAATCAACACAACCCTTGGCCACAAACTAGCTTGGTTGGTCTAATATCAAGATCAAACGCCTGAATCTTAGAGATCTAGGATTCTCTATTATTCATCATTATTTACTGTTGGTTTAGAATACTCTTTACATTAGGATTAGGTACGTACATAATGGAGTGGGAGTGAAGTATATAATACCTGAATTGGTTAACTACTTTTACAACAACAAATTCGTGTTTCTCATCCATCAAATACTTTAACTCATGCTTCTTTAATGGAACACTCATGAAATATATGGGTGCTTACTCATTTAGCTCATTCTTTTGTAGAAATATGTTGGACATTGTGTGTACAGACATAACAATATATGATAAAATCCTTTTTTGAAATTAGGATGTATCAATGTCGAATCTTGAGATATTGCTTCTTTAATGGATTTGTATGCAGCAAGGGCCTCATCACTCTATTTAAAAATGTGTTTTTCACTCATTGAACCTATCATGTGCTTGGTAGTTTCAACAAAATCTGGGATGAATCTTCTGAGGAAGTTAATTTGACCAAAGAAAGATTTTACTCCACTTCTATTGGATGGTAGACTCAATTGTTGAATAGATTTCACTTTATCTGGATAAATCTTGATCTCTTCTTTGAAACTAATTGACCCAACATTTTTTCCCTTAGTTACGCAGAAAACTAACTTTTTAGGATTCAAAGAGACTCCATGATCTTGACATCTCTGTAGAATAGACTTCAGGTTCCTCAAATGGTTCTTCCTCCATTGAGAGAAGACAGTCAAATCATCAAGATATATAACAATAATTTTATTCTTCAGATGACTGAATGATAAGTTCATCGCCCTTTGAAAAGTAGTGCCAACATTTATCAAGCTAAAAGGAATTCGATTGTATGCGAACATTCCCCAAGGAGTAGTAAAGGTTGTCTTATGTTGATCTTCCTTTGCCACACTTATTTGGTTATAGCTGGAGAATCCATCCAACATGGATATCATTTCAGAACTAGCTATTGTTTGTAGTATGTGTCCATAACCGGTAGGGGATAATTAGCGAGTTAGCGACTTAAGTGAAACAAAAAGGTAATGAAGAAATAGAAATGAGATAGGGTTTATGGACTTGACAAATGATTTTTGAAACCCTATTTCTTCATACCTTAGATAATTTTCAAAAGATTTTTGTAAGATAAGACTATTTTCAACAAATTTTTGCTATGACAGAAAAATGGGCTAACAGATGATAGACTATATAATCTCATATTTTTATTTTGTCTTAATACTTGCTAATTGAGAGATATATTATAAATAGTATTTTGCAGTAAATGCATGACTTTGAAAAATAAAATGAATGAAGAAAGGACCGTTCACCAAAATCCTTGTGTCATATTCTTGTTCTATTCATGTGGATCCTGTCTCGGATTTCAAGTAGTCATTTCATGATGTGGACTATTAATTTTGAAATATGGCAACACGAAGTTCATGATCACTCTAGATGCGCAGACCATTAATTGTTTCCAAGTTTACTTTATCGGATGTGTATGGAACCTCCAGTTTCACTACTAATGAAGTGGAATTTTGTTTATAGAGCATCCAATTCTATTTTAATTCATGTTGTATCAGTTTCTCATATGTTCAGATGACACCTTAGTTTGAATTTAAAATAAGGATATGTATATATATCCGTTTGATCTAGGTAGAAGTACTTAGCTAGTTATTAGTCATTTGTTATTAGTATTTACATTTCTTCAATTTGTATTTTTGAACCATGTTTTGCTCCCCTCCAGTGGCCTATTTGAATGAAAATTAGAAGTTGATCTGATCTGTTGTGAAGAAAGATCCCGCCAGAGGAAGAGCAAGGCCGACTCAACCGAAGGGAGATGATCTTGTTTAGTTCTTATTTTATTTCATTTCAGTAATTTGATTTAAACAAAAAGAAAATCAGTTGTAATTCGTGTGAGATTGAGTGTTACGTAGTTTCTTTGTTCTATCAGTATCGACTGTTTCATTTAAATAGAATTGTGCAATGATTAGTTAACTTGGCAGTTTGAAGTTTTTCATGAATGCTCAGATTTACATCTTTTAAGAAGTAGTATAATTAGTAATCATTTGTAGATCAGATATGGTTTTAGTAGAATGTTACAATGGTGATTGAAAGTAAAGATTAGACAGAAGCTTTCTTGAGTTTATTCATGGAATCTAGTTTCATTTTAGTATAAGTGTTCTTTAGATTAAGTGTGTTTCAGTTCTTTGGAAAAGTACAGATTAGTTTCATTTCAAGAAAAGTAGTTTTAGAATTTGAATTATGCATGTTTGTGATATATTAGATTTAAATTCAGTTAGTAGTTGTGGCTTAAGAATTCCATGAGTTAATCTTAATCGGGTCATGTTTGATCTCTACTAAATCGCCTTAGTTCCAACTTAAGATAAATTTCTTAGAAGAGTAAGATGTAGAGATAAGACTTCTAATTTAGAAATTCAGCCTTAGAAAATAACTCTGGAGAGCTCTTGACAGAGCATGACCAAAAATATAAATCACTATCCTCAATGTAAAACCCTCAATTTGAAAATATTAATCCTTGTTGCATATAGCTCTAAGACACACCCAATTTGATAATTATAAGAATAAATGATGTGAGATGTGACATTAACGACCTCGTCCATCAACATTGTAGTGCAAGAGAGACAATCAAAGTTAGATCAATAAAATTTTACTCATTGTTGAAGGGATCCTTTTGTCAACTTATGCATTTGGAATTGAATTTAAGTTGGTTTAATTTTCATTTTAAGCCTACGAGATTGAGTAAATACCTAAATATTGTCTTTCCTCATATCGATCTAAGAGTCATTCATTTCCTTCTAAGGTTTAAAATTTAAATCTAAAATTATATGTTCATCATTGATATTTCTATCTGTGTTGAAGTGTTGGTTGTATTTATTTTTCAAAAGTCTTTTAAAATCTTGTAGTCTCAATAACCTATGTTAAAATTGTTATCTCAAAATTTGACATTTCTGTTTAAATGTTTGATCACATTTGTGACGTGGTCGTGTCCAAATGTTAGTTTGTTTTTTCTACTTTCTAGTCAAAAGTTTACCCCACTTTTAAAGCTTTGAGAAATCAAAATTTTATGATACAAAGGAGCTATACCTTAACAAAACTTAGAGGGAAGTTAATCAATAACTTACACAACTATTAGTTACATGTGTGTCTTCAAATCTTGGCTAAACAGAGTCATTTGTTTAAAAATATTTGCGGAGACAAATCTCTTAACCAACAATAATGACCAATGAGCTCATCTAACCTAGTAAGGTGCATATCCATCATGCAATTATATAATATCATAGTCAACTCAATATAACCTTTAATTCAAACATATAAGCATTATCATAAGATAATATTTAATGGATGGGTGGACATTGCAATCATATTTAAAGACAAAACTTAATTCATTTAGAAGATCTACTGAACAAATGAATTGGACACCTTCTAGCACAAATCATGAGCCTAAAAACTTTATCTAATGATAATGATATTACTATTGCATCAACAGCTTAAGCTATACTACACAATTGTATTTTGTCCTTATCTTATTCTAAATTTGTCGACTCAACATCCTTAAAGGAGTTTGAGTGTACAAAATAAAAAAACATGCACGTCAAATTTTTATGTCAACATCAAAGAATAAAATAAGAAAATTTATAAAAAGTCAAACTCATGAATCCATTTCAAATTCACATAAAAAACAATTGTATAATTGTTTTTAGATTTAGAGAAATAATTTTTTCAACGATAATTTTATAAATACTTGTCGGTTGAATTAACAAATTATATTTTTTTACAAAAATAACAAAATACTTCGAAATATCTACCAAAATCATTATCCAAATGTCAAAGGACTATAGTTCACTAGCTTGAATACAATTGATGAGGATGATGATATTAGATATAAAAAGTCATCAACCAATATTCAAACCCAATAAGATCTTTGTGAACTTGAATCTAAATCAAACTCAACAATTTTTAAAAAAACTAAGATTACTATTTAAAATTTAAAACATTTAATCTCAACATTAATTTTCTATTTAAAATTTAAAAAATACTTTCAACATCAACTTTTTTTTACAACAATATAAAATTCTATGAAATATCTTCCAAAAACCATAATCCAAATCAAACCCAACAATTTTTTAAAAAAAACTAAATTTTAAATTTAAAGCATTTAAGTTCAACATATTTTTGTTTCTCCATTGTCATGGACATCACACTTATTCCTCCCACCTTAGTAATTTCTGCTCAGATATTATGTAAAGAAGCATAGGCATTATTTCATTACACGTATTAAGATTGGAAAGGTTTTCAAACAAGTTGACTTGTGGGGATTCATTCAAGAAGATGGAAATAGGTAAAAACTATGATATTTTAGCCGCCACCTTGCACTCAATTCCTGTACAGGTGTTCATCTCCGACGCAGAGCATCTGACATACAAGACGGTCTTTTCAATTCGAACTCCGATCTTTCATAAATATGAGAATGTAACATAGACGTGTCCTACTGTCTGTATGTACACCAATTTCAGCCTCTGTTTTCTGTTTGGTTAATGACTTTTTAGACTCACTGAGAGTTGAATTTAATAAACACAATGGAATACATGATGTGCTACTCATGGAGGAATTAGCAGTGTTTGTGTAGATGCAGAATTTGAGGGAAATTTATTGATTATATTAATGGCAGTTGTGTATATCTGTAGTTTACGAGCTATTTTAGAGAGGTAGAAGTCCTCTGTTTTACTTCCTGATGCCTTTTGGTTGAGAATATGAACTCATGTTGATAAGATTGGGTTAAGGTAGAGACACTGTAAAGAGGGTTTTCTCGAAATTTGGAACAGTTCACTGTAGGTTTTGCTGAGGTTGCCTCTTTTTTTAAGTTTTTTCCTAGTACTGTTCTTCTGTCTGTTGTGTATCAAGTGCTGAGATTAATTTGCAGTAGCTGAGGTTTGTCTACATCAACAGAGCAACATGACTACCGCAGGATCAATTTATCAAGGACTGGTAAGTCCAATGAACTTGAACAGAAGATCAGCTCATTTCAAGCTAAACCATGTGAATTTTGCTTCGAACCAATGTTACATTGGATCTCGACAAAGAAAAACAGAGCTATCCCTTCGGGGAAAAAATTGTTACAGGAGAAATGGTGCAAATGTCATCAGGATAAGTAACCATATAGAAACAGAGCATCCTGCCTCTGTTGTGAAAGATGAGGATAAAAAGTACTTGGAGTCATGGAAGCAAGAATTGAAAACTTGTTTGAGCTCTGACGATTTGGATGAGAAACATGTGGATTATGATCAGAAGCTTATAGACAGGCGATGTGTGGATAACATTAGAATGTTGGTGGTGGATACAATACAGAATGCGAAGGCAGGGCACCCTGGATTACCTCTGGGGATGGCAGAGGTTGGGTACTTGTTATACAGGCATGTTATGAAGTATAATCCCGTGAATCCAAGCTGGTTCAACAGGGATCGCTTTGTTCTCAGTGCAGGTCATGGATGCCTTCTTCAGTACATCTGTCTACACCTTGCTGGGTTTCAGTCTGTTCAGGTAAGCCCTCTGCAATGTATAACCTGGCCTATGTTCATTTATGTACAGTTTGTTTCATTATTTCTTTTATTAAAAATGTTAATTTGGGTGGATCTCCTCTTTCATTACATTGAACCCCCACCTTCTAGGAGCTACAAACGTTTCATTTGCCCTACATGTAAGGAAAAAGACCTAGATATAGTAGAAGGATTGGGCATGTGTACTTCATGTTCAAATCTTGAGTCTTGGAATTGCTAAATATAATCCTTGACTAATCTTGTTTTCCATAGTTTGGCTAGCTAACTAAGAATTTCTTTGATACATAATTGTTAGAGTGCAATTATAGCTCTTTTGTAAAACTAACCAAGTAAGAGCTTTTTTCTTTCATTAAGCACATATCCATTAGTGCCAAATGAATTTCTCAAGTTCCAAATCAAGGAGGCAATTGTTGCCCTCTTCCCGCTTTGAATTTGATGCACATCAGAAAATATCCATTTGATTTATCCAGCTAATTGGATCCTTGCCATCAAACTTATGCATATCTACCCTTGGTAATAGGTTCCAAGATCAAAAACGAATGTTGGCATTTGGATTAGGTCTTCCTTGTTCAAGCAATCAAACCTAGATTGCTTGAAGAATTGGAAGAGAGCGGGTTATGGGGTTCTGGATAGACTCTTGGAGTTGCGGCATTTCCCTTTCCCATTTTTCTCTCATTTCAGACCTAAAGCTAGCCATTTCTTCTTTGCTTTCAAACTAATATCGTCTATACTTTCTTCCAACTGCTTTATTTTTATTTGCTAAAGAACACATCAAATAAAGTTCCACCCCATTTTCACCTTGAATCTACATCCTCCGTGGTAGGAGTTTTTCTTGATGTGTAAGTACTAAGAATTATTGTATTGGCCTCTAGTCTATGGTCCAGTCATCGTGCTTTCTAAATATATCTGACAATAACTGACACAAATAAAATCAAAATAAGATGTTATACCTGGAACTAACATTACTAAAAAAACCTCCCAAAATATTGTTGATTTGCAATCTTGGGAGCAAATTTGGTGAAATCTCTAATTTTGCAGTAGCTTCTTCAAATGATCTCAAATTTGGTCTATAGCAAGTGTATGTTCTTGATTAGCCCACCAAAATTCCAAAAAAATTGCCTTGTTTCTTGCCGTCTAGAATTCAAGATCATGCTCTAATATCATTCTAATGAAAAAGCTTGTACACTAAAAGAATGCAACAACAAATACTTGGAAATATGATATAAATACTTGCAAGTGCTCAGTGATAATAAGCCACTTTGAGCAGGAAAGGTCCAAAATTCTTCAGCAAAAATAGAATTTGTAGGCATTATGATCATCTACTACTGACTACCTCCTATATATACCATACTTATGCCTTGGATGCTACATAATCCTACTAAAATATGTATATAATGCTACATAATAGATTATATAACTTAATCAAGAGTTATGCCAGCCCTAAGTTGGTTACAGATATCGCAATACCATCAATAGACGAACGGCATAGCACTATTATGGGATTTCCCAGTTTATATTAAGTATAGATCAATTAGAATTCAACCTAGTAAATACATAGGAGATACTTGGCAAGAGTTTGTTTTCTTTTCTGAACCTGGATGGCTCCATAGTAGGTAACCTGATGCAAAGGGAAAGGAATTTGCGGCGAAGCCACAAAGATCAGTGACTTGTTTGACAAGTAGTCTCTTGCTAATAGCCTTGTTTTAGGACAAATCTAATGGGACAGAAATGTTCATGCAGGTTCTTGGGAATATAAACACACCTTCAGATACCCTTTATGGAGATACAACTCTTTATGTAGCAGTCTCCAATCTAAAATGTAAAGTATAAACCCTTCAAAATGGGCAAATAACAGTCATAATCAACCCTCTAGCCCTAGGTCTCAAAAATTGAGTTTTGGGAGATAACACCCTCAAACGTGCCAAAATGGTACAAAACCTACTTTAACAAGTGGATTAGGTTGACATATACCTAAGTACCCAATTTTATTAGTTGGTAGCGAAGGTATAAAATTGATTTATGAGTTAATTTTTAATTTCAAGACCTCTAACCAAGTGCACTAGGTCTGTATTGATCCTTGACATCTTCAGATACCAATTGGAGTTTTTTTAAATTCAGTACAACACCTGAAATTCAAAGTTAATCAGTCAAAATGGTAGCAAAGAACACACTTTTAAAGCCCTTTCGGAAAGAATGACCAAAATTCTCTGATTTGAATGATTTAAATTCATCCATTTCATGAGGATAATGATTCCAAACTAGCTAATGTTTGCTTCATACACAAGAATAGTACAAAACAATGCTTGAAATCTCATTTATTTATCAAAAATGGAGACCTAAAACCCTTGTTGACACCCTGCCAGCGTACCTGCAACAAAAACACCAAAGATCATAAAAGTAACTTTTATCAATGTTTTTGAAAGTTCTATATCATTCCTAACTACCTACCGACATCCTTATAAACATAGTTCACTAACAATGCATGAAAACCCCTGATTTGGTGATTGGGGTGGGTTACAGACCTAAATCTGAAATTTAGACATCTTATTCATTTAAACCTAATTAGATACCTTCTAACATGTAATTTAACACCTAGCACAGCATTTAAAGCAAGTCTAAAACAAAAAAATAAATGATGGTCCTAGATCATATTACCTACTTATCTTTCAGCCATATGCTTGTGACCATGTCTCTCATTCATATGGTTGTTATCTTATAACAAGTGATTGAGATTATTATAATGAACCTAGATCATGTCTTTGGATGGACCATTGGCACAGTTTTGGGCTTCTAGTTTCTACTTCTCTCCTTGAAAATGCATTCTTCTAACTCTTATGTTTTCCTAGATTACAATTAAAACCTACAAGATAACTGGTTTAGAAATTTTCTGTCACAAAGGCATCTATGCATCCCCATTTACTTGTGTGACCTCCACAGGGATAGAGTTTTTGCACAATATATGCAAGGAATGTGTGATTTATGTTGAATTTATGCCTTCACTACTATAACAAAAAAAAGAAAGAAAATCTATACAATCAAACAGATTGTGTGTTTATTTTAAGCCAGGGATTTGTCTAAAATACAATTAATGTATTTTCCACTGTTTTGGTGTGGAGAACAAGATGTAAGGCCACTTTTCATGGGCAAGTTTTTTGAAAGTCTGTTCAATTTAGGGGAATCTAGGACCTTTTTGAAGGGCTACACTACATTGTTAGAAGCGAAGATTGCTTTATGTTATAGAAGAGTTGAATCTATGTTGTAAGACAAAATCTTAGATGTTAGTTTCTCTGCTAATCCAGTTAGCAATCTGCTATGATGATTATATTCTTTGTTGTAACATTAGATAAATGTTTTGGCAAAATAAATCAACATTTGATTCATTTATTTTTCTCTTGATATCTGTTTCATCAACTCCATGGGTCTAGTTCCTCTCCAGCCACTGTATGTTCATAGGAACTGTGCTCAAGAAAAATAGGATTTACATTAGATTTAAGTTAATTGAAATATATTCAAACATTAGATGTTTGATGTTTTGCATAATTCATATGTATTTTTGGGCAACTTCAATGAAACTGTAATTTTTGGCCAAGGTGGCCTTTTGTTCTTAAAAGTGACTCACTTCATTCCCAAGAGTAGCCATTACTTTGTTCCATTTTCTGTATAGGCTATTCAAAGGCTTAGCTGAACACAAAATTAGTTGATCCAAAAATATTGTTCAAACTAGAATTGTTACTAATCTTTACTGAATATTAACAAGGAGATCTCTAATGAAAAATAAAATGAAACATCTATGAGCAGTCAGTCATTTTTGAGTAATGTTGCTAAAAGATTAAAAGAAAGAGTTTCTTTTTAAGTCTTTCAAATATTTGACTCCTTATATTGACTTTGCTTTTTGCATTTTTACTTTTTGTTTCTCGCCAACTTGAAATTTATTTTTCAACTGCATTTTCTATACTTGTAGTATAATTATTTTTATCTTAATTTTGGAGACGTGTTAATCTCTTTTAATGTTTTTTTAATCCAACCCCATTTATTCTTCTGGTCATTTGTACAATTTAATATTTTTATTTTTATTTTTATAATTTGCAGGTAGAAGACTTAAAAAGATTATGCAAGTTAGGTGGCCGAACACCTGGTCATCCAGAGAATGAAATAACTGCTGGTGTTGAGGCTACCACTGGTACTCTCATGTCCTTTATGCTAAAGACGATGGGCACATAATATTTTAAACATAATATTTTAAAATCTTGTTCATACATCTCAAACACAATCAAAAAGCTTGCATATCAGTGCTTTTCTTTCAGTTGCCTTCTGTTTCAATTCACCTTGGCAAACTTACTATAATATTTTTTAAACCCTTGTCATAGGAAAAACAAGTTGGAAACCTTACACATGTTCTATTGAAAATTGAAATAGGTCCACTGGGACAAGGAGTCGCAAATGCAGTGGGTTTTGCACTTGCAGAGAAACATCTAGCAGCACGCTTTAACAAGCCAGATACAGTGGTGGTTGATCACCGGACGTAAGATTATTTTTTCATTTGAAAGATGAATGATCATATTAGAATTCAATAACCCAAATTTCAAACGGTTCTAGATTGTTAGCAGGATGATGTTTTCTTCATCTTTTTATACATCAAATTATAATAGTGGGGAGAAATCTTCAGATCTTCCCCATACATCAGAATTTTTATGGTTTTCAAAACATTTAAAACACTATAAACATGTAATCTCCTTTTCTATGCTTTATGCATTTAACAGAGTATGATCTACAGTCTTTTGAGATTGTTGTAAAATATTCTTCCGAGTTTCTGAAAGAAATGCCACTATATTTCTCCAGGTTTTGCATTATGGGTGATGGATGTGCAATGGAGGGAATATCAAACGAGGCAGCTTCACTGGCTGGACATTGGAAACTTAATAAGCTCACATTAATATATGATGATAACCATAATACAATTGATGGAGATACTAGTCTTGCATTTTCTGAAGACGTTTGTGGCCGATTTAGAGCTCTTGGCTGGAATACTATTGCAGTTGATAACATACATGAAGACATGGATTCCTTTCGTAGAGCACTTCTTGCTGCTTTTGGTGAAACTGAAAAGCCTACATTTATTAAGGTAATATATACACAGAACTAGATGTGACAGATGAATCTTTTTAAAATTTGATGCGCAATGTTGTTCAAGCTGGCAGTCAAGAAATAAGTTGGGCCTGTTATTCAGTTATTTCTATTTATGGTAGACTTGTATTGACGGCATTTTAAAAATTTATAGTTTAGTGATAATGAACCTTCTTAAGCAGGTCAAAACTCTCATTGGAAGGCTGTCTAAGAAGGAGGGAACAGCCAAAGCTCATCATGGAACATTTGATGATGACGATGTTGAGAAAATGAGGAAAAAAGTGCATTGGGAAGATAGAAAGCAATTTTATGTGATTCCAATGGTATATAGGTATGATTTCTATCACTTTCCAAAAATGACAGAGAATTCATTGGTATCGAAAGGTTAAATAGAGTGATTGCTTCCTCCTTAAATCCAAAAAAAAAATCTCTGACTTAATATATATAAAATTTTCATGTAAACTTGTTTTTGGTGGATAATAACTCATGATAGTGCCTCAAAACCATAATGGCAGCCTATAAAACTAACAAAATGCTGGAAGTTCATGATTGAATTTAAAGTGTAGAAAAATGAAATCACAACATGCAAAAGTGAAGTAACTTAATTTGGAATCTGTAAACTACAGTTTAGAACTTTAGAAGAACCTAAGTTAAAGACTAAGGTTGAAGTGCAGAAGCTTAAATTACGGCATAGGAAATTGGAGTAATCTAACTTGGAATCAGTAAAAGATTTTAAAGGAGATGAAATTTTGCATGATAAATCAATGTGCATAAATTTGGAATCTATTTTCAAGATTGTTTTGGGGGTCTACTATGTACCCCACACAAAGTAAAGTCACTAGAGCGTTTGGAATTACAACCAGACCTGCAATGTATAAAGCTAAACCAATAAAATCAGTAACAGTTCCTAGAACAATTACAACCAACTAGCTACTAAAAGCATTTGCAAACAGAATGGTTTGCATTAGTTTCCTGACACAACCAAAACTAAAAGAACCAGCAAGTGAGAAAAAGTAATTAAAAAACTTTGCTTATAAAATGGGACACACCCAACCAAAACAAAGAACAAACATAAATGATAAGAACTAAAAATGAAACGAGGCTAAGACCCAGCTAGACAACAAATCTCTTGTTGAGCATTTCCTTCATCTGATGGGAGGCCAAAATTCCATCCTCCAGAACTATTCTCATGTGGTCCAAGACATGCCCATCATGCAACTTGAATTTTGCACAGATCTCACTAACAATTACAACAGAAATACTACTGTCCATAACACCTAAGTACCTGTATTCACATTCTGAAACAAAGAACCAAACGGGGAAAAGCAATTGATGAAGAAAATACCAAATTTAATATGCTTCATTTAAATACAGAGAAACAGGAGTGGATAAAATAAACATTGAAAAGGCCATTGTGGAGGAGCATAGATGCACAAACTAGAGGTGAAACAATCAACAATTTCCGAAAAAGGGCTATTATAGATGAGGTGAGAAAGAGTTTCAAGAAAGTTAAGTGCCTCTCTTAAGTTCAATATTAGTTCCTTACCCAGTTGAAGTGAGAATGCAGCATAGAATTTCCCTAGATTTCTATGAGGAACCCTGTCAAACCTATAGGCTCCACTTCCTTCTTAGTGCCCCAATAAAATTGAGTATTTTTACACCCCAAAGAGAGAGGGGCTCCCAATGAACTTCTTTACTTTGACAACTAGTTCCTTTATTAAGAGGAGGACAGATGTAAATGAGTGTAAATCTAAGGGTAGACCTTGAAGTGTATGCAGAGGTGGGCTTGGACTCATGACATCAAAGAGTGTATCCTACATGGTTCATAATGATAAGTTTGATCCATGCCTTCTATGCATCCCTATGGCTAGATTGAGGGTCCCTAAGTGCCTGTGGGAATCCAACCTTGGCCATTTGTGTGAAACTGGTCATTTTCCACCTCTTACCCCAAAGAGACAAAATCCTAAGGAAAATGTAGTGAATTCTTTAGTACATGTAGTAGATTTGAATTTCCTATGTCCTGTCTAAATAGTTGTTCAACATGGATTGCAATTAAGGTAGATTGTTCTTGCATTATAAATTTTGTATTGAGGTATGTTTAAGGAAAATATATAAAGTTACAAGGTTTATTTAGTGTACACGTCTCTTAGTGCCACATCATCCTTCATCTAATGTTGCACAAGGATTTGAAAAATTGCAAAGAAAGTCTTTAGTGTCTGTAGATTAATTTATGTCTATCTTCCATGGAGTTTCCGGGACGGGGACGTTTTAGGGGATGGGGATGTGTTTCCAATACGGGTACGGTTCAAAATCAAATTTTAGGGGACAGGACTTCAAGGGACGGCTATTAAAAAATAGGGGAATTTTTATAGAGAGAGAGAGAATTCAAATATGCATATCATGACATTGATAAATCATTCACCATAGACATTCCAGAAGTTGAATACATAGCATATTAACACAATTGAAAACCCTCCTCTTGCAACTCAAAAATGAAAACTTTCTTGCTGCTGCTCTCTTTTTTTTCTTGCCAAGAATGGTTGAAATGAAGAAATGAAGAAATGAAGAAGATTTTAACATTTTAGCCTCTAAATAGGGTTCCATAGTTTTTAATTGCTATTTCTACCCACGTGGGGCCCGCCCGGCAATAAAAAAAAAAAGTGACTTTTTGCAAAACAGCGGATGTCTTTTTTGGGCTGGAAAAAAGGGGACGCCGTTAGGTACCCGGGACGACTAGGGGACGGCTAGGCAGTCCCCGATACCTAATGGCGTCCCCAAGTCCCCTATTTTGAGTGAAACGCCGTTTCCGGGACGTTTCCTTTTTTTGCATTTTTGGAACGGCATTGGGGATGGGAAATTCCCGTCCCCACATCCCCGTACCGTCCCCGGGATGGGAGCAGGGGAAATTGGGCAGGGGACACGTCCCCATGGAGCACTGATTTATGTAGTTTGATTGACTTGGGTGGTCTCAATAGCATAAGTATGTTATAAATTGGAGGTGTTGGTTAGTTATTATCTAACATATTTTGAATCCCATTGTTAGTTTAATTAAGTTATATGATCATTTCTATGATTTAATATAGGTAGTTAGTAGCTAGGCTGATCTGGGTGATCTCCATAGCATAAGTATGGTATATATAGAAGGTATTGGTTAGTTTACTATCATAACACTGTGAATTCTATTCTTATTGAAGACATTTGGATGTTTGACACCTTGAAATGGCCTATTATTATCAATTATTCTCAATTATTTGCATCTTTTTCTTATTATATTCTTCTTTGTGCAAGTAATTTCATTATAGTGTCAAAGAGTTTGTTGTGAGAAGAGTATTTTCTAAACTCTTGTAATTAAACTTATATCTTGGGGGAAATTTAAGATGAGTTTAATTTCGATTTTGTAGATGTAGATGTAAATCATCTGAACTGGGAAATAAAAATAGTAGGCTTTCTTGGAAAGGATTTTAACTGTATCTTGAATTGCACACTCTTTCCTCCAATCTAGCAAACTGAAAGAGATGATCAATTAAGATGATATTCTAGAGAGACGTTCATGCCAAATATGCAAGAACAATTCCCCAATCTTATACTTGATAGGAAAAAATTGGATTGATCGTTTGATTGCTCCATACTTACTGTACAGTAATTTGAGAGAGAGAGAGAGAGGGCGTCATGATCAAGGTGATATAATGATTGTGATTCCATCCTCTGTAAAAATAACCTTATCACTACCTCTTTATTAAAAGGAGAAGAGGGCTTCGGGAAACATAGCAGGCAATCAAAGTGCAGATTTGGGAAACATAGCAGGCAATCAAAATGCAGATTTGGGAAACAGAGCATGATGAATGCGATAAAAGAGTTGCAAAAAAAACAGAGAGAGAGAGAGTATTTTTTGAGTAGTTCCTCTTTATGCTGAAGCTGACAAAATCTCCTATGCATACCCCTTTGAATGCTATTTTTATATTCTTTATGTCTTATGGCTTTTCTATATTTTAGATTATAATTTTCATGGTGATGCAGAGAAATGCAGAAGCAAGCAGAGCATGGAAAAAATTTAGAGAAAGAATGGAATGCAACATTTGAGAAATACAAACAGAAATATCCTCGTGAAGCAGAGGAATTCACAACTCTTCTTCAGGGTGGAATACCTCATGACTGGGAATCAACTCTTCCGGTAAATATTGCGGCCAAATTTTTACTTTTCCTCTACGAATAATGCATTAAAATGCTCCTGGCAAATGTTACAAAAGAGTTCAGTGTAGTATTGCTACCAAATGCTACAAAAAAATAATAGAAGACACTCTAGTTTTGCTAGAAAACGTTGCTAAAGAGTTTAGTCTAGTGGGATATCATCTAGAATTGCAATCAAATATTCATGATTCAGTCTTCAGATTGGATGGAATGCCTGCAAGTCCAACATAGGACTGCATACAGAGATCTATAAGAATTATAAATCTGAGAAAGTTTAGCAAGTTCGTTTGTATTTTCTTGGGTCATATAACTAATGAAAGTCCTGGTCTTTTGATGAATGCAGATATGGTCAGAATCTGATCCAATAGATGCAACCCGTGGATATTCTGAAAATTGTTTGAATCTAATTGCCAAATCAATTCCAGGTCTAATAGGAGGAAGTGCAGACCTTGCAAGCTCAAACAAGGTCTTCTTAAAGGAGTTTGAAGATTTCAAGCCAAAAACCCCATGGGGCAGGAACATCCATTTTGGTGTTAGAGAACATGCCATGGCAGGAATCTCAAATGGGATTGCTTTACATGGTAGTGGATTGATCCCATTTGCAGCAACCTTCCTCATATTTTCAGACTACATGAAGAATTCAATGCGGCTTGCAGCCTTGAGCCACGCTGGAGTGGTGTACATTCTAACACATGATTCAATTGGCCTAGGAGAAGATGGCCCAACACACCAACCAGTTGAGCAACTTGCAGGTCTTAGAGCTGTGCCCAATTTACTAGTTTTGAGGCCTGCAGATGGAAATGAAACAGCAGGCGCTTATAAAGTAGCAATCAACTACAGAGATGGACCATCTGTCATTGCATTATCAAGGCAAAAACTGGCTGCAAACTTGGCAGGGACAGCAACTGAAGGTGTTGAAAAGGGAGGATATGTTATAAGTGATAATTGCAAGAATGATGAACCAGAGCTTATCTTGATTGGAACTGGATCAGAGCTATGCCTTTGTGAGGGTGCTGCAAAGAAGCTTAGAGAAGAGGGAAGAAAAGTAAGAGTGGTATCTTTGGTCTGCTGGGAATTGTTTGACAAACAACCTGAAGCATACAAAGACACTATACTTCCACCAAATGTGGAGAAGAGACTTAGTGTTGAGGCTGGTTCTCCATTAGGGTGGAGAGAGTATGTAGGCTCCAAGGGGCTTATACTAGCTGTGGAAAACTTCGGAGCAAGTGGAGCTTACCTAGATGTATTTGAGAAATATGGGTTTACAGTAGAAAATGTGACAAAATTAGCTAGCTCTCTGCTCAAGTAGCTTTAGCCTGAGCCTTCCAACAGTGCGCAGATAAGACCATTCAATCTTCCTTGCGCAACTCCTCCGAGTTGGCAAATAAAGACCGAAACATGCTTACTGTCCTTAATGCTTCAGACCCAATTCCATTTTACATGTTATGCAACTTCTTTTTCAAGTAATGATATTTTTGTGGCAATAAGGTGGTTATAATTATTGCAAGTCTGTTGTGTACTGCTTAGTTAAGTTTTCGTGGCTGCTTGCTGGTTGATATGGCTGCTGGTCTGTTTTGTTTGGCTGAGTCAAGCAAGCATATTGTAATGTCTTTTTATATTTCCAATGCAACTCATTTGTAATGTCTTTTTTTAATTTCCAATGCAACTCATTGTAATCTGCATTTTTTTCAATAAAAATAAAATAAAAGAAAAAAAACTTATTTTTAATGAATGAAGGAATTTTAACGATGTCCTTGTGATCAAGCAGTCAAAGCGACCAAAAGGCATAATGTTAACACATTTTCAGATTTCTTTCTGTTGGCTCTTCTATTATGAATCATGACGAATAAGCTTGTTAATTTGTTAAGTCATGTCTCTTCAAACTTCAAAGAGCCCCTTCAAAGAGCTAGTTTACACTGTCCAGTTTCAAAGTATTTTGACACTGTTTAAGAATATCCTCATATGTTGCACACTCTATGAAGTGTCACTTGGTTTTGCTAATTTGTTAAGTCATGTCTCTTCAGAGAGCTAGTTTACACTGTCTACTTTCAAAGTATTTTGACACTGTTTAAGAATATCCTCATATGTTGCACACTTTATGAAGTGTCACTTGGTTTTGCTAATTTGTTAAGTCATCTCTCTTCAGAGAGCTAGTTTACACTGTCCAATTTCAAAGTATTTTGACACTGTTTAAGAATATCCTCATATGTTGCACACTCTATGAAGTGTCACTTGGTTCATCCACACCTCTGCTACAAAAAGATTTTCCTCACTTTTCAAAATTATTACTGGAGGCTTATCATTGTTATCATCAATTTTTGTGTTAGAAGGCTTGATTGTTGTTTCAGTAGGATGATGAATTCATGGTTTTGGTGAATGGAATAATCTCTCAAGGGACACCTGAAGTAGTATGGATTTTGGAAATGCTTGGATTTAAATGGTAAATGGCTAGTTTTAAGGGTTGGCTTTCAATGGTTTTTAGTTCAAAAGCCAAAGATGAAAATAAATTTTATCATTTCACAACCTTGAGCAACAAAATTGAAAAATTCAATACAAAGATGATATCCTCGGTAATAATTTTAGATAAAATAAACTATTATTTGAAATCATAATGTAGTTAAATCTTAAGGTTAACAAAACCATAACCAACAAAATTAAAAAACTCATATTTTGGTCTGTCATTATCGATCCTAAGTTGCTCACTTTGTTTGATGTATTCTTTTCCAAGGTTTGTTGTTGGGGTCTCACTTGAGACAATTGGATGTTCCCGACCCCTGCTGCCTAAATTACAGGGTGCTCTTGCTGCGGTCCTGGATCCGGATCCGGCTGCGTGCAGAGGCGGAAGCTGATTCTGGTGCATCCGGAAGCTCACAAGGAGCTGTAACGCTCCCTCTGAGGATCCACGTGGTACAATATTGGGGATTCACAGCTTTAAGCCTCAAAAATAATATGGAACAACAATAGACGAAAAGGTACCGATGCATTGCACACTTGCAGGACAGATTTCACTATTTCGTGATATCATGACCCCAACTCCAGAAAATTTAGAGAAGTTGCCATAAGAGAAATCAATGTGATATAAAGATGGAAGCATGGCCTAGAGTGAGGTGGCATATGATTCAATAGTCATTACAAAGGAGAATTTCATTGCAAGATTGCAAATTAAGGTTTCAATACCAGGAAGGCTCTTTTCGGTTTGTTGGTCACACCGGTGGTTCTCTATGGCTGCAAAGTGTGGGGTGGCTGTTTGTCAAACAGCGGATGGAGGCAGCTAGAAAGAATTCAGAAACACCTAATTACAAGCATTCTCAAAGTTAAGACCTTTGTTCCATATGATATCCTTTTAGCTGAGGTTGGGGCTTTTCTTACCCGTAGAAAGAAAACATGGATGAAACAAAATAATAAGTGGTTGAATAAATGGAATATTAGGCTACATGTCCTAATACAAATGTGGACATAAAAAAGTGTGTCATAGAAAAGTTTCAAAATGTCATGTGGAATAATAACATTGGCCGTAAAAAGATTTACTACATGCATGTGTTCAACTCAACGGGGAACATGGAGAGAAAACATATCTTGGAGCTGTTATTAAAGGGAAAGCAAGGCTGTTAATGACGCAATTGAGAACGGGATTGCATCATCTCAGGTGTGAGACGGGTAGATGGAAGAGGCCCAAAGTGGCTTGGAAAGAGAGAACTTGCATGTTTTGTGGGACGGGAGCAATTGAGACTGAATGGCACTTTCTCATGGAATGCATTGCCTATGACGATATTCGTGCGAATTATGGTTGCATTCTGAAAGTGGACAACATGAACAGTTTATTTGAAGAGGATAAGGTAAACCAAACAGTGGGTTTGCTAGTCAAGATTCATAAAAGAAGATCGGAGTTGAAAAAGATTATAGAAATTGTTTAGGGGCGTGGGTCCCTCTGGGCCCTTAGGCTGCTTGGCCTTGTGGACATCATTAAAATCATTCATTCATTCATAGAGAACAAGTGCCATGTAGTGGTTATTACTTGTCTTTGTAATCTTTTAGCAAAATTAGTAGTTAGCACAATAAATTCATTTGTTAGTAATAAGCACAAAAATTATATATTTTTTACTACTCAAAATTTACTTAAATTGATAATTGAATGGAAAAATGGAAGAGATACTCCACTTAAACATCATACACTTCTCTTCAATAATTAAATAATAAATAGCAATTTTCGTTCTTATTCAATAATTTTCTTTCTCACACTCCTTCACTAAATTATAAATTTCTTGTTTTCTATTATATAAAAAAATATTAAATATGATGTAATCATTCATTTCATTCCATAAGTATTGATATGCTTAAGAATTTTTATTTTTACAAAAATATTTATAAGGGTGGGTTGTTAAAACCTTAAATCAATAATTCAAAAAGTTTTTTTAAATATTTTTTTTAAAAACATCTAAATCAATAATTGTCAAATCTTAATCTTTGTATTTTTACATTTAAAATTATGACTTTTTATTTATATTTTTCTTTTTAGACCAACTTATTAATATTGTAAAAATAATAAAAAAAATTACTCTTCCTTAATACATAAAAAATTGTTAAATAAATCTCCTTAAAATTTATTAATAAATTTTAAATAATAAAAATTATTTAAAAATTAAAATAGGTTAAAAAATTAAATTTATATTTACAAAAGAATTAAAAAATTATCTAAATAAACATGTAAAAAAAAAAATTAAAATTCTAAATATATTAATACAAATCTAAAACAAGATTTTTCCTTAAACATTCAACATTATAAAAATTAAGAACAAAATTATTATAGTTTGAAAATTCTCTTCATCTCTAACGAAAAGCTCTAAAATTTAAACAGATTTTCTCCTTTTTTTTCTCATAGAAACTAAAATCTTTAAATTTTATTCCAAACATGTTGGTTAAGTAACTTAATGAGCAGAAACAAACATGTGAACTATTTTCTTTTTTGAATGCCACAAAACAGTCAAAACCCTCGCATCAAAACATTAACAAGAATATTTTTTCTTAGTTGTTATTTGAATTGGAAAATAAAACCATCTGAATTTAGCCTTCTTAATAGTAAATCGATTGCTTAATGAAAAATAATTATTCTTCCACGTAGACACTATAGCATTTAAGTAATAATTATTTAAGCTTAAGAAAGTTGTTCATTATTTATATTTAGACTCTGGTATAAAGACCAGGCTATTTCTCAAGTAAAGTTATTTAGACCTTGGTATACAGACCAAACCAGGCTATTTCTCAAGTAAAGTATTCACTTTACCTCTGCATCATAGGGCACACCATTACTCTTAGCATAGTTGACGAGAGGCGCTGTGACTGTAACAATGACAAATGCAAACCATGTATCCCAATATGTGTGGATTCGACCTTTTGCTGAGTTCATTGATTGAATGGTCTTTTGTGTTATGCTTATGTGGCATCTATTATCGAGAATGTTTTCCTTACATGTTTAGTTTTCTTTCTATGCCTGTGGGTTTTGTGATCAAATTACTGTATAGATTTAAGTCTAGTAGGGAAATTATTTTTGTATCCAACTTGTATGACGGCATGGAAAAGCTTTCCTTCAAGTATGTTAAGACGGATAAATCCCAACTGCTAAACCGCAAATTCATAACTTCCTACTCTAATGGCATTCTTATGATTGAAGGTGCAAATTATTACGTAATTCCTGTTATCTCAATGATTGTAAATAGTTATAATCCACTTGAATAAACGGAATAGGGTATCACAAAGGCAATAACAAGGAAATTATTGGAAGAAACAAAGAAAGAAAGAATCCTAACATTCATAGACCACCAAATGGGTCGATGGGACTGCAATTACAAAAGACTAATGGAGGGTTCAACATGTCTCCAATAAACCATAAAAAAATAGAACAAATGGAAAAAATGTTCTGCTAAAATAAGTGAACACGAGAAAATAGCTAATTAGAAACCTACGACACAAATGTTGATCAATCACCAGAGAAATTAGAAGCATCGGTCACAATACCAATTTGTAGAATGTCTCGAAAAGAAAATCAGATAGAAAAGAGGCCAGCTAGCTCGCTATAAAAAGAGCACTACAGAATGCTAATGGGCGCTCTTATGCTTAGGCCTTAGATGGTCCCAGAAAAATACAAGATAAAAAGGAAGAAATTTGTTCAGACAAAAAGACAATTGCATGTGCGAATCTTCCAGTAGTTCCTCAATCTAAAAGCATAGAAAAAGAATTCAACAATAAATTGAAACCAAAAAATTTAATAATTTACTACAAAAATTTAACCAAAGAAGAAAATTGTTGGAGAAACAAAGCAAACTTTTGACTCTGAAGAACAAGTGATAAAGAATTTCTAAGTGGTCCTGGGATCAATTTTTTTTGCATAAATTAACAAACTTAACTGAATTTAACAACAAAAGAAAGCTCATTATCCCGCCCCTAAGCAATTGGGCAACAAAGCATACCCATGGAAATTGAAAAGATATAAAGTTTACAAAAGCTTAAATTTTGTCTATAATCTGAGATGCTAAAAAAATAATTAGGAGATATTATAAAGCTAAAAAAATTGCATCTTTATTCTCATAAATATAAATTAATTATAAAATATAAAATATAATCTATTTTGATTGGTGCAAAAGAGTTCATTTAATCACTACTTAAAGCTAACAAACCAAAAAATGATGCAATAGTACTTGCTTAACCTATTGACAAGTACTAATAAGATGATGTGATAAAAGGAACTCACATGATGCAACCAAATTGTAACATGTGGTGCCAACTCGACAAAGGTAGAAACTATCTAATAGGCCCCACTTCAAATAATTTAAGTGACATTAAAGTACACGTGTTAACTATAGACTTTGAGTCCAAAGGTCAATTACCAAACAGATTAAAGGGCTTGACATGACTAACTTAACTAACTGGTATTAGACCAAGTCCGTCAAAGCAAAACAATAACAAAGGTGATAGAGCCATTAGAGCTATAAATATTAGTGAATTCTAATTGATGAATATTGAATTATGAAATACATTTTGATTTTGTAATTGTAATGATTTTTTGATTTTTATTGGAATCATGAACATAGACATATATGATATGGCTTATCTGAATATTTGTCAACTATCAATTAGCATTTAATATTTATCTTGATCAATGATGAAGTATCATACTATCAAATGATTTAATTGTGTATATTTCTTGCACTTGTGTGTGTGTGTAAACACACCCAAAACCCTCAAAAACAATTTCACACATCCGCATACCACCTTCACCCACCTGCATCTGCACCCAAATCGGTAACTTAGCTTGCTGCTCGTTCTTGGGTGACTTGAGACCTTCACATATCTTTTTTGGTTATTATCGAAGAACCCAACAACTGTCGAGTTGGATTCATGATTTCTTTTGGCTTTTTCAATTTGAGCCTTTTTTTGGCATATGGTTTTACATCTCCCCCTGAACTAATTCCTTATTGAAATCTTTTATCTTCCACACTTTCTCATCCTCTTCATTTGTAGATTTATTGAAGTGATTCTCAAACTCATCCATGTACTCAGTAAAACTTTTGCCACTATCACCAATATTCTTCCTTATAATCACATGAGGTGGTCCTCTTGGTTCTCTTGGTCCTCTTTTGTTGTCTTCTCTATTGTATCTGCAAAACTTTGCTATGTGTCCAAGGTTGTTGCATTTGTAACATGTAGGTGTTCTTCTTCTATCCCGATTTACTTGTAGCTTACAATACTTTGTAGTATTCCCAAAGTTATTACATTTTAGGCATGCAATCTTGGCTACTGACTCTTCTCTGATGTGATCTTGTTTATATCTGGACTGATCAGGCTTCCTATATTCTGTTTTCTTATGTCCATAATCATAACAGTTATAACAATAACCAAAAAAGGGTTTGAAAGAGTTGTTACCTCTGTAATCACTTTTTATGTGTCCAACTTTGTTGAATCCAAAACATCTACCTCTAAAAGGTTTTCTATGATCTCTAGGTTTGTCAAGAGAAGGTCTTTCTTCAATCTTTGCTTCATGTGTTTCTTCATTAGTCTTAGAACATTTTGTTTCATTGAATCCAACTCCAGTCATGTCTCCTTTAGGTTTCCGTCTCTCTCTTTGTTCATCAATCTTATCACTGCTCATGTGCAACTTCTCAATATGCAATTTGGATTGAGTGAGTTCTCCTTTATTGATTTGATTGTACTTTTCCAATTCCTGACACTTATCCTTGTAGTGATCAACTTTAGTATTTATTTGTCCTATCTTCTCATTTGCTTCTTTTAGTGACTCTTCAAATTTGTGTCTTGCATCCTTTTCATGTTGAATCTCTTTAATCATCATAAGATTAATCTGCTCTTTTTCTTGTACCAGCTTCTTTAGTTAGTCTGATGTATCATTTTCTGAATCCTCTTTGATCTTTTCCATAAGGTCTTGTTTCTGACTTCTTGAAATTTCAAATTGTTCCTTTAGTTTCTTGATGAAACCTTCTATTCTTCTCAATTTGAATTTAAGTTCATCATCCTCAACCTTTTTTTTGTCTAGGTAATCAAGTGCTGCTTCAAAGTTCTCTTGCAAATTTTTTGAATCCATTTTGATCTCCCTTAAGGTGTTAGGCTTTCTCTCCCAGGGCCAAATGCTCTGATACCAATTGTTAGAATTGATGGAATATGGATGAAGTGACTGAGAGGGGGGGAGGTGAATCAGTCAACCATAAAACACTTCCTGATTATTTCTTTCCAGATCCCTTAGGATATCTTAATGAATATTATCTGTTTAACACTCGGTAAATAGATTGCAGTAACTTGGTAGATGCAGAAAGTATTAGTAAAATTATCTTTTAGATATTCATCACCATTTGTATATGATTAAGATAACTATTAAGAACACAAGAGACACAGAATTTAACGTGAAAACTCAATATGGGAAAAACCACCAATGTATCTAGATACTGATTTTCACTTTTCTGAAGTGATGCCCGGTTAGAAGCCAACCCGGTAAAAGGTTACAAAACACACTGTTAGGTGTGACCTTGTTAGAGGATTTAATCACCCTACTAGGAGTGGCCTGGTAAGAGGTCTTGAGAACAATTCAATGGAATTGTCACCTTGTTAGAGGATTTACAATATGGTTGTTAAACCAACTCGGTTAAGAGATTTAGAATTCACTGTTACAATGATAAAAAGGTAACAATGAAAATGACCTGTATAATAATGCAACTTCCTTGCTGATTACAGATCTTTGTTCTGTATAAGTGTGATCCTTCCTGATCGAATATATCTCTGCTGCTCCTCAAGGATATCTGGTTATCCTTCACAATTTCGCACACACCTTTCCTATCTTTCTTCTATATATCTTCTTCTATAATTCTTGTTTGTTTTTCACATTTGACCTTTTATTTATATGATTTTAGATTTGTCAAATCGACATTACTTAGTATAACAGTCGGCTGAATTAAGCAAACTTTATTTGCAAAGATCCTTCAAGGGCCGATAGTGCTCGGTGACCATAACTTTCTACAATCTTTGGAGATCGAGGGAACTCGGTAAACACTGATAATCCTTTTTCTTCGATAACCGACTGAACTCGGTAGATGCTAACTTTTCTTTGACAACCGACTGAACTCGGTAAACATTGATTTTCTTTGATAACCGAGTGAACTCGGTAAGTGCTGATTTTCTTTGATAACCGAGTGAACTCGGTAAGCACTAATTTTACTGCCAGGCAGACCGACTGAGCTCGGTAGGTACTGATTGCTACGGACTATGACATAGTGTGACATCAAAGACAATACATAATTTGAGTAGCAATTTTCTTCAGACAATTGTTTCCAACAAGCATTAGGTAATACTGAGAGGGGGGTGAATCAATATTACATCACTTTAATTTAAACTTCAACCAATTGCAAATAAACCATATTAATGCAGAAATGAAAACAACACAAACACATAACTCATGACAGCATTATTTGTTCTCGAGGAAACCCTGGCCAAGGAAAAACTCCGGTGGGGATGGTACCCACAACTATGTACTAAAATATTGAATCTCTATTAAGAGATCTAGCCCTATTAGGAGCTGAGTATTACATAGTACATTTCCTTTCTAGAGGAATAAAAAACCCTGTTATGGGTATACAAAAACCATGTTAAAGGTGGTGAGCTTACAACTCTTACAATCAAAATACTATCACAAAGTGTTCTTCAAAAATGAGTTGTACAAACATATACGCTTAGATAGTTGCATTTGTAGCTCTGTCATGCACTGATCTTGCATCTTCTCTCTGCTCTCAAATTTGCATCCATCATATCATCATCACTATCACATCTCCATATCACTTTATCGCTTCCACAAAATACTCTATACTTATACTAATCCTGCCATCCAGTCGGCTTCACAAATACAATATAAAACATAACAATTACTTATGCAAATGATAAACATAGAGTCAACGATCATATATTACCAAAGTTTTGGAAATATACAATATCCAGATGACTTAGCACATTACCATACCAACTAACCTTCCCTCAATCATTGCAACTGTTCATATGCCCCGTTTCACTGATTTTTTGTCTTCACATACCTTCACAACACTGCAACTTCCTGATATCATCACCAAAACATGTGCGACCTTAACTGAAGGTCTGACATATCCTAAAATATCTTTTACTAACTTTGCAATCCATAATACATCATATATTATCTTTTCTGACCAAAACTGTAACATAGTCTATTGTTTTCCTGATTCTGTACTTAGTCATTTCCATTACTGAATCTCCAATACCAAAACTCTTAGCATACGATCACTCTAGCATAAGTGTTTCCATAAGTGACAACCCTTAAGTGATCCTTAGTGCTCCCAAAACATCAATTGCAAACAGTTAAAAATACCATGAGTCAACAAAGATATACTAGGTTGTATTATAGGGATCACCCAGAAAGTAATATAGGTGATGAACTTCCCACACCTAGTAGGAAACAGTGGTCTAAAAGGGGTTTGTTTAATCCGAATTCTCCAAGACCCTCTAAGGGACAAGTTTCAACACCTATTACTAAGGAGGCCTCTTCTTCTTCTGAAAATCATGAGCTTATGAGAAGAATAGACCCTGATGCAGCTAATCCTTCCCAGGATGATAAATTTATAAATGTAGGGATTTTCCCTATATGAGAAAATCTAGACCAACTAGGAGAAACTTCTGTTGTTGAGACTGCTTCTTAAGATTTTGAAAGATTGTGTGATGAGGTTATAGCTCCGAGGAAAAAAGAGCATGAACAATTACTTGAGATTGCGAATAGAATAAAGAAGCGAGAGAAGGAGATTTATGAGCTACTCATGGAAAGACAAGAACTCATGAGAAAAATAAAGAGCAATGTGCTCATGGCTCAAAGTCTTAATCAATAATTCAAAGGTCTAGACAGAGACCTGTTTGGTGATATTGGATCTTTGAGACAACAAGTTAATAACAATGAATCAAATCCTGAGAAGAATGAATTTGAAGGAGAATGCCATGTTCTAAGACAGTTTCATCCATTAGAGATCAAGAGAAATGAGGATCTAAAAAATAATACTAGAGACACATCTGATAAAGGAAAACAAGAAATGGTTGGTGTAAGTATAAATGAACCCAAGAAGGGTAAAGCTATTCCTAATGCTATCTCTCAAGCTAACATAGAATTGGAAAAGGCTAGAAAGGCCAAGGAGGACTTGGCAATTCAATTAGAAAAAATAGAGTTGGAAGCTGTTGCAGATGAGATGAAGAGGAAAATTGCTTTCCTACATGCTAATATGAATACTACTACCAGTAGCTCAGTCCCTGTTACTGTTGGAGCAGTGCCACAAAACTAACCAAGTGGTCCCAAGCCAAGTTTCCAAGCTCCAGGCTCTAAACAACCGGTCCAAATTGTCAATTCTATAGTTCCATTGGTTGGTGCTCCCACAGGAGGAGTGTTGAATCAAAATATTGGAGGTGGTGGAGCCCAAGCTTCACAAAATTTTCAATGCAGGCTTGTTCATCTAGATAGATACCGACCATTGTTCTTTGATAGTATCCCTGGTCAACCAAATGCTATGCCAAATGAGGTAAGAGATAAAATCCCTAAGTTCATAGGAAATAATGTTGTCACTTGTGAAGAGCATCTTAAGTCTTTCACAGATAAGATAAATGACTATGAAATTGAAAGTGAAGATGTTGTAATGAAATTATTTGTT
This sequence comes from Chamaecyparis obtusa, assembly GCA_027943335.1. NCBI lineage: Eukaryota > Viridiplantae > Streptophyta > Pinopsida > Cupressales > Cupressaceae > Chamaecyparis > Chamaecyparis obtusa. Next base: position 422,981 of record BSBK01000480.1, read on the forward strand.
CAGTCATTGATTGAAGATGCTAGAGATTGGTATAGGGGTTTGCCTGAAAATAATATTACATCATGGGATGAGTTTGTTAAAAGTTTCAAAGAGCAGTATGCTGAACATGTTAATTCTAGTTATATGCTCAATGAATTTAATAATATCAAGAAGCATCCCAATGAGAGCATGTCTGAATTCAATAATAGGTTTCAAAAGGCAATATACAAGTTATTTCAAGTCTTGAGATTAGATGATGAAGTTTGCCTTACCACATATTTCAATTCTTTGGATGGAAAAATATCTTATCTCTTGAGAGATAAAAGCCCACGTACTTTGAGAGATGCTTTCAAGTTAGAAATTAATATTGAAAGTAATAGAAAAGCATCTGGTCAAATGTACAAAAGGGATGAAGAAAGATTGTGGAGAGAAACCAAAGCACATGTTGGTAGACCAACTAAAGAGGATGATAAGGGAAACACCCAAGAAATCTTACCGACAAAATCTGCACTGGGTTGTCGTTGAATGGTTTCAACAAAACCATGGACCGAGTCCCCGATAGGACTCATCAGCGTAGCATGAATTCTCGAGCAACATGTTTTGGTCATCTCCAATACTATAAGTTTCACCGATGAGAAAACACATCGATGGAACTTACCCCGGGTTCTCCCAATGCAACTTTCATCTACCTCCACCGCCAATCCCATCAGCAAAACACTTGTTGATGCAAATTATCAACATAGCATACTCTATTGGAACACATGATTTTGTCTCTTCTGATTGCTGAGACTTTTGCCGATGAATCACATGAAGGTTATTTCGACAAGACCCAAAGATGTATTTTTTAAGCACTTTTTTGATCGTTGCTTCCCACGTATTGGCAAGACCCACGTTGATGCAAATTATCGTCGTAGCATGCACTATCGAAAGCCGTGATTTTCTTGCTTCCGCTTATTGATAACACCTCTGTCGGAAAGACTCCTGGCGATGAGCCTCATCGCTAGAACATGAGATTAGCTACCTGAAATCTGCATTTTCAACCCGATGAACAACCTGATTGGGATTTCGGTGAGACCAAAGACAAGTCTCATCGAAATCCATCTTTTGATCCCGCTGAAGTACTGCACACCTATTTTGGTGTAGCATGAGGAATGTTACACCGAAATGGTTGTTCTAAAACATTCTAAATGATTAAATTGCCATCTATTCAACTAGAACCTCATGATGAAAGAACAATCTAAGGATCTGATGGTGAGACAAAAGATCAATAGTGCCTTTATTTTTAGAGGAGACACTTGAGCCTTTAGATCTTTTTCTACATACATTTAAACTAGGTTCTTGATTTCCATCTTCATCAATGTGGCCTAGAATGCATTATTTGATCACAACAACTTCCAACATCAACATGGAAATACATGAGCACTTTTAGATACCATACATTTTATACTTTCTTCCTTCATATTCCTTTCACGAATGGGAAGACATCATTCACGCACCTTTGGTTTTGTTTCTTTGTAAAGAGATAAATATTATTTAATTTTCGTAGTCCATCTTCTACATCTAGTTTCAAACATCAACCATTGGCACACTTCACTAGTTGGAGAAAGGCTATGTGGTCTTTCTTATCCTTTTTATTTTGGAGGGGAACTCTTCCTTGCATGGTATTCTTTCTTGTGTTGAGAAACTTGTTTTTCTTTTCTCTCTTTCGGGGAGGATTTTTGTCCCTCTGGGTCTTCTTCTTTCTCCATTTGCAGGAGATTGTTTTGTATATGGGTACCTAACATGGCCTTGTAGTCAAGACCCATCTTTGTGTCTTTTCATCCACCTAAGCTATACTTTGGGGGGTGTTTGTATAGGTTTTTTTTAAATTGGTAAACACTTTTGACTGGAACTATGAACTAGTGAGGCCACATTTTTAGGGACCTCATCCTTAGAGATTGTCAGACTTTAACACCCATGTATCACCTATTCTAATCATCTAATGTCGACCAATGGTGTGACCCCCTTATATCTCCATAACCCTTCTAGCTCCTTGCACCCATACTCATTATCACTCCATCCTTAGCTATGTCATCACATCACCTCCTTATCTCTCTACGATGCTAACAAACAAGCACTAGTCAACCATCGTGCTAGCTACTAGCATCATTGGCATTAGCATTCCGACCGTCTTTCCTCTTGTGACTCTCTGTCCAACATGAACCCTTTGTATTTGTAATGTATTGCACATGACATGAGACTCGGTCAAGTCAATCCATCAATTTTCTCATCAACTAGTTCACTTCTATAGACTCAAACCTGAAACATCGTATCAACATGGCCTTGCAAGTGGCAACTTTGTCATTGCATTGCAGGGTCAACCCTCATGTTAGTGTAGATTTTTATTCTTCTTATGTTAGTAGAGAATATTTATTTTCCCTACACACATTATTAAAATTTCTTAGGTTATATTATAATGGTTAAGCTGATGACATATGACATAATCCTTCAATTACATGTGTTAATCACACCCACCTTTGGCTAGATGAACCTCACACCCTCTTTTGGATTTATTTGTCACGTCCCATAACCATTTGTTTATCCTTGTCTAAGTTGGAATAATGTAATATGGCACTTACTAGCTAGGTAAAACTCCCGCCTTTTGGGAAAATGGGAGTATTACTCTTGGAACTATTTGTCCTTATTTTTCTATATAATCAATCCTCACCTCTCGTTATGTGAAGTTTGAATCAACTCACTTATTCATGAGTGCTAGTTTAGTGCTAAGGGAGTGTTGAGTCTTGTTCATCTTTAGATTCTTGTCTTGCTTTCTTTTAGTTACTTTGATCTTGGGTGGCTTCACAACTAAACCTAACTATTTTATAAAGACACTCTTCTCATATCCAAGGTGCTCACAACATGACATCCTACTCATGTCATCTCATCCTAATTAAAAATACTTTAAAATTTAGATGCTTGTTCTGCTATATTACACTCATTTTCTTCCATGGAGATTGAAATTTAGACCATTTGTTATAGCCTCTTAACTCAAATGGCACTCATAGTGACCTCTTTAAAAGATTGGCAATAAGGATGCTATCAAGGCGAAGGCAAAATATCTTCTAACTTAGCTCAAACATAAGGTTTCATTCTCTTGTAGAAATTTGAGAATATGTGCAACCATAATCGTCCAATATTGGTGGAAAGTTTAAGACCCAAAGAGGGAAGGTGTTTAATTCTTCTAGCTACAATCACTAGTTGTGCCTCATCTAGTTATAATATTCTGTTGCCAGCTTGAGCATTTTCAATTGGTTATTGTTTAGCTTGGTACAATAATATTTTGTATTGCCAAGATTATGTTCTTCACTAAGCTTTTAGTATAGTCATATTTGCTATAGCTTTATAGTAGGTTACTACAATTGTTTTTATTGATTCTCTATTATTGTATTATTATATCTTTATGAATTGATTATATTCTTCTTCTAATGAAAAAATAAAATAATTTTTAATAATTTTTAAATAAGTTTTAAACGATGACTCATTTTTATTCCTAAATTCTTTTCCAATAGCCAACCAATTATAACACTCACTCGCATTAAAACATTAAAAAGGGTTGACAAACTTGAATTTGGATTTCAGCTTTCTTGGATATAAGATGATAAAAAGTTCCTGTCTTTTTAGATTTATTCAGGGTGTAAGGGTTTCGAGGTTTAAAGCGAGAAGGGCAGCGAGGAAGAGGGCCGCCGCGCACTTTCAGCAAAAATGGTGAAGGAGAGAGAAGGAGAGCGTCTTAGGTAAGCAATCCACAAGCATCCTTTTCTTTTCTGAGAAATCTAAGCTCTTGTTCAAGAAAAGTGATAAATTCTGTGCAAAGAAATTGGCAGTCGGTGGGTTGCCTCTGAACAGGCTATGTTTCTTGGCACTTTCACTATTTATCTATTCAAAATCACAGAGGTGCTTGGTTAGGTCCCTGGTTTGTTTGTGCAGGAGTCTTTTAGTTTTGTTAGCCCGAGTTATTTGTTGAAATGATGAGGTGAGAGTATATTTTGAGATTTAAGTTTGAATGAATGGCGGGTCGATATAGTGATTCTGTTTGCATCTGTTACACGAATTTGATCGTAACTCATATAATATCTCGTAACTGCATCGTTTTATAATGATAAATAACTCATTATCGCATATAATTTTCTACCAATGCTTGTCTGAGATGCTCAAAAGGCATTCTTTTGGGATCTGTCGACATACATTCTTTGGTATATATCTTGTCATAACCCATATCTATTGCCTCAGTATATTTGATGCCTTTCTAGAAGTCCTTATACAATCCTTCCGAAAATTTTCACCAGACCCATTTTATTAGTACATTCGTATGCCAAATGTGTTTTCTTGAAAACTCATTATGTACTTTTGATGCAAGGGGTAGAACTGAGTCTTACCAGACTGGGATCTATCACAGCAACTCAACTCAAACCAATACAATTTATCTCATTCACAATGACAATATCAAACTTGCAAGTTTATAAAAATAAAAAATTGCTGGGAATTTAATGCAGCCTCTTATAACATCAATTCTCAACATTCAATCTATTGCTGTCCTCAGGGCTCTGTTGTGCATACCATCTTCCAATCATCTTTATTTTCCTTACACCAAAAACTTGTATGTTTTTTAACTCACCAGCATTGCGACCTCTCACTTGTTCATGTATTTCTTCACACAGCAGCTCGCTTCTTTATTTCTGCTCTTGCACATCGCAACTCTGTTCTCTTCCTCTATTCCCACACAAACTTCCCTTATCTGACTTTTTGTGCAGCTCTCCTTTTGTCTGAAATGTCTTCTTTTCTTTTTAATTAAATTGCCATGCACTCAATGCTTTGAAAACTATTCTCACTCAACTTTGTGTCTATATAGTTGTGCTCTCCTCTTGATGCAGAGGTGGCAATGGAGTGTGGTGGATCGAAGGTCCAAGTACATAAAACTAACCAAATGTAACAATCCAACTAGTGACCCAAAATGGCTTCAATAGGTGAAATGGTAAATTATAGTCCAACAAGCCTTAAAGTATGATCCAATAACTTTAATTTATGCAATCCAAGGTAATTAAACAGGTTTCAAACTTTCTCCAAATGTTCAAACACCAAATCTACAAAATTCACCAAGCTAGGCCTAATAGCCTGTCTTGTAGCCCTGCAGCAGCCTTCACAAGACCTTATCTCCAACTTTTTCCAAAACACTAAGAAAATAAATTATATATTTGAGTACCCTTTATTGAGTTTGACAACATAACAAAAGGACAAGGTAGGTTGTTTTGGACCAAGTATGACTGTCCTCACTATGTGACCCCAAAATGCTTAAAAAAAGGGTGATTTAACAAAGCAACACCTAGTTATTTGTATCCCCAAGACTCCAAACTTCCAGCAGTATTTCAATATGTTACCAAACCTCTAAATCCAAGAGGAATTTAGCCCAGCACCTAGGGAACATCAAAAACCCCAAATTAGCCCTCTTAAACCCTTGATTTGAGGGTTTCTCCAATGTCACATTTCCCAAAGCTTCCGGTAACAAATAATGGATGAATCTCTTTGTCCTCAACCTGCCCACACACAATCAATCATAAAACTACCTTCTCATTAAGGTACATTTGCTACTGCTGTAGCATACCAAGCAACTTTCACTAGTTTCCCTTCACAAAATTTGGTGATCACCAAGAAATTAGTAGTTTACTGCATCAAATCATGTTAGTGGATTAAAATACATGCTATTACAATGTCATTCCATGGATAACAGTGCCCAGGGGTCATGAAATGACCATATTCAATTAAAAATTAACAAAACTGTTAATGTAATTGCTGAAACTACCCTGCCAGTCAGAATTATTTGAATAAAAATACAAATGCAGACCTCACAAATGCATAGATCAAATATGTGATCAGTCTCTAATTGCTCCAATGCATCTCAGTACAAAACTACTTCCAAATATATTCAAGACAACTTCAAGAAATCAGGAAATAGCATTTGAAAGAAGTTTTTATTCACCAAACTTGAGTACAGTCCGTACAATAGAGTCTCTCTCCCCAATCTGCCGTACAATAACTTGATCCTCTAATTTATAACTTCCTCTAAGTCTGTTCAACCAACTTTGGTGGTTGGAAAATTAGATTAAGACTAAATAAGCATGAAAATCCCTTTTCCCTCCTTTTACAAGTAACCGTTGTTATTCAAAAATTTGAATTAACAACATTGCAAATTAATTATTTTTAAGACTTTTGAATCCTAAGACCTTGGGATATGATCTAAATAAACTTATTAAACCTTATTAAAACCAAATCTAAACTATTATAAGCTTGCAACTCAAAAGCTCATCCTAGACTGCTAATTTTTGGTCCTAAGACTTATTAAGCGTTTTAGGACTTATTGCAAATTTATTACATATATTAACCTTATAGATCATTATAGGCTCCAAAATACTCCAATTGATGTCATTGGATGTCTTAATGTTCATTGATGCCTTTTTGATCTCCAAAGGTTTATTGAACTCCTTATGTGCTCTAGGTGCCCCTGCACCACCTCTTCTTTACTTGTGCACCTCCTCTTGACTTTGGTCTGCAACTTCACAATTTTGAATTTTTTTTATGCACAAGAAACTCCCCTGTTCTCTTTGCTCTTCTATACACTTCATCCAGCGATACACATGTTCCTTTCTTCTAAATTCCTGTAGATCTTCCTCCTGCATGCCCATTTGGGAGGCCTCTCTGCTCCTCTTAAGGTCGCTGCCCACCCTTTCTTCTCCACACAGTTTATAAATTATATCTTTTCCTTTGTGCCCTACTTCCCTCTCTATATCCTCCTCGTTTGAGGTAGCCCTCAAGCAGATACATCCTCTTTTCTGTAACTGCCTTTCCTGTGGTGTTTTATTTCCTCAACTCTTCGACGTCCCTTCTGTCCTCCATTTTCTTCTTCTTTTGGGAAGCTTTGTTTTCCCATGCTGTGGTGACCCAAAGAGCTCCCTAACTTTACATTGGACCTCTCTTTTCTTGGTCATTACTAAGAATCTTCTCCCACTTCCAAAATGTTTCAAAAACACCTGTCTTGCTTGATCTTTTTTTTTTTAAATTTCTTTTGGCAGACCAACTCAACCGGTGGGATGCCTGTTCAATTATCTCATGTGGTGGTTGAAGTTTTCCCCTCGCAACACTTTCTTCATTTGCTTCATGTCTTGGGATGGAAAATGCATGGTTTTCAGCCTGGCAATTGCATTTATTTGAAAGTTTGTAAAGCCTTCCAACAGATCCATTTTGTACATAACCTGCAATCATTCATGAAACTTCATTTCTTTGAGATGATTCCACATTTTGCAAACATATCTGCCAAGACAGTTGCGTTTCTAATTTCTAGTAATGGGGTCAGAAATTTAAGAGGTTTACACTCTAATGCTACCCTGCAAAGCTGAATGGAGAAATGCCAAACCAGCAAACAAACCAAACCAAAAACAAACTAAAAATATTTTTTTTGGGCGGTGCTGATTGCCAGTCTGCCTGCATGCTTCTGCAATAACTTTTTTTTAAATTTCTCATTTTAGGACATTTTGACAATTGTAAGCGTTTTTATACCAGTTTTCACACATGAATTTACATGAATATCTTGCAGGCTTATAGTAGTAGACTTGAGAATGAGCTAGGATATTTGCTTTTTAGTTACAGTTTAGCAGTTAGGGATATTGACGAGATTATGATTCATCTTGGATTCAAAATGCATATTGAGCTTGGTTCTGCAAATATTTCCAAAAAATGAGTTTTTAAAAACATAATTCTCTGTCATTATATAAGTTAATTTTGACCTGGACAAATTCTAGATTCACTATAAGAGTAGCCTAGGATGGCATGGTGTTACCAGACCAGACAAAGATTCTATGAGATTCTTAAAAAGAGGCAGACTGATTCATTTTGAATGGCTGGTTTAGGTATAGATGAATGTTTTGTAGATCTTCTGAGTCGGAATACAATGATTTAGATATTCCATAATATTTTCAGAGATGATAATGGAATTTACCCTTTTCGCACTTGGCGTTTGACTCAATAAAGAAGGTGGCCCATTTGGTAGCGGGAATTAGGAAATGATGGATTTGATCAAATGTTGGAAATGGTCAAATCATGGATTTGATAATCCGGTTTTTCATTTTGGGATTATGTTTGGACCGTTTGGTTCCACTTTTTGAAACTGGAATTGGAATTTGAGTATGATTTTTTTATTTTTTTTGAATTGTTTTAATATTTTTGAATTTAATAATTCATTTTGATTAATTGAATTAAATTTAAAATGGAATCACAGACTGTTTTAGGCAGCCAAAGTTGGTGGTAGGCAACCAAGTTATAGTCACTGCAACCAAAATTCGACAAAAAATTTGAAAAAAAATTTAGAGAAAAAATTCAAAAAAATAAAAAATCAATTTTTTAAAAAAAAAAATTGAAAAAAAATCGACAAAAAAATTTGTCAAAAAATTCGAAAAAAAAATTGAAAAATAACTTTGAAAAAAAAATTCGGCAAAAATTTGAATTTTTTTGAAAAAAAATCAAATAAAAAAAAGTTACAAACTACCCAATAAAAAAAAAAAAATTAAATCCCTCCCCACACAAATAAAAAATGAAAAAATTAAGTGTAGACATGAGAAATTTAAAAATTTGCTTTCCCTCCATTCAAATTCCAATTCCAATTCCACCTTTTCAGATGGAAGATGTTAATGCTCATTTTGAACCAAAATGAGCATTAACACATTCCTATTCCATTTTCATATTGCACTGCCAAACTGAGGATTCGACGAAATGGACAATAACAAATGCCAATTCCAGGCAAATGCTGGAAATGGTCCGCTACCAAACTTACAGTTATGTCTAATTCTAGCTTTCACACGATTTGAAAGATACAACTTAATTGCGATATCATTTGGTGTATAATTTCAAGGTCTCATCAGTGGTCATCTATAGCCCAACTTTAAATAGCTTAGAGGTCTTAAGTTTTTTACACCTGGTTTTGAACAGTAACAATTTAAGGGATGTATATCAACTAATTGTTAGTTTCTATAACATGATTGATAACCCTGGCTGAGTAACATTGATTGCAGTAAGGTAAAAATTAGTTGAAATAAATCATGTATGACATTGAAGTCATGGATCTCATTTTGAGAGTCTTGTTTGCTGTTATTAGAAATAGTCTAATAGAACCCTTTGACATAAAAATCATAGCTATCTAGAAGTGTAGGGTTTTTTCATCCTGGTAATTTATCTAGATGCTAACCATTTGGCACATTTGTCTGTATCCAGGCTGTATGTTCGAGGAGTAATTCTCGGGTACAAAAGGTATATTTTCTAAAATTTTATTTGAAGTGTCTCTCGAAATTACTCTTCAGTCAATTCACTCTTCACTTCAATTAATGAAAATGATAATGTTTCTTTTCTAATCCGTTCCTGTTTTTGAGCAGGTCCAAATCAAATCAATACCCAAACACATCTCTCATTCAAATAGAGGGAGTAAATACACGCGAGGAGGTGGAATGGTATCAAGGCAAAAGGATGGCCTATGTGTACAAGGCCAAAACAAAGAAAAATGGAACCTTTTTCAGGTCCATTTGGGGGAAAGTAACGAGACCGCATGGCAATAGTGGTATTGTGAGGGCAAAGTTCAAGAGAAATTTACCTCCAAAGTCAATGGTATGCCTATATTTATTGAAATAGTTATATATTATTCAGATGGCAGTTTTGTTTCTTTGTTGATAAATTTTGACAATATGAAAATTTGGTAATGGCAGGGAGGACGAGTTAGGGTTTTCATGTACCCCAGTTGCATATAAGGTATGTCTCACTGGTAGAGATTAAAAATATTTTTGCCAATGCTGTAGTATTTTTTAGATTTTTTTCTTCATGCTTCTTATGCTAAGTATTTGTTTTTGAATGTAGTCTTATAATCTTTATAGCACAATCTATCTATTTACTCATCAGTAACTAATTGGAAATTACATAAAATATCATTTGCTTTAGTCTTGGTTATCATTACCGATTTGGTGGATTCTGACTAGAATATTTTGCATTGTGGATGCAGTGTACCATCACTGATTATTCTTAAAAAAAAGTCACATCTTCTGTATCTGTTTGAGTTGGAAGACCAAATTGTTGTAGAAGATTCCATGTTAGATGAAACTTCAAAAATTTTGCTGCGTCTGCTTCTTTATATTGGAGAAGATAGCGGAACTTAATTAAAATTTAAAGTTGATTGAGATCCAATTTTATTGTGTGGATAAGACAATTCAAGTGTTGATTAAATGTTTTATTTTATTGCAAATTGAAATGAATTATTATTTAAAAAAGGTTGGTTGAAGTTTTGTTAGATTTTTAAACCAATCAGAATAGTTGATCCACAATATTGTGTTGATTTGTTTGGTTAAAGTTGTATGTACTTTGTTTTTGAGGTTCATGAATTGATATTACCATGGAGCATTTTGTGGAGCTGATCTTATAAATTTCCATCTGTTGAGTTGAATGAATTGTCACCAATTAATGGTGTCTTATGACTGGACGGTTCAGAATGAATTGTCATCAATGATTGAACAGTTAAGATAAAAAGACTTGAAAGGGCTTTTATTTGAAGAAAGGCATGAAGTTGATTTTTTCTTAACATGTCCGGTCAGACGAGATGCAAGAAAATAAACATTTCAAGTTACAGACCTTATATTGGACGTGTGCTCCAGCAAATGCATTCAACAAAAATATAGACAATATATAAAAACAATAAGCTTGGGCTTTGCACAAGTTTCTATATTTAGGATTCCGAACTCAAATTAAATATATCAATCAAAGTTTTGGAGGATCAATTGGATGAATGATTAAGTTTGAATGATCAGCTCACGAGACCATTAGTTTATGGGACCAAGAGCAGGAGCAGCATCATTGACAATCTTCAAGTTATTTAAATTGTCAGCCCATCTATTGTAGAGCTTGATCAAGAAGAGCTCATTTAGACTACTCATGTTCAAATTGTCCTTGTATTGTTTACGAATGTCCTCATGTTGCACACTCAAGGATGATGTGTCATTTAGTTTCCACCACCTCTTTATTGTCGACAAGACAAGTTCTCCATGTTCTCATCTCACAACACAAATGGTGGGACCTAGTACTGATTTGTGCAACTAGAAATTTAGCCTTTCTCTTAATTGTTGCTTTTAGGTAGTATTTTTACTCGTATTCAACTAAGAGGTTAAACTCTTTGATATAATGTGTTTTTTTCAACCAACCTGCTTTGTCCACATTGCAATTGTAAATTTTTCAAACATAAACCTTTTTATTTCTTCACTATTGTTGGGATAATCTTGCAAATCCAAGCCCCACTTATTGATCCATTTGTTGTTTGCTTCATCCAAGTCTTCTTTCTATGTTTGAATTCTTCGATTTAAACAAGGGTGCGAAGAAAAGATGGCTCTAGCTTGGGATATAATCAAGTTGTATTTCTTGTGATGATTTTGCGGTCGTGAATATCTTTCATGGGAATAACAAGGATTTCTTTACAACTAATGAGAAGTTCATGCTTTGGGACTTCTTTGGGCTTGTGTTGATGAGGTTAAGGGGCTTTCCAATGAGTGGTTTATAAGGCACAACACTTGCTAAAGGTTCTGCACATGGGGTTACAAGCAAAGTGGGCTTAACCTTGGAGGAAACTACATGTTTAAGTGTGCTTGAGCTAGAGTAGTACTGGGATGGGTGACCTCCCAAGAAGCCCTAATACTTCACCTCTATGAGCATCACCTAGATGTAATGAGGGCTAAGTGTTCCATTCATTCTCATGAGAGATGGGTTCTTGTGAACCACTACTCATGAAACATGGGTCATTGAGTTTGACCAAAAAAAACTACACAGTTTAATCCTGATAGCAATATCACAATTTGAGTTGTTTGAAGATCTAAATTAGTTGAAGTTGAGAGTTCAACGCGTTGTGTAGATTTTATTCCCTCTTTCCTTTTGTGTGAGCATTCTCAGTTTGCTACTATGTGTCTATCACATTCTTGTTTATTCTTTATAGTGTTTTATGCAGTTATGTGCATTAAGGATCAATGGGCAGTATTTCCCCAATGTTTTTATCCACCACCTTTTTTACTTATTAGATCAGCTTCAATTGGTCATACCTCTTATTTCATATGTACTACTTTTATTTCCTCTTTAATCTAATAATATATTATATGCTTACTACATTTTATCAAAAAAATCTTCCTCAACAATAGTTTTAGTCAATGTTGCTTATCCATGTTTTATATTTATTTTTAAATAACTTTGCAAACAAAATATTGTTGATGCCTCTATTGGGAACATTTTTGCTTTTGCTAAAAGGATCTCATAAGGAATTGTTGACTTGACCTTCAGACTACTAATAATAAGATGCTTTTGGATTCTTTCTAATTGGGTCAACTTGTAATTTGATATGCTACTCCCCCAAATCTCACAACCATAAAGGACAACTAGTGTAGCCAACAAATCAAAGAGGGTTTTCTTGGTTTTCCAATCCCATAAAGAAGCATTCCTTTCTTGGTTAGCCAACAAATGGGATAAGAAGCCTTCCATCCTCTTTGAACCCTTTCTAATCTATAAGACTCTCCATTGAGCTTGTTATGGAAATCAATTCCCAAGTACTTATTCTTCCACTATTTTCAACGGGCAACGCTCAAATATGGAGTTGATTTGTTGTTTCTTTCTTTTCAAAGAGAAAATCACGACTTTAGTTTTGTTGGTATTTACTTGCATGGCAACTTCTTGACAAAAAGTTCAAGAGCCTTCAAATGTTCTTTCTATTAGAATATTGTAATGTTTTTTTAATGGTCATTTTAGTTAGACTTTAGTTTATTAGGTAGTATCTATTTCCGTCTTTAATTCACGATTGTTTCTTTTAGAAATATAAGGAGCTTTCATCTCCTCTGTTTAGTACAACACATTCATTATTTTACCATAATATGGTAGCAGAGTTGATGGATTTTTTTAGAATTTGGCAAATTTTTTAAAATTAAATTCGTTGCCTTTTATTTTGCGAATTTTTTTATTAAAAATTCATGAGACTTTTTTATTTGTGATTTTTTTTCCCAACAATCCGTTTAGGGTTTTTGTGCCTTCGTTAATGCCATTTTATGCAAATTTCTCATTTGAGCTTCTTTTTTGGGGTGTTGTTTTTTGTCTAAAAGACCTACCGTTGGTGTTTTTTGACCATTTTTTTATCTTCCACTAATTCTGTTTTTGGTTGCATTTGTAAAAATGACAATTGTTTTCATATGTTCAACCTACTTTTTCTTTAAAAATGAGAGTTGTTTTTATTTATATGATAAAAAAGACCCTTAATGTTGTTGTTTTTCTACTCCCACAAAGGTTATCTGCGATTTTTTTGTAGTCTCAAACATTGATCCGCCATTTTTATTTCAGATTTTTGCTCATTTTTCGATCGGCTAGGGTTTCTTTCGAAACTCTTTTTTTTCATACTGGTTCAAAAATCTAACTATAGATTCTTGGTAGGTGTTTTGAGATCTCAACTGGGTCGTCGCCAAATTTTTCTGGGTACCTTGGTTTTCGTGCCTCAAATTTCATACTAGTCAAAATTTTATTCCGATTGTAGATTCTTTCTAGGTTTTTTGAGATCTCTTTTGGGTATTTGTCAGTTTTTTTGGGTCAACCGATTTTTTTCTCAAAATCTATGTCAATTGTACTTTATTATTTTTTGAAGGTTGTATTTGCATCTGCCTCTGTTTTTCTGCATTGGAATTCCTGTTTTAGTTTTCATGTCCCTTCTTTGTTTATTTGTTTTTCATGCATTGGGAAATGTGCAAGATGGCGTCATTGACCAACTTAATGTTGGAAGACAATCAGAGATTCAATGACAAATATTATTTGGAGGGTTTATAATTTTCCTCAAAAATTATGTGTTTGATTTTGATTGATTTTTCACCTCAAAAACCATGTTTGCTTTTGGTTGATTTTATGCCTCAAAAATCATTTCTGGTTTTTGTAATACTCAAAGTTTGCATGGGATGTTCTTTCAAGGTTTTTACCATTTTTTTTCTTAAAAAATGATGTTTTGTACTCTTCAAATCATAATATTTTGCAGTTTGTTTTGGGGCATCTTGCTCATCTACAATAGTTTGGAGGGTTTTGCAACTGTTCTCAGTGTATCTCTATTTCCAGGGAAGGACAATTCAGTTATCCAACATTAGGTTGGATGTTTTTGTGATCATTTCTAGTCAACCATTTTGCAGATTCAGGGAGGGTCAAGGGAAGAGTCTCTGACATGCTCTACTCTCTTGTTGCACATCATTCTGAAGAAGGTGACCACTTTCTTCATTTTTTTTTGGCTTATTGGTCATTAACATTTTGAAGATCTAGGGAGGGTCTCAACATCGACATAATGTTTTGAAGAATTTGTGCCAAAAGACAACAGTTAGACAATGGCCATTAAGGGAGGGTATTAGAATATTGTAATGTTTCTTTAATGGTCATCTTAGTTAGTCTTTAGTTTATTAGGTAGTTTCTATTTCTGTCTTTAGTTCACGATTGTTTCTTTTAGAAACATCGTCTTTGTAAATCTATATAAGGAGCTTTCATCTCCTCTGTTTAATACAACACATTCATTATTTTACCATAACACTTTCAAATCATTTGCAATTTTTGCAATTAGGATAAAGATCATCCACATATAAAAGTAGTTTCACAACATGCCCTACAAGCTGAATATCTTCCTAGGTAGTCATATTTAGCTACTTTTTAATTTTATCAATATATAGACCAATAGGATGGGGGAAAGAGGACACCCTTGTTTAACTAAGATGTTGCTACAAAAACATTCAGACATCCCTTCCTTTTAAAAAAAAAAATAGTTCTAACTTGATCATAGAGTATATGCACTACAACTCTAAGCTCATTAGGAATCCCAAGTTCATTCATTGTACTTCATAGTTTGTCCCTAGGAATTGTGTCAAAGGCTTTCTTGAAATCAACAAAGCAACAAAAGGCTTCTTCCCCTTGAGAGCCCCAAACTTTGGCAATGAACTGTCTAAGAGTGTTACAATGATCAATGGTGGATTGCTTTGGTCTAAAACTCGCTTTCCCTTTAGCTTGGTTTCCTTCTTTTTCTACCCAACTACTAATTCTATGCTCTATCATGCTCTGAAAAAGCTTTTCAAGAAGTAGGTTAATCACAATAGTATGATAGTTGCAAATGAATCACAATAGTAGTTGTCCATTCAGTCAAGAAATTTCTCTATATGACCTTGTTAATGAATTTCTTGATGTGAGGAGCAAGCAATTCTATTCCCTATTTTAAGAATTTGGCTTGTAACCCATCAATGTCCTAGACTTTACCACTTGCCAAGTTTATTATGCCCCCACTCATAGAGGAGCTTTGCATAGTCTAACCAATGTGCATCCTTGATGTTATTTTCTATTTATCCTTCCTTGTCATAGCTCCCTCCAAAAGTCTTTGGGTTTGTGCTTTCCCAATGAATTCAACTCCTTTCTAGTCATTACATAGTTTTCTTTTTCAATTTTATCAAATTCTCATAATTTATTTTATTTTCATTGTTTGATTCATTGTATTTGAAAAATATTCTTGTTGCCTTATACTCTTCATCAAACTGAGGATTGGCCAAAAAAGGATTTAAATCTCCCTTCTTAGATTGAGATATTTTGCACCTTTAGTACCTTATGAATTATTTGAATTGGTGTATTGTGCAAATTTAATCATTTTCTTCATTGTTTTATTTGCATGAACTTTTTTTTTCTATTTGAAGGTCTTATTCAAGGGTTGCAATAAAAAGTTCCCAATTTTCATGATTTACAAGGATTCTACCTTGTAAACACACATTTACATGCTTGTACATAGTGTACCTTGCTTGTTTGTTGTTTGTATGAATGGAAAACTTGACAAGGAGAGGCAAATGGTTCAATTACATCTCAATAGGATAACCCCCAATATTGAGCTCAAACACCCTTTATAATAGAACCTTGAAATCAAATTAATAATCCTTCACACTTTGTTCATTGTAAGTTTTGCAAGTAATACCTTTAGATCTTGGCCAAATTTCAAGACATTGCAAATGATCATATCATATATGTAGGAGTTGACTATAATATCAACCCAAAAGCCATAACTAATTTGCAAGTGCACTACCTATCACAAAAAGATTAAGTAGCCAAATTATTTGCACAACCTAAGAATTTTGCTTTGATTGCACAATAAAATTAAGATTAAAATTGAGGTAGAATGACATATTACAATGCATAGATGAATGATTTTTATAGAAAGCAATAGCCCTGAAATTAGGGGAAAAGCCAAGTCAAACTAAAAAAACAAAGTAAAGCTAGATATGTAAACTAGAGGTATATGGTATGTGAATTGGAGCTGAACTAAATTGAACTAAACTAAATTAGGCTCAATTAAGTGAACTTAAGCTAGGCATGCATGTGCTCAATTATGCATGAGAGCATTCTTGAGCATGTGCATAATTAATTTATGCAACATATGCAAATGTGCATGATACAACAACTATATGTATGAACAACATATATGCATGCTCTAACACCTCCTCCTCCCCCTCCCCCAAAAGTGTTTGGAAATGGTGCAGTGGGTTATAGCTTGATAATGAACATTGTGAGCTTTTTAGCTTTTCAAATGGTTCATCAATCGAACACCCAACTCAAAGGTTATGCCTTTTGAAAGTTGGGTCTCTTGAAATATGAAATTTAAAAACATATTGAACACATAAATGGGCTACAAAAGGGAGCTACACATGTTGGTGTGTCAAAACACACACCGTAGGGCATCTTCGATTGGAGATAATATGAGCAATGCTTTATAAGTAGTTTTTAGCTTATGGTTTTCTATTAATGTTTGGTAGTTTTATGTATTGTATCTCTTATATATTAGGTGCATAAGATGGAGGGTATGTGTAAGGTCTTATAGCTATTCAATTACATATGAATCTCTAGCTAGGGATACTCCTCTAAGAAGTTTCCCTTACAGGCATATTGTAATCTAGTATTGATTTCTTAATAATATATTGGGTGGCCTTTGGAGTGTGGGGATAAAAAATTGTAAGGTTTTTTTCTTGTGAATCACTGTGTTGTGGTATGCATGTTATTCATGTTAAGTTTATGTGGTTGTAAAAATTTGAGAATCAAGGTTAGCGTAGAAAGTTGTTTTTCTACCTTAATTTTCTTACAATTCACAACCTCTAGTTTCATTGAAAACAAACACCACTACCACTAACAAATTCCTTGGTTTGCATGTGTCCTCTACACACCTCTCTAGCTCTCAACATGTCTGTCTAGAAACATTTGTCAAATTGACCCTCTCCAATTCAAAACCTACTTCTCAACATGCATGTTTGAGAACTGACATTCTCTAGTATGAAATTTCTAGAGGACGACGGTACTTGTGTAGTAGTGGCACCTTGGGTACCTTGGGGGTTTACACAAGGTCCTCCCTAGGCACCTTGGATTTGTTGTGGGTCCTTTAATAGTATCCACAATGAACCTTGGGTTTGTGGGCATGACCTTGAGCAAATCATACTTGACATCATTTCATGGTACAAGGTCAAGAGCATAACCAAAAACTTAGTGTGTTACCAAAGGAGATTCCATTGATTATTTGAGTTTTTATTATATGTTTTGATGTTGACAATGTAATTATCCCATAAAATTGATTTGAGACATTTTTGCAACTATCAATTTAATGCACTCCCTTGTAGGGGATCCCTTGTTGGTATGTGCATGATAGATTCAAGTGGAGATTCATGAATATGATGTATTTATGCTTTAATGCTTTATAGATTTCTCACCTATGTGGCATTATTAATCTATTTCAAAAATTTACCTAGGTGATTACTAGCGAATCCATGGACATTGTTTGGTCTTAAAATATTATGGAGTTGAGGATGGGTTATCTAAAATTCCCTAGACTATAGATATCCAATTTGATTGAGATGACGAGATTGCACACTATAGAGTTTTCTATATTGTAGATAGCAATTTGTTGTTTCAAGGATATTGTAGATAACGAGTTGTATTTTGATGATGATGTATGATAATGATTTAGAGTGAGAACTAGTAATAAGAGTGACTCACTAACGGTCAAGTATAGATTGATCGATCGTCTTCGATCATAGTAAGAAATAATTATGAGAGAAACTAATCAATGCTCAACTATAGCTTGATTATTGATGATTATAGAATGTGAAATCATTTTTTGGAGACAGATACAAAGAGGGCTAAAGTAATCTTATTTGGATAGATGTTTTTTTGCCAAGGTACTAATTCATATAAGGTCAAGGCATTCCTTTATTTACTTAGTTTTCAGAGCTTTTTACACCATGGTGGATTTACATTTTTTAATAATGTTGCAACACAATTTTTGAGCTTTTCCAATTCTTCTCTCTTTATGAGAGCCTCTCTTTTCAATGTCATCGGTGCTTCTCTCTAGCCACCTCGCAATAGATTGTTTGCTCCTGCGGTGTAAAGGGTTTATCACTTGGTGGAAGGACACTAATGATGATCATTTGACTACATTGGTTTTTTATTCTTCCTCTGATGACACATCACAAGATGATGATGACTTTGTTGTGGATGATGCTCCTGATGCAAGTTTGGCCTCCTGAATCCCTATGAAACCTACTACTCCTGCTACTAGTGCAACCCCCTCTAACCGTGTGGATCCTTTCTATCTGCTACTCCTTTGCTCCAATCTTCAGTTGATGGTGTGTAGTCTTCTCAGTAATTTACCCCTTTTGTTGACAGTCTCGCATAGTGGGTTCTACCACTTGCTCCTTGTGGTGGAGATCCTAGTTGTAGTATTTCATGGATGGTTTTCCCTAGGCACAGGAAAATTTTTTCTTCATTTTCTCATTCTCCTCCCTGTGTTGTGGGTGAGTTGTCTACACACTCTTGATGTGGGTTTCCAATAGTTCTACTAGTGTGCCTTGAAGTGGGCTACTGGCGTTTTTTCTAGCATGTTGTTTATGGTCTTTTCTTGACCCTACTGTAAATGGATTTCTAGTCTTTCTATGTTAAAGCTAGCACCCTTGTTTATGTTGTCAGTATGCTTATAATCTTTATTGACGCCAATGGGTTGAGGCTATGTAAGGGATAGCACCATTATTTTGTCAAACAATAATATATAGGAGATAATCATGTGAGAAGCTTTCTCTACAAGTATATTGTATTTCTGAATAATATATTGGACAGATTTCAGAGTGGGTTTTTTTTCTTCTACATGGGTTTTCCCCACCTAAATCACTATATTGTAGTATGAATGTTATGTATGTTGTTTTGTTATGTTTCTATAATTGTTGTAAAGATCTAAGAAATTTTAGATGACCCTCTTAAAATTAATGTAGGATTTCGTTCGACTGCCATAATTTCCTTACAATTATTACCTTATCTCTCTACTATTCATACAATTAAGAAAACACTTTTCAATTTTCACTTAATAATCATTCACTTAAAAATATTATCTTTTATGAACTATTTTAAGAAAAATACAAATGAGATAAGAATGTTTGGGCTACTATTACAGATTTATTATCAATATACAAGTAGATCACTATACCTTTTATACACATAATTCATTATAAAACACGAAGCTAAAAAAAGTACAAATTTTTTATTATAAGATTTGAGGTTAAGAAACAAATTTGCTCTTTTAGTGAATGTATTAATGGTTAATAGATTCACTTACTTCTAAATAAGTGTTTAAAAGAGAAACCAACTTTAAAAACTAATACTAGTATTAGCTAGTGCTAGAGCTATACATTTTTTTAAAAAAAAACGTGTTCAATAGAATCCCTTTTAGCTTTTGTTTAACAAATAATTATAAATCTTGTTACTTGAGGATTTTTGTGCACTACTCTAGTAGTGTCGCATTCTTCTCACTACCATGACTCACTATGAAAGGGGTAAACATAGACAAATTTACTTGCTTGGCCATTGTCAAATTATTTTATAGAATCTTGTGTACTTACATCTTTGTTTTGACTAACATAAATCAGCTCAAGAATTGAATTTGTAGCTTTTACTTTAAATGGGTCAACCAAAATGAAGTTTATATTGTAAAAAAATCTCTGATGGAAGACGGATGCCTGGTGACAGAGAGATGTAGCATTCTGCTACTGTCATGAGCTAGCGCTTCTCCCTAGCCACAACAGTTTATGGAGTTTGCGCAAGGGTGGGTGCTTACAGCATTCAGGGTGGGGTTTTTAAACTGCTAACAGTGGGGTGTGTGGGATTTGCAGTGGTTGTGGTTCATGGTGGGTGCTTTTGTGGGGGTTTGCGTGCGAGATGTAAGGAGCTTGGGGCTGGGGATTGTGCAACATGATCGGGGCTTTGTTGTTTTCACTTTTTACAAGGATGGAGGAGCATAGGGTTTCTCATTCTCTAGTGGTTGCTGGTGGTGTGCAGCCTCATGGTTCTACTTCGGGTTTGCATGCAATGTTGTATGCCTCCTTTTATGTGGGGGCGAGCTCTAAAATGCATAAAGTGAATGGTTGTCTTCCGAGAATCCAAGATTGTCCAGTTCTTGTCATCCCTCTTGAATTAGTTAGGAAGGATGTAGCTTATTGCAGTCAACATGCACTCATCTGTAAGTTTCTTATAATTTTCATTTCGTTGTCGTCATTGGAAATCTGTATTTTTTTGTTCATGGTAGGTTGAGGGAGATATTGAGATTCTATTAGCTGCGAATAACTATTCTATGGCTTTTTTTACTTGTATATCTGATCAGAATTGTGTTTTTGAGGGAGACCTATATTTCTACAATCATGTGCATTTTTTTGTTACACCTTGGCATGGCAGTTTCAATTCGGTAGAGGAATTTCCCTCAAGTGGCTTTTTTTACTTGTATATCTGATTAGAATTGTGTTTTTGAGGGAGACCCATATTTCTACAATCATATGCATTTTTTTGTTACACCTTGGCATGGCAGTTTTAATTCGGTAGAGGAATTTCCCTCAAGGGTTCTTGTTTGGGTGCATCTGTCGTGGCTACCATTAGAGTTTTGACGGGAGGATATTTTGCGACAGATTGTTTCTCTTCTACATGGGCTGAACAATTAGACTATGAGTCCCTTCCTTTCCGATGTCAGTTATGTCATGAGAATGGTCATCTGCAATATCAATGTTCTTGGGTTAATAAGGGAACTAGTGGCTTTATCAATGGTCTCAATAGTTCTCCTTCTTCCTTAGCTCCGAAGGCAGATAAAGGGGGTAAAGGTAAGGCCCCTATGAAAGAAGATGACCTTAATAAGGATGGTTTCACTCCTATTAAGCCTAGGGCTAAGGAGACAGGACAAAAATGGCCCTACAGAGATCAATAGGTGGATGAGAGCTTTAATTAGTTTCATGTGCTAAATTCTCTATTCTTAAGAAGAAGGGATTCCAGTGGATGCCTCTTTAGGGGCAAATAGTATGGTTGTGGAGGAGATGTAGCAGGAGAATATTGTTTCTCCCCAAGTGGTTGTGCAACAACAACGAGATGTATTTCGTACTGGCCCTGGGGTTGGAGCTTGAGGACAGGGTTGGAGCTTGAGGTGTCCTTGAAATTTTATAGGATGATATTATTTTGGCAAACTTAGCTAAGCACGTGCAGGCATCTAGAAATGGTAAAGGGTCTTCTTCATCTTTGGGTTTGCAAGAAAGATCCCTCAAGAAAGTTTCTTTTGACACTCATTTGAAAGAAGGCCGCAAAAAGGATCAAGAAAATATTACATTGACATGGGAGCTACTGGTGGATTTTGGCTCTGTCAAGCCCATTAAGGCACACACACACACACTCTCTCTCTCTCTTCAATTATTATTCTTTCATGGAATGCTAGGGGGTTGAATAGCAACCCTCGATAAAAGGCTATTTAGGAGCTGGTAGTGATTCATTCTCTGACTATCCTTTGATTTCAGGAGACTAAATTTTTCGTTGACTCTATGCTTCAATGTGCTTATACTATCTGGTGAAATGGCCACTGTCATTGCATTGGTTCTTTTGGTTGTTTAGTGACCTTGCTCTTTTTAAGGAATCAAGGAAGATAGTTTCCTTTTGGTGGATCTCTAGCCATTGCTATCTATTTGGTTGCCTCTAGTCTAGAAACAGGTGAGTTTATTTTAGTTACTAATATGTATGCCCTAATTGATTTGCATGGAAAAATATTGATTTAGTCTCATACAAGATATGTTAGAGCATGTGCTCCTTTTCTTCCTTGGGTTCTAGTTGGTGATTTCAATTCAGTGTTAAGTTTGGAGGAGAAGGGAGGGAGGGGGTTAGCCCATTTGGGCCCCTCTTCTGAGCTCTTTCATGACAATGAGGACCTTCTTCATCTAAGGGGTGGAGAAGATGTTATTTCTGGACAATTTGATAGATTTTTGGTCTCCTATTTTTGGTTTGGTGCTCGCTTATATGCTACCTTTGAAATTCTTGATTGGAGGGGCTATGATCATTGGTCAATTAAATTTTTAGCTTCTTATGTTGCCACTCCTAAAAAGCCACCCTTAAGTTCCAATTGATGTGGCTTCATGGCTCTTCCCTCTGTGATTTTAAGGTCCAGTGGTGGAGGGATGGTGGCCCTACTTATGAATTTGTTATGTACTCTTTTGTTAATAAATTGCAATTTTTTAAATGGAAACTTAAGAAATGGAATAGATTCTGCTTTGTTATGCTAAGAAAAGGGAGGTTCAAACCCACCTTGATGTTATCACTCGTCAAATTCTAGATCTTGGCTTTTCAGAAGATTTGGGCAAAGAAGAGTCCCATGTTGTTAGGGAGCTAGAGGAATGGGAACTTAGAGAGGAAGTTTTTTGGAAATAGAAGGCTAGGGTTGATTGGCTTCATGAAGGGGACAATAATACTACTTTTTCGTAAATTAGTGCAAGATTGCCAGAATAGGAGTTATATATCTTCTTTGGTTAATTCTAAGGGAATTCAGTTGTCTTATTTGCATGTCATGTTTCAAGAGGCTACTCAGTATTACTTTGCTCTCTTCTCTGATGATTCACTCCCTGCTGAGAATGAGGAGAATGTGATACTTTCTTGTATCCCCTCTCTAGTCACCAATGTTATGAATGAATCCCTCATGCATCCAATATCTTTGTTGGAATTGAAGGAGGTTGGTTTTGGGATGCAGTAAGGGTAAGCTCAAGGTCCAGATGGATTTCTAGTTGAATTTTTCATAACTTTTGGGATATTATTAATATGGACTTACTAGAGGTGGTTTGTGAATCTTATGTCAGTAAGAAGATGCTCAAGTCCTTGAATTCTTCTTTCCTTGTTCTTATTCCTAAAAAGGAAGGTGCTACTCATCCAGACTTATTCGGCCTTATTGCTCTATGTAATATGATCTACAAAATTATTACTAAGTTGATTGTTGAGAGGCTTAAACCTTGGCTTTTCACCTTCATTTTGAAGGAGCGAGGGGGTTTTGTGGCTAGTAGACAAATTCTAGATGGGGTGGTCATTGCATCTAAAGCCATCCATTCTATGGAAGTTTCCAAGGAGAAATATATGTTTATTAAACTAGATATGGCTAAGTCTTATGGCAGAGTTAAGTGAAGCTTTCTATAGAAAATCTTCATTGCCTTTGGTTTTAATTTCGAGTGGGTTATTTGGACTATGAGTTATGTTACTTCATCCTCCTTTTCTATTATTTTGAAAGGGAAGCCTACTGAGCTTTTTGGAGCCTTAAGGGGTAATTGCCAAGGTGATCATCTTTCTCCCTATTTGTTTATTATTATGGATGAGGGTGTTGGAAGATCTATTAAGTCTTGGGTCTCCCAAGATTTGACTCATGGGTGGAGTTGGGATAATGGTTTGCCTAAGCTTTCTCATCTCCAGTTTGGAGATGATACAACTCTTATGGAGATTGCTCAGTTGTGTGAAGTTGAGTCCTATAGGCGAACGCTAGATATTTATTTAGCTACTTCATGTTAGAAGGTCAATGAGCATAAATCTTCAATATATTTTTTCAATACTCTGGAGCCTATCCAAATGAGGGTTTCTAACATCTTGAGGTTTTAGATTGGGTAGACAACCTATTACTTGGACATACCTATTTCTATTGGTAGACAACCTCGATTGTTTTGGCAAAGCATGATTAACAAACTGCATCAGAAGGTTAATAATTGGACTCAGTAGTAGTTTTCTACAACTGTTCATGTGACCCTTCTTCAATCAGTGATTCAAGCTCTTCCTATTTATAGGGGTTTAGTCCAAACATCCCCTTTCTATTTTCTTAAGGAATTTGATGCTCTCTCCCAGCAGTTTCTTGGAAGTGGTAATTTGCAAAATTCTAAGTGGAGCTTAGTTAAGTGTGAATTTGTATGTTGGCCAAACAAGGAGGGAGGTCTAGGCCTTCATTCTATTATTTTGAGTGGGCAAGCTCTTGCAGCCAAATTATATTGGCATTGGTGTACAAGTCCAAATCAACTCTAGGCTTGCATTCTTTTGCATAAGTATTTACACATGGTAGACTATTTGGATGTTTCTCGTTGTCCTTTGGAGGGCAGGGGATCTATGGTTTAGCATACTATGAAAATAGGGTCTCAACTAGTTAAGAGGGGCCTTTTTTGGATATGTAATAGGGGATCTAAAGCTATCTTTTGGATGGATTCTTGGGATGGTCATCCTCCTCTTTTGTCAATGTATCCATAGTTGTAACCCCTTTATGATTGTTTTACTGCAATCGGGTGGGATAAGGTTGTGCATTAGGGTAAGTGCACAAAGATGGGGGACCAAAAAGGGGGTATAAGATGCCACTTTTTTTTCTAAAATCAGAAAACTCTGAACTTCAACGAGAAATTGAAGATAGTTTGACTCAAAATTTTAAGATGCGACAAGAATAAGAGTTGTAATACTCTAAATCTAGTTTCTAAACTACTAAAAAAATTTTTAAAAAGGTGCAGATTAAGGCCCTCAAAAAGGGGGAGCACAAAAAGTGGTCCTATTTTTTGTGAAAAAACATAACATAGCGTCTGATGTGCTCCCCCTAAAATGTTACCTTTTTTAAAAAAAAATTTTAATTGCTCCAGTGAGAAGTCAGCTAACACCACTTAGTTTATCTTGGATTTTTCTACTAATTTTTTGATGAATGTATAATTTTTTATGAATTTCCAAAGTGCACACATCCTGAAAATGTGAATTTTTTGTGTGCTCCCCCTAGAAATCATTGAAAACTAATCAAAAATCAAATTTTATTTTTTTTAAAGTGTGTATAATGGAGTCTAGTTTCTAAAAAAGTAACTTGTTGCAAAATTCAACGAACGAGGCAAAATCTATGCCCAAAATACTACACATTGGTTTTTGACAAAAATCGGACATACATACAAAAGAAATTAGAGATGAAAAGCTTAACATAATCAGAATTAAAATATATATATATGGTTAGATAGCTAACAGAGAGATCTACAATATCACGTCATCTGATTTTGACTTTATTGAACCACAAGTAAACCTGACGAGGAGCACACAAGAAAAGATTTGAATTTTTTGTATGTCTGCTGGAAAACACGTCTCAGGCTTATTTGAATCCTCCAAGCCTTTGGGTTGGATCTCCAAAGAAAATCCAAGCCTTAGGCTTGGTGCATTCAAATGCATTACAAAGCGTGCTAGCGCTATTCAAATTTATGACTTGAATAGCATGCACACCCTATTCAAATTTATGACTTGAATAGTGTGCATGCGCTATAGCACACATGCACTATAGTACGTATGCGCTATGTAACATACGAAAAAGGCTTGAGTGAGAGAAAGAGTGAGAGAAATATTGAGAAGGACTCTCTCTCTCTCTCTCCACTTTTTTGTTTCTTGCAAAGGGCACACGCGCTATAGCATGCTAGCGCTATGCAAGACTATGCATGTTACGCTTTTCTGGGTTTTGCATAGGGTGCACGCATGTTAGCTTTTTGCATAGCGCGTGCACCCTATAGGGCACACGCGCTATGTTTTGAATTTCCCAAGCCATAGCACATGCACCCTATAGGGCGCACTTGCTTTAGTGCATACGCACTATGGCCGTTTGGGGGCCAAAAAGGAAAGTCGCACCTTTTGGGTCCCCCATCTTTGTGCATATACCCATTACAAGACTGTTAAGAATTTTGGCCTTGTTGTTGGTTATAGATGGAAGTATTCTTCTAATTGGTTGTCAGGTGGCTAAGAGAGGGACTGAAATGAGTTAGCTCATATTCTTACTTCTCGGGAGTGAAATTAAAAGAAATTTTTTTTAAAAGAAAAATTTAAATAAAAGTCAAGTGACATGTTTTTAAAAGGGATAAAAACAAAGCAAATAGGATTCAACCACTTTAAGTTTATATCAAAGATCAATCATTTTCTTAATAATGAAAATTTGTGGTTTACATTGAAAGAGTCTTAGTTCAAAAATACAAATATCTAAATATGTTAATTTTTTTTTTTAATTTATGATTTTTAAACTATTTAGACTATGTCTAAAAACATAACATCTCAATCCCTTAAGCTACTTGTAAAAGTGCAATCTTTGCATATTTTTAACAACTATTTAACCACACTCAAAGAGCTTATAAGCTCA
Source organism: Chamaecyparis obtusa (assembly GCA_027943335.1). NCBI lineage: Eukaryota > Viridiplantae > Streptophyta > Pinopsida > Cupressales > Cupressaceae > Chamaecyparis > Chamaecyparis obtusa. The sequence continues at coordinate 449,523 of BSBK01000480.1, forward strand.
CGTAAGAACATTATTGGACAATGTTTTAGAAAAGCTTAAAAGTATTGCCACAAGATATATTGATAAAAATTCTAAAATAAATTTTACATGTTATCATGATATATATATATATATATATATATATATATATATATATATATATATATATATATATATATATATATATATATATATATATATATATATATATATATATATATATATATATATATATATATATATATATATATAATGTGCTATTGACAAAAACTAAATACACCAAAAAATTAAGTATTTTGTATGCTTAGTATAGTCTTAGATATTTATGATTACAGTTTGTTCAATGAATCATGAATGGCATTGCATTGCCATCCATGTTTTCTTAGATTATATATTTTAGTATTTAAATGTCTTCAACATTCTTTATATTATATAGATTTGTATATTATGTATATACCACAAAATTAAATTTTGTTGAATATCTTTAGAAATAATTTTCAATGTTAATAATTGAAAATACTTTCAACAAATCATCAAAAAAATAACTTCTTTTTCTTTACTAATCAAGTTTACATATGTTCCCTTTTTAAATTGAAAGATGAGGTAAGCACTTTCTGTTAGGAATGAATGCTGAATATATCCTATGGCGGAGTATTCGTAGTCATTTTGTAGCATTTTTTGTTGCATTCATGACTGTGATTGTCATTGATGTCAACACAGTGATCTACTGAAGTTTAGCAGAGAAGCAGACAATGTTTGTATTAGCGCACGTGGGATATTGAAGATCAAGCTATGCGGAGTTGAGGACTTAATTTATGATGTTTCATATGATCATGGTTAAGAGCGCATACAGAAATTCATTTATTTATGACAGTTATGTGTAATTCAGTGGAAGCAGTATTCAGGCAGTGTTCCTAAGTAGCAGTTTGTGGAAATCGGATGATATCTCCTAATCGGGATAGAATCTAAGCATGTGAAGTTGTACAGATGATGAAGACATGATGATTGTGACATGGACGTGACAGAAAGGTCAGAGGTTGCACGAGTGAAGAGTTATCTTAATTGGAAGCCGATAGTTTTATGTAATTATGGAAGTTTGTGTAAAGTGTGGAAGATTTTATTTTGTAATTTGTATGCCGACTCATTTGTAATTATTTGAGTGTGGTATAAAGGAAGGATTAATTTCTTTATTGTAATGTTTAATTGTAATGTAAGATTGTGTGAAAGTGAATTGCGGAATTGTGCAATACTTGTTGTAAGAGGATATGTGAAGTATAGAGATCTGGTATTGAGATCTAATGAAGCAGTTGGTACGGTTTGGCACAGTCAGAGGAGAAGTAATAAGTTGTTGAGATCAGTAATCTTTTGGTATTATTCTGTTGAGTAATACAGAGATCAATTGGATAGTGTGTTCAGGATCTTGCCCTTGAAGTTGTTTGGACAGTGGGTCCTTCTGTCTTCCATAACTCCTAACAGGGTTAGAATCTTTTAGCAGGGATTCAAAGTCTCCTAACAGGGATTGATATGTACTGAATGTATTTCATAAGACTCCTAACAAAGTCCATCCTCTCACAAGGAACTTTCATATTAGTGCATCTTTTGTGGGCATCATTCCCACTGGGGTTTACTCTTTGATCAAGAGGTTCCCTAGTCAACATATCTTGTGTTATTGTGTATGTATATCTTTCTATGGTTGTTAATTACATTTCTTACATAGTTAAAATCTATTAAAGGTGATAAAGTTGTATTTATCTAATAACCGATTCACCCCCCATCTCAGTTATCTTGGTGGACTTTACTTTCTAGCACTTTCTTTTTTATGATCTACAAGCTATTAAATATAGTTTTCCCTCTAAATACTTACAATATAAAATTAGATGCTATAAAAATAAATTCATTAGTTTTCTTTTACATCAACATATCAAATTTTGCAACTTAAATTATAAAATCCAAATGATGATTTTCATAAAAATAAAATACTTAACTTCCAAAATATTAAATGAAACTAAATTAGAAGACAAAAAAATAAATTATCAAACAATAATGTGTTCAACAAATAAGTTAACCAACAAAGTCAATTACAAACGTCATGTTCTAGTAGGAAAGGTGTATAGCTTACATAATGACATTATAATATTAATGTAAGTTGTGGTCCACCAAAGGTAAAACATCACACTTGATTCATTATTTTCTCCTAGGTAATGTTGTAACAATGAAATTGGTTAGGGAGGCTCTAGCTGGTGTTCTTTGGGACATGATACGTCATCCCTTGGAGTTGGCACCTGTGTCATTGTACTCGATCACTAGTTCCCTTGGACACATTGGTTGCTTTGGTGTTATTTCTTTCTGTGTTATTCATCCTTATTTTTTGTCTTTATTTTGGGCTTTATTTTCCATTTGTGTATATTTATTTTCCCTGTGTGCTTTTCCGATCCTCTGCTCTTCAACTTGGTCCTCATGCCCCTGGTCACATTTAATCCATCCATGCGATCTTTAATGGGTGAGAATATTAACCCCACCAACAATGGGGTCTCAAATAATTTGAAAGAAAATAATTTAGATGCAAGCAATATTGAGGACAATAAATAGTTGAGACCTTTATATAAATCCATTCTTTTGATGGAAGAAAATAAAATTATTTGCCTGTCCTGTGTTGAGTTTAACGGAGGAATCCTGGCACTCAACAAAATAGGACCAAAGAGATATTGGTGTCCTACAGAGATGGAGATAGAAATGGAAGCGTCATCGACCATGGAAACGCCAGAGGGCAAGAGAATGGTAAGCATCCTTCTATGTTGAAAGTTCTTTCCCTTACTCCCAATGAGGACATGTTGAAGGCTATTAAGAGAAAACAAAATAGATTAAAGAATGTTGCAATTTTTTTTGTTTGCATGGATTCAAATGTTTTACCTTCCAAAAAAAAAAATTTATAACTGGATAGCAAATGTGTGGGGTAAGAAATTGAGAATATACATCATTTTTTGTCGAATGATATACAAGGGTTTATTTGTTGTTGTCTTCAAAACCCATAGTATGTAGGAAAGAGTGGTCAAAAAAAGGTTTTTGGAATGTAGGGCAATCCTTGTTTTAGTCCTTCCCATGGTCCCCTAAAGGAGATATGAACCAAGTGATTGCCGGGTCGACCCCTAATTGGTTGGAGGTTAAGAGTATCCCAACATAATTTTGGTCCTTCCTCCCACAAATTTTGAAGCCCTTGGGCAATGTTTTGTAGATTGAAGAGTCTAGGGTCACTCTTCCACACTTGAATGCTAGAGTGTTGATCACTCTTAACCCAAAAATTGAAATACTTGAGAATATTTCTCTACAGTTTGAAGAAGATACACTATGTTGGGATATTAAGGTGTTGGGAAATTTAAATGCTTGCTTCCACTGCAAGTGTAATGGCCATAATAGAAGGGATTTCCCTATTTTAAGAAAACCAAATAATGAATCATTCAATGTTGTCTCTAAAAAAGATATCCAAACTAATAGGGATTCAGGTAACTCTAATTCTATCTTGAACAATGTTGAGCATAGACCTTCAAAAGAAGGTGGTAGCCTTGCTAATTCTTCAGAAGGGAATATAGATTCTTCTGAGAAAGTGGATATTCATGTTAATTATTCAATGTCTATGACTAATCCTCTTTTTTAGGATGAGTTGGAAGTTATCGCGATGAACTCCTCGAATAGGACCCAACTCCAAAAGGAGGTTCATCATGATGGCTCCCATGAGAATGATGAGCCAAAGAGGTGCAATGTTCAACAGTTAGCCCTAGCCACAATTAATGAAAGGGCTGAGAATTATGAGAAAGCCAAAGCACTATCCATGATTGATAATGCAGAGATTGAAAATTTTGAAGTTTTTGGTAATGAGGTTGCCATAGTAAACACAAAAGGTGACATGTGTGATACCCCTCCTAAAACTGATTCCCCCCCTTTCACAAAAGTTATTCAAAAGAAGAAGACTAAAACATCTGATAGACCATCCATCTCTAGTGGTGGTAAAACTACTCCCAAAAAAGATGGTGAAATCCCATAATGCTTCAATAAGCTTTACAAGAACCAAAAAGACTCTTCCCAAAATAATAAATGACTTTACACTTAACAAACTGGAATGTGAGGGGCCTTGAAATGAGGGATAGAAAACTTGTGGTGAGAGATTGGTGCAATAAGTTGATACACAAAGATGTTATTTGTCTACAAGAAGTTAAAGCCATTGGCTATCAAGCTATCACCACCCTTAATTTTATATGAAATCAAGCAAAAACCTTTGTCTCCAATCATGTGAGAGGAAAAGGTGGGGTTTCAATCCTTGTTGGCCCTTTGTGGTCTGACTTGGTGACTAATTTTAGTACATCCCCTTGCAACAGAGCATGTTGGGTTACATTGAATTTTATCATGGTAAAACCATTGGAATTTGCAATATCTATGCCCTAAATGATTATAGAGAAAGAGCTATGTTGTGGGGATGGTTGGCCTCTTCCCTCCCTAAGGCTCATTGGATTATCACTAGCGATTTTAGCATGATAGAACATCGTGAAGACAAGAAGGGTGGCATTAGACAAGAGTGGAAAGGAAACGGACGGTTCTTGTGGACAAAATGTAAGAGATGCCTCAACCTTTTTGACCCCTTAGAAAATAAGAAGAATATCTCCAAGGGAATATGGTTCACCTAGTGTAATAATCAAAGTAATAACCAAAGGATTTGTTGTAGGCTTGACAAAGTTTATGTGGATGCATTAATGTTTTCCTTTGATGTGGTTGATGATAGAAACTCTGTAGTGGTGACCCCTGCTACTATCTCTGACCACTCCCTGATATCTACAAAAATTATCATTGATGGTTCTTCTCAATCTACTAAGAGGGGCAAGGGCAATAAGATGTTTAAGCTTAACACCTCTTTGTTGAAAAATGATGACAACATTACTGCTATAAAAATGGCAACATGCCTTGCCTAATTTTGCAATATGTGTATGAACTTTGTGGAAAATTGGGAGTCTCTTTTTTCTTTATGGAGGAAGTTGTTTCAATTTATTGGGGAAAATGAGGCTAAAGATATAAATAAACTGGAAGATGCCCTCCAATCTAAACTTAACAATGCAGAAGTACTCCAAGAGAAAACCCATAATCATTGACTAGAAGGGGAAATGATTAAAACTAAGGCCAAGTTGAGGAAGATCCAAAACTACAAATTTTAAAGGACAGAGTGTCAAAGCCAGGATGAACTAGGTTAAAGATGGTGATAAAGGTATAAAATACTTCTTCAATCTAATTAAACATATACAAAAAAGACTAAGGATTGATGAGATTAATTTGAGCAATTGTATTTCCACTGACCCTAAGGATATTTGTAAAGCCTTCTTTGATTTCTATTACCTCTTCACTTCAGAGTTCACAACAAACAACAATGATGTATTGCAATAGTGCTTAAAATGCTGGCCTTAATCGGTAAGGATCTAACCTGTACATGGCAAAGAGTTATTGTCATTGATTGGCAAAGAGGTGTTGTCATTTATGACTAGGGATACCTACAGTGTTCAATCAGGAACTAAGGATACGTACAGATGCCAAGTAGATACAGCTAACAATAATAAGCGCAAGAAAGATTGGTTTGGAGACCGGTGACATGTAGTGAGCAAGAAGAGGCACTGTCTCGGTTACTAATAAAGCTCTAATTGATCATCAAAGCAACCGGTAACCAAGGAAGGCGCAACTGGTAATCAAGGTTTCAGTACTGTGACCGATAAAGTGTATAATCAGAACTAAGGATCCAACCGGTACAGACAAAGATAGAAATGGTGACAGGTGAAGGTTTTTATATGTGCACAACCTAGGGATATAAACACCGATCAGTGAAGATATCATCAAGATTGATGAACAGGGGAAAGTCGCAGTCGACAAACACTTCGATGACTTTTTGACCAGAATTTGTTGCACAAAATTTGGATGGCTTGGCATTATCAAGAAGATCGGTGCAAGGCGCAATTGAAGGTTTTAATGCTGAAGTTTGTGGCATTAAAACATGTAGAAATCTCTAATGAAGGAAAGCTTTCGGCACGCATCTGTCGTTTCCTTCATAAAGCAAAAAACCACATGGCATGCATCGGATGTTTCCTCAGTGAACTGAGACTCCACTAGGTGATGGATCTGAAAGAGATTTTTAAACAGGTCATGCATGTAAAAAGTGGAAAGGGAAAGAAGACTATATATTCTTCAACCTATGAAGAATATTGTTTGCTTTCATTCTGCCAAAGAAAAAGAGTGAACCTGTAAGCTGAAAGAAGCTACGAAAAGGTGAAGAGAAGAAGAAAGAAGAGTGTGCAAGGAAGCACAACAGCCAAGGAGAACATACCTGCAGTAACTGGTGATGATTCTCAATTGAGAAGCACAACGATCTTATCAAGCTCAACAAAGTCATTTCTAAAAGATCAAACCCTTTATTGCTCTCTGACAATTGCAATAGCAAAACCCCAGTATTTTGGGTGGACATTAACAGGTCCCTTGTATTAAATCCCTTAACCGGGTGACATATGTGTAGATATTTTTAAGTCCTCTAACCAAGCAAGTTCTAACAGGCCTTATTTCCTAAATCCCTTAACTGGGTCGCATCTAACTGTTAGGATTAACAAGGCAGAAATAACAATTATGTGCAAATATAACCAATATCAAAAAATAATAAACCACATAGAAAAGAACATAAGATACAAAGATTTAACATGGTTCACCCAATCCCTGGGCTGCGTCCACCAATAGCAAGTCCAATGTTATTATTATCTAGTGATTACAACCTGATTACAATCCATAATCCCTTATAGCTCAATTCCACCGCTAGTACTAAAATCATACATCATAATGAAATCCCTAACCCTAAGCCAATATAACAAGGCTTATGTCGGTTAACAAGTTAACCCTAAAATACTTGACGAGTCAACCTAAAGTGTACATTACTTTCCTGGATAGTACTCCTAATCAGTCACCACAAGCTAACAATCTCCCACTTGGGGACTGATCAGACTCCACACCAAACAACACTAATAGTGCATTTGTAATCATTTAACATGGGAGGCTCCTTATAGAGCGCACTTCAGAAGAGTGCAAAATTTGTGAGGTTTCCTCACACTGTGTTTTTCTCCCAATTTGGATTTCCACGTGATAAATCTGGTGTTGTTTATTGCTTGATTGTGTGATAGCTATTTCTATGATAGAATCTATTTTTCTTACACATTTAGTTAGTTTATATCAAATTTTGTTTCTTAAGTTTTAGTGGATGTTGATTCACCCCTCCCCTCTTAGGACCGGTTGGGACCATCATAAAATTGATCCCTAAGAAATTAGATAAGACAGATGCTATGCAGTTTCACAAGAGATCTCAACCTCATAAATTGAGACTACTATTAGATCCTTGGAAAATGTAAATCTTCAGGGTTAGAGGGTTTCCTGCTAAATTTTACAAATCTAACATTTACTAGATTGTCATGGAGCTCCTTGATCTATATAATGAGGTCTTTCTTGAAGGCTCTTTGGGGGAACAAATTAAGAGAGGGGTGATCAAAGTAATACCTAAGGCTGGTGATAAGAAACAAGTCAAAATTTGGAGGTTTATTACATTGTTAAACCTCTTTTATAAAATTATTGTTAAATTGTTGACAAATAGGATCTTATGTCTCCTTGGGAAGATTGTCTCAGTGACCCAAACAAGATTCATTTAGGGGAGATACATTCTTGAGAATCTTATTACAAGCTAGGAAGCTATGCACTAGTCTAAAGAAGATGGGCAACACAAAACATTGATCCTTTTGGACTTTGAGAAGGCATATGATAGGGTAGAATGGCCATTTGTAACTGGAATGTCAAAATCTTTTGGTTTTCCTCCATATTTGGGCTCACACATGTGTGAGCCCAAGAAAACTTTCCTTAGGTGACAAATTCTCCTCAAGAAGATTGTTGTTGGTGATGTCTTGACTACTTTGGGTCATGAGTGTATCTATTGTTCTCTCTATAATTTGTCCGAGTCTATAAGTCACCTCTTTTTTTAACGTTCCTTTGCTATTAGAGTCTGGTCAATATTCCTTGGCCAACTGACTGTTTGGAACACATCTCCTAGGTTGTCTTGGGTTGAGGTCTCGACTAGATTTGTGGATTGTTTTGATGATAATCTAAATACTTTTTTGGTCAATCTTATTTTGTGAAATTCTTTGGTTTTTGTGGTCTAAGCAGAATGAGATCTTTCAAAATAAAAGAAGAAATATTATTGAGTTTAATGATAAACTCACTTTTCTTTAATATGTTACCTGTGTTTGCTATCATTGAGATACCCAAAAATAGGTTTATCATTTTGGCTCAACAAGGAATTATGCTACTATACAAGTCTAATATCCAATCTGACCATTTTTTTAATGCATACAAGGACATGCTTGATCAAGATGAACTTAAAACCCTAGAGCAGGTACTACATGAAAGCAACATCACTAAAGTTGATATTGAAGCCACAAACAAATAGCCAAAATAGAAGGATGCTCCAAATTGGGAAAAAAAACAACCGAACCAAATATTGTCCCTCCTTTTGGCACATTTGAAACTAATCAAGTTGAAGGAAGTAATAACATAGTGGGGTCATGGGATTGATGATGACCAAAGCTCTATTATTGTTTAATAGACTTTAGAACTTGTTCAACATATATTTTTTGGTGTGATGTAATATGCTATTGGTATCATAATCATAGTAACTTTGAAGATACCACTTGTAGTTTAGTTTATAACAATCTTTTGATCTATTAAACACTTGGAACTCGTGATGTTTTTCGTTAACTATCTCCAATAGAAAGAAACAATGAAATTGCAAATATCTATGGGGTCACACGAGGAAAAGCAACAAGCAAAAGTGTAACCACCTTTTGATTGTATTGAATAGAACAATGAGGAGGCCACATAAGTGAGCCTTGGAATATACATAGACCCTTAAAGGGATGCAAGGAGCCACATAGAAATTGCCTTGAAAGTTGAAATGACTTGAGGAAATTGTAGTTTTACTTGGTTTCCCAGCTTGGACATTGACACATGTACATGCTATTGGAAAATCATAATAATTTTCATGTTCTTTCCTTGCCTTTGACTAATGCTCGGGCTTACTTTTTGTATAATTATTTTTGGGTGACAAAAATATTGCTAGAATTCCTACAAAACTAGGTTGTGACAAATGAGTGTGAGCTTATAAGATGTAATCAATAAGATGAACAATGCCTCTAGATTTTAACAATTAAAATTTTCAATATATTATAATCTTACTCTTTAGATACAAGTGTAATGTTTCTTTTCTTTTTCCCAAAATAATTTCATTAGGTAATTCTACTATTATCTACGAGCTTACACTAGATTATGTTAGTAACTTTATTTTGTCATATTATTGCCTAGGTGGATGTTTATCTATTTCACACTAATATTTGAAATAAACACAACTATTATACTTTACACTTCAAAAATTTTCATTGTGCTTCAGGCAATACATAACAAATTTTGTATTTCTAATAGTTAAAAGACTTAATCCCTGCACATATTAGACCCAAGGTCTCGTAAGAACAACTAGAGATTCAAACCTGGCTTGTCAAGCAAGTTACCAACAATCAGGGCTTCCATTGTAATTGATCAGATACTCCAATAGCAGATTCTTAAATTGCAAACTTGACAAATTATATTGCACTCTAGAAGCAAAACGACATACAATAACTATGCTTACATGCCAAAAACATGTATACTTTCCTATAGCTAAATGCATGACTCTTAACAAAAAATACTACGAGGTGTGTTGTTTCAAATTGACTAAAACAAACACTCAAACCGTCGAACACATTTTGCCCTATTTTAAATTGTCATCAGCTATACAAGACATCTAGAAATCATTAAGGCACCACAAACTCAAAAGACTTCTCCGTATCAACTAAAGGGATTTTGGTCACCTGCTGCATGCACTAAGCCAGAAAAGACCATGGAAGAAGCATCAGATGTCCTGCCAGTGGGGTTGGTGATACAGAAGCTGCTCAGTCAGATATCATTAAGTGACAATTACTTGGCTGTCATCAAACTCGTTGAGTGTAACTTGTGGAGTTCAATCATTTAAAACCTAAGGTAAAGAAAGGTTTTCCCTCTTAACAAGGAGGAAAATTCTACAGAAGACGAGATTTGATCTCTTCACAGTGACATCAACACCAAGTTGGCCAACATAGATTGAGAATAATCTACCTGTTGCATTAAGCGTTGCTTTTGTGAAATCCCCAAGCCAGAATGATAATGTTTCTATGTTAACATTATTTAGTGTATGGATTGTACGTAAAGGTATGCATGCATTGTATCAAAAAGAATATACTTGCCTTGTATGCTCTGGACCATAAAGCTCACACTACCGAATTTCTGCCGTGCAATTTATACAGATTTTCCTTCTAAATTTCCCTAGGAGTTCTGCTTTATTTCACACTAGGAAAAGATATACAAACTGTTACTCTGTTTTAAGACAATCTTTTAGTTGTTGGAGCTCTTGTAACATGTTCTTTTACTTGTTGCTTAAATATCTAAGCTATCAACCTTCTTGATGGGTACCAGAAGCTTAGTATCGTTTGCCTTCAAAGAAAAAAATGCAGAGCATTATTGGGAAAATTGGATACTGAAAATTAAAATTACAGAATTTGAAGTCAAAATAATTCAACAATACAAATTAAATTTGATTTCTCTCAATACACCTATTCGAGCTGATTTGTCTTCCTCATTCCTAAAACTGCCCATCCACTGGGACAGCTCTGGCCAAGTTTCTGCCATAGTTTTCACAAAACTTTTTCTTTCTAAAACTATCACATACTTGTTGATGTCAGCTTTGTACCACTACATAACATATAACAATTGAATACTTGATATAGAATATCAAACACTCAACCCTCTTTTGAAAAGTAAATACTCATGAAGAACATGAGAAAACTCCAAGGTTCCTTATACTTGTGGATACTAACTCAGTTATACTAATGTGATTTGTTGGTTAATCACGTAGGCAGGCTTACGTTGTTCACTCAAGTATGTCAAATTCTCGTCATGATGGTGATGAGATCTAGCTTTACAATGTATACTTAGATGACTTTCTTCAATTTATATCACTTTCAACTTTGCACTTCAGAACTTCAACTACTAAACTACTTGTCGCTCTACTATTACTCCTATGGAATGGAAAGATTAGCAAATGGACGGGGATCAAATCTAATGAAAGCTTGCCAGCGGTGCTACCTCCATATATGCAATGATTCAAGGGGAATTGAACTAGATTACCACACAAGGCTTCCTAACAAGCCGCTAGGATGCTAGTGGCCTAGTATATAGATCCCTATCAAACATTCACTAAAATCACCATACAACTATCCATCTACTTCTATTCTTACTTAACCACTTTCTAGAAATGAAATCTATTTTAACAACTCAATGAAATCTAACTTTAACTATTGGAAGTAGAAACCATGCAATAACACCACGTGTTCTTAATCACCATGCAAGACACAACAATGATAAGAGAAGCAATTTTGGTATAATATAAGCAACAATTTTCTTCAACAATTTACAAATGAGATCAAGTGGCCTTATATAGAGGCTCAAAAATACAACCAATGGTAGAGATTAAGAGGCAAAACCAACGATCCGGATTGAATCCCAGAAACCCTAATTAGGGTTGCCACTGCATCGACCAATGAGAAGATGCCACCTCGTCAATGGACCAATGAAAAAAAAAAAACTGGCAACCAATGAGAAGGCACCAAAATGGTAGCCAATCAGAATCAGACACCTATCCTACCCAAGAAGAAAGGAGAATTTTCCAATTGGGCTTACATCAAATGACCTTCTAATACAATTCTACCCTTTTCTTTCATCTTCTTAGCCAAGGCAATGAACTTGACTAACATGTTGTTGACTTCCTCCATGGGAGGACAAGGTATGTGCCTCATCCTGAGCTCAGCTGCGTTCATCATGTTCTTTGCTGCTTGCAGTGTCTTCTCACCCTCCTTCTCATAATCCTTTGCAAACTTGATAAGGGTCCTGAGAGAGGCAAGGGTGCCCAAATGTTTCTTCTTGATGGAAACCTTCCCTAACTCATCCAATCTCGATCTAAACTCTATCTCATTAATATTTTCCTCTTTGATATCATCAAAATCAAGTGCAACCCTCGCATCATTCAGCATGTTTGAAATGAAAGTGTCGATGCTTGGACTGTACTGTGCAATCTCATCTCGTATATCTTCAAGTGTCCTCGAACTGACAGTCAAGGAAACATACCAACACTCAACAATACTCTTTCCTCCTTCATTCACCAACTTGGCCCTCACCAAAAATCTCTCTGATAGCCCTATAGCCGCCTATAGCCTAGGAATGGCTAAGTCTCGGATTGGAAGGAAATCCTTCCACTCCCCTTCAAATGTTCTGAATTTGTCTCTAAGAGACACAAATGACCTGAATGTCGAGATAAAGGAAGGCAAGAAATTTTGCCCATCTTGTATTGTATCACTAATCCAATCTTTGGATTCTTGTACCTGAACTGATATCTCCTCCATATTGCTCCCACTATCTTGTGGAAGGGCTTCCTGATGCAACTGTTGGATACGCTAACACAATCCTTGATAGCAATCTCTCCAATACCTATTTTCAGCCTCCAACTTTACAATCCTTTCATTTGCCTTCCTCAACTTTTCTCTAATTGAAACCATGCCTTCCTGAATCTCCTCACACTCCATGTCATCTGTGATTCTTCCCATGTTATGTTCTACTATCTCATACTCCTGGGCTACAATCTCACCTACTACCTTGCTAACCTTTGGTATAGCAATTTGAACCTTTCGGTGACCATCATCATCACTCCTAATTACCTTTGCCACTGTTCCTGCAATTTGTTTTGTCTTACATCATCTTCCTTTTCCACTAACCCTTGAATGTCTTCAACTCTTCGGATGGCCACAACCTCGCCCCTTGGCATAAGCATCTGTCTCAACCATAGTGGTGTAGTGCATCTCCCCAAATCTGAATTCAGTTTGACTAGCAAAGCATCACCAACAGCCTTAGGCGCTTGGCTTCCTTCCTCAATTGATAGAGCCTCAACATCGATTAGTTTATCTCCTTCTCTAGTGATTGTCATATCATCCTTAAACTAGTTCTCCGAGAGAGGAGAGTAGCATGTACTGTTACTGTAGCCACTTGATCCAGAATTAGAGCTCACCTCTACTACTACCCTTTGTTCACTTGTATCAACTTCTTGGCTTCCAGCCTCAATTATTCTCTCTCATGATGGCACTGTACTCTGTTTCTTTGTTGAAGGATCCTCTTCCTTACCTTTCTCAACCTCCAAACTCCTCTTCTTGCTCTTAACTATTTGTTGTTGTTGTTGGCTACTACCCCCACCTTGTTGTTCGACTGACTCCACTACATTATCCTCCTCTGGTTTCATCTTCTCATACGTAAGGTGTACCTTCTAACTTTGTAATTGCCTTAACTTCCTGTTGTACCACCACTCAATGTGTAGATCAACTGCTCTTGTAACTACCTCTAAGGAAGGATCCTGATGATCATCCCAATCCACTGGACTCAACTCTGTTCCCTCTACTATACTATAATCTTCCCTTAGCACATCTTCATCATCTTCCAGCTGGTCCAGAATGTCAAGACCTCTCAGTCTGATGGCCCTCATCATGCCCATTGATAACCTTGAGAAAGCCAACTTCATCACATGAAAGTCATCATGTGCATTGGTCCAAAACTCCTCTATAGTAGGGATATGCCTGAATGGATCCCCATGAGATGCCTTGAATAGACTATTAGGATCAAATCCTTGTCTTGCCCTATACCATCCTAGATGATATTGTTCTAACTCCTTCTCTACAACTACAAAGGCAACAGGATTGGGGCAACTATCATTGCCTATCATGAGTGAGAAGGTAACCCCTATCTCACCTTTGAGCTTCATCATTTTGTCATACTGCTCAAGTTGCCTAGCCAACTCCATCAAAACTATCCTATAGGGTGGGTACCTTGGAAGCCTCTTGGGACAAACTGTGCATCCCCCCACTCTGATATATGTAAACTGTGAAAACTAGATGAACTACCAACTCCCATACTTCTTGACTTTTGTCTCTGCTTCCGGTGAGAGCCTCCTAGCGGGTGTCCCTTGTAGTACCCTTACTATTTTCATGGAAAAGGCATCATAAAATATCTTGTAGTCCTTGGTGTAGTGCAAATGAAGCTGTGGATAGCACTCATGCACCAAGCATTGTTTGGGCCCATTGCCAATCACTCCTAAAGCCTTCAGTCCAGGATGTTCATACAACCTTGCAATCAAATAGAAGAGGTAGGTCCCCATGTAGAATTGCTTCTGATTTTGCACTATCTTAAGTTGCAATTCTAAATTCTCATTTATGATCCTAGCCCAATCAAACTTTCTTTTTCCATTTGTAATCTCTTCAATAATGTAATACATCCAAGGATCAAACTGAATACCTTGAGCGAAGCCCATGAATCGGTTGACAAGCACAATAAGGTCGCCATACTCTGATTTGAAATCTAACCTGGTGAGCCTTGATGACTTAGTGACTCCCTTCTTGCCTTCCTGCAACCAATTCCACCTTAGTAGAGTGAGGTAGGCATCCTGATTATCTTGAAAGAACTTGGCAGCCTGATCTATCAACACCACTATCATGCCCTTATGCTGGGGTATATTGAACACCTCTTCTACCTCTTGCCCACTGATGTTTGCCAACACCCTCTTTCCTTCATCAAAGATGATGGACTTAGTCATAATATCAAACTGAGATGCACACTCTATCACCAACTCTGGACAAGGCAAGATAGGAGGGAAGGCAGAAGCTTGCACAATTCCACTCTTGGTGATCTTCTTCGCCATGGGGGAGTGGCCTTCCTTCAATCTATCTCTCAACTGAACCATGTCCATTGTGCCAATGTTGGTGTCACCCACTCAGTTCAATTTTGAGAAGAAGGAGGTCTTAGGCATCATGTCTTCCTTGTCTTTCTTGGTATACATTCCCCTTTGGTTCTTGCTTGCACTAGCATCTACCATCCTAACCCTTATTACTGCCTCTTCTTTCTACAATGTGAGATGGACTACACTTATCTCTGCCTCTTCAATCCTAGGGATGGAACTACCACTTATTTCTGTCTCTTCAATTCCTATCAAACTACACTTATATCTGTCTCTTCATTCCTAGGGATGGAACTACCACTTATTTCCGCCTCTTCAAAAACTTAGGGATGGACTACACTTATATCTCCACTTCGTTCCTAGGGGTGGGACTACCACTTATATCTCCCTTCTTCAAATCCTATGAATGAAACTACACTTATATCTGCCTCTTCAAAACCTAAAGATGGAATGATGAAGTGGTGGATGAGCAGTGCAAGAAGAAATGGGGAAATGATCCAAGCAAGAACAAGGAAAAAATTTGTCCTTTAGACTAGTCTTCACCCTCAAACTTGAAAACCTTCCTTCACCAAAAAACCCTCAACTCCACCAAAGAAGAAGACAACTCAAAATCTGCAGTCCTAAACACAATTCGCGGCCTCTCTGAAATTTCGCAGCACCTTTGATAGCTTTTGCTGCCTCCTTGACAAAATTTGTTGCCTCCCTGATAATTTTCGCAGCCTCTACCTCTAATTTCGCAGCTTGGACCAGACTTGCAGCCTCCTTCAAATTCGCTACCTCTTGATATTTTCACAGCCACTAGATTTTCGCAGCCTTTTCCTTCAAATTCGTAGCTCCTTTTGACAATTCTCTACCTCTTCTCCATATTTTCGCTCCTTGCTGCTCTCTAAATTTTTGCTACCAAGGCAGAATGAAAGAAATGAATGAGAAAGAGAGGAGGGAGGCCCTCCTCTTATACCTGATTTTTGCCTCCAAAAAGAGGGCTGACCTGGCCTTGAGGGAAAAGAAATAAATAAAATTGCCAAAAAAAAACCCAAATTAAATACCAAAATCGCACAGCCCAAGGATAATTCAATTTATCTCGAAAATTGCTAATTAAATCATAAATAAAAATTGCAAGTGGGCTGGGAAATGATGGGGTTGTCTTGGAGGATGGAAAATTAATTTATTAGGCCCAATGCCAAGCAAAATCGAAATTGAAAGGGGGGGCTGCCAGCTGTAAGTTTGAAATTTTCCCAAGAAAATTGATTTTAACCTATTTAATCATGACAACAGCATCCAAAATCAAAAATTGCAAGTCAATCAAAATTCAAATAATTTTCAATTTTCATTTACTCCTTCCATTTAAAATTTTGAAACCCACTTGGCAATTTAATTTATTTTTTTTGCAATTCAAAATCATTTGGCAATTTAAAAACATTTTGCAATTTTAGCTCCAAAAGCAATTAATTTCATTTTAAAAAATTCATTTTCACCACCAAAATTTTACAAGATTTTCCCAATATATCCAAATCCACAATTATATTTTGAAAATGTTCAAGTTATTCAATTACACCAATTTTCAAAATTCATCCAAGTTCAAAATTTGCAAATTTTCCCTGCCAGATATTATTGTAACAATCGAAATATTCTCATTGAAGTTCATTTGGCCTAAAGACAAAGTCAACCATTTAGGAAAACCAAAGTTCTGCACAAGGTGAAAAACCTCTGGATCACTCCAAAGCTCACTAAGGCATCCAAATAACTCTCGAGTGCGACATCCAAACTCCTGGATCTAGGAAATTGTCAAGGCCTGCTCGAAAAAAGGGGGTCCCCAAATTCTTTGGGGCGATGGTGTGAAAACCTCACAACATTTGGCGACTCCACTGGTGAAATGTTCCTAAACATTTCAAGAATAAAATAACTTAGAACAAA
The DNA here is from genome assembly GCA_027943335.1 of Chamaecyparis obtusa. Lineage (NCBI taxonomy): Eukaryota > Viridiplantae > Streptophyta > Pinopsida > Cupressales > Cupressaceae > Chamaecyparis > Chamaecyparis obtusa. Next base: position 466,363 of record BSBK01000480.1, read on the forward strand.
AATCTCAAGATGACCTATCCGAAAACCCACTTAAGGACAAGCACTCAACAAGGGAAAGAACTCTCAAGTTGAACCTAAGCACCCTGACCATAAGTTACTTATGTGTGTGCAAATGATTTATTCCCCCCTCGACAAGAACTTGATAATCTCTCAGATCCACTAGACTTAGCTATTATAATATACTTACTTCAAAAGCATCCTGGATAGAGCCCCGCTACCAGTCAAGCGTCCATAGCCCTGACGGAGTTATCGTTGTGGCACCACAATCATGGCTATACCCTTAGTGACTACTTAGTAGCACCGGTAGAGATGATTCACGCCCTTTTAAAGCCAATTTTCTCTTTCATTTTCACTTAGATACTGCCTTTCATTTTGCATTAATCCTCATTTTTAATTTTTTTTTGATATCTCTCTCTTTTCAATCTTTTGTTTGGCTTGCAGGCAATGAAGCCCGCGAAGGGTTTGGAAGGCCACAGTGGCACTGAAGTAGGTGTATGATTTTCACTAAGTCCATTTTCACTTTGAAACACCAAGAACTCAGAGCAATTAAGTGTGAGTATAATGTTGTAACCATGTCAAAGGTAACTCAAGAACCTCTATCGAGCCTGACCCAAATTTAGTACAAGTCCTACCATAGACTAACAACTAAGCACACCCTAAAATCTCAAACCTTGTCAAATATATTCAAGAAATGAACAAGATGGACTCCTGTTTTGTCACCAAAAATGTAAAATCTACACACCTCACCCATGAGTGATAACTTGGACCCCCTTTGCAGCTGCAAAGCTCCAAAACTAAAACTACTCTCTAATTGAGGGAAGCTAAAAGATCTCAAGTCAAATGACTTGATGCAAATTAACCACCGAGCTCCCTCATAACACCTAAACTAAACAACTGAAAGGAAACCTACTCTAACCAACTGAAACAAAACTACTCTAACCCTTGGGCCAAATGGTCCAAGACAAACTCTACTCTAAAGAACAAAAAGAAAACTATCTACTAACTGAAAGAAAACTAAACTACTGAACCAAAAGAAAACCTACCCTAACCTACTATGTACAAAAAGGGCTCTGGGTGGATTCCTAGGCTTGGAAATAATGCTTGAGGAATTGTCTATTGACAGGCAACGAGACATCCCTACTAGTGAGTGTCTTAAGCCTAAATGCATTATCCCCTACAATTTCTGAAACCTGAAAAGGACCTTTCCATAGTTTGTCAAATTTATCATGTTGTCCTTTCTTTTCATGGGCTTTATCCCAATATAAGACCAAGTCAGAGATCCGGAAGGCCTTGTTTTGTGTTCTTCTGTCAAACCAATGTTTTACTACCCCTTGATGTTTAGCAAATTTTTCTAGGGCTTCATCTCTTCTCTCATCTAACTGCATCAGTTGAGCCAACCTGACTTGGACTTTGTCTTCATTCTCATCATAGTAATCTTGTATGAACCTCAAAGTTGGGATTTTCAATTGAATTGGGAACATAGGGTCCTGTCCATAAACCAGATGGTAAGGAGTAATTCCTAAGGACTCTTTGACTCTTGTTCTATCTGCCCACAAAGCGTATCTCAGCTGTGTATGCCCATCTCTTGGGTTTCTATCTAAAAGTTTTCTAATCATAGTCAAAAGGTTCTTGTTTGTAGACTCTGCTAGGCCATTTCCCTGCGGATAGTAGCCTGATGAAAATTTTAAAATAATCCCATGATCAAATGCCCGATTATGAAACTTCAATGAAATATTATCACATACAAAAGCAGAAGGACACCCAAACCTTGTAGTAATTATTTCCTCTAAGAACTTGATGATAATCTCAGCAGTGCAATTCTTGAAAGCTTGAGCTTCTGACCACTGAATACAGTAGTCAATTGCGGTTAGAATATACTTGTGTTGCACTGAGGAAGGTGGATCAATGGGACCAATGAAGTCAAGTCCCCACATAGCGAAAGGTCTCACCTCTGTAACTGGCTATAATGGCATTGTTGGGTTCCTCTCCCTCTTTGTCAATGTCTTACAAACATGACAAGTTTTCACATGCTCGTGAGTGTCCTTGAACAAGGTTGGCCAATAGTATCCTACTCTTAGTATCCAGTCTGTTGTGGCCAAATCTAATCCATGTCCTGTTCCCCATTTATCATGAAAATGTTCCAAAATGTTTCTAGCTTCATCTTTTCCAACACATCTCAAATATATCCCTTCATGATTCTATTTGTATAACACTGCTCCTTGCAACATGTATCTTTTTCTCTTGAATTTCAATGTCCACTTCTGTACTACATTCAAATGTGAAGGGCACTGATGATTTAGCAAATAATTGATTATATCTTGGTACCATTCATCAGGGCGCACATCCTCCAACTCATAAACTTGTTGTACAAGCCCAGGTCCCTCTGATGCCATGGTCTATGCCAATTGTTGTCCCCTGACCAATTTCATTAGTTGAATCTCTATGTCATATTCTTGGATAGTGGTGACCCAATTTCCTCTTCTCTCTCCAATTTCATTTTGCATTAAAAGGGTCTTTACTGCTATGTCAGGCACAATTGCATGGACTTTTCTTCTCAAGATGTAATGCCTGAACTTCTTCATTGCCTTCACCAATGCATAGGCTTGCTTTTCCACATTTGGATAATTCAATTCGGCCTCTCTGAAAGGTGCACTCATGAATGCTATTGGATGCTCTTCACCTACCTCATTCTTCTGTGTTAAGATTGCAACACATGCATGATCAGAGGTGAAAGAATATATATTGAATGGCCTCCCATAATCCAGACTTACTAAAATGGGTGCATTAACAATAGCTTGTTTTATTTCTTCAAATGCCTTCTTTGTTGTTGGAGTCCAATCCATTATTTCATCTTTCTTTAACATGTCATTCATTGGCTTCACTATTTTTGTGAATGCAGATATGAACTTCCTCACGAAGTTGATCTTTCCAAAGAATGATTTGAGCTCTTTCTTGCTAGCTGGTAGGACAAGTTTGGAAATTGCCTCTACTCTCTCTAGATCTATCACGATTCCCTTCTTTGAAATTACATGTCCTAGGAATTTCCCTTCGGTAACTCCAAACATACATTTCTTCGAATTCAAAGAGACTCTGAACTTTCTGCATCTCATGAAAAATTTCCTTAGGTCCAAAATGTGATCTTCTCTGTTCTTTGAAAATACTGCGATATCATCCATGTAGATGATGATACACTTGTCCTTTAAGTCCTTGAAGGCATAATCCATGGCCCTTTGAAATGTTGCACCTGCGTTGATCAGGCAAAAGGCATCCTCCTATATGCAAATGTTCTCCACTTCATGGTAAAAGTTGTTTTCAATCTATCCTCTTCTTCCACAATCACCTGATTGTATCCCGAATACCCATCCATAAATGTCATCATTTGTGCTCCGTTCACAACTTGCAAAACCTCATCTAGTGATGGCAATGGATAATTGTCCTTTTCTGATACTTTGTTCAAATTTTTGAAATCAACACATAACCTTATTTCTCCATTTTTATTCCTAACTGGGACAAGATTGGCGACCCACATTGAATGCCTCACTGGGAAGATGATTCGTGCATTCAACAGCTTCTTTACTTCTTGGAATATCAATGGTTCTAACAGAGGATTAACTGGTCTCTATCATTGCCTAAATGGCTTACTTCCTTCCTTCAATGGAATTGCATGTGTGATGATGGAAGGATTGTATGTTTTCAAATCTTCATATCCCCAAGCAATCACATCCAGTAATTCCCTCATCAAACTAAGTATATCTACCCTCTCTTTAGGTGTGCAAACTTTCCCAATGTGGACTATTTTTGGACTATCCTCTATTCCCATATTTACCTTTTCACACTCATCACACCCTGTGGGTTGATATGGCACTTTTTTGAATTGGTCCTTGTCGAATATCCTTTCTAACTCAACATTCCCTTTGGAATAGTGTTTGTCTTCAAGTTCATAATTTCTTCTGGATTGATCTCCACTTCTTCATCTACTTCTCCATCAATGATTTGTGCTATGAAAACATCTGAATTGGTCAAGAACTTGAGGATATGTCTATCATCTTCAAACACTTGAAATTTCTTGACATTATCTGGCACTGATGGGACCAATGCTAACTCAACTCTAAATTTCTTCAAACCTTCCAACTTAATTGGTGCTAGTGAGCTTGCAGCCTGTGCAAGGGTGTTAGCCACCTGGTTACTTGCTCTATAGCTAAACTTGATATTGAAGGCCTTGAAGTCTTCTATCAGATCCCATACTCTATTTTTGTACCTTTCTAGTCTCTTGTCATGGCAAGAAAACTTCTGCTTCACTTGTTCGGTTACTAAATATGAATCTCCAAGCACATGAAGTATCTTGGCACCTTTCTTAATAGCACACAACAAGCCTAAAATCAAAGCTTCATATTCCACCATGTTGTTGGTGCATGGAAATTGCAATCTATGTGCCTCCAAATACATTGCCCCTGTCACATTAACTAACTCAAATCCAGCTCCAGCTCCTTGCTTAGTCTTAGAACCATTGAACCTCAATGTCCACACTCCTTCACTTTCTTGATGACCCTTTTGGGAATCCTTGGACTTGTCTGATTCATCATTTTTCTTCACTTCCATGTTGGGTGGTGCAATTTGGTTCTTCATTTCACCCATCGTGCTACTTTCTACTTCATCAACTTGTAGAATATCAACCTTCTATTTTCCATGTCAATCATCTTGTTTCAGTGCCCCTGGGATTCTCTTCTCTAATTGCTCTAATGCAATCTTGCACAAGGAGCAAGATAATTTTGAATGGAAGGCGTTGTGGATTCTGCACCAATTGGGCAATAATAAGTCTCTCACTGATGTTCTATTACCCAAATCTACACCTTGTTGTATAGCTCTTAACACAAAGTTTCTAAAAATTTTGAACATGCATTCACCCTCATCAGATGAAGTGTCGGGATCTGATTCAATTAGCATTTCTGTGGATTCCTTTGCTTTACTTATGATATTCAATGTCAATACTTATGCCTTCTTAGGCTTATAGACGCCCATGCTTGTCTCTGCAAACAATATTTCATTTGATTCCCCATACTCAGTAATTGTCAATCTCAACCTTGGGGTGCTATCAATTTTGATTTGGTTGGAAAGTCCTCTCCATGGGAGCCACATGTGAGAAAAGTCAATTTCCATGTATCCATTCAACCTTCTAGCCCAATCCCTACCTAGGATCAAACCATAGGAATCAGCCACATCTACTACTGAAATATTTACCATGTGTTCTATCCTTGGATCTGATGCCAACTGCATGTGTATGTTATGTAGTTCACCTACTACTGGCACCTCAGTCTTGTCCAATTGGGTTACCTTCTTGTTTGATCCTAAAGGTGTGATTCCCAACTTTCTACAAATAGCCAAAGGCATGACATTACTTGAAGCTCCCGAATCTATTAAAATTTTATGAAGAAGCTTCTCGAATATCCTTACTGAGAGTAGGATTGGGGCTGGTTCATCTTTCCCCTGATAATATACCACTGGCATCTTGTGTACTTTCTTAGGCTTCATTCTGAAATCTGTTGGTTGGACTACTTCTACCTTCACTGTTTCCCTATTCTTTACTAAATCTTGATTCCTTTGAGTCTTTTGTGCCACTGGCGTTGATCCTTGAGCCACATAAACTCATTGAGGCTCTGGTTGTTTGTTGAAATTATAGATGTCTCCATATGCAACCTCTTGCGTAGAGTTCCCCATCTCACCATATGAAATCCCTTGAGGTGAATTTGTTGTGTTCCCACATGTACTAAGTTAGGAGGAGGCCTCCCTACTGTAGGAGTCACTTGGGTAGGTGTTGTTGCACTTTGAGTGTGAGACCCTTGTGATTTGTTGTCCTTCAAACTATTAAGGAATGTATCCCTAATTTCCATTACCTTCAACAATTCGAACAATGGGAGACTAATTTTGATCTTCTTCATCTCCTCTATCACACTATCCTAATCTTTTCAACTCATCATTATTCACAAGATTGTTCACTGTCCTTCCTTTGTTTGCTTCTTGTGATGACACTACACTTTGTGACCCTTAAACACCTTGATTTCTTTGTTGTGTTCTCTGCTGAGAACTCTATTGTCCATTACCATTGTTGTAGTTATCATGTCTGTATTTAGGTGCATCCCTTGGAGGATTTGGTACATTACTTGCATTGGGATGTGGAGGAGTATTGTAATTGTTCAGAGGTATGGAGGATGTGAAAGGTCAATGATTCCTCTTACTGTTATTGTTCCTCTTATAAAACCTTGCATTGCTAGCTGGCTATTGAAATGTTTGGTTCCCACTTGTTCCCTAAACTAGAACAGAGTCACCCAATGGTGGGAAAGAAAAATCTGACCCATGGCCATACCCATTTTGATATATTACCTCGTTAACTAGTCCATTGGCTGACTCGGGAGGGAATCTCCCTTGATGCTCCTCATATGCCTCAAAATCTGGTGGAAATGAAATCTCCTCAAAAGTCAAGCATTGAGCATATCCTGGGGATGGAACAATTTCATAGCCCATGACCTTAGTATCCTCCTGATTGATTGACTCATCTACTACTTTTTGAAATAGGTTAGACGCATTCTTGAACTCAACACATCCTAACTCTGAATGTTGATCAGTCTCATGGAATCTACAATATTGAGACAAGGCAGACTCAGCTATAAATATTCTTTCCATTGGCCTACTATTTGTTGGGGCTTGATTATCAAGTGGCGACACCACATTTCCATTGTTTGGGCCTGTGTTCCATGTCCTCTTTTGGTTAGACTGATTGTTATATCCTTGATCTTGTGACTGGCTACCACCTTGATGATTATTATTTTGATTGTTCCTCTGATAACCACCACCTTGGTTGTTTCTTTGATAATCTTTATCCTAATAGTTCCTTTGGTATCCACCCTCGTAATTATTCCTCTGATATCCTCCTTGATAATTTCCACTTTGATAATTATTTCCTTGATTGCCTCCTTGATTGTTCCTCTGATTGGCTTGGATTTTATTGTTTTGATTTCTCAAATAAGTGACCTCCGTAGACAACTTCTTGACTTTCTCAATCAATTCCTTCATTTCATCTTTCTCCTCTTGTGCTCTCGTGGATGAACTTGCACTTTGTAGATAGACTGGCATTGGTGGTGGTGCCTGAGACAATGGAGGTCTTGGATGTACCAGAAGCTGATTTGTAGGTGCCTAGTACGTAAGTTGTGGAACTAGATTGTTCGGATACCTAACACTTGGGGGGTCCATTCTTTGTTGGCCTTACTGCTTCCCTATTTCAATTACTTTAGCATAAGCTTCATTCAACGTTGTAGGGGTGGGGTTCGCCATCCTTGTAAACATAGTCGCCTGACTGTCTAAGGCGTTGTAGTATGCCTCCAAAGCACATGCCTCCTGCATTGTGTAAGGGGCTTGCAATCTTGTGTAAGCCTTGTGGAAATGATTGTTGAAGGAACTTATTGATTCTTTATCTTGTCTCCTAATGTCCACAAACTACCTATGTAACTCCAATGGTGTGGTGGGCATGCCAAATTTTCCTATAAATGCTTCTCTGAGCTGAAGCCATCCGGTTATAGACGACATTGGTAGATTGACAAACCAATAATATGGTCTTCCCTCAATAAGTAAGGGAAAAGCCTACACGCTACATCCTCATGTTGAATCCTTTTGTTCCACAATGCATCTTCAAATACTTTGATATGCTCCTCAGCTATGCGGTTGGGGTCATTGACGAAGAACTTGGAGCAAAATCCTAATGGATTCTTTGGTAGGTCATGATATTGTTGAAATGAGATGGGTGAGGCATTGTTTTGAATCCATGGTGGCTGAGCCATTGTTGCTTGATTGACTTGAGCTTGAGCTGGCTGACCCACTGGAGTTTGTATGCTTGATGATGACTTGAGCAGTATTAGCTACCCAGTGATTCCTTCCTTTCTTGTGAAATTGTAACTCAACTAAGTCCTCTTCTTGATGTGGTGTAGGCCTTAGTAACCTCTACTTCTTATTTGATTGTAGTTTCTCAAACCTTTCGAGAGAAAAAGATCCAATTCTTCTATCTAGCTTGATTATAGTTCAGTCTGATTAATTGCCCCAAGTTGAATTTTCCTCAAGGGCGGCCTGAACTCGCCTATGAGCTTCTCTTTCTCTTTGAATCCTTTCTACTTGTTCTCTTTCCCACCTTCATCAAATCTCTATTTCAATCATTTGTCGCTCCCTTTGGAATGCAATGCCAACTTGCTCCTCTCGGTCTAAGATAATTCTAGCAAATTGGTAATGTGTATTATCTTCTTTATTATTCCAAATGAACTCCCCCAAATCAGAAATGATGTCTCCTTGTGTCCAGCTGATATCTAACCCTGGTTCTGCAACTAGGAAATGAGCATACGAAGGTAGTACCATTTTAGTTCATCTCTTCAATTTCGCCTTCACAATTAGACTGGGATAACCTTTGTGCTTTCCTTTCTCTTTCAAGTTTCCTCGTGAGTTCTCTTTGTCGTTCCAACCTTCGTTCAATTCTCCTTTCAATGGCTTGCCCTTTCTTTTCCTCTTGATTCAATACGTTAGTGGTATACAGATATTCTCTAGTATCCTCACTTTCCGCCCATGAGACCATGCGTAATGTAATTAGAATGTTATCTTGAAGCATTCCCCAAGTCTCTCTAGGTTGATTTGATCTAGGAAGCACCATCCTTCATCATGGCCAAATACCAACAAGTACTCAAAGAAACACTCTCTGCCCTCCTTCTAGTGCCAAATAATGTTGACGTCAGTTATGTACCACTACATAACATATAGCAATTGAATACTTCATATAGAATATCAAACACTCAACCCTCTCTTGAAAAGTAAATACTCATGAAGAACATGAGAAAACTCCAAGGTTCCTTACACTTCTGCATACTAACTCAGTTATATTAATGTGATTTTTTGGTTAATCACGTAGGCGGGCTTACGTTGTTCACTCAATCATGTCAAATTCTCACCATGATGGTGATGAGATCTGGCTTTACAATGTATACTTAGATGACTGTCTTCAATTTATATCACTTTCAACTTTGCTCTTTAGAAATTCAACTATTAAACTACTTCCTACTCTACTATTACTCCTATGGAATGGAAAGATTAGCAAATGGATAGGGATCAAATCTAATGAAAGCTTGCCAGCGGCGCTACCTCCATAGATGCAATGATTCAAGGGGAATTGGACTAGATTACCACACAAGGCTTCCTAACAAGCCGCTAGGATGCTAGTGGCCTAGTATATAGATTCCTATCAAACATTCACTAACATCACCATACAACTATCCATCTAATTCTATTCTTACTTAACCACTTTCCTGAAATGAAATCTACTTTAACAACTCAATGAAATCTAACTTTAACTATTGGAAGTAGAAACCATACAATAACACCAAATGTTCTTAATCACCATGCAAGACACAACAATGATAAGAGAAGTAATTTTGGTATTATATAAGCAACAATTTTCTTCAACCCTTTACAAATCAGAGCAAGTGGCCTTATATAGAGGCTCAAAAATACAACCAATGGTAGAGATTAAGAGGCAAAACCAACGATCCAGATTGAATCTGAAAAACCCTAATTAGGGTTTCCACCCCATTAGCCAATGAGAAGATGCCACCTCATCAATGGCCCAAAGAAAAAAAAGGAAAAGTGGCAACCAATGAGAAGGCACCAAAATGGTAGCCAATCAGAATCAGACACCTATCCTACCCAAGAAGAAAGGAGAATTTTCCACTTGGGCTTACATCAAATGATCTTCTAATACAATTCTACCCTTTTCTTTCATCTCCTTAGCCAAGGAAATGAACTTGACTAACATGTTGTTGACTTCCTCCATGGGAGGACAAGGTATGTGCCTCATCCTGAGCTCAGCTGTGTTCATCATGTTCCTTGTTTCTTGCAGTGTCTTCTCACTCTCCTTCTCATAATCCTTTTAAAACTCGATAAGGGCCCTGAGAGAGGCAAGCGTGCCCAAATGTTTCTTCTTGATGGCAACCTTCCCTAACTCATCCAATCTCGATCCAAACTCCATCTCATTAATATTTTCCTCTTTGATATCATCAAAATCAAGTGCAACCCTTGCATCACTCAACATGTTTGAAATGAAAGTGTCGATGCTTAGACTGTACTTTGCAATCTCATCTTGTATCTCTTCAAGTGTCCTCGACCTGACAATCAAGGCAACATACCAAGACTCAACAATACTCTTTCCTCCTTCATTCACCAACTTGGCCCTCACCAAAAATCTCTCTAATAGCCCTATAACCGCTTGTAGCCTGGGAATGGCTAAGTCTCAGATTGGAAGGAAATCCTTCCACTCCCCTTCAAATGTTCTGAATTTGTCTCTAAGAGACACAAATGACCTGAATGTCGAGATAAAGGAAGGCAAGAACTTTCGCCCATCTTGTATTGTATCATTGATCCAATCTTTGGTTTCTTGCACCTGAAATGATATCTCCTCCATATTGCTCCCACTATCTTGTGGAAGGGCTACTTGATGTAACTGTTGGATAGGCTGAAACACTCCTTGATAGTAATCTCTCCAATACTTGTTTTCAACCTCCAACTTCACAATCCTTTCATTTTCCTTCCTCAACTTTTCTCTAATCGAAACCATTCCTTCCTTAATCTCCTCACACTCCATGTCATCTGTGATTCTTCCCATGTTATGTTCTACTATCTCATACTCCTGGGCTACAATCTCACCTACTGCCTTCCTAACCTTTGGTATGGCAATCTGAACCTTTCGGTGACCATCATCATCACTCTTGATTACCTTTGCCACTATTCCTACAATTTGTTTTGTCTTACATCACCTTCCTTTTCCACTAACCCTTGAATGTCTTCAACTCTTCGGATGGGCACAACCTCGCCCCTTGGCATAAGCATTTGTCTCAATCATAGTGGTGCAGTGCATCTCCCCAAATCTAGATTTGATTTGACTAGCAAAGCATCACCAACAGCCTTAGGCGCTTGGCTTCCTTCCTCAACTAATAGAGCCTCAACATTGATTAGTTTATCTCCTTCACCAGTGACTGTCATATCATCCTTAAACTGGTTCTCTGAGAGAGGATAGTATCCTGTATTGTTACTATAGCCACTTGATCCTAAAGCAGAGCTCACCTCTACCGCTACCCTTTGTTCACTTGTATCAACTTCTTGGCTTTTGGCCTCAATTATGCTCTCTTCATGGCACTTTACTTTGTTTCTTTGATGAAGGCTCCTCTTCCTTACCTTTCTCAACCTCCAAACTCCTCTTCTTGCTCTTAACTGTTTGTTGTTGCTGCTAGCTACTACCCCCACCTTGTTGTCTGACTAACTCTACTAGATTCTTCTCCTTTGGCTTCATCTTCTCATAGGTAAGGTGTACCTTCTAAATTTGTAATTTCCTTAACTTCCTATTGTACCACCACTTAGTGTGTAGATCAATTGCTCTTGTAACTGCCTCTAAGGAAGGATCCTGATGATCATCCCAATCCACTGGACTCAACTCTGTTCCCTCTACTGTAATGTAATCTTCCCTTAGCACATCTTCATCATCTTCCAATTGGTATGAAATTTTAAACCTCTCCATCTAATGGCCCTCATCATGCCCACTGATAACTTTGAGAAAGCCAACTTCCTCACATGAAAGTCATCCTACGCATTGGCCCAAAAGTCCTCTATAGTAGGGATATGCCTAAATGGATCCCCACGAGATGCCTTGAATGGATCGAATCCTTGTCTTTCCCTATACCATCCTAAATGATATTGTTCTAACTCCTTCTCTACAGCTGCAAAGGTGACAGGATTGGGGAACCTATCATTGCCTATCATGAGTGAGAAGGTAACCCCTATCTCACCTTTTAGCTTCATCATTTTGTCATACTGCTCAAGTTGCCTAGCCAACTCCATCAAAACTATCCTATCAGGTGGGTACCTTGGAAGCCTCTTGGGACAAGTTGTGCATGTCACCACTTTGATATATGTAAACTGTGAAAACTGGATGAATCAACCCCCATATTTTTGACTTTTGTCTCTGCTTCCAGTGAGAGCCTCCTAGTGGGTGTCCCTTGCAATACTACTGTCTTCATGGCAAAGGCATCATAAAATATCTTGTAGTCCTTGGTGCAGTGCAAATGAACCTGTGGATAACACTCATTCACCAAGCATTATCTTTGCCCATTTCCAATCACTCCTAAAGCCTTAAGTTCGGAATGTTCATACAACCTTGCAATCAAATAGAAGAGGTAGCACCCCATGTAGAATTGCTTCTGATTTTGCACTATCCTAAGTTACAATTCTAAATTCTCACTTATGATCCTAGCCCAATCAAACTTTCTTTTTCCATTCTCAATCCCTTCAATAAAATAATACATCCAAGGATCAAACTGAATACCTTGAGTGGAGCCCATGACTCAGTTGAGAAGCACAATAAGGTCGCCATACTCTGATTTGAAATCTGACCTGGTGAGCCTTGATGACTTAGTGACTCCCTTCTTGCCTTCCTGCAACCAATTCTGCCTTAGTAGAGTGAGGTAGGCATCTTGATTATCTTGAAAGAACTTGGCCGCCTGATCTATCAACACCACCATCATGCCCTTGTGCTGGGGTATATTGAACACCTCTTCTACCACCTACCCACTGATGTTGGCCAACACCCTCTTTCCTTCATCAAAGATGATGGACTTAGTCACAATATCAAACCGAGATGCACTCTCCATTACCAACTCCGAACAAGACAAGGTAGGAGAAAAGGCAACAGCTTGCACAATTCCACTCTTGTTGATCTTCTTCGCCATGGGGAGTGGCCTTCCTTCAATCTATCTCTCAACTGAGCCATGTTCAGTGTGCCAATGTTGGTGTCACCCACTCACTTCAATTTTGAGAATAAGGAGGTCTTAGGCATCATGTCTTCCTTGTCTTTCTTGGTATACATTCCCCTTTGGTTCTTACTTGCACTAGCATCTACCATCCTAACCCTTATTTCTGCCTCTTCTTTCTACAATGTGAGATGGACTACACTTATCTCTGCCTCTTCAATCGTAGAGATGAAACTACCACTTATTTCTGCCTCTTCAATTCCTATCAAACTACACTTATATCTGTCTCTTCATTCCTAGGGATGGAACTACCACTTAACACTGCCTCTTCGAAAACTTAGGGATGGACTACACTTATATCTCCACTTCATTCATAGGGGTGGGACTACCACTTATATCTCCGTTCTTCAAATCCTATGAATGAAACTACACTTATATCTGCCTCTTCAAACCTTAAAGATGGAATGATGAAGTGGTGGATGAGTAATGCAAGAAAAAATGGGGAAATGATCCAAGCAAGAACAAGGAAGGAATTTGTCATTTAGACCAGTGTTCACCCTCAAACTTGAAGACCTTCCTTCAGCAAAAAACCCTCAACTCCACCAAAGAAGAAAACAACTCAAAATCTGCAGTCCTAAACACAATTCACAGCCTCTCTGAAATTTTGCAACCCCTTTGATAGCTTTCGCTGCCTCCTTGACAAAATTTGATGCCTCCCTGATAATTTTCACATCCTCTACCTCTAATTTCGTACCCTGGACCAGACTTGCAACCTCCTTCAAATTCACTGCCTCTTGATATTTTCGCAGCAACCAAATTTTCATAGCCTTTTCCTTCAAATTCGCAACTCCTCTTGACAATTCGCTGCCTCTTCTCCATATTTTCACTCCCTGCTGCTCTATAAATTTTCGTTGCCAAGGCAAAATGAGATAAATGAATGAGAAAGAGAGGAGGGATGCCCTCCTCTTATACCTAATTTTTGCTTCCAAAAAGAGGGCCAACCTAGCCTTGGAGGGAAAATAAATAAATAAAATTGCCAAAACAAAACCCAAATTAAATACCAAAATCGCACAGCCCAAGGATAATTTAATTTATCTCAAAAATTGCTAATTAAATCATAAATAAAAATTACAAGTGGGCTAGGAAATGATGGGGTTGTCTTGGAGGATGTAAAATTAATTTATTAGGCGCAATGCCTAGCAAAATCAAAATTGAAAGGGGGGGCTGTCAGCTATAAGTTTGAAATTTCCCCAAGAAAATTGATTTTAACCTATTTAATCATGACAACACCATCCAAAATCGAAAATTGCAAGCCAATCAAAATTCAAATAATTTCCAATTTTCATTTAGTCCTTCCATTTAAAATTTTGAAACCCACATGGCATTTTAATTTATTTTTTTTGCAATTCAAAATCATTTAGCAATTTAAAAACATTTTGCAATTTTAGCTCCAAAAGCAATTAATTTCATTTTAAAAAATTCATTTTCAGCATCAGAATTTTACAAGATTTTCTCAATATATCCAAATCCATAATTATATTTTGAAAATGTTCAAGTTATTCAATTACACCAATTTTCAAAATTTATCAAAGTTCAAAATTTGCAAATTTGCCCTACCAGATATTATTCTAACAATCAAAATATTCTCATTGAAGTTCATTTGGCCTAAAAACAAAATCAACTGTTTACGAAAACCAAGGTTTCGCACAAAGTGAAAAACCTCTGGATCACTCCAAAGCTTGCTAAGGCATCCAAATAACTCTCAAATGCGACATCCAAACTCCTAGATCTAGAAAATTGCCAAGGCCTATTTGAAAAAAGGGGGTCCCCAAATTCTTTAGAGCGATGGTGTGAAAATCTCACAACAATACTCTACACCTGCTAAGCTTTTATAATACTATTTCAAACACACAATGTCGCTTGGGCTTACAATAAATTCTATATCACAAAAATGTAATTACAAATGCTCATCTTTCACTCTGCTCGTAATTTCAAATTCTCTTCATTGTTCTCTTACATAGTAGACAATGTCTGCCTGGAAGAAACAGTTTAAACATCTCAATATTTTTCTGAGTTAAAATTTGAAAAAATATACTTTTAAAATATATATAGTTCTTGCATCACTATTTGCATTACCAAAATTCTTTGCACAAAACACTCCATTATTTTTAATATTTAATGGAAATGAGCATTCAATTAACATACCCATGTGAAGTCCGGTGGCAATCTACAACTATGGAAATCAGCATACTTGATCATGAACAATCCACCATCACAGCTGTAAAAAGGTAAAATGTCAGCATAACCCATCCTGCCAGTTGTCCGATTGACAATAACTGCTAATAGGTGCCATGGCAGGGTTGAGTTGAGTGCTCTAATACAGTAGTGTTGTATTTTTCTGAATTGAATTAAAAGCATGCTCTATATCTCTAATCCAATTTACCTTTAGACATCTTTAGAAGAAGCAAATTTAGGAGCAGGCAATTACATCAATTGCACTTGGATTGTTAAACCCATCCTCTATAACAACTATTAGAATCATAAAGAGCCTTTGCATATCCAGTAACTGCCACTTTGCGACCAAGTATATCTCTAAGATTGTTGCAAGAGAAATTGTGGTCAGGGATGCGAACCACTTCCATCATTTGAAACATGGATAATATTCTTGTGGAGATTGTTAGTGACGATAAGCAAAACAAGCTATAAACAGAAACTTGAATATTTACAAGTTATATGATGTCAGCATGGCAGTAGATAAGAAAGGATCAAATTTATTCTCAGCTTTGGCATGTGTTAATTATGACAGCTTAGAGTTTTAAGCCATTCTTTTGACTTTATGAAAAGCTACTGTATAGTGTGCATGCATGGGCTCCTAGAAATGACAATGGGGTATTTGTTAAAACCTTTGTTTAACTGTATTAAGCTTAAAATAGTAATAGTTTACGTACAGTGACCAAAGAGAGATCCATCGCAAAATACAGTTGACAGCCATTCCTATGACAAAAAGCACAGAAAGCAAACAGCAAAAAGCGCTACACCCCAATAATAGGACTGAACATCTTCAAGATGAAGAAATACACTGACATTTGGTGAACATGCATATTTATCATGAGAATTCTTTAGGAGTTGGAAATATACAAGTGATTATATTTTATTTCCAACCGTCCAAATTCAGAGAAAGTCCTACACTTATCCTCTGCTTCATCTTTGATATATCTGGCCTAGAAAACTAAAGGAAATATCAAATTTAGAAAAAATAATTTAAACAATATCTAGCATATTGAAAATTTAATAAGATTCAAAGCGCAAGCAGGGAATGAAAAGGAAGTTGCACACACCAAGAGCTTAACAATATAGTTCTCTTTAATTTAATGAATCAAAATACTAGATTTTATTTTCTTTGAATTTGCTGACAGTCAGTATCCAATGGGAAAACTTGTGATTAGGAACAAGAGTCTGTATAAACAATATAAATGATCACAAATTGCAATTAGTAATTACTTTACGTATTAGAAATTTTAAACGGGAGAAAATTGAAGGTATTATGGAGCACCAATCAAGTAGGTTATAGCAAGCTTTTTATGAGTTGTCCATATCTTAACTGCTTGATAATCATACTTACCCCTTTTGTTAAAAAACTAACAATTAAATGCATTTCATTAAATTAGTGCAAAAGAAGCAAGATGTAAGGTATTAAATAAAATGGCTTGGTATCATATCAAAATATGACACCTTGCATGTCCACCCAAAAGCACTTCAATCATTTTCAATGAGCAAGCTTCTACAAATCCATTCACAATATGAACATACGTTCGGATAAAAGAATGCATCCACGAAGTGGCATTTCAACAATCGTGTTGGATCTCTTTTTCCCCTCTCCTTCAATAGTTACAAATAAAAGTTTACTACCTGCCAGTAGAAGACACATCTTTAACACAATAAAATCACTAATGAAAGTGGCATATTGTAAATGGCTTTTAACATATAGTATCCTACATTGAAAACAAGGATGTGGTGACTTTCAAATCCTTACCTCATCATTTAACTATGCTCTTGGTAAGAAGTATCCATTGTCTTCTATAGTAATTTGTATGCATCACCAAGACTGTTTTGCTATACATAGGCAACCTACTTTTAGATAAAAAATATTATATGAGTCCCACATACTTTACTTATAAGAGTGACGCAGATGTTATAATACCTAGAGCATTGTTCACTTCAGTCTTCTCTTCCATGGTAAGTGGAAGAAACTCATTTTCCCACCATATCCTACAGCAGCAAACCAATTAAACATCAACTACGTGAATCATCTATAAATTATAATAAATAAAAAAAGAAAATGAGATGATAAAAACTATAGCAATGTCCAAAAACGACCAAGAAATTATTGTAACATGAAGTCAGTGTCATCATTGTTATCTTAGGCGTAAAGAATACCACTACACGTTATGTTTGTATAGCTTTTTCTAGGAAGTAGGAACCAGAGAATTGAAACTTGCCACGAGTCACACGAGTCATGCGAGTTGGCAAGCCGAGGTAGCCTTGGCGAGTTTTGCTGACTCACATGACTCGGCATCATGCGAGTCAAGGCAAAATTTGCGAGTTCGAGCAGGATAACTGGTGCAGCAGCAGTCATGATTTGCCAACTAAAAAATAAAAAACACATGCTTTTTTCTTAATTTTTTTTAACATATGCTTTCTAATTTGCCCTAAAATGCATTCTATTTGCTTGTTATGAGAAGAGAGGAAAAGTGTGAGAGAGAGGAAAACAAGTGACCATAAGTTTGCAACCAGCAGAGAAGAAGAGCATCAAGGAGACCATAAATCACAATCGGGAGGTCATAGGTTTGCATTGAGAGCATCAAGGAGTCCATAGCAAGACTTCTCAACTCATTTAAAAGAGGTAAGTGTTAAATTTTGTAGAATTTGTTGATTTTTTTTGTATGTTTATAGATTTTTCATTTGTTTGTTAAAATTTTTTACTTTAACTTTCCAAATCTTGAATATTTTCTATTAAAATACAAATTAAATACTTCAATGAGAGAAGTAGAATAATAGCAAAACCGTACATTTTTTTAGGAAAAATTTGTAAACATGTATTTATAATTTTTTCTTTAGAAAATGTAGGGTTTGCCAATTTTTTTAATTAGTTAATAACTTCATAAAATTATTTTATTGCAGCAGCCTTCACGTTTTAAAAACATTCATTTTTCACAATGCCTAAAAAGGATGAGGCTTGGAAATATACTAAGGAGTTTCCTAGTAGACAAAAAAATAAAACAAAATATTTATTTGTAAAGAAATAAATTTTGGTGGCATCAATAGATTTAAGTACCATAATGTTGTCATAATGTAGGAGTTGAGGATAAGTATGGCCCCATTTGGGAGATACTTGATAGGAGATGACAAAACCAGTTTCACAGGCCCATCCATGCAACAACTTATTTCTTTAATCCGACATTTTGTTTCCGCAATGACTTCAAGGCGGATGAGGAGGTTCCTAATGGCCTATATACAATGCTACAAAAGATGTCTAGTGATGAGACAACTACAGTGCATGATATAGATGCATATAATAATGAACAAGAGGTGATTTTCGCAAGCAAGATGTGCAAAGACTCTCGAACAACATTACAGCCAAGTAAAAATATATGTTAAACTAAAGATTCTTAAGTTTATGTTTATGGCTTATGCATTTTGATTTTATAATCTAGCCTTAAAGTTGGAAAACTAAAGATTCTTAAGTTTAAGTTTATAGCTTATGCATTTTGATTTTATAATCTAGCCTTAAAGTTGGAAATGAGACTGATTTTTTTTTCTTTTCCTTATTTCAAATAGATGGTGATAAATGTTTGGGCCTACAACACCAAACCTTCAACAACTTGCCATTCATATTTTAAGTCAGCCAGGTAGTGCTTCTAGATGTGAGTGCAATTGGTCTATATTCGAGCACATCCACTCGAAAAGGCATAATAGATTATTTGTGGAGAGGTTGAATGATCTTGTCTTTGTTCATTACAACCTCCGGCTTAGGACCAAGTAGATTTTGGACACTAACTCCTCTCCAATCACTCTAGCGGAGATTGATCCAAAGTCTAAGTGGCTCACTGAGTCTACCGATCTTATCTTCATTGAGGAGGACCATGAGTGGGTTGATCAGGCAGACAGAGAGACTGTGGCAGAGGAGGAGAATAGAGCACGATTTGGCATAGGCACAACTAATGTTGATCATTGTGGCACCTCACAAGCAGAGATTATGGCTACTCAGTCATCCAGGACCTACCTTACACACCTTTGTAGGAGGCAGACAGACTACTCCAAGGCTAAGAATGAGCTAGAGCCTGAGCCATAGACTTGTTTTTGTTTATACATATGTTTGGGAACATTTGATGTCATGGATTTTATACACATTTGACAATATTTATAATTCTATATATCTATGTTTTCTATTTCCTTCACTACAATTTATGTTTGTACTTATGTGATAGATGTATGTTTAATAGTTATGTATGAGATCAAATTAGCTTCAATTTGATGATGTTATAGTGTCTTAAATCTTTATTCAATAATAGGTGCATGAAACAAGTTATAAATCGTTAAAAAACTCTAAATTCCAAGGGTTTTTTCATTTTGTCGAGTCGTTGCCAAGTCATAGTTGAGTCACGAATCCAGTCGGCCTTGTTGAGTCTGAGTCTAGGAACTATGGTAGGAACCAATTGGACTTATCCTAAAAATTTATGAGGATTGAAGCATTACCATGGCATTGTTTGTTAAATGCAAGAGGGCCAACTTTAAAGGTAAAAATATAGCTAGGTAAAAGCACAATAAGTTGTCACCCTTTTACAAAGGAAAAGGCTAACAACACCAAAACTGTAAAACTTCAAGGGCATAAAAGTCATATTTCTGTTGAGAATTTGATGATGTAAACTAATGAAATGTGTGGAATAGGATGAATTTTATGCCTATACAAAAAATAATACTTTTTTTTTAGGTCTATTTTTCATTTCCTTAAAAATAGTACAAATCAAGGAGTTTACTTCCTGCCAAATCATTATAAGTAAAACATTGTTTTTTCCTCAAATTTCAGAATATGTTTTAGATGACATGTATAGCTAGTGCAAAAAAAAAGAAGTGTTTTCGATCTATAGTTTGCCCGTTATAAGTATTCAAAGTCGAACTTACTTGAAATTAATAGTTTTTGTCTCCCACCATTTCTCCCCTATCAAAACTATACCAAAAACCAAATAAATTACAAAATTTTGAAAAATGCTCTCTTCTCTAGTGTTGTATATGATTTTAAAAAAAATTTGAATTGATTTAGCATTTTTTTATATTTTTCGAATGAATGACTTCTCAAAACTTCATATACCTACATGTAGTTTTTAGCGAATTTGTTCAACGTTTTGTAGTTGAAACAATATAAAATTTATATGTCCACAACCGTAGTTCCAAGATCTAGAAAAGGGTACTTTTAGTTTTTTGGCATTTTCTATTTTGAGCATAGAATGAAATAGAAAAAGTGCAAACTTCTGGCTTTTTTGTGTTTTTGGAGGTTTGGCTGCCAACATGGCATGCCACCTGTAATGCCCCGCCAGGGAACCCAGAAGAACTTAACCTAAACATGCGACTAAGTTTGCAGAATTTTTTTTTTTATAAGTTAACATTCAAAAACATCAAAGTTTCACAATGCAGAAGCAAAGCAATAAACAACTAACATAGGTTACAACTCCCAAGGGTTCCTTGACGTAGATTACAAAAGAGTTAATTAATTAATATAAGATAAAGATATGAATCCCAAGATTACATCTGAAAGTTAAATACAACATCCAATGCATGAATACATAAATACAATTGGTACTCTAAGGTAACCATAATAATAAGCATCCACTGCACATGTCGCAGGGTATGTGAATACAATGACTGAAAAGGAGTATGACATGATAACTCTGAATATCTGATACAAGATCACAAGAAAAAGAAGATCAAAAAAGAACAACTACAACATGGATCATCCAGCGTCGGTGCACGAACGTCGAAATCTCAAATGGTAAAAGAACCACTACCACCCGACCTCGTGAACCTAAATGGTCCACTCCCACTGTGCTGAGGAGATAACATCAGATCCCACTCGGATAACAAACAACAACAACAACCAAGGAAGAAGGTCCTGAAAGCTTCTAACTCAAAGATACCAAAAGTACAACAAGGTATAACATACTCTACCAGAAGCAAACAAAACACATAGGAAACCTAAGATGTATACAAGAAGTGTCATCACACATGCCAACTCTAGGGTTATCCTAGTAGTCCCTTCAGACCCCGGTGCCCTAGTGACTCTATGTGGATATAGTAACCTCTCGTGTAGACAAGGTACTACCTATGCCATCTCCAGTCCATAAAGGCGGCAAACATCATCTCAACTCCCATCCTAGACAATCTCAATTGGGAACTTAGACATGGGCGAGGCACAAATATCTTATTAGGTTCATTTTAGATTCCTAATGTTTATTAATTATCACTTATTAAACTACTTGTAATGGGATCTCCTGGTAGCCACTTCTGGGCTCCGGCACCAATTCACAAGCCACTTCCTGATATACACTTAGATGACCTACCCTAGAGTTTCACAGAATCAAGCCTAATCTCCCAGTTAACACAACTCAAGAATCTTCATAACTAGATCAACATGCATGACTAGAAACCACAAGGATCAAACCCACCTAGGGTTAGAACAACTCATGCACTCTAACTACGCATGCATGGCAAACAACATGGCAAAAAGATAACTACAACCCCTAAAAATCAATACAAGTCAATTGACCAAGGGCATCAAAAGTCTTCATATAAAACATGAACGCTAAAGATAACATCACTTAATTCACTCAAGAATAAACACTCCAATAATTAACAAAAGATCTTTTTAACCTTATACTTTAATCAAATACAAATAATCAACAAGCACTACGCATTTCATCTAGCTTTCAAAAACATCTCCAAAAAAAATATATAATAATCCATTTAGATTTATAATTAATTAGGAGAATCAATCACTAACCAATACAATATAAACAATGAATACCCCTAAACCCATAATAACAAGAATCCATATGAGAAGCATTTTAAATAAAAAGAAAATATAATTGAAATTAGATTAGACTAATTTCCCTCAATAATAACTTAAACACCTAAACAATATAAAACATAACTAATTCTTATTAAAGAATTAATATTTAATATTAATTGAAATTATCTAATTACCAAACGAAATTAACTAAATTAAAAATATAATAAAAAATTAAATAACAGAACTAAAATAAATTACAACCTTATTTAATAACAAAAAAACAAAATTAACAATACATATTATATGCATTTGAATTTAAATTAAAACAATAATTAAGAAATCAGGGGGGGCGGCGGGTACCCGCATCCCCTGTCACACTGTGTCTTATGGCCGGCGACAGTACCTGCGGTACTGCCACACGGCAGCCCCCTTGGGGACTGTCGTGCGTCAGAACCCAGGGTACTGTGCACCGCAATGTGCCAAAGGGCTGGCATAGGATGCCGTGGGTTTTTTTAAAAACCCCAAAATATTTATAATATAAAAAACTTTGCTATTTTTTTAAAACAAATTTATTTAAAACCAAAGTTTCTTTTTTAAGTTTGATAAATTCTATTTTAATCTCTCTCTCTCTCTCTCTCTCTCTCTCTCTCTCTATATATATATATATATATATATATTAAAAAGAATCATCCAATATATATATATATTTTTAAAAAAAAAACATAGCTTAGTTAAATTTATGCAAAGAACAAACTGGATATATATAAGAATCATCTAATATATATATATTTTTTTTAAAACAAAACATACCTTAGTTAAATTTATGCAAAGAACAAACTGGATATATATATATATATATATATATATATATATATATATATATATATATATATATATATATATATATATATATATATATATATACACACACACCACAACTACAAATATTTCAAAACATGAATATTATCTCCAATAATTTTACATCAAGTTCAAAACCCTAATCCACCTGGGTTTTCAATTGATCTGAAACAAATACCACCAACTTGAAAGTTTTTATAACAAAAAGGATAGATTCAAATCACACAATGGATTTCATGCAACCTTTTCCTAACATCCACTAATTTTAACATTGCTTCTGAAACAATCAGAACCATCAAGCACGAAGAAGACACTTTCTACAATATCCTACAGGAATTTCGAGAAAGATTAATAGTAATAAATTCAAAACCTACCTCAATTCAAATTATACAAATTCGATGATAACCAGAATGAAAAAGACAAAATTTAAGCTTTTCGAAGAACTCTCTCTCCAAAACTATCTCTCAATTTCTGTCACAAAACTGTCTCCAAAATTCCTCCTCCAAAACCTGTGTGTTCCAATAATGACCAAAACTCCCAATACATAAAGGAATCTCCTTTCACATGCATAAATTCAAACTCAACTCCAAGAGGGCTTTGCATGAAGACAAACTTCAGTTCATAGTTCAATCTCAGTTGAACTGAAGTCCCTTTTCCTCTTTGACTTTAATTGAAAGCACATAACCAAACTTTAACTTGAATTATTAATTCAATTTCATTCAAATATGAATGTGCAACATAATACATTTAAATAATTAATAATTAGAACATTTAGTTAACATAATTAACACATGCCAAAATAACCTTTAATTTAATAAATACATTTTAATTAAACAAAAGTTAAATTTCATGATTTAAATAAATCAAAAGTGAAGATATTTAATTAATTCACATTAATTAAATAATTCAACCACACTCAAAATAGCATAAAATTAATTTCCAATGAATTTATGCATCAACTATATAATAAAAATAATAATTAAACTAAATAAATACATTTATTTAATTACCATTTAAAAGATATTCCATAGCTAAAAAATAGAATGATCTAAAAATAAAAATCACATCAAACGCCACAATCAAAGAATCAAAAAAACCTAAGAACCCACATTCATGCTCAGGACATAGGTGTAAACTCTTGCCAGTTGGACAAGTTTAGAAAGGGTGGAAACACAGAATCTTGTCCCCTACTTTAGGACAATAATTGGCTTAGGTTAGGATTGGAACTGAATATTATCTCCCCTCTTTTACCATTGAGATTAGCAATAGGGCATGCTCATCCTGACAATCCAGGGAAGTCGATGCTCGGTACCTGCAAACTTGCATAAAACACCCGTATGTACATACATATATAAATATATAACAGACAATGGTGGAGATCGGCCGATCGTGTGGATCTCGCAAGCAAGTAACTACGACTCCGTCCCTCAACCACATTAGGCACATCAAACAGAAATAAAAAATAAACACATCAACCATACACATGCAAGTATGGGATTAGTAAAATTCATAATCATCAATGGTTTCCTAACATATAATCCATCATTGTAAAATAATCATAACATTAATAAAATCAGAGTAGGGGCGAGGTACTACACCACCTAGGTAAACTCGGTCGAGTACCCTTAGGCGTCGGCCCCTTGCGAGTGGTAGCATGGGCAACCCACCCTTTCAAATAGAATTGTATATATATAAGATATTTTTTTTTAAAATTAAATATAACAATTGTGAATTTCATTCCTTATTTTAGAATATAAGGGTTTTTTAAAGCTAGGAGGCATTTTTTCAAGGAAGCTACAAAGGCATTTTATTTTCGGAGGAGTGTGAAGGCAAGTTTTTTAGTCAAGAAGGATTAAAGGAAAAAAAGAAATTCTTTCTTCTATTTGAGCAATGGGAAATAAAAGGACTAGAATAAAGAAATATGATTGTAAAAGGGATGACCAAATGAAAGGTCACACGAAACTTATCGAAGAGCAACTGGTTGATGTTGAAGAAGAACCTATCAATGTTGAAGAAGGTGGAACTCAACTAGGGGAGGATATTGGTAGTAGTGGAGGTATACATATTTATCCTATAATGCAAAATTTGATGGAAATGAATGAGGAATCACTTATCAGTAAAATTGCACTGGAGCACCTGGTACCTAAAAACACATGTATGTATCAAGGTAACATCTATATCAACGTAAAACACATGTATCAATGTAAATGTCTATATAATGTTTGTATCAATGTAAAACATGTACATACATATCTAATATGTCTCATGTGTACAAATACAAGAGGTCTATAGAGATAAATACACGTATGTGTACTAGATCAAAATCAATATCACATGCAAGTCTAAATCTATGTACACATTACATGTGTATGTATATAGACCACAAACATCAATGACCGCCATCACATGTTGTGTCCGGGCCTGTGTGGATCCTCGTCTTGTTGGACCTAAGTCTATATGTAAATGTAACAATTTACAAATAATTAATATAATGTCAAGCTTTTTTTTTAATGTACATTTAAACTCTAACAAATAAATTATTTAATTTAAATTATTTTACCTTTGTATGTTGATGAATCGGATCAACAAGCTCCTCTAAATCTCCATATGCAACACCCATCGTAGTGTCTTGTACCTAATTCAAATAAATTCAAATATATATATATATATATATATATATATATATATATATATATATATATATATATATATATATATATATATATATATATATACAATTACTTGATTGTTCTTGAATCTTGAAATTAAATGGTTTCTTACCTACAGTAATGCACATCCAATGTCAGATAACTCAAAAGAGTGTAAGGATACTGCATCAGGATCAATGGCCTCATCCATAAGCAAATCTGAGAATCCAGTGTGAAATCATGAGGTCATAGGTGTCTGTTGTAGGGGAGCCTATGTATGTTGTCGAGGCGGTGTAAGATCATCCATACTCAGTTGTGGAGCTGTAGGATGTATCTAGATGTCATCCTGTCTGGAGGTACCTGCCTTTGCATCTCCCCGTCCCCAACTGCTGCCTATGGAGGATCTCACTTGTACTCCTTGAATGAATGTAGGAATATCATGCGAAGGAACCCTATGCAACGTAGAATGTGTCTAGTAAGATGCCAGGAGATTACTCACTAAAATGGAGCTCATGTCGCGCACATAATCCTCTGGTAGTCGTGCTATCTCATATGGAGTGGGAAGATCAAATCAGATGTAAGGATCATAAAATGGACTAGAAGGATCAACGTCTGCGCTTGTCCGGGATCTGAGCATGTACCTACCCACACGATCAAATGACAATTCATCGACCTGAGTCGTGATGGTGGCAATGCTAGAAAACATATCTACGTGTGCATCCTCAGTTGCAGCCTGTCCAGCTCCAGTGTAGGTCTCCAAACCTTTTGGAAGAACCAAAAGGTTTTGACCCACCAATGCCCTCTTACTAGGGGGTTGTGGTAAATTGGGTCATCTACACTTATCCTGACATCTCCCCCGACCCTGACTAGCATGTGGAGGTAAATCTATGTAATCAACATTGTAACCCAAATGGAACTCTACAAACAATTGTTTGCAGAAATATAGGGGCACCTCATCCTTTTGGGGCCACATATGATGGGCCGCTACTAAGTAATCTGTACATTTTGTGACCCTGTATGCTCTAACCACCCTCTTATCTATGTAATGGGTTCCAAACATGTTCTTAACCTGAGTAACAAAAACATCTGAATCAACTATCCTCAACCCATAGAAACATGTGTTGAAAAGAACATGTTTAAATAAATTAAAAACTGTCTATATATAATACACATGCACACGTACATTTGAAAATAATTTCAAATAAATTAAACTTTGACATAATTTATCTATCTAACTAGAAACATACATACTTCAAATGAAAACATTTAACTTCAAACATGTTAATTCATGCATTTACATATAAATTTAAACATTTAAACATTTAAAACTTCTTCAACATGCAACACTTTTGAACTAGAAAGTTCATAAATTAAACAACTCAAATAGCATATATCATGTGTACATCTCATTGAACCATAAGCATAAATATACATAACATGAGTCCATCTGAACATAAAGATCCATCCATTGCATCCCCATAAGCTTAAATATATATATAAAGATAAACATGTGCACATCCCCATTGAATATATTCATGTGTCTATCTATCCAAAAAGAATCCATCCATTGCATTATACATTCATATTGCATGATGTACATGTTTTTAGGTTTGGGTTTACGTTTAAGTTTCAAACTTTTGGGTAAATTATATGTTTTTAAGTTTGGATTTATGTTTAAGTTTCAAACTTTTGGGTAAATTATATGTTTCTAACATCAATAATATAGCCTAAAAACATTTATTGCTTAAAATGAAGAAAAAATAATATATTATAATGTTAAGTGAAAAAAAAATTATGTTTTACATATTTATACGAGAAAAGGTTAAAAAGCACAAAAAATAAAAAAACAGGGGCCCCTACCTTGAATTTGGCCTAGTTTTTGCTCGGAAGCCCCTTTCCCGCTCTCTTAGCCCCTCAATGTGCAAATGAGGGGCTTGGTTTTTTTTTAATATTTAAAATATCATATAGACTCAGTCGAGTACCACTCGGCCCAGTCTACTAGGCCACGTAGGCACCATTCGGCGCTGCGTGATGCCTACATGTACTTGATCCAATTAGACTTGGTCGAGTCTAATTGGGTCGAGTGAATTGAGTTAGTCTAAAAAGTGACACTCAATTGTACTTTTACCAAGCTACCAAGGTATGTTGGCGCATAACAAGCTTTCCAAGTGTGCCTTGTAACGTTAGGGGTGCAGGGCTGCATCTAATGACATTGTGATTGTAACATGAATGTTTGTCACATATTTAGGATGTCGAGGGCAAAACAGGAAACATCACTATTTCTACCTAAGGCGATGTTCAAAAGCACCCTTCCTCGTCAAGGTACTTTTTGAGTATACATTTCCACCATATCAATTTTTGGGGGATCTACAAAAATGCTTTGGTGTGTACACTTCCACCCTCTCTCCTCTATTACTGCAATTACTTAGAGAACTACATACAATCCCCTTGAATTAATTATTTTCATTGAATAAGGATTTGGATCACATAATTGCTTCCATTATTCACAGGCTCTCATTTTATAACTCCAAGAAAGCAGTTTCAAATGAATGAGAAATAAGTCATATCTTGGATTGTTGAAAACTGTATGTGCAATGAATTCAAGGATTTAGTCACATAAAATGAAATCACAAGGATCTAGTTGTTGCGAGTGAGAATGGGTTATTCAAAAAGGATAGTGGAGAATGCCAACATGCATATGAGGGATGTACCTGAAGGATGTAGGCATGTCCATAAATTTATGTAGAAAGGGCTACTTTTTGTTTAAACCTTTATAATGAATTTGATAGAGTAGCGATATCAGTTTAGTCGAAAGCTATCTTATACGTCATATAGTTTCAGGATTCGTCATTTGGTTCAACCCAAGGATTTCAGCCAGCATTAATTCGTGTGGGGATCCTACTCTTCCACTTGAATACAAGGATGAAGACTTGCTCCGAAATAATTCAGGAAAATGTAAAATTGATGGATTTCGTTAAGTAAAATTAACTATGTTCTTTGGAGACACGTCCCCAAGATTTTTTGGGCCCTTACGTTACTGGTGACGTTACAAGGATGCAAAGATTCATCCTTCTAAACTACAAGATAAATGGAGAACTCTCGAGAACCTCAAGACACGTGCACACCACACACACATACACAAACATATAATACATATGTGTACATACATACATATATACACACAAAATAAAATATGTATACAATATTATAAAACTAAATATATTTATTAATATACTTTGATCAGTGCCAAATGTAAAAAAATTTGATGTGTTCAAATATATCAAGTAATATTAAAAGAAATAAAAATTTAAACACACCTTTTATATCAAGTAATATTAAAAGAAATAAAAACTTAAACACACCTTTTAATGCGATACTTTGTTAGGGGCTTATTGTCTTCAATGGCTTTGACAGAACTTGGATACCTTAAGTCTAAAAGCTTAGTGGCCTGTTCAATAATGAAAACAAACATGAATCCATTAAAAGACTCAACTGATAGATATGTACGCAAAATGTGAAAGCATATAAACAAGGCATATGAACTGTTTAACATAATGTCTGATAAAAATGTCTACTCAGTAAACAAGTCTCAGAATTTCATGAATTATTGTTCACAAAATGATGCAATAATTTATCAGCTATTACAACTGGACAAACAATGAGACAGAAATAATTCTGAAAACGTCTGACAAAAATAGCATTTCAGATGTTGTTTGCAGCAAAATGCTTTCCATCTAAATTGTATAAAAATCAAATAGAAATGTTGATAAAATGATTTACAATGAAAAAAACATCTTCATATAAACTTAATGAATTATATGGTACTTGTATCATTAAGCTTGATTTTGCCATTATTGAGATTGCACCGAAGAACAATGGTAGGCTTTATCTAAGAGTTCAAAATAAAAGAGATCATTTAAAAACAATGCAGCAGGATCGTATGCATAGTCCAGTGTTCCTGATCAATTGATAAAACTTATGATTAAAAATTAAAAAATTATAATAAAAAAAACACAATAACAAGCCTCACAAGATGCCCTAATCGTATTAACAAAACAAGAAACCTTGAATAAATTTAAGATTAATAATTTAAAAATTATAATACGAGACAAATAAGATAGCATTTATCCAACAATCCTAGGTACCCTAATACTTTTAACAAAACAAGCAACCTTTAATCCAAAAATATTTATACCTATATACTAAGGAAGATTAAGAATGATTTAGAATTTACCTCTTTTTACATTATCTTCTCCTCTCCATGGTATTCCTGGCGCATATGCATTAGAAGGTGAAAATGTATATATATTCAAGCTGCTTCTGCTTCTTCCCCTACCGTCCGCCCTCTCTCTCTTTTTCCGTCTTCGTCTAACTTTCAAACCCATTTAAATTTGTTGTTTCTGACCAAAACCCACAAAGTAAATTGCAGTCTCGGCCCGGTTATGTCAGTTGAGCTATGGACTAAAGAAGCTGAAAATTGGAATGATTTTCCAGACATTAATGGCTCCGGTGCAGTGCAGGTATGAAGAGCTTATCCTTATAACCCTACACAAATAGCTAGCCCGTATAACCCTAACCCTCAGTGGGACGTCCCAACACTGGCATATATATTTTGAATGACACATATACAATACAGAGTTAAATCTTTAGGAGATGTCCATTGTTACCTAATTCTAGGATGCATGAATGAATGAAAGATAAATTAAATAGCACACAAATCAATCACAATAGGGTGTCATGAATCTTAAGCAATTTGTAACTACTAGCTAATATATACTCTATATATATTATGCCGAGATGTATCGAGCCGTTGAATTTTTTCAACTTTAATTATCATTAAAGGTGAATGATGAAAAAAATTAAACGCCTCGATACATCTCGGCGTATTAAATATAGAGTATATATTAGCTAGTAGCAGTCGCAGTGCGCATAAAACATTGAATAAATTAATCTGATTAGGGTTCATATTGAAGGTTAAGGTTTATATTACGGTTAGGGTTAGCATTAGGGTTAGGTTTTAGTGTTAAGGTTGGGTTTACAATCAGGGTTAGGGTTTAATATCAGTGTGAGAATTATGTTAGGTTCACGATTAGAATTAGGATTAGGGTTAGGATTTAGTGTTATATTTTGAGTAGGGTTAGGATTTAGGGTTAGGATTTAGTGTTAAGATTTAGCGTTATACTTATGATTAACGTTACAATTAAGCTTAATGTTTATTTCATGATTAAATTTTATATTATGGTTAGAGTTGCGTTTAGATTTAATATTATGATTAGGGTTGGGGTTTAGTGTTAAGGATAACTTTATGGTCATCGTCAAAGTTTAATATTGGTGTGAGAATTGTGTTAGGGTTAGGGTTAGGGTTAGAATTATTAATAGACTTTGGATTTAGCGTTGGGATTCAATTTATGGGTATGGTTAAAGTTTACGGTTTGAGGTGGGATTATGATTAGGGCTAGGTTTTAGAATTATCATTTGGATTTTGGTTACTTGGATAGGGTTTTCACAATTGTTGGGGAAGAGGTTAGGGTTAGGGTTATATCTAGGATTAGGATTAAAATTATTGTAAGGGTTAGATTTAGCATTCAAGGTTAAGGTTTATATCGTGGTTATGGTTTATATTATGGTTAAAGTTTATATTATGGTTATGGTGAAAATCAGGGTTAGGATTTAGTTTAGATTTATTATTATGATTAGGGTTAGGGTTAGAGTTAGGATTATAGTTATGATGTAAACATGTACCATTATCCTAATCATAGGTATAACGCTAAATACTTAATGCTAAACCCTAACCCTAATCATATAATCATAATACTAACAATACATAAATTGATGCCATAACTCCAATCTTAACCCCAATCTTAAATGTTAAACCATAATCCTTATTGCTCAACTATAATCCTAAATTATAAACCCTAATTGTAACCTTAATCCTAAATATAATAAGATTAGGCAAAGTATATGTTGAGTATGTTAATAACACTAATTCATACTCTATGGTAAGGGTTTTAGAGTTCAGGTGAGGGTTTACATCATGGTTAGGGTTTGGGTTAGTGATAAAGTTAGGTTTAGCATCATTCTTAGGTTAGAGAAATAATTAGGGTTATGGTTTACTGTTAGGGTTAAAGTTTAGGTTATGGATACAGTGGGGATTAGGATTAGGGTTTAGGGTTGAGGTTATGGTTATGGTTTACATCATGGTTAAGGTTTAGGTTAGTTGTATTGTTAAGTTAGCATTTAGAATTAGGGTTTAGGGTTTAGGGTTTAGCATTTACAATTAGGGCTTTGCATTTAAGATTGTGGTCTTGGTTAGGATTTAGGATTTTGGGTTATGCAATTAGGATTAGGGTTTAGTAACAAGATTAGGATTGGGGTTAAGCATTTATGAATAGAGTAACATTTAGGATTTAGGGTTATAGTTATGGTTAGGATCAGGGTTTATCATTAAATATTAGGTTTTATCATTTATATTAGGGTTTAGCATTTATGATAGGGTTTAGCATTTTGGATTATGGTTTAGGTCTATTCTTTAACAATTAGGATTACAATTAGTGTTTAGTATTTAGCAATATGGGTTAGCATTAAGGATTAGGATTTAACATTTATTATTAGGGCTAGGGTTTAGGATTATGGTTAATATTTTAGTAATGAGTAGGTTAATATTGTAGTATTGTAAATGCTAAGCCATAATCCATATTGCAACTATAAAATCTAAACCCTAATCCTAAATGCTAAACTCTAATTTTAAATTATAGCCCTAATACAAACCCTAACCCTAAGCATAACACTAATAATTACATAAACACATACCCTAACCCTAATCCTTATCATAACCCTTAATTCTAAATGCTAAATAATAATACTAAATGCTAAAGTGAAATCTAAAATACTAAACCCTAAATCCTAACCTAAACCTTAATTAGAAATATTAAACTCTAATTATAAATACTAAACCCTATTGTAAATGCTAAACCATGATCCTAACCCTAATTGTAAATGCTAAGCCATAATCCTAACTGTAACTATAAAATCTAGACCCTAAACCTAAATGCTAAACTCTAATTTTAAATTTTGGCCCTAATACAAACCCTAACCCTAAGCATAATACTAACCATAATAATAACCATGATGTAAAGTAAACCTAATCCTAACCATAACCCTAAATCCTAAATGTTGAATCCTAATCCTTAATGCTAACCCATATTCCTAAATAGTAAACCGTAATGCTAATTGTTAAAAACTAATCCTAAGTGCTAAACTCTAATCTTAAATGATCATCCCTAAATCCTAAATCTTAATCGAAACTATAATTACAAATGTTAAACCCTATGATTGTAAATCTTGAACCCTAATCTTCAATGACAAACCGTAATCCTAAATGCACAACCCTAAATCTTGAATCCTTACTTAAACCACAATCTTAAATACTAAACCCTAATTATAAATGCTATGCCACAATACTAATTATAACTATAAATGATAAATCCTAATCGTAAATCCTAGTCCTAATACAAATCCTAACCCTAACCATAATACTAATAATGATGTAAATGGATATCCTAACCCTAAAAACTAATCCTAAGTGCTAAACTCTAATCTTAAATGATCATCCCTAAATCCTAAATCTTAATCTAAACCATAATCCCAAATGTTGAACCCTGTGATCATAATATTGAGCCCTAATCTTAAATGATAAACCCTAATCCTAAATGCGCAACCCTAAATCCTAAATCCTTACTTAAATCACAATCTTAAATGCTAAACCCTAATTGTAAATGCTAAGCCACAATACTAATTATAACTATAAATGATAAATCCTAATCCTAAATCCTAGCCCTAATACAAATCCTAACCCTAACCATAATACTAATAATGATGTAAATGGATATGCTAACCCTAACCATAATCATAATCCTTAATCCTAAATTCTAAACCTTGACCCTAAATGCTAAACCTTAAGTGATAAATAATAATTCGAAATGTTAAACTTAAATCAAGGTTTAACATTTAAGATTAGGGTTTAGCATTTAGAATTAGGATTAGAGTTTAGCATTTAGGATGAGGGTTTAGCATTTACAATTAGGGTTAGGATTATGGTTTAGCATTTACAATAGGGTTTAGTATTTATAATTTGAGTTTAATATTTATAATTAAGGTTTAGGTTAGGATTTAGGGTTTAGTATTTTAGATTTCACTTTAGCATTTAGTATTATTGTTTAGCATTTAAAATAAGGGTTTAGCATTTAGGATTAAGTGTTATTATCAGGATTAGGGTTGGGGTATTTGTTTATATAATTATTAGTGTTATGCTAAGGGTTAGGGTTTGTATTAGGGCTAGAATTTAAAATTAGAGTTTAGCATGTAGCATTTAAACTCTATATTAGCTAGATATTTAAATGCTAGACTCTAAATTTAAAATCTAAACTCTATATTTACGATAAATTTAAAATCTAAGTATTAATAGATTCTAATGTGTAGGTCTTATTAAAAGATAGAGTATTCTTTTAATTTTAGAATTGAAAATATATAGCAATTAATCTAGATATCTAAGCAAAATTACTATCTTATTCTATTTTCGCCTTTTGCATGCAAACCAATTCAGATTGTAATCAATTTCATTCCTATTCAAAATAGAATAGAAATGTTTCTTAACTATCTAAAAAAATATAGAAAGATTCTATTAAAATTTGAAAGTAGACATCATTGAAAAATTTATTTTCTATTTTCCCTTTACATGCAAATCAATTTAAATTATAATTAAAGAAAATTCTTTTATTTTTATTTTAAATGAATCAAAAATTAATTTCATAGAAAATTTAATTTACTATTAGAAAATTACACTAATTTCTTTTTTTGAATTTTAAAATGAATCATCAACAAATTTTAATATAAATTTAAAATCTAAGTATTTATAGATTCTAGATAATTAAATGTGCAGGCCTTATTATTATTATTTTTTTATCGATAAAAGGTCGAGGCCTGAGATTTTAATTATTATTTAAAGTAAAAATTTTACGTGCAAACCCCATTCAGTGCAGGTGCTGGTAGGAAAGAGTGGGGTCGAGAAAACCTCCAGCCATGCCTGGAACTATATGTCTAGTTACTAATACATATTTCAGTGGGCATACCCATGACTCGACAGATATCGAGATTTATCAATATTAGATGAGTCATTGTTTATTTACAATTACAAAGCAATCAAAATGATTTGTCAAAAACAATTTGATTATTATTCTCATTGTCCCTAATCATTAATGGACCTCCAATAGAATTCTCTAAATGGCGCCAACCAGTTGCAAGATTCTTCCAATACTCCTGCATCTGAAAAGAAAGACAAACATCTTCCATCCCACCTAGTTAATGATCAAGAAGATATTTGAATGAAACTTAATAAATTAGAAATCTTACCCTTTACCTTATTACCTTACCTCAGATGGTAGGCATTTTGATACCTGTAAGAGAATATAGGAGTACCATCTATGTGTACTTAAAAGAAACCTTCAAACAGGTGTTAGAAAGCCAAAATAAGAGACATGTATTCTGGTTATGAAGATTTATGAGTTCTAGAGGTATAGAAATTGGCATACTATTCCTATTAGAGGTGATTAGATTTGCAAATCATTCTATACTACTAATTATAAGTAAAATTAGCATATTGTCTTATAAGCAGGACTTATATATTTGTTGACTTATTGTAGCATCCTTTGTAACGACAACTATCATTCTTTAATAAAGAAATTCTTCAAAAAATTCAAAGTCTAATACTAACATATAGAGGTTCATAAGAAACATATCCTCTTAGGGGTTAATCTGGTAACCTTATTTGCTAATGATTAGACAATTGAGTGTTGGATCAGCTTTCAAATTACTATATTAGCATACTCAATAAATGTTGAAACTCAAATAAGAGGCCAAAGCTTATATGATTTCATCCCCTTTTCATTTTGACTTCTATTAAGATATATCCAAATGAAAAGGGACTGTAAGCATATACAATTTTTAGATATAGTAAGAGGGAACAATGGATATCTCTCTTACCCTATGTCTAAAAGCTAACCAGCATTAATATCTTTATTTGATTCATACTATCATTACTTAATTACTAATCTTTTTCAATTAAGTCTACACTTTTTTGCACAAAAATTAGATGTTTTTAAATCATCCAAGGACACAATTCTAATACTTTATCTAGAAGGGAAGCTAGTCAACATAGACTAACAAGCATTAATTTGTCAGTACTGTCTATTGTCTTAAAATGTTCTCTAGAGATATCTTGATGCCAATTTCATTAAGCTTTCAGAAAGAAGTATTGTCGTCACTAGATCCATCAATTAGTTGTCTTTGAAAAACCAAATGGAAACTTCATACCTCATATTCAAAGGGCTAATACTGTAAAAAGGATCTCTGCTACGTAAGAGACAATTAAAATTTGTTTAATTGAAGCTCAGCTTAAATATATATTCTTCACCTCAATCTATAGAAGCATTCAGATTATGAATCTGATCCGTTATGAAAATTTCTAAACAAAATCTAAGTATCAGAGTTACAAAGAAAAGCTTACCTATAAAAATCTAAATATAGTAAAAGGGTTCAAAGTATATCCCTTTTGACCTATATTTAGACCATTCCAATATTGCAATGCCTGAACTGAGTTCCGATATTATAATCATCAATGTAATACCAACCAATTTGTAAGGCAAAATTTAACAAATGAAAAGTAGTTGAAATAAGAGAAACACCAGAAGCATTGAAGGTCTAGAGGTATTCCTTTAACCATATCTCTTGTAAGTCATTAGTGCCACAGTTTAAAGGAATTTTGGATTCTGTATTCCTATTTTTTCATTTGTTAACTGAGTTAGTAGTTTGGGCCAAAAAAGTCAATAATTATGAGACCAGCTTTAGACAGCCAATATTTAATTCCACAATCATAAGAATAGCCTTCAAACCACTATCTTAACCCAAACCTTTGTACAATGTTTATTGTATCTGGCCTTACTTCAGTCCTAATAGATTTACAAATAGGTGTATTATTCTCGAGAGAAGTTTGTATGTATGCGATCTAAATGAAAGTTCTGAAAGTTCAACCTTAACCAATAAACTTCAGAGAAATTCTTAAAGTTCAGCCAACACCAATTTTAGGTTGAGAATTAAAACTTTAACCTTAGGGTACATGAAAAAAGTTGGGTGCCAATTTCACGGAAGTCTGCGACTTGGAAAAATGCGCCGCTAGAAACGGGCATCCATTTCTTGTCAAATCAGTTGCCCGTTTTGGTTCGGCACTCCGATCTTTAATAAAATGGGTGCCCGTTTCGGTTCGGTCAACCGAGCCAAAATGGGCACCCGATTTGACAAAAAACGGGTGCCCATTTTTGAAAAGTATTTATTTATTTTTTACTACGTTTCCTGTCATTTTCTAGCGACAGGAGAACGGGATCTACGATTTTTCAACATCGCCTGCCCGATTGTTAGACACCTGCCGACCCCACAAACACATTTTTTTGAGTTCCAGGTACGTATTTATCATTTTTACTTGTTTTATTTTATTTTTCATGTTCATTTTCAGTAGTAAAACATTAAATTTTAGTTTTAAATAGCTATTTAAGAATTTTTTTTAAAAATGAATGTATTTTCTTAGATTATGAAATGTATGTTTTTATTTGTTATTCGATTTGTTTAGAAATAATGTGCAATTGAAAACAATTTAACCTAAAATGTAAGAAAGCAGAAAACAAAAACCTGAACAGTAGAAAACTGAAAACAAAAACTTAAAATGGAGAAAATTGAAAATGAAAACCTAAAACATGGAAAACCAAAAATGAAAACTTAAAACGTGGAAAACCAAAAATGAAACTGAAAAAGAAAACCTAAAATGTAGAAAACTGAAAACAAAAACTAAAAATGAAACTGAAAACAAAAACTTAAAATGAAACAGAAAATGAAAACCTAAAACGAAATTGAAAACGAAAACCTAAAACATAGAAAACTGAAAATGAAAACTTAAAATTGGCACCCAACTTCTTGCAGCCACCCCTTATCATTTCAACTATTTATTGTGCTTACCAACATTATTTAAACTGGAAGTCAGATTTTCACCTTCATTAAATTTTATTTAAGAGATAGTTGAGGAGAAAGCCGCCATTCTCAGGGCATAATCATAGCAGCATATTACTAAGCTTCACTTATGTC
Source organism: Chamaecyparis obtusa (assembly GCA_027943335.1). Classification (NCBI taxonomy): domain Eukaryota; kingdom Viridiplantae; phylum Streptophyta; class Pinopsida; order Cupressales; family Cupressaceae; genus Chamaecyparis; species Chamaecyparis obtusa. Next base: position 503,940 of record BSBK01000480.1, read on the forward strand.
AAAGAGATGAAATATTCATCATGGCTTTAATCTCTATCAATTGTTAAAAATTCAGTAGCCAGATATCATGCTCCTACATTAAGGTAAATATTGCTACAAATTTATGATAAAAACTCTTCCTTATTTACGATAACCATAGTAAGTAGTTCATATTCCATGTCAAAAAAGCATACTTCCTACTCTATATGCAGGAGATTTAAAGTTAAAATATGCCAGTTACTACCCATATAATTGATAAAAATATTCAGAAACCTAGAATTTTAATATTGGTACCATACTATTGCCATAAGTTCAAAACCTAAATAAAAGTAAATAATATTTTAAGAGTAAGTTCCATTAAGCATCCATACTTAGACTATTAGAGAAGACCCTCAAAAATTTAATATTTGAGCTATTAAGCTAATATGAATACTATCCCTTACTATTTTGAATTCTAAGAACTTTCAAAATAGGAAGGGAGAGTATGCATATTCTTCAATATAAAAAGAGGAAACCTGATTATCCCTCTTAATTTATATCTAATATAGAAGTATATATAAGGAATAAAACTGATTGTAAAATAATGTTGCTGCTAAGCCTTTGAAACCTTCCTTCTAGATTGGGTGTTTATCCAATTCCCTTGTGTCTTGGCATTTAATTTCCACAACATGAGGGGAGGAGATACAAATTCCCAGATATAATACTGAGTATAATTATTCCTCATCACTTATATCATTCTGATAAGTAGTTTACACCAGGCTGAAAACATCAATATATTTAGCTAGCAACTGCTGCGTCAGATTATTCTATATTAAAACCGTCCTTCTGGTTGATGGGGCATCTAATGTGATCTAAATTCCATCTAGTGGGAAAAAACAAGATATCCAGCTTTCCTTATTTATAATTAGCTAGATTTACTTCTTGTAATTAACATATTTCTAAATTTATATGTAGGAAGATCATACCATAGAGAGGGAATCAGATTAAGATCAATCAGAATGAGTATGAAGAGACATTAATTTAATACCTAACCAAGCTATCTTTGGTGGTTTCTATTATTGGTGATAGTTTGAATGAGAGATGCCCAAACTTATAAGTGATGGCAAGAGAAAGTTATCCCATCTGCACCTTTATTTGCTAGGAGGTCTACCTCTGTATTCCCTTCCCTATATATATGCTTTACCTCTGTGAATGTAAATTTATCTACCAGTTCTAAAATTTCTTCCAATTTAGAAGAGAGTTTCCAATTAGGGGTTCTCCTTGTTCTAATGGCATTTATAATTATTTGAGAATCACCTTCTATTTCAAGATGTGAGAGCCTAAGTTGCTTGCATAGTTTAAGGCCTACTAGAACTGCCTCACATTCAACAAGGTTATTGGTTGTAGGAGGGATGGCCATAGCAAACTTTTCTATGGCTACACCCTTATCATCATGGATGATTCCACCAGCACCTGCTACGCTAGGATTACCTCTAGAAGCCCCATCGAAGTTGAGCTTGAACCATCCTGCTTTGGGGAGATTCCATTTGTGAGTGTTTCTATCTTTTTTATACTTCTTCCCCCCTTTGCCATATAGGGGAGGGATATCTAAATTAGGCCACAACCTTCTAAGGTTGTTGTCACATTGTCTGAATGAATTTTCAAAGCTATGTACATTCCTTAGTCTATTGTTTATAATCTCAATAATTGATGTTTCTATTTTGTTAGTTATAGTTCTTATACTAAATTTATTATTAGTGAAGATCCTTCTGTTGCACTCTTTCCAAATCTCCCAAACCACTATAGATGGGGCTATAACCCAAATATCCTTAAATAGACTATCCTTGTTAGGATAGGGCTAGGCTTTGAGGAAATCCAAAAGATCTTTTGGTTTAGCCGAGGACCAATTCATGCATTTGCTTAACTAGTTCCAGCATTCTTGGGCCACATCACAGTTTAGGAATAAGTGGTTAACATCTTCCTCTTGGCTTTCACACATGGGACACCTTGACGAACCTTCAAAACCTAGTTTTTTAATTCTGTCAGAAGTAAGAATTCTTTTTTGGAGAGCCGCCCAAAGAAAGTGCCCTGCTTTAGGAAGACAAACCTTATTCCAGCAAATGTTTAAGGGGATATCTAAAGAGTCCATTTTCTAATTTTCAAAAATAGTTTTGTAACCATCTTTAACTTTGTAATTGCCATCTTTACATCCTACCCATATAAGGAAATCTGCTCTGCTTCTAATAGATACTACTCGAAGATCAAGGACCTTGCAAAATTTGATAAGTTGCTCTAAGTCTACTAATGTGTCACTAGGAAATTTCTAGATAGAGTTCGCTCCTAAGTGAGCGTAGTCCTTGATGTAGATACCTTTGTTAGATTTACAACAAGCAATGAATTCTTGAGAAAAACCCTCCTTAATTAAAGGAGGGTACCCTCCCCAAGAATCTTCCCAAAATAAAACCTTATTGCCTGACCTCACATCCCACATGAGGAGGTTATTAATAATGTTTCTAGAGTCCTTAATAAAATTCCAGATGCGAGACCCTTTCGTATGGAACCGAGCTCTAAATATATTAATAGGGTCTGCATTAGGAATATATTTGTTGAGAAGAACCTTAGCCCATTTTCTATCGAGGTTTTTATAAATATTCCAAACTAATTTGGCACCTAAGGCTGAGTTCTGCCAAAGAAGATTTTTAATGCCTAGACCACCTTGAGAAATGGGTTTACATAGATTATCCCATTTGATTAAAGCTATTTTCTTATCTTCTGAAGTCCCTTGCCAATAGAAATCTCAAAGTATCTTATCCAAATTTGTTTTAACATTGAGAGGTAATGGGAGAAGGGACATTTGATAAGTAGGTATGGCTGAAAGGATTGACTTAATCATAGTTGCTCATCCGCTTTGGTAAGCCATTTCCCTTTCCAACTACCTTTTTTATTTTGAATTTTTGATGTCACTGATTCCCATAATTTTGAACTTTGAGTTCCCATATCCAGGGGGATCCCTAAATATTTACAAGGAAACTTCCTTATTTTGTACCCTAAGGTATCACAAATTTTCTTCGACGTAGATTCGGAAGTATTGATAAAAAAGACTTCTGATTTACTTGGATTGACCTTTTGACCAGATGCCTTTGAATATACTTCAAGAGCATCTTTAAAGGCATTGGCTTCTTTTAGATTACTAGCTCCTGGTAGAATTGTGTCATCTGCAAATTGTTGATGAGTGATATTAGGAATATTCTTAGTAATTCTGGCTCCTGAAATTTTCCCTTCTAATCTGGCCTAAGAAAAAGATCTACCCAGGGCTTCAGCCATAATTACATACAGGAAGGGGGATAAAGGATCACCTTGCCTAATACCCCTAGAAATTTCAAAAAAACCTTCAGGGGAACCATTAATTAAGAGAGAGATCTTAGGGGTAGAAATGTAGCTAAAAATTAGATTTATCCATTGTTTAGAGAAACCAAAGGCTTCTAGGCATTTACATAGGAATCTCCAGTCCACTTTGTCATATGCTTTCTGGATGTCAATTTTAATGAGCATGCATGATTCTTTATTGTATTGCACTGTATGAATAATTTCTTGAGCTATTATGATGCCATCAAGGATAGAGCGGTTAGGAACAAACCCTGTCTATTCCTCCGAGATAATTGTAGGAAGAAAAGTTTTTAGTCTATTGGCTAGACATTTGGATAAGATTTTATAGATTGTGTTAAACAGAGATATTGGTCGGAAGTCTCCTGGATCTTGATAGTCATGTTTCTGAGGGATCAGTGAAAAAAATGTGTTGTCAATTTTCGTTAGCAGAGATCCTGAATTCCTAGTAGCTTCTACAGCATTCCAAATTTCCTTGCCAAGAAAATGCCAGCATCTTTGGAAGAAACCAGCTTGAAAGCCATCTGGCCCTAAAGCTTTCTCAGGATGGAGTTGGAATAATGCTGATTTAACTTCTTCTAAGGATAATTTGCTATTTAGCCATTTATTATCTTCTTCTGAAATAAGATTAGGGATCGAAGGTAAAATCTGATTTTGCTCTTTTAAGTCAGAAGAATCATAGTTGTTCAAGAGTTCCTGATAATAATTGACTAAGTGATCTGCTATTTGTCTTGGATCCTCTAATAACTCCCCATTTTGCCTTTTGAGTTTTGATATTCTATTAATAATTCTATTATTGTTAGTACTATTATGAAAAAAAAATTATTATTATCACCTTCTTTGAGCCATGTTTCTCTGGAATTTTGTTTCCAGAAGATTTCTTCCTTGTGTAATATTTCTGCATGTTTTACCATTAATTATTTTTCTTTATTATATGATGCTTCATTCATACCTTGTTGTAGGACTACCTCATTTAATTCACTAATTTCTGACTCAATCTTAATTTTTTGTTTGAATATATTATTAAATTTTTCTTTATTCCAATCCAGGATCCTATGTTTTAGAATTTTTAGCTTGTTTACTATACAATACATTTTGGAGCCAAATACCTTAATCTGGTTCCACCAACTTTCCAAATACTACATAAAGTTCTTGTCTTGGAACCACATGAACTCAAATTTAAACGGATTTCTTAGTGGTTTAAAGTTTTCAGAGATATTTAATCTTACTGGGAAATGATCAGATCCTAAATTGGTGAGAATCTCCGTACTAATATTGAAGTTAAAATTACCCAAATCTCCTTTAATTAGGAACCTATCTAACCTTTCTGCAATCTGACTAAAACCTGATCTACAATTATTCCATGTATACTTCCCATTATCTGTAGGAATATCTTTTAGGTTATTCTCGTTCACCCAGAGGCTAAAGTCCATTTGTACCTGTGATACATATCTTGACCCTCCAACCTTTTCATTGATGTCTAAGATTGCATTAAAGTCTCCTCCTATTATATGTATATTAGAATTATTGTTGTTAATATGTAGTTTAAGGTCCTGCCATAGACTCTTTTTATCCAAATTCGTGATTGGACCATATACATTGATGAGATTGAATTTTAAATTAGTTCTGAGACTAACTACTGATACTGATATCCAGTTATTGTGTTTAATGAAATTTTCTAAACTAACTTTCCTAGGGTCCCAGATTGTAGCAAGCCCACCAAAGGCCCCTTCAGAAAAGGAAAATTCTGACTTCCATATACCTATTCTACGACTGAGTTTGAGACTTTCTTCTTGGTTTAATTTGGTTTCTTGTATTAATATTATATCAGACTCAAATATTTTTAAATACCTTTTAAATAAGGTTTGTTTGTTAGGGGCATTGAGACCCCTAACATTCCATGTAGTTACTTTCATTGGCCCTTGGGAAGGCTCTTCCCCTTCCCAACATTTAGGATATTGAAAAGGTTTAATTGGTTTGTTGCTTGTGCATCCATAGTTCTTAATACACATATAGACTTCCTGCCTCTTTTTTTCGTAGATTTTAGAGTAACTGGAAATGTTAGCCCTTCTATGTTTACTGCTATACCAAGTTGTCTATCAACATTAGAGATTCCTTCTAGACATTTTTTTATGTCTTCATCATTCTGTGTTAACATATTATTCATATTTACTTCCTTATCATATAGGGAATCTTCAAGGTCTATAAAATTCGTGCCCAAATCTCCTATGTTATCTAATTGAGATAAGCCTATAGTTTTATTAATTTCTTCTCCTTCATTTATCTGTTCATAATTCTTTGCCTTAATCTAATGTGCAGTCCTTATTAAAAGATAGAGTATTCTTTTAATTTTAGAATTGAAAATATATAGAAATTAATCTAGATATCCAAGCAAAATTACCATCCTATTCTATTTTCCCTTTTTGCATGCAAATCAATTCAGATTGTAATTAAAGAAAATTCTATTTTTTAAATGAATCAACAATTAGTTAAACCTAACATGAATAAAATCTTTCTAAATTTTTTAGCAACATTTCTATTATATTATTTTTTATTTTTACATGCAAATCATTTAAAATATTAAAATTAAAGTAAATTCTACTTTTTCAAATCTTAAATGAATCATAAAGAAATTTTAAATAAATTTAAAACTAAAATGTACATTTTAATAAAATCTTTCTATATTTTTTTAGATAGTTAAGAAATATTTCTATTATATTTTTCATGCAAATCATTTAAAACTATTTATTTAAATTATATTTTTTTAAATAAAATAGAAATTAATTTTAGAATAAAGTAATTTTATAATTAACTTTTGATATTTTCGGTATAGTAATGATACATTGCCAACATTAATTTTCTTTTTTAATGATAATAGAGTATGCTACAGAGTCCAGACATTTAAATTTAAAAATAGTTATCAAAATTTATTTAAATTGAATGATTAATCATTTTACCCATCTCGGCATACCAAGTAGATTCACGCAGTCACCATTTTCTGGGATGAAAATTACAAGATTGTTATATCTTTCTTTGATGTATGTCACAATTTTCTACATGCCATAGAATAGAAAATAGATCCCTCCATGCCCATTTGCAATTCCATTGAATTCCAAAGTGGCAATCACTATACATGACTATGAAATAAAGATAAAATAAATAGATGAACACAATACATACGGGCTTGCCTATAGGCACACCATCCCTCTCAATAGCAAGAAACTCAATGTTGAATAAGAATCGTCATCAGCAAAAGTTTTCTATTAAAATTAATTTCTATGATATACAAGTTGCCTTATGAGTGATAAAGACTATTGCATCTGAATTGTATAATAATATTGCATGCCAACTGTATATAGACTATTGTATGTGAACTGTATTGCATCTGAACTGTAACTTGGCATATGATGTGTAATGGTTATTGCCGATAAAATCATAAGAACCCTTTACTTTATATCATCTCTCCGGGAAAGTAGGCAGGTGCTGCCCCATTATTTCGCCCATCTCAGTAGCAAAAACCAGTAGAAAAAACAAAATTGACCTATGGTTATAATCCCCATTAATAATTCGGTCCAAAAACCAGTAGAAAAAATCCTGTGTATGGATGCAAAACTCAACACAGCCCTGGATACTATTTTCCATGTCAATACAGTTCATTAAAACAATGCAACTTTATACTGGACAGGGAACAATGTAATTGAATTTAAAGATGGTTGAAATTTAAGGACGCCATTTTTCTTACTAGGCCATGTCCAATACCAACAGTCTCTCCAAAGAATCCATCATCCAGATCTTAGAAGACGATGTTCAAAACATACAATATATTGTAATATATACAATATACAATCAGCGATGAAAGAAAGTGGAATCGGAACCACCGTTTGTTTGTAACGGATGCAGTGAACTCTTTGTGCGCAATAAAATGTAATTTCTGTCAATTTAGCTTATTCCTTATTAAGACGATTTTTATATGCAACTAACAATGCATTTAGTGGTCCCTCCATTTTTAAGAATTGTCCAGTTGGCAGCGGTGCTTTTTTACATATCTTTCAAGCTAGCACTGGAATATCAAAGGTTTCTTTTTTCTTACACCGTTACATTCGCTGATCTCTTATAGGTGTGGGTCTGCTGCCATTGTAAGTTTATGCCTCTCGGCGTAACTAGCTAATATATACTATATATATAATACGCCGAGATGTATCGAGGTGTTGAATTTTTTAAACTTTAATTATCATTAAAGGTGAATGATGAAAAAATTAAATGCCTCAATACATCTTGGTGTATTATATATAGAGTATATATTAGCTAGTAGCAGTCGCAGGGTGCATAAAACATTGAATAAATTAATCTGATTAGGGTTCATATTGAAGGTTAAGGTTTATATTACGGTTAGGGTTAGCATTAGGGTTAGGTTTTAGTGTTAAGGTTGGGTTTACAATCAGGGTTAGGGTTTAATATCAGTGTGAGAATTATGTTAGGTTCACGATTAGACTTAGTATTAGGGTTAGGATTTAGTGTTATATTTTGAGTAGGGTTAGGATTTAGTGTTAAGATTTAGCGTTATACTTATGATTAACGTTACAATTAAGCTTAATGTTTATTTCATGGTTAAATTTTATATTATGGTTAGAGTTGGGTTTAGATTTAATATTATGATTAGGGTTAGGGTTTAGTGTTAAGGATAACTTTATGGTCATGGACAAAGTTTAATATTGGTGTGAGAATTGTGTTAGGGTTAGGAATAGAATTAGGGTTAGGGTTAGGGTTAGAATTATTAATAGACTTTGGATTTAGGGTTGGGATTAGATTTATGGGTATGGTTAAAGTTTATGGTTTGAGGTGGGATTATGATTAGGGCTAGGTTTTAGAATTATCATTTGGATTTTGGTTACTTGGATAGGGTTTTCACAATTGTTGGGGAAGAGGTTAGGGTTAGGGTTATATCTAGGATTAGGATTAAAATTATTGTAAGGGTTAGATTTAGCATTCAAGGTTAAGGTTTATATCATGGTTATGGTTTATATTATGGTTAAAGTTTATATTATGGTTATGGTGAAAATCAAGGTTAGGATTTAGTTTAGATTTATTATTATGATAAGGGTTAGGGTTAGAGTTAGGATTATAGTTATGATGCGAACATGTACCATTATCCTAATCATAGGTATAACGCTAAATACATAATGCTAAACCCTAACCCTAATCATATAATCATAATACTAACAATACATAAATTGATGCCATAACTCCAATCTTAACCCCAATCTTAAATGTTAAACCATAATCCTTATTGCTCAACTATAATCCTAAATTATAAACCCTAATTGTAACCTTAATCCTAAATACAATAAGATTAGACAGAGTATATGTTGAGTATGTTAATAACACTAATTCATACTCTATGGTAAGGGTTTAGAGTTCAGGTGAGGGTTTACATCATGGTTAGGGTTTGGGTTAGTGATAAAGTTAGGTTTAGCATCATTCTTAGGTTAGAGAAATAATTAGGGTTATGGTTTACTGTTAGGGTTAAGGTTTAGGTTATGGATACAGTGGGGATTAGGATTAGGGTTTAGGGTTGAGGTTATGGTTATGGTTATGGTTTACATCATGGTTAAGGTTTAGGTTAGTTGTATAGCTAAGTTAGCATTTAGGATTAGGGTTTAGGGTTTAGGGTTTAGCATTTACAATTAGGGCTTTACATTTAAGATTGTGGTCTTGGTTAGGATTTAGGATTTTGGGTTATGCATTTAGGATTAGGGTTTAGTAACAAGATTAGGATTGGGGTTAAGCATTTATGAATAGAGTAAAATTTAGGATTTAGGGTTATAGTTATGGTTAGGATCAGGGTTTATCATTAAATATTAGGTTTTATCATTTATATTAGGGTTTATCATTTATGATAGGATTTAGCATTTTGGATTATGGTTTAGGACTGTTCTTTAACAATTAGGATTACAATTAGTGTTTAGTATTTAGGAATATGGGTTAGCATTAAGGATTAGGATTTAACATTTATTATTAGGGCTAGGGTTTAGGATTATGGTTAATATTTTAGTAATGAGTAGGTTAATATTGTAGTATTGTAAATGCTAAGCCATAATCCATACTACAACTATAAAATCTAAACCCTAATCCTAAATGCTAAACTCTAATTTTAAATTATAGCCCTAACACAAACCCTAACCCTAAGCATAACACTAATAATTACATAAACACATACCCTAACCCTAATCCTTATCATAACCCTTAATTCTAAATGCTAAACCCTTATTCTAAATGCTAAATAATAATACTAAATGCTAAAGTGAAATCTAAAATACTAAACCCTAAATCCTAACCTAAACCTTAATTAGAAATATTAAACTCTAATTATAAATACTAAACCCTATTGTAAATGCTAAACCATGATCCTATTCTGATTGTAAATGCTAAGCCATAATCCTAACTGTAACTATAAAATCTAGACCCTAAACCTAAATGTTAAACTCTAATTTTAAATTTTGGCCCTAATACAAACCCTAACCCTAAGCATAATAATAACCATAATAATAACCATGATGTAAAGTAACCCTAATCCTAACCACAACCCTAAATCCTAAATGCTGAATCCTAATCCTTAATGCTAACCCATATTCCTAAATAGTAAACCGTAATGCTAATTGTTAAAAACTAATCCTAAGTGCTAAACTCTAATCTTAAACGATCATCCCTAAATCCTAAATCTTAATCTAAACTATAATCACAAATGTTAAACCCTATGATCGCAAATGTTGAACCCTAATCTTCAATGATAAACCGTAATCCTAAATGCACAATCCTAAATCCTGAATCCTTACTTAAACCACAATCTTAAATACTAAACCCTAATTATAAATGCTATGCCACAATACTAATTATAACTATAAATGATAAATCCTAATCGTAAATCCTAGTCCTAATACAAATCCTAACCCTAACCATAATACTAATAATGATGTAAATGGATATCCTAACCCTAAAAACTAATCCTAAGTGCTAAACTCTAATCTTAAATGATCATCCCTAAATCCTAAATCTTAATCTAAACCATAATCCCAAATGTTAAACCCTGTGATCATAAATATTGAGCCCTAATCTTAAATGATAAACCCTAATCCTAAATGCACAACCCTAAATCCTAAATCCTTACTTAAATCACAATCTTAAATGCTAAACCCTAATTGTAAATGCTAAGCCACAATACTAATTGTAACTATAAATGATAAATCCTAATCCTAAATCCTAGCCCTAATACAAATCCTAACCCTAACCATAATACTAATAATGATGTAAATGGATATGCTAACCCTAACCATAATCATAATCCTTAATCCTAAATTCTAAACCTTGACCCTAAATGCTAAACCTTAAGTGATAAATAATAATTTGAAATGTTAAACTTAAATCAAGGTTTAACATTTAAGATTAGGGTTTAGCATTTAGAATTAGGATTAGAGTTTAGCATTTAGGATGAGGGTTTAGCATTTATAATTAGGGTTAGGATTATGGTTTAGCATTTACAATAGGGTTTAGTATTTATAATTTGAGTTTAATATTTATAATTAAGGTTTAGGTTAGGATTTAGGGTTTAGTATTTTAGATTTCACTTTAGCATTTAGTATTATTGTTTAGCATTTAAAATAAGGGTTTAGCATTTAGGATTAAGTGTTATTATCAAGATTAGGGTTGGGGTATTTGTTTATATAATTATTAGTGTTATGCTAAGGGTTAGGGTTTGTATTAGGGCTAGAATTTAAAATTAGAGTTTAGCATGTAGCATTTAAACTCTATATTAGCTAGATATTTAAATGCTAGACTCTAAATTTAAAATCTAAACTCTATATTTACGATAAATTTAAAATCTAAGTATTAATAGATTCTAATGTGTAGGTCTTATTAAAAGATAGAGTATTCTTTTAATTTTAGAATTGAAAATATATAGCAATTAATCTAGATATCTAAGCAAAATTACTATCTTATTCTATTTTCCCCTTTTGCATGCAAATCAATTCAGATTGTAATCAATTTCATTCCTATTCAAAATAGAATAGAAATGTTTCTTAACTATCTAAAAAAATATAGAAAGATTCTATTAAAATTTGAAAGTAGACATCATTGAAAATTTTATTTTCTATTTTCCCTTTACATGCAAATCAATTTAAATTATAATTAAAGAAAATTCTTTTATTTTTATTTTAAATGAATCAAAAATTAATTTCATAGCAAATTTAATTTACTATTAGAAAATTACACTAATTTCTTTTTTTGAATTTTAAAATGAATCATCAACAAATTTTAATATAAATTTAAAATCTAAGTATTTATAGATTCTAGATATTTAAATGTGCAGGTCTTATTAAAAGATAGAGTATTCTTTTAATTTTAGAATTGAAAATATATAGAAATTAATCTAGATATCCAAGCAAAATTACCATCCTATTCTATTTTCCCTTTTTGCATGCAAATCAATTCAGATTGTAATTAAAGAAAATTCTATTTTTTAAATGAATCAACAATTAGTTAAACCTAACATGAATAGAACCTTTCTAAATTTTTTAGCAACATTTCTATTAAATTATTTTTTATTTTTACATGCAAATGATTTAAAATATTAAAATTAAAGTAAATTCTATTTTTTCAAATTTTAAATGAATCATAAAGAGATTTTAAATAAATTTAAAACTAAAATGTACATTTTTGAAAATAATGATTATTTAGATCTTGTAAGTCACTATGTTTTGCTTTAGTTAAAGGATATTGATTATCGGCGAACTACGAACTGCGAAGCGAACTGCGAATTTTGCATGTGTGATGACTGAAGGGCTGTTGGATTATAGCCAGGCTTCGGCGACAAACGTGGCTTCCAATTCCGGTAAGGAGGTCGACGGTGGTGGACAACTAGCTGTCCCTACACGTACGACCTCCCCAGGTGCTTCCTTAACATGCCCTAGCTTTAATTCCTTTGTCTTTTCGACTGCTAACCCATCTGGCTCTGAGACTCCTCCCGTACCCCCTCTGTCTGTTGCATTTAATTCATCTAATGCCAATGTTAATGGCAAATCTGCTCCTATTTTTAATGTCCCTCCCAAGAACAAAACGTTCTCGGAAGCGGTGGCTCCTGCAAGCTGTGTGGATGCCAAGGCTCGATTCGTGGTGGCTGATTCCAATGAGGCCACCGCACCTAGTAAGTCACCCTCGGATCCTCTGATGCCCTTCTCCTTAGCTCCTAATCCGAAAATGATCGCTGAAATTGTTAAGGAAAAATGTAGACTGAAGGATACTGCTATCTTCTTTGCCGCGGTTGAAATAGATAAATGCCCTCCTCGCAAATTTCTAGATGATTGGTTTCAAAATTATTGGAACAGTAAATTAGGGTATCATATTTCTTTCTGTCGTCAAATCCAGAAAGGGTTATTTGTGTTATTTTTCACTAACCATGAATCTCAAATGGAAGTTTTGAAAAAATAGTACTAGACAGTTGGGTCAACCTCCTTCCGCGCCTTGGCCTGGTCTCCCGAAGTTGTCCATGAGGAAGTGTTGGCTCTTTCTGCTCCAAGGTGGATTTTAGTTAAAAATGTTCCCCCATTCCTGTGGAAGTTTTTACCTCAATTACTGGAACCATTGGGAAAGACCATCCGAATGAATGAAACTAATAGGCTTGTTCCGCATATGGATGCCCGTGTTCTTATCTCCCTTCTCCCTGGCAAAGAAATTCCTGCAAATTTATTTGTGCAGATTATGGAAGATACCTTTGTGTGCCCTGTTGAGATCCTTGGTGGCTTAAACGCTTGCTTTCTTTGCCGCAAAGAAGGCCATCTTAGAAAGGATTGCCCGATTGTTAGAAAAGTCTCCATTAAAGACACCATCCCGGAAAACCCTAATCCACCCCCAAGTGCTCTCCCTACTGTCACTCCTAAGGCATCTTCTGCTGAACGTCCCCTCTCCTCTCAATCTTTGAAATTCATGTCAACTAATGATGGTTCTATCCCACCCGTTCCTCCCTTTGCTTTACAACCTTCCCCGCTGTTGGTTTCTAACTTAATGATGATGGATTTACTGTGGTTCGTAACAGGAAAAAATGGAAAGGGAGCAATGCTAGCAACTCTCAGAAAAGGCATTTTGATAGAAACCCTCATGTTTTCTCCCCTTCTATTAGCTCCCCAGTTATTGAAATGATCAATTGTCCCACCCCTGATTTAGAATCTAATAAAAATGTTTCGAGTCCTCGAAAGCTTCCTCCTAAAGTCTTCAATGAAATTAGTGATGAATATGATCTTGAAATTATCCCTGCTATCCCTGTGATTAATGTCTCTCATAATTTGTCTAATATTGATATGGACTCCTCTGACTATGAGGAAATCCCTAAGATTGATGGTCTTACCTCAAAAAGAAGAGGGAGACCACCTGGCTCTAAGAATAAACCTTCTGGGATGAGATCTGGAGATTGTGCTAACATGATCTCCCAGAATGTTGACAACGCGTGCCCTGAACTTAATGTTGTTTCTCAATGAATTGTTTTTCCTGGAACGTTAGGGGTCTTGAGTCCCCGGATAGGAAATATGTTGTTAAGCGTTTACTGAATTCCTTTAACTCTGTTGACATATTTATGATGCAAGAAGTTAAAGCTACTGGTTTTATTCTTGAGAGTAACCTCAATTTTATTTGGAAAAATGTTGTTAAGCTCTTCTCTAACCACACTAGGGGTAGGGGAGGAATTGCTATTTTGATTAACCCCAAATGGAGTAAATTTATCACTGAGAATGGTGTGTCCCCATGTCAAAGGGATGTCTAGTTTGTTATGAATCTTGGTAATAATCCTATTGGTCTTTGTTCTATTTACACTTCTAATGATGTTAAGGAAAGGATATCTCTTTGGCATTGGTTGTCTTCTCTTCCGGATATCCCTTGGTTATTTGGAGGAGACTTCAATATGGTCGAGTCCCACTTGGATAAATCGGGAGGCATTCCTTTTTGCTGGAAAGATAATGAGAACCAGCACTGGGCTAGGTTTGTTAATTCTAAGAACCTATACGATCCTCTTGCTGGTTGCCATAATACTCACCCCGGCATATGGCACACTTGGTGCAATTTCCAGCAAGGTCATGCTAGGATCTATTCTAGATTGGATAGATTTTATGGTAATAAAGATTCTATTTCTTTCCTTCCTGATGATCAAGGTAATATTGTCCTAGTCACGGCCACTCCCCTTTCTGATCACCATCCTATCTTTACTCGTATCAATCTCAATCTGTCCCCAATCCGTAATGTGGGTAGATGTCCTAAATTTTTGCTTAACACCAATATTTTGAAAGATGAGGACGTCCTCTATGCCATTCAGATCATTAGGAACATCAATGCTTTCAATATTAATAATCTTTCTATGATTAATAAATGGAATGCTAATCTCCTTGCTTGGAGGTGTCTTCTTCAAACTTTAGGCCGAAAGTTTGCTAAGGACTATAGGTTCAAGGAGAAAAATCTGAGTTCTGCTCTTCAAATTGCTGAACTTAATGCTCAAGTTGACTCTTCTAATCTGAATTATTTGACTCAGGTCATCGCTGCCAAGGATGCCCTAAGTAAACATCAACAAGTCAAAATTCAAGGAGCTAAAATTAGATCTCGTGCTAATTGGCTCCATCATGGTGATCGTGGTTCTAAATTCTTCTTTAATCTGCTGAGACATAAGCAGGTCAAGGATTCTATTGATAGAATTGTTATTGACAATCAAGAAGTGTCTGATCCTGCTCCCGTTATTCAAGCCTTTTCTGATTATTATAGAATTCTCTTCACCTCTAAGGATACGGTTGAGGCTGATAACATTAGATATAATTGTAAAAACATCTTTCCCAAGAGATTGGATAAAGATGATATTGCCAACGTTTCTAATCCCATTTCTATTATTGATATTGAGAATGCTATTAAAGCTCTGAAAGATGATAAGGCTCCTGGGCCTAATGGTCTCCCTATTGAATTTTATAAAGCCAATCGTAGCTGGATTTGTAAGGATTTGCTTGATTTATATTCTGAAGCCATGGTCTCTGGTTCCCTTGGATCTGATATCAACAGGGGTATTATCAAGTTGCTTCCTAAAGATGGGGACAAATGTCTCATTAAAAACTGGAGGCCAATCACTCTCCTTAATGTTTCTTATAAAATTTTAGCTAAGATTCTTGCACTCAGGCTTGTCCACATTCTTCCTAAATTTGTGAGTAATACTCAAACCGGATTTATTAAAGGTAGGTACATTTTGGAGAATTTAATTACTGGCTGGGAGGCTATGGATTGGGATAAAAATTCTCATCAGAATGCCGCTATGCTTCTTCTTGATTTTGAGAAGGCCTATGATAGGGTCGAGTGGAAGTTTATTACTATGATGTTAGATTCCTTTGGTTTTCCTCCCTATTTTTGTAATGCTATTCAGATTCTTCTTAATGATGCCTCCGCTCAGGTTGAAATTAATGGTGCCCTCTCTGATCCTTTCCCTCTTGGTAGGTCCATCAGGCAAGGCTGTCCTTTAGCTCCTGCTCTGTTCGTTATCGCTGTTGAAGCTATGTTTTATATTCTTCGGGATAACTCTTTATCTCCCGATGTTAGGGGTATTTATCTCCCTAATAATGATGAGCTCATTAACAGTCATTTTGCTGATGACTCTGCTTTGTTTTTTGAGCTTACGAATAAGAATTTTAACTCTTTGCAAATTAAGTTGGACATGTTTTGTACTATTTCAGGTGCTCGAATCTCTAAAGCCAAGTCCATCTGTCTTGGATGGGATGAGCAGCCTCCTGATTGGTTTCCTCAATATGGTTTCCAATGGGGGGGGCTAACAACATTGTCAAATACCTTGGAATCCCTTTCTCCATTAAGCCCTCTCTTAAGGAAATGTGGTCCTGGATGAAGACTAAGATTGATAACAAACTTAATAAATGGCATAATAGGACTCTTTCTCTTGCTGGTAGGATTCAAGTTTGTCAAAAGCTACTGGCCTCCTACAGTATTTACTACTCTTTTGCCTAGTTGTTTAATAATTATCAGATTGCTGAGATTCAGAAGGCCATTAGACACTTCCTTTGGTCTAATGGCAAGGGCTATAAAAAGATGCATGCTTTTAAGTGGGATTGGTGTCATATTGACAAGGTCCTTGGGGGGTTAGGGCTTAAAGACCTCAAATTACAGGGTATTGCACTTTCTACCAAATGGATCTTTCACTCTCTAGAGGGTGACACCCCCTGGAAAGTGCTGATCAGGCATAATATTGAAAAAGGCTTCCCTAAGAAAGCCAAGTCATGGAAGAATCTGCCTTTATGTGACCTTATTGTTGGGGAATTTCTGGTTACTGTTCAAGGTTCTAATGTATTCAAATCTATATGGCGAGCCTGGGAACACGTCCGAAAATTTATCACCAATAAGGCCTTCTATGATGACAAATTTCTCCATGGTGAAAGATCCATTTGGTGGAATTTAAAAGTGAACGATAAGCCCCTAGCCCTTTCCCAAGGATGCTCTGCCAGGAATTGGGCTAAAAGAGGCATTACTCAATTGGTTGACTTATTTGATCAAGACAAGCTCATACCCTGGGATGATCTTAAGTTTAAATTTAATATCCCTGATTCTCATAAAAAAACCTACAATATGATTGTGCAAGCTTCCAAAGATCTTCCCTCAGTGTGTCAGGTGGACTCCCACAACCATTTAAAAAGTAAGTGGCCGGATGGAGTCATCATGGCTAATCTTAAAGCTAAAAATATCTACAGGATTATTGATCATAATGAGAATATTGTTGAGCATGTTAACAACATTTGGTATTGTACTTTTGATACTCAAGGCTGGAATAAATTCTTTGACATTCTTTGGAAAAGTCCTGTGGAGCCTAAATTAAAATGCTTTAAGTGGCTGATTTTACTGGATAGACTGCCCATTAGAAATGATAATGCTGATTTCTATAATATTTGCAAGTTGCCTGAAACAGGTAGACACATTTTGTTTGATTGTTTATTTGCTAAAGAAATCTGGAAGCTATTTGGTATTGTTTATCTTATCAATGTTAATATTTTGGAGATTGTTACTGGTCATATTAATGGTGTTAGTAAAGATGCTAATTTTTTCTGGAATATTTTATCCTCTAACATTCTTTGGCAGATCTGGAAGTGCAGGAACGAGGAAAAATTTCAAGGTAAGCCGAGGGTTCTTGCTGAGTTTTTTCGAAAACTCACTTATTTTAAAAAATTTTTGCAGATTCAGACTACCATGATGATTGAGAAGAATAAATTGCGAAGGTTCTTAAAAGATGGGCACGCGCCGTTCTTCTTCTATGAGCTAAAGAATGGGTATCAATGGAGGAGAACGCTTGATGATCTCCAGGTCTTTGGGCACACTTGCACAAGGCTTAACAAAGAAATTAGAAAAAATGTGAATGCCAGGAAAGAGGAGTTGTCTATGCTTTCCCAGATTCAGGAGCGGAAGAATATAGTTTGGATGGAAGGTCCCCTCGGATGGACTGCTTGGATGGATATTCCTCCTGATGACCTTTACTAGTGCTTCTTGTCCTTTTTCTATGTAATTATGTCTTTATCTGGTTACTTTTGTGTTTTGTTACTCTGATCTCGGTTTGAGGCTGTGCCTCTCGGTGAACTCCATGTAAATGGTCCTTTTTTTTATCTCTCTATAATCAATAGAAAAAAAAAATGTACATTTTAATAGAATCTTTCTATATTTTTTTAGATAGTTAAGAAATATTTCTATTCTATTTTTCATGCAAATCATTTAAAACTATTTATTTAAATTATATATTTTTAAATAAAATAGAAATTAATTTTAGAATAAAGTAATTTTATAATTAACTTTTGACATTTTTGGTATAGTAATGATACATTGCCAACATTTATTTTCTTTTAATGATCATAGAGTATGCTACAGAGTCCAGACATTTAAATTTAAAAATAGTTATCAAAATTTATTTAAATTGAATGATTAATCATTTTACCCATCTCGGCATACCAAGTAGATTCACGCAGTCACCATTTTCTGGGATGAAAATTACAGGATTGTTATATCTTTCTTTGATGTATGTCACAATTTTCTACATGCCATAGAATAGAAAATAGATCCCTCCATGCCCATTTGCAATTCCATTGAATTCCAAAGTGGCAATCACTATACATGATTATGAAATAAAGATAAAATAAATAGATGAACACAGTACATACGGGCTCGCCTATAGGCACACCATCCCTCTCAACAGCAAGAAACTCAATGTTGAATAAGAATCGTCATCAGCAAAAGTTTTCTATTAAAATTAATTTCTATGATATACAAGTTGCCTTACGAGTGATAAAGACTATTGCATCTGAACTGTATAATGATATTGCATCTGAACTGTATATAGACTATTGCATGTCAACTGTATATAGACTATTGTATGTGAACTGTATTGCATCTGAACTGTAACTTGGCATATGATGTGTAATGGTTATTGCCGATAAAATCATAAGAACCCTTTACTTTATATCATCTCTCCGGGAAAGTAGGCAGGTGCTGCCCCATTATTTCGCCCATCTCAGTAGCAAAAACCGGTAGAAAAAACAAAATCGACCTATGGTCATAATCCCCATTAATAATTCGGTCCAAAAACCAGTAGAAAAAATCCTGTGTGTGGATGCAAAACTCAACACAGCCCTGGATACTATTTTCCATGTCAATACAGTTCAATAAAACAATGCAACTTTATACTGGACAGGGAACAATGTAATTGAATTTAAAGATGGTTGAAATTTAAGGACGCCATTTTTCTTACTAGGCCATGTCCAATACCAACAGTCTCTCCAAAGAATCCATCATCCAGATCTTAGAAGACGATGTTCAAAACATACAATATATTGTAATATATACAATATACAATCAGCGATGAAAGAAAGTGGAA
This sequence comes from Chamaecyparis obtusa, assembly GCA_027943335.1. Taxonomy (NCBI): domain Eukaryota; kingdom Viridiplantae; phylum Streptophyta; class Pinopsida; order Cupressales; family Cupressaceae; genus Chamaecyparis; species Chamaecyparis obtusa. Next base: position 523,213 of record BSBK01000480.1, read on the forward strand.
TCGGAACCACCGTTTGTTTGTAACGGATGCAGTGAACTCTTTGTGCGCAATAAAATGTAATTGCTGTCAATTTAGCTTATTCCTTATTAAGACGATTTTTATATGCAACTAACAACGCATTTAGTGGTCCCTCCATTTTTTAGAATTGTCACATATCTTTCAAGCTGGCACTGGAATATCAAAGGTTTCTTTTTTCTTACACCGTTATAGTCGCTGTCATTGTAAGCTTACACCTCTCAGCGTAATAATATGTGAACAATGTGTTATTATTTTAAAATAATTTTGAATAGTTTGCAAAAGTGTTAAGCATAGTCATTTGATTTTTAATGCTAATAATTATAAAATAATAAAATTCTAACTATATTTGACATAAAATGATAGATATTAAAATCTAAAATTGCACTAAATTTCCCTTCATGATTGCAAGTTTTTTTTTGCCACGATGTTGCAACAATAGAATACATGTGAGGCTAGGATTCCTACAAAGAGCCTAAGGTGATGCAAAGGCTTCTTCTTAGCATGACAAGGTCGTCTCACGACTTTTCACCTCAAACAGATAATGTTGCCCCAAAAAGAGCTCGAGGTTGGGCAGTATGAGTGACACTCAAACCTCCCTATTGTGTTGCAATGGAGTGGCAAATGTGTGTCTCCCATTTGAGGCTCCACTCATAGTGCCAAAATCTCCTTTTGGCATGGGGATTAGAGTGCAACAATCCTCGTGATAGATTGGGGGAAGGGCGTGGAAGGATTGGGGAAGAAAAGGTAGCCCTCTTGTGGCAAACCTGGATTTGCTTCCTCGATCTCAATTGTGTCGACCTACCATGAACTCTTTGAAGGTGACATTACGGAGGGCATTTTGTGGGAGGTGGATGAAAATGTAGCATATTTTGCCAACCATGGTCTGATTGGTATATTTAGAGGGTTTTGGCCAAATCTGGCTATGCTTCATCAATGGATCATAGACACATGGCATCCATTATTAAAGGGAGATTTGCCAATTAATCCTTGTGCGAGGATTCTTCGTAGTGGTTTTTGACAAGTGCCGAGATTGTTGAACAATATTGTGTGACTGTCAATAGAATTTTGACCAACATTTTCTTATGTTGAAACTTGGTACCCCTCATTTAACCTAACTACAAAATCTTTCTCTACACCTCCTATTTGGGTAAGGCTCCTGAATCTTTCATAACATTTTTGGTTTGGTTCTTGTTTTGAAGCTATCTTGTGACTCACTAGAAAAAGAATTTGGGGATTGATGAGGTTTCTTTAGATTACCTACATACAACCTTTGCCCACATATTTGTAGATATAGACATTACCAATGAACTCCTAGTTGATATTTCTCTCACCACTAGATGGGGCTCTTGAATTCAGAGTTTAGAATATGAAAGTATTACTTTCCACTACTACAGGTGCTTCAACAATGGCCATATAACGGCCCAATGCATTAAACATAGAATTGATAACAAGGCTACTTGGTGGAAGGATCTCTCACCTCGTCATTACATTGTGGACAAGAAAGAGAAGGGTTTGGAAAGGAAAAATGGAGTCAAGACCCATAAGAGATCCAAAAATACACATTCATCCAACATGCTACTCATTTTACATTGCTTGGTTTTACCCTATATTCTAGGGGTTATCATGGTGCACTCGCAATTCCTTAACTCAAATAAAGTTAATTTAAATGTGTGGATGTTCATGATAGTATTTAAAAATATTACATTAAAAGTTAACATCTTTGTGAAGAAATTAATCAAACATCTACAAGTTTTCATCATGACATGGATAGGAGATAGATCAACCCATGAATATCATTCATCTTGGGTTTTTCCAGGGTTGACCTACCATATTTAACCATAATAAAAATACAAAAAGCATGGAAAATAACCACACAAAAAAACAAATACAAAAAAAATCCTTAAATCATTGTCATTCTAAAGAGTCACAGTGTGCATACTTACATCTTGTCTATATAGTGACGTATTTATCAGCTTAATAGAGGTTATCACAACAACTTAGTCCTTGGCTCATTGATAATTATTGGCTATAGGCATACACCAAGTACTAGTGCATCAATTTATCCATTTCCTTTAGTTGAGTTTGATCATATTCAAGAACCACTAAAGAAGCCCCTAGGTCTAGTTGACACCAAAGTTAGAGAAGGTAATACTCACCTTGGCAAATTAGCCTACTTTTACCTAGCCCAAACATAAGTTAGATGTTGAGTAGTCTAAGTTTGATGCCCCTACTGTTTGAGAACAACCTGACATTAGCAATTTGGGACCTACAACTTTGTGACCTGAAAGGTCACATCCATAGCCACCATGCATGAATACTACCTAAGAAAAATGAAAGTGACAAGTGTACCTCGACCAACTTCATGATCATTATGTAAAAATTAATTATAGTTTAATTGTCATAACAACCTACAAAAAACATGAAACCTATCATTTTTAACTACAATAAATGTTGGTGTAATTAAGTATTTACTAATTACACTTTACTTAAGTTTACTTAGGATGATACATTTGCATAATTAGTTGTCTTTGAGACACCTGGGAGTTTGCATTTCTTTTTAGCACATGGTTAGGAGAATCTCCACTTTAAGTGTGATAGTTGTCATCACATACCTCTTTGTGTGTGAGATCCACCTTTAGTGCTCTTATCACATTATCATCCTCTCATTGTTGCACATACTTTCAAGTACAATGGAGGATGATCCACCTTTGGTGGACATGTGATTCCACCATGTCTAGTTGATATCTTATCACTTACATAACTTCTATTTATCATGCATTGCCTATATATTGAGGCATTTCTACATTGTATGTAATCGATTATCCATTATCATTTGATCATTATTGAATACTTCATTTGATCATATTATCTTGTCTCTCTTTGTTGTGCTATCTCTTGAGCTTCTAGATCTTGGTTTCTACTATTTTCTTTAGGCAAATTCTTACATGGTATCAGAGCCAAAGGAGTCTTCATTGCATAGCCATTGGAGAGCGATTGATTGCTTCAACTTTTGGAGGGCCATGAACCAAATTTGGGATCAGCATTTTGTGGGAGCATTTTGAGCAAGATCGGACCTCACCATTGCATTCGGGTGGCTGTTTCCATAAATTTTGACTATAAATTTGCTTATCTTCGGCAAAAGTCAAATCTGAGGCAAATTTTTTTTGCAAATCGGACCTCTAAGGCCCGATCTGCAACATTGGGTAATTATTTTTCAATTTTATTTTCAGATCTGCATTTATTTCCATTTCTATCAATGTTGCGGATCTACAATTATTTCTATTTTTAGATCTGAAAAATTTTCCTTTTTTTGGTAAATTTTTGGATTTAGAAAATTTTCCCATTTCTAGAAATATATTCTGTGGCAAAAAATTTTCCATTTTTGGCCTATGTGTTGTACACAGTGCACAGGTCAACACGTCAACCCAGCACCATCACATTGGAGACAACTCTCAACTCATGTCACATTCAAGACCGAGCTCTTTGCTTAAGTAAGCGGGCGTTGAGGCTTATTAATAGCCTAAATTTTCATCCGGGCGTGAATGTGGGACTAAAGTCCCACATCCGCACCCCCTCCTCCACTGGTCTTCAGAACCCCTCGGACTGCAAGCAACCCGCGGCACAAACTCCTGCCACAGATCCGCTATCACACTGCTCGGCATCCTCCTCTAACGCCAGCAGCACCCACACACTACTGCCTCCTCTGCTAGTCACCACTTCCGTGGGCTTCCCCGCTGCCTCCTCCACAACGGGCACCTCAAACCTGCAGACTAAGGGAAACATGTGGGCTCCGCTCTGCTAGGACTCATAGTGCCACGAAACCACCACCTGCGCATCCACCTCTGCCCCCACAAGTGTCACGCAGGCGCTGACACACCAGTCACAAAATGACACTTGGCAGCCCAGTAAATCGATATTTTATTAAAAAAAAATTGCAATTTTCAAAATTTTTAGTGTCTTAAATTTGATGCTCGTTTGGACGTCAAATTGGGCATTTTTTGCATTGCTCTGACAGTCTCCAAAACGTCAAATTTAACCTTGTGATATCATCATCATTTTATGAGGTAAAATTTGATGGCCATTTGACCATCAAACCTGGGCTTTTTAACACTGTGATGATGGTCATTTGAACATCAAATTTAACACCTTGAAATTGGTGATGTTAGCAGTTTTCAAAACTTTGCAACCCTCACCAATTGCATTTTTGATTTGGCAGTCCGACTTTGGGAGGCCATAACTTGGTCATCCGGACTCCAAACTGAGTGCAATTTTTTTTTATTTTGGCTAAAATTTCTTGAAATTTTTATTAGTGGTGTTCTTTTCTGGTTTTGGATCATGAATTTTGTAGAAATTGTAGTTTTTGGTGACTGTACCTGTCTGATCCCTATTTTTGCAACTTCAAGGCTTCATACGGGCTCATACGGACACATTTTCAAGTGCAATTTTTTTTGAAAGTGCATGATTTTTTGTCTACTTTCCAGATCTGGTATTAGTTTGGAGAAATTTTGAGTAGACATAGTACTTTCATAATATGGTCATTTTTGGCCTATTGTGGCACTTGTAAGTGATTAGATCCTTGAGGGATCTTCTATCCTATCTTCTTGAGTCTATTGTAGCTTCATATTTTCAGTTGTAAATATCAAAATTAGAAGTCCACTTTGATCCATTTTGTGAAGTGGCAATTGTACACGCACTAGCTATAAAGTGCCAAAATCATCATTTTGGGGGGGGTTCTTTGATTGAGTAAATTGGGGGGGTGTCTTGTGTGTTGGTTTCTCTCTTTCTTGTGCTCTTTTCATTTCTACATCATGGGTTCTATTGCAAAATTAACTCCACATAACTATGCTACATGGAAAGATAATGTATGGAGCAAGTTAATGGTTAAAGGTTTAAATCCTTATGTGGATGGTACACTTAAAAAACCTGTTGATGATGATACTGCTGCACTACAAAATTGGTCAAGCAAAAATTATAAAGCATTAGGAGTCTTAAGAGAGAATATTTCTCAAGCTGTCATGTATCACATCAAAACCATAACCGATGCTAGAGATGCTTGGGATAAACTTGCAAAATTGTTTGGTAAAGTGGATGAAGAAATGAGATTCAAAATTGAGACCGATCTCCTCAAATTAGATCCTAGGAACTTTGACACAATCCAAGATTATCCCAACAAAGTCAATGACTATAGAGCACAACTTGATGATTGTGGTAATCCCATGAAGGATGCGAAGTTGGTTAGTCACTTGTTGAATCATCTTCCTCCTGAATATGCGGCTTTTGTTTCAAGTCACAATACTCACAAGTTAACAATGGGTAGTACCTTCACTAAGCCTTCATTTGAGTCATTTTCAGAAATGTTGGTCTTAGAACAAGCAAAATTGATGAGTATGGGGATTCTCAAGTCTTCAAAGTCTAAGGCATTGGTGGCTAATAATGGGAATCAAGGGAATCAAGGTGGTAAAGATTCCAACAAGAAGCAAAAGAAGTGGAAGGCCCAATCACAATCAGACACTCAACAATCTTCCTCCTCACAACAAGGAAAGTCTTCTCCCAACAACAACAACAACAAAAACAAGGGGGATAGTTCTAAGAAGGAGAAGAAAATTTGTGGATATTGCAAAAAGCCAAATCATGATGAGCATCAATGCCACAAGAAACAAATTGATGAGTTGACAAACATACTCAAGAAGCATCATATTGATTTGCCAAATGCCTACAAGGGAAAGGATTCATCACCTTCCACTTCAAAGGGTAAAGGGCAAGCATTTGTGGCAAGTACAACTAATTCAAAGGAATGGATCCTTGATTTAGGTGCCACACATCATATGGGTGCAACAAAGGAGCAATTTTCTTCCTTGAAACCATCTACGGTACCTCACATCTATGTAGGAGATGATACTCAAGTGGAAGTTGAAGGGAAAGGGGAAGTTGAGATGGAAAATGGAGCTTTCAAAGATGTTCTCTATGTTCCAAACCTTAGCACAAACCTCCTTTCAATTTACCAAATCACTCACCATGGAGGTGGAAAGAAAGTTGAATTCCTACCTGATCCAGTTGTAGTCAAAATCTTAAGGATGATTCTATGGTGGCAATAGGAAAAGCGAATCATGACACAAGGCTTTACTCATTTTCTAGTTTTGTACCTAAGACTCCTTCTCATGCCTTGTTGACACACTCAAATTCACAAAGTAAACTTTGGCATGAAAGATTTGGACATCTCAACTATAGATATCTTCAACAACTTAGTAGCAAGGATATGGTCAAAGATCTACCTCAAGTCAAGTATTCAGAGGGTGTATGTTCAAGATGTGAAATGGGAAAACATCCCAAAGAGAAGTTTGATAAGGGGAAGTCTTGGAGAGCAACATTTGTTCTTGAGTTGGTTCATAGTGATGTGATGGGCCCTTTTCCAGTGCCATCATTTGGCAAGGCTCGTTATGTACTCACCTTCATTGATGACTTTTCACGCTACACTTGGGTCTACTTTCTTGGTCACAAGAGTGAAGTATTTGATAAATTTCTCACCTTCAAGGCTCATGTTGAGAAGCAATCAAGTAAAGCCATCAAGATTTTTTGAATAGATAATCGAAGGGAATATGTGAACTCAAGGCTTATAGACTTTTGCACACTTGAGGGTATTGATCTTCAACATTCAGTTGCCTACACTCCACAACAAAATGGTGTTGCAGAAAGGAAGAATAGGACCCTTAAGGAGATGGCCACTTATATGATTCATGCTAAGTCTCTTGATCAAGCCTTTTGGGCTGAAGCTATATGTTGTGCCACTCACATACAAAATAGAACTCCTCATAAAGCTTTGGATGGAGTTACTCCTTTTGAGGCTTGGTGTGGAAGAAAAATAGTTGTGAAACACTTTAGAGTCTTTGGTTGTCTAGCTTGGGCACACATACCTCCACAAAAATGCAAGGCATTGGAACCACAAAGAAAACCTTTCATATTTGTTGGTTATCCTGATACTCTTAAGGCATACAAGCTTATGGATCCTGAGACACATGAGATCTTCTTTGAGAGGAGTGTTCACTTTGAAGAGAATTGTCCTAGCTTGGATTCTTCAACTCCTACTTCCTCCATTTCAGATAATGATAGTGATGATAGTGACTTGGAAGATGAAACTCGCTCAACCCCGACTCGCAGGCCTCCACCTTCGCAAGGTCAAGACATAGTTGAGGACATTCCCTCATCATCTTCTTCCTCCACTAGACCTCGTTGGGCACAACAAATACTTGATTCAGCAAGTTCACTTGTGGGGAATCCTTCAAAAACTAGGAGGACAAGGTCACAACACAACTCATTTCCACATGCTTATATTGCAATTGCTTATGATCCACAATTATTCAGGGAAGCTTCAGGGGTTCCTAAGTGGGATAAAGCTATGGAGGATGAGTATAACTCTTTGATGAGAAATAACACTTGGGACTTAGTTCCTCTTCCTAAGGGAAGAAAATTGGTTCAATGTAAGTGGATCTATCAGACCAAGTTTGCAGCGGATGGAAGTGTGGATAAATATAAGGCAAGACTTGTTGCAAAAGGTTTCTCTCAAGTTCCTGGTATTGACTACACCAAGACCTTTGCACCTATAGCCAAGATGAACTCCATTCATTTGACACTTGCTATTGTTGCAGCTCCTGGTTGGTTTGTACATCAGATGGATGTTAAGAGTGCATTTCTACATGGGGATCTTCATGAGGAGATTTATATGGAGTAGCCATAGAGATTCATCCAGGATACTACTATGGTTTGCAGGTTAAGGAAGTCTATCTATGGCCTCAAACAAGCTCTTAGGGCTTGGTATGCCAAGATGGATTCCTTCCTTCTCTCAACGGGATTCACCAGGTGTCATTCAGATTCGAATGTCTACATTCTTTGGCAGGATGATTCACACGTGATACTTGTACTTTATGTTGATGACTTGATCATTACAGGGAGTACTTCATCCATCATTGCTAGTGTCAAGTCTTCTTTGCAGGACAGATTTGTTATGACAGACTTGGGTTTACTTCACTATTTTCTTAGTATTGAGATCACATAGTCCTCAGCAGGGATCACACTTTCTCAGCCCAAGTATGCTCTTGATCTACTTGCTCGATTTCACATGAGTGATTGCAAGGCTGCACCCACTCCATTTTTATCAAGTGTCAAGTTAGAGGCTAAGTGTTCTACACCACTTGTTGATGATACTTTGTATAGACAGCTTGTTGGAAGTCTCATCTACTTGACACATACACGCCCTGACATATCATTTGTAGTTGGCATGGTTTCTCGCTTCATGCAAGAGCCACATGAGCTTCATTGGAAGGCATCCAAGCGCATATTGCACTACATATAGGGTACACATACACATGGGATTTACTATGCAGTAGGTACAGGACTTTAGTTGGTTGGTTATACAGACTCGGATTGGGCAGGCGATCTTGATGGTCACAAGTCTACTTTAGGTTACATATTTCATCTTGGTTCAGGCCCCATTTGTTGGTAGAGTAAGAAGCAGCATGCTATTGCTCTTTCTTCGACTAAGGCTAAGTATCGAGGGGTTGTTACTATAGCTACAGAGGCTATTTGGCTTCAGCATATCCTGAAGGAGTTTGGTTTCAGTATTCCATGATCTAAAATCATTCATTGTGATAATCAGGGTGCTATAGCGATCTCCAAACATCCAGTCCAACATTAGTGGACCAAACACATTGAGGTTCATATGCACTTCATAGAGATTTGATATAGGAGCAGGTCATTGAGATGCAGTGTTGTCCTACAGTAGAGCAGGTTGCAGACATCTTCACCAAACCCTTCACTGAAAGCAAGTTTCTTCAGTTGTGAGCTCTCTTGGGGGTGTGGGATATTCCATCAGGGGGGGTCACATGACTTCTCTATTCTATCTTATGGGGGGGACATTTTCCTCATATGAGGTCTTCTCTCTCATATTTTATTATTGTATTCATCTCTCTTTTTGGGGGAGGGTTTTTCCCATGATGTTTTCCCTCTTTCTCTGCTTTATGACAGATTGCATTGTTATTTCATATTGTACATGGGTACCTAACATGGCCTAGTAGCCGAGACCCATCTTGCATTGTGAGCTTAAGTGCATTCCCCTAAGTTGCACTTAAGGGGGGGTGTTGGTGTAATTAAGTATTTACTAATTACACTTTACTTAAGTTTACTTAGGATAATACATTTGCATAATTAGTTGTCTTTGAGACACCTAGGAGTTTGCATTTCTTTTTAGCACATGGTTAGGAGAATCTCCACTTTAGGTGTGATAGTTTTCATCACATACCTCTTTGTGTGTGAGATCCACCTTTAATGTTCTTATCACATTATCATCCTCTCATTGTTGCACATACTTTCAGGTACAATGGAGGATGATCCACCTTTGGTGGACATGTGATTCCACCATGTCTAGTTTATATCTTATCACTTGCATAACTTCTAGTTATCATGCATTGCCTATATATTGAGGCATTTCTACATTGTATGTAATCGATTATCCATTATCATTTGATCATTATTGAATTCTTCATTTGATCATATTATCTTGTCTCTCTTTGTTGTGCTATCTCTTGAGCTTCTAGATCTTGGTTTCTACTCTTTTCCTTAGGCAAATTCTTACAATAAACAAAAAAAAAATATCAAGGTTAAGAAATCTTTATTGAACATCTTATATGATGTATTTCTTTCTAGGATCAATAAGATCCCTAATTTTCATTAAATATTTTCTTTTGAAAGATAGGATTCAAGAATCTTGTTACCATCAAATTCTTCATAAGAGTTCTTAAAGAATATTCCTCTATAAGTGAACATATTTGATGAATAAAACCCAACAAGGGCCTTTTTTGGCACAAACTTTCCCTCTATCTTATGAATTGGGTTGTGGGAATAGTCAAAGTGGCAAGAGAAGGTGGTCACAAATCAAGTTTCAAATAAATAAAATATACCAAAATTGAAATTATCTTGAAATAAGGATGGATAGCCATTTGTGATGAATCCCCTTAAGGTTGAGAATTAGTAGCTTCATTTATCTTAACAAGCCTTCATACCTAAGGATAGAAATCAAACGTTGTGGACCAAAATGTTTTGATCTAGGATTGCAAACGTTATTTATTACTCACTATAGTCTAATCATGCCCATTTTTTGAGGTGGATGATCCTCAAAATATTTCTTAGGTGAAGATTTCAAAAATTGGATGACCATGGGGCAGTTCAAATTTTATGTCCCCGGGATTGGATTTGATAAGAGGTGTTTGGTCGATGTATCATCTTAAAATGGAAGCACTTCCATGCTAAGAGCATTTATCCCTCTGAGTAAGTGGTATGGGGTCATGTCAAGTGCCTTTTTCAGATCGTTGCATGGATCTGGCAGTTTCTCGCCTGTTATGCTTCTCTCCCCCTTATTTCCAACCTTTTTCTGACAGTTTTCTCTGAGAATCTGGAGTTTCTGATTGTCTGGGTCAAAGATGACCTGGTGGGTCAAGGATGACCTAGTCCTTGACCTAGGTTAGGGATGAACTCTTCCCTAACCTAGGGAAGAGACTACCTCGTCCCTCACCCCAGGTCCAATTTTTAGATTTTGGGAGTTATGGGATGTCAGACTTTGAAAAGTTCTATTTTCCCTCTTTCGGGTCGGCCATTTCAGGTTTCGAAATGGTAAATCCTTAAATTGCATTTAATCTAGGTCCATTTCTAGGGCTTAAGGTTAAATGGGATTTAACTCTCCAATGTTGGCCTTCTCTAGAGGTTTGTGCCCTAGATCACTATAAAAGGAAGCCTTCCTCTCTCATTTTGATCATCCATTATTCACCAAGAAACTTCATGATCAAGAGCTCTCAAGGAGATATTCACAAGCCATCAAGTTCTCTCTCAAGAAAGCATCCATTCTCAAGCAATCATACATTCAAGTCCTCTTCTCCATTCAAGTTCTCTATTGAAGATCAAGGGTTCAAGCATTCAAGCCTTTGAAGGGATTTGGTTCAAGCATTCAAGATTCATCATTCAAAATCCTAGATCTAGCCATCATGGTGGTGTGATCTTCCTTCAAGATCTTTTGTTCATCTTCAAGATCCATTCATTCTTCTCTCAAGGTGGATTCCAAGCATGTAATCATGGAGGTTTTGATCTATTAATGTTATGTTCAAGTTTTCATATCAACATACTTGTTTACATTTGAAATACAATTGAAAATCTATTGAATATCATAGCTTCATTGTTAGATCTACTTCTACTACTTGCTAGCATTCTCTATTTCAATTCCATTATTAAGGTTAATTCCAAACTGGGGTTTGACCAAGGCAAACCCCTCATCCAAACAAAAAAAACCATTTTTCTTGCAGGTACAAGTACATGACAGCGAATTGAAGTGTAGATCTAGATACCCTTTTTGGCAAACTTCCGAGATCCACGAATAGAATTTTCATCAGAGCTCTGAGGGGTAGGATCCTGCCCTAGGGTAAGACCTTTCCCCACTATCTCGGTCAAGGACGACCTGACCTCAAAAAGACAAAATTTTTCTGGGTCTTCTCTCTCTCAGCATTTCCAATCCGAAGCAAGTTGCAAAATTTCCCAAAACTGTGTGCAGACATCAGAAAATAGTTATTTCTTCATTGGCCTTCTTTAAGAGATAAGTATTTCCATTTCATTTAATTTTTATGTCCACAACATTTTCCATCACTCATCATACCCCACAATTATCACATTCATAGAGGTGGATCCACTTCACCACCTTTTTTTTTTGGTGAACCTGACCTACTTACCCCTTTTCTTTTGTGGATTTAGATGCTCTTTTGTCTTTAGTAGGTCTTTTCTTGCATTAAGATTAGATTTAGTTTATGCTCTTGCATTTTAAATACAAATATATATATATATATATATATATATATATATATATATATATATATATATATATATATATATATATATATATATATATATATATATATATATATATATATATATATATATATTCAATAAAATACAAAAACATTTCTTGCACTTCATTTACTATGAAGATTGTTAAGATGCTTTGGTGTGTGGTCATGTTCTTTATTACCCTTCTTTTAGCATCTCTTTACCATACTTATGATGTTTATGAGAGTATCATTCACTTCATTATGTTGTTGATTCTTCATTTTGCACTTTCTTATGCTTTTGTGAAATTGATTGATATGAGTCTTCCTACTTTCAAAACATTCATTAAAGATTTATGTGGTAGCCTTATTATCCTCTTGGATTATGTGAAGAATTTGGTAGATGATACATCATCTCCTCATCTTCCTAATCCTATCATTCCTAATTTGATTCCTAATCTTCCTAATCCTGTCATTCCTAATTTGATTCCTAACCTTTCTATTCCTAATCCAATGCCTAATTCTCCATCTGTTCATCTTCGTTCTTCCCATACTTATGATGGAATTCAAGCTATAGTTCAGGATGCAGATGTGCAAGAATTCTTTGATTTACCTTCTCCTCTGATTCATGATGATATTAAAGGAAAGGGTAAAGAAAAATTTTCAAAACCTATTATTCCACCTTATACAACCTTTACTCATGAGCATGATAAACAATCACCCCCTGTAGAAGCTTTACATGACATATACACTACAGGATATAATATGATAACTAAACAAGGTTATAGAGGTTTAGGGCTTGGAGTTAATGAGCATGGTATTAGGTTTCCAATTCATATACCCCCTAAACAGGATTTACATGGTGTTGGTTGTTCACAATCTCAAGTCAAGGTAGGTGATGTTGATCATTGTCCTCCTCTTCATATTCTTCTCCCTACACCCACTGTAGATAACATTGATACTCGTCAAGATGTAGCTAAGAAGGTGTATGTTCAATTGATGAATTCCAAAAATGAAATCTTTAAACCTATACCAAAAAATGCTTTATCCAAGTACAAATGTCCTTTTCATTATAGTAATACACATTTACTTTCTAATTGTAAACATTTCAAGTTATATGTTAGAGAAAGAGCCGCTTTAGGAATTATATCTCACTCTCGTGCAATTTTACAATTCCTTCATAATTTTGATATAGGGGATTCCCCTCGTTCTGATATAATATAGATTTCTTCTCCTCTTGTCTTTGGACTAGGGGGCAAGAGGTGTATTTCCATCTAGTCTCCTAGGATCCATTAGGCTTTTACAATATATTGTGCCTTGAGCTTAATTGGTATTATTTCTATCTCTTCTCTCTCTATGGTTTTGTATTATGTTTGTAATCATCCATAAATTCTATTTTTCAAGATATCTTTTCTAAGACATTTGTTTTGTAAAGGTATCCCTTGCCTTTCACTAGTAAATTTTACCCTATTTTTCGACGAGGATTAGTCGAATTTCCGACATGAATTGGTCGAACAAATGACTAAAATTATGGTTGAAGTTTTGTCGTCAATTTTTCTACAGGGAAAACCATAGTCGAAATTTCAACCCTATGAGTGGTCGAAGTATCGACTGAATCAATTGCTTGGAACTGGAATAATTGAGACCAACTGTGGGTCAAAATTTCCACCAACCTTCATAGAAATGGACGTCGAATGCATAGCATTCTCGTCGAACATAGGGTTGTGGAAAGGTGGAAAGTGAGACCAACTGTGGGTCAAAATTTCCACCAACCTTCATAGAAATGGATGTTGAATGCATAGCATTCTCGTCGAACATAGGACTTTGGAAAGGTGGAAAAATTGACCAATACTAAGATTTGGTTAAAAAAAAATGTGACACAACAACACAGTTCATATTTCCTATATGATGCACAACATTCTCTATGCAATGATCAAGTTGTACTTGCTAAGTTCTCCTTTTATTTCTAGCTAAAGAAGCCATTGCCAATTTCAAGCTAGCTACATTGAATGCACCATGTTCATGGCCTGTTGTTCAATGGTCCTCCATTTGTACTTCAATGTGAATATTCAAAGCTTGACCATGATGTTCAAGTTACAAGAGTGCCACATGTTGGAATGTAAATTTATCAAATTAAAATGTATTTGCCAATAATGTATACAACCAACACACAAAATGTAAGTATGACTAAAAGGAGTGTGTAGGGTAATACAAAGTCAATTTACATAGAATGAAGTATGACTAAAAGGAGTATGTAGGTGAACACAATGTCAATTTTGTAGAATTGGAATTTGTAAGAAAATAGTTTGTAACTTGGGTTGTCCCAAAACCTTATCAACATTTACATAGTTTTACAAGTTTGATTCTTGTAAGAAAAGTATTCATAGTTGGCCCTCAATTGGAATCATCAGATCAGAGTGTAATGTACAGAGACACTGGAAAACACTTTGTGAAGAAACTGAGTTGACTTCTGGACTTATTACATTTAGATTAAGAAGGATGTTTTAACAGTAGGCAAAAGAAATATATTTTCACCTTATATACATAATGCATTATACATTTCTATTTAGAGAAAAAAAAATACAATAACTGTTATATTTGTTGTGATCAGTCTTCTTTTTATGATTCTCCAAGTACAATTTTCAAGGAAAGGCCAGCACATATTAGAGCACCAACTTTGCAGGTGCAGAACAGAGCTACAGATCATATCAAAATTTGGTGGGACAAATATAGAACTAATTCAGCCACATATGAGCATGTACAATTATGATTCATACCCATTCCATGGCTTTTTTAAGGGCGGGAGAAAAATTCCCTCTGAGCTGCAGTTGCAAGGCTTGGACTCAGAAAAGCCCGCTCCCAAGGCTGAATTGGACTTGGCAAGTTCATTTAACATAAAAAATGGACATCACGTAACTGCAGTTCTCACTTGTCTGTAGTGGAGATGTAATATTAAATCCACTAATAATGCATAAAAGAAAACAATTATTGCCTTTAACCTCTTATTAGCCCTGCCCTTCAGCATAAGAGAGCATTTTCTATTTCAGCGACCCATTTTTGGGTTATCTTCCAATGCTACACTACTATTTTTGCATATTGTAAAGTGTTAAATTAACTTATAATTATTTATGTAGCATTTATGTGTCTATATTGCTTTTGAAGTAATGAAAATCTCCTCTACTAACTTAGAAAATTACGTTAAATATATATGTGTGTGTTTTTTTATTAATGTCATATCTAATTGTATCCATATTGGGGATCTTGAGAAATGGCTATATCTGAATTAGTATTTGTATCCATATCCATTTCCATGTAACTTTGCTTCCAATACTGTGTGAAGGCTATGATCATGAGGTGTATTACAATGTTTACTATTTTGCTCATTTTATTTTATTATAATGAAAAAAGCTTGATAGCTTGTGAGTAACTACATGCACCCATTCAGTTCAATTTTGCAAGATTGAATGATCGGGACATGAGTGAGTTATCAATCATTGCAAGAGACTTTGAAGCAAGGAAATTGTTACCCTCGCACTTAAATACAGCATATGGGCGTTATATTTCCAATTTTAGGGAAGTCTGGATAATTTCTTTGAGCATAGACTAGTTTCAGGCTGGTGTCTCCATTTATGCTTTTTCTATAAGTCAATAAATTACAACAATTAATTTGAGTTGGAAACCTCCCAGCTGTACTTGATGGCTCTACAATTCATGAGGAATACAAATCAGATAAATTCATTTTGCTCAACAGTCCCTTGCCTTTCAAAACTTGTAATTAGAATTTGTTTTTCTTCTTTATTATGGAATCAAATTTGCTAATGCAACATCATCTCTAGCTCCAAATTATTAGAGATGGCATCCCAATATTGCTCCCCCTCAACATCACAAGCATCTGTATCAGTTTCTTAGATTTTATCCAATAGCCTCCAAGCTTAGCTTGCAGACATCTACTTAGAACCTGCAAAATCCCCTCCTAAAAATAAGAATATTGTAGATAGCAGGTGTACATGAATTATGATCTTAAAATTATGGGCCTTTGGGGTGTACAGAGTTAATGTTATGCAATTTCATTCAAGCATAGATAGTTTTCTTAAGAGCCCACAAGTTCAATAACTAAAATTTGATATGTTTCTGTAACACTGTGATGTTATCACATCAGTGAATTCAACTTTTTGGATAGCTAACCATGCAAATTTTCATTCCATGACATAAACAGTGACATTTATCCAAAGAAATAAATAAAATCTGTGCATATGATGTGAGTTGTATACAAAGAGAGAAACAACTAGCAGGCTTTTAGACCATAAATCCAGAGACATATAGTTGTAAATGTAAAAAGAAAAATACCATACAAATTGGATATAACCATGATTGATTCAGATGACCAGAAGCTTCTTTAGTGATGATTTTATGGTATAGTTGCATTCAAAGTATTAATAGATGTATTCACTAAAGGTTTTCTATATGCATATAATTATATCACAATAGGAGGAGATAGTATTAAACTCACATCTTGCCAGGGCAATGACACAACATGCCAACTAGCAGAAGCCAAGTAGCGCTGCTTCAGCATGGTATGACCAAGAGGAGTTCCTAATATAAATGTAACAAATATGTTACACATGTCAATCTTAAAGATTCCAAGATGCAATCAAGGCTTTAAAAAATGTATTGTCATGCTAAAATTGATCTCAAAGGAAAAGCTTTGATGTGCTAATAATGAAAAATCTATCTCATATAAAAGACACACCTGTATTTCGTAAAAAGTGGGATGGACCATCAATCTCCAAAAAAACCCTTTTGTTACTTGTTACTGCATCTAGCATATAACCATCTACGCAATATTCTTGAACCCAATCATAACCTGTACTCACAAGGAGATGTCCTACTTCCTTCTGAAACAAAGAAGTATGACTAAAAGGAGTATGTAGGCGAACACAATGTCAATTTTGTAGAATTGGAATTTGTAAGAAAATAGTTTATAACTTGGGTTGTCCCAAAACCTTATCAACATTTACATAGTTTTACAAGTTTGATTCTTGTAAGAAAAGTATTCATAGTTGGCCCTCAATTGGAATCATCAGATCAAAAAAGCCTTGTTCTATCTATAATCCACAATGCAAACAATTCCCTGATTAAGATGAAACATGAGATATACAAAAGGTGTTCTCGTATTTTAGAGTGGCATCGAAATTCCAAATTTAATCTTAATGATAGTAACCTTGACTAAAATGAGTCCACTGTCCTGTTTCAGCATGTCATTCAAAAACTAAATATTTTAAAATAAATATATCTTGAGAATGGATATAGGTCAGAACAAAATTTAGCAGTTTCTAATCAAAGTAAACTAAATATCAACATCAAGCTTTTTATGTTAGTTCTTAGTTAATATTTATTGCTACCATATTTTGCAACAGTTAGAGCTTTTGGAACATAGAAAGGATCAAATAAAATCAAACAAGTTCCCTGCATTTTTAAAAAAAAACATAGAGCATGCATCATCTTCTAAAAACATTTGAACCTAAGAACTTCTAAAATTTCAAGTTTAGTAATGGCAACATAAGAGACAAGTGATGAAGCAAGGATTAGAAGGGTCTTCTTCTTCTGGGTTGGTGATGTTGTAGAGGCTATCCCAGAAGTTTTGGGTCTCAACTGATCAAAGGAACAACGAGGCATCAGGTTAGCATTGACTTCTTCTACATTTGCTAGCAATATTTTTAATATCCCAGGAGACAAGGAACTCAAAAATGCATTAGGAAAGTTTTATGTCTGGGACAAATTCAGAGTTGAGTTGAATGAAGCAATTTTTAAATCGACTCCTATCAAACTTTCCTCAATCCCATTCACAAGCTTGGAGCTTAGGGGTATTGCTTCCATTAGACTAATCTATAGCATCGAGTCTAGTTTTTTGGCTCTCTTCAAGTTGATGAGCTTTCCAGGTTCCTTAAGAGTGTAACAGAATCATACAATCCTTCCATAGATGTTATGGCCCTCCATAGTCCAGAATAATCCTATCCTCAGCAGGAGCCATTCAACATGGTGAATGCTACAAAAGTCATAAAGTTCTTGCAAAGGAATACTAGTTTGGTAAAATATGAAGATGGTTCTTAAAGGTCTGAATCCAGTAGTATCTAGTAGTTTCACCTATTTAGATGCTGACCAATGTAGAATTTCTATTGGTTAAATGAGAATAACTTCCAATTTTGTAAAGCTAATCTTCCTTGTCACAGTCATGACAGGATTTTTGATGTGATTTCTCAAAATGAATAGAATGGGAGAGTGCCCTTAGCCCTCACTTGAGAAATCAAAAAGGAAACAGAATAAAAGACAATGTTTTCACCAATTTAAAGTTTGGAGTGAGAGCCTTGCATTTTCCATCCAACAAGTTCCAACAGTTAGAAAGTGATTAAATTATACAAAGTATAGATTTTCATTAAACTAGGTTGTCACATTGTGTTACAAAATCAATTAGGAGTTATTTGTGGGAGTAAAAAATTACCGGAGTTATATTGTTAAATTGTGTTAAAGAGTGATTTATTTCCTTGGGTTTTGACCATTCATTTCACATACTGCACAAATAGCTTGCACGTAGAAAGTGATTACAGAGTTTTAAAATATTACAATTTTGCATAGTTCAGGTAAGATTTGTCTACGAGTTGAATCACACTTGTATGTCAACTTGCTTATGTTTGTCAAATTGGTGTGACTTCATAGAAAGACTATAACTAGACAGATTCAAACTTTGAATAATTTCAAGTTTTCAACACCTTGCTCATGCAGTTTGGATCAAATTCTGTATCTATACTCTTAGCTCACAAATTCATATTAATTATCCCTGATTAGTCTCATTAGAACAAGATCCAACATTTCAGCAACCATGATTCTATAGCAATGACTATGGCATTAGTTTCAGATTGCCTTCTAAGTTGAAAGTAATGATATGAAGAAGAAAGAACACCGATGTCTACAACAATCATTCAACATATGATAGGGGACCCCTCAGTATAAAAAACAATCAAATAATTCTTAACAACTTCAAGTGATAAATGTTTACCGTGGCATGCCAATTTCGTACCATTATGTGTGCTTTTGCATTGAGAAAGACAAGATTCTATAGAGAGCATGTCAAAGCATCTTATGCAATAGGCGAAGTATTAATAATTATTTCATACTGACAACATAAGAGGTGCTAGAGATTGAAAACAAGAAGAAAGGTCATTGGAGTTAAAGGAAAATATACAAGAAAAAGCATCATCATAAAATGCCACAACCAAAGCTCTACAAAATTTCAAGTTTAGTAATAGCAACATAAGAGACACTAGAGATAGAAACGGGAAGAAAGAACATTGGAGTTGAAGGTTGAGGTACTGGAATAAGCATGATTATGACATGTCATTGCTAAAGCTCCACAAAGTTCCAAGGTTCATGTAGTTTGATTTTCATCATTTGTCACGTTTGCTGCTCACAAGTCACAATAACATTGAAGTCTTGAACACTTCCCCGTGAATTATCTCACCTCGTCTCACCTTGTGATGATTATGATTGTTCTAGTTGATGAGTAGGTTTTGATTATACTGAGATGTACCATTACTCAGTTAAGTGAGCTCTTTGTTTACCTAGGAAATCTAAGACTAGGAAAGGTTAAACTCCTATCTAATGCAAAGAGACAAAGGTGCTCTAACCACAACAAGTTCTGATCTTGGATCATTTGCAACAAAACAAGGCTTCTTGAACAGTTGATTTAACACAGCTATAATAAATAGAATGCAAGTATCATTAAAATTAGAGGTTTAAAAACTAATATTTTAACCAAAATCAGAGCCCCAAAAATATTTTCTATAAAAAAGGGGAAAAAAATAAAAATAAAATTTTTAATCTACCAAAACTAAATGGAGCACAACGAACACAACTATACTCCAGCCAATCCACTGTTTAGACGAGAACAAGATAAAGCAAAGCCTACTTACAAAATGTTTGAAGCTAAAGTTTTCGGGCACCTTCTGCAACCAGCTCTTCAAGTCCATCTTCCATACAAACCTACCCCGGGCCTCACACAACCTTCTTCAAGCTTTCGCTCTCGCAGCCATGATAAAAATATCACCTTGGATTTGTAAGAGAAAATGGCTATGTGTGCATCCTTCTAATTCTTACATATAAACTTCAAAAGCTACTCTCCAACGTCTCGTCCAGACCACCTGAAATCAATAAATAAATCAGTAGGCCTCTCGGCCGTGGCCACCACATAAAAAATAGGAAAGGATTCGAGCTGCAAGGTAAATAAGAAGCAAGCAAGAAACAATTACTAGAGAGACAATGGATAGTATTACAGATACACAGACAAAGCGCAGAGCTTCTATTTATGATTTAGGAAGCAAATGCTGAAAGCAAAATAACTTCAATAAGTTTGGAGTCAACACGAATTTAAAGATGATATAAAATATCACAATGCAGTCACGTGGTAGAGCCCGTGACTGGCTTTCACGGGTGAAAGTCAACAAACAAGTGCCTAATTTAACCTCAAATTTGTTCCAAACACGCCTGTGGCTTCAAATTTAAGGCAAACAAATCCAAAATCGTGGGGAAAATGGCAGAAATTAGTATAAATAGAGATCACTAACAAGTCATGGAGACAATGGTTTCCAATATGGATAATAGTGCTCATATGGTTGTAAAGATGATGAATAATCAAAGGAAAAAAAGGCCAAATAAAAAACCAATAATAAGAAAGGAAGAAAACCTCTACATTTGGCCATTACTTATGGAGTTACAAACCTCATAGCTTTAGGAATGTGAAAGATGGTTTAGGACTATACAATGATATCATAGATAATTTTAACACCACAAATAAACTCACATATGATGAGAATGAGTTAGCTATGATGATGGGCCATGAAATGGCTCAAGAGATTGTTTACTCTCCAAGCATGGAGGCATGGTATGTTCACGGTGTCAAGGAAGAGGAGTGTCTTTGGAAAGTAGATTTATTGAAGTTCTAGATGTATGAAAAAGTAGAGGTTCAAAATAGGAAGAGGAAGCTATTGATGGCCAACAAAGAGAAGCAGGTGTTCATGTTGCAAAGAGAAGTCAAGCCAAAAGTCAAGATCAAGGAGTGGGGGTTTGAACATGATGGAAAGAATCACACTACCGCAATTTAACCATCACACAATTAAACAAGTATGAACTGGAAGAGACTAAGAAAGAAGGCAAAGGTGTTACCTCACTAGGATGATAGTAATAATGAGACAAAGAACCATGAAAACTAAATCCAAGGAGACCAGATCTGAACATCCAGGTTCGATCAAATTCAAAAATTGGTCTTCCTTCATAGCACAGGAGCATATCTGACAATCTCATAGAGGGTCCATCCCTGAAAACAAAAGCACCATTTCAGTTTGAATATTGAATATATACAAATATAATGATGAAAGAAAAGCAGACAATCATACGTTCTCTGATTTATTATCATTTCCACCTTCTCCATCACCAATTGAGGTATGTTAACAACAATTTCCCTCACATCATTTCTTCTCATTGCCTCATCATACTTTTCCCCAAGTGCACCAAGGACTACAAAGAAACAAGATAAACAAATCACAAGCATATAGAGATGTTAGAATAGTTACTAAAATGGTCATAAATTATGTTCTTATAGTAAAAGAATACTTTGACATAAGAAAAAAATTACACAATATTAAAACATGACATTGTTCTTTAAAAACTAAAAAGGTACCTGTAATGAAGAACTTCATTTCGACTTGCTAATTGGTTGTCACTATTAACTCTAAGCTTATCTTTAAAGTTTGAGCTTCACTTGGTTTCGAGAATAGTTTAATATTCTCTACTAAACAAGGCCAACCATGTGAAGGTGGAAGCTCATTTGGCCCCTCCCCCCCCCTAACATCACTCTAAATTCCCCATTAACATTTAATAACATTCATTCATTCATCCATTTTTGAAATATAACATTCAATCATTATAATCACATGATAACATTCATTAACACATAAAATTCATTAACACACAACATTCATGAATAATTCATTAACACACAACATTCATGAATAATTCATTAACACATAAAATTCATTAACACACAGCATTCATGAAAAATTCATTAACACATCATTCATCAACATTACTAGTACAAAATTACATCCATTAAGACAACGTTCTTTCATTAGCAAAAAATGTTAATTATAATCATTTCTTTTTGGGTTTCTTTCTATTTTTTTAATCATGTAATTTCTAAGAGGAAGATCAATGTCCTCGTCATTCCCCTCCTCTACTGATTCTAACTCCAACGCATGTCTCCTCCTCATTTGTTTGGGAACACAAGGCCGCTACGCCAAAGGGGGGTCTGCTGCAATAACAACTACTTCATGAGTTAAATTCACACCATTTTATATTAGTGAATTATAAGTATTTAACTAAGTAAAAAAACTATAAATCAAAAAATTAATTTAAAAGAACAAAACATAGATTTTCTTTACCTGAATGTGCCACATGATCTACATGGTGAACAGTCTGAACATCCTCCGGCACTCGTTCAGCATGACATGATTCTATATCCTCTAAAATATACACAAATTAAAGGTTACACCAAGTTCAATTTAAGATGTTAAATTGTATTAATAATTACAAAATTAGTTTTAAATAGCAAATGAGCACCTCCATCGATAGTACGATGCACATCAGGGGCTTCATCATGCGGCGTATGATCTGTGTCACGATTAAGAGGTTGCATTGCAATGTCATGCACATTATTATCAAATAGATTATTGCTCAAGTATTCAATTTCTAAAATATTTTTTGTCATATTTACCTATGCACATGATGTAGGAGACTCTTTGGTTGGGCTAGTGGAAGCTTGTCATAGGCGTTCAGCCACGGCTTGATAGCCTTCCTTGAAGACAATTTTTTTGTATTCTGTCATGGCCTCTAAATTAAATTTAGAGCCCTGCATTTTTTGATTAAACAAAATTATTTGCATTTTATAAATAATTTTTCTCTGCAATTCATTTACTGATACTTACAATTCGTGCTTTAATTTTTGAATATCCACCAGAGCCAAGTCTGTGCTGCCTAATCTTTTGCAGCCTGGCCTTTGTTGCCTTTGATGTGTCTTGCAACCTATGAAAAGTTTGAAATATGTTAGATGATATAGATATAAAGATCACTAATTAGTGCATTATTACATTGTACTAGTATTTAATACTATTGCATACCTTCTTCTCTCATTTGTTGGTGTAATTCCTCTTTGAGCATCCCCTTTCTCCTTTGCATCCAAAATGAACTCATTCCAATCCCTCACTGGAATAAAGGGAGGACGCTCATACTTTGGGTTCTGGACGAGACTCTTTCTATATGAGTCCCTCACAGTCTTAAGATGTTTGCAAGCTCTTTCTAAAATTTTCTTCTCGTCAAAAATATTATTACCAAACTCATGATCTAAATCTTTAATGAGCTAATCTTTTAATTTTTTGTCTCGCAAATTCCACCTTTTAAAAAAAACACAAAATTGTTAGATATAGCTAGTAAAAGAAAAGACCCGAATGAAAGGAAAAATATTGTACCAATTAATGATATGAAAAAAAAAAAGTAGGATAAAGTTAGTTCACTTATGATTTTCCACCTTGTACGTATGGTGGGCCCGAATATATGCAGTTTGAGGTCATAAAGCGTCCTATAAAATGAATCATTTCCTGCAAAAAATGTCATGGGATAATCAATCCAAAACTTTTTATGAATAGGTAAATGCATATTACAATATAAAAAATAATTATTTAAAGTACCTGGAAGCTTAGGACATTTTAAAGGCATCGATTCATTATCATCAATCAACAATGATGTCTGCATAACTCCTGTGCTAGAAACACGGGTAGATCCAGGAAATGATGGTGAATTATCACCAATACATGTACTCTAATCTGTATCTGGCGTACCAGACGGTGCCGCCAGTGTATCTCCTAC
Organism: Chamaecyparis obtusa; assembly: GCA_027943335.1. NCBI lineage: Eukaryota > Viridiplantae > Streptophyta > Pinopsida > Cupressales > Cupressaceae > Chamaecyparis > Chamaecyparis obtusa. Next base: position 547,056 of record BSBK01000480.1, read on the forward strand.
TCCAAAAAAATAATCCACTATGTGATGCACCCAAGATTAAAGTACAAATTATCAAATCATAATTAACACAAAACCAAATATAGCAAAACAAGGATTTACCAGCTGGCATAAACTGTGAAGGTGTCGATGTTTGCATGCCCCTTGTTGCTGACATTGCACTCAGCAATCTTGGATGGACGTCCATCGACCTCCTAGGAGGAGTCTCCTGCACTTGATGACCTAAACAATACATTGTTAGCAAAGACATTCTGAAATAATAAAAGTAAGAGTTAACTTAAGAAGTTTTTGAATGTTCCAAAGAAAAAATTCCTTGTAACTTGTCAACTAAAGGATTATTTTACCTGAGGCGATCGGAGCTCTAACTTGTCACCGCATTGTCCTTGACCAAGTTCTAGATTAGTTGCCAAAAATTCCTCTAACAAGAACACATATTACATATTTTACTTCACAACATAAAAGAGTATAAAATATAAACCTTTATTGAACTTTTGTTATAACTAAAGATTCATTACTACTTACTTCATAACGACATGCTTGCGCTTTCAATTCAGATAGCCTCTTCATCATCTCCTCGATTGGAATATTTGCTTCATCCAAAATTTTCATTATTTCTAAATTGATTTTTTTAATTTTTTTCCTCAACATTATTGTCATATTAGGTGATTATGCAATATCATCATCAGAAGGGGTAGTTATTGCCTCTGTTACTACAGGTGCTTTTCCCCTGTCCTGAACATCAAATTGTGATAGGAATATCAGTAAAACTATCATAAAAACTCCAAAACCGTAAATAAAATAACATAATAATATAACATTTTTCAACTATCTAATTTGTACAATTTCAATAAGGTTTACCCTTGCTAAAGAATGGGTGGGAGGAGCATCCGCGTGGCCTCTATCATGTGCGGGATCCATATCGTCCTGTGACAAAGATTAAATATAAAAACTTCAGCGAACTGAAAGTAATAGACTTAGCAAAAAAAACTTATTAATAAATTTTTATATAGTACTTACCACCCTCATGATAGTAACTTTGTTTGTATCTATGCGATTTAAATTGTAATCTATTAGCAGTTCTTCCCCTGCACTTATTGATTTTATCACACATACAAAAACTTGATTCCCCTCACATGCCTCAAATATGCAATTGGGTTTCTTATTAGTCGAGGAAGGTCGCGTACTATTTATAAAACCCACAATATTACCTATTTCTTTTGGTCTCCCATCAATGTTCATTACAAATCTTTTACTTTGATCATTTTCTTTCCATTGTATATAATTAGCTGATAGTGCATACCTATGCATACTTTTTTTATATTGAACAATCTGCATCCAATCATTATAATTGTAACACGGACCGACATACTTGAACAATTCAACAACTTTGTTGTAACATACCTTTATCCCATCCTTGGAAAATAGGCCCAAACCATGTAATGAGGATGGAGCTATGCGATATATCCTCTCATTAACACAAAAATCAGTGTTAATTGGAGGTAGCTCATTGGGTACCCATTCTTTCTCAATGTGTGTGTACCGAAAGGGCACCTTGATGTTGCCTTTGGTCTCATCATCATAAGAACATGACCCCCCATTAGCAAGGAAAAATTGCATGTGTTTATCAAATTTTTTTCTAATCTTTTGACCTCTAGTTGATCTCCCTATTTTAGTCATACTACATGTAGAACTTTCATCTAGCATTCCCTCATTTCCCTCATTCGATATAGATAGATCTGACAAGTACCTATTTGGTGAGTCCTGCAATCCATCAAATGAGATATTGTCACATCCCCGCTTCAAATAGAATTATGATAATATTTAAATAATATATATAGAATAATCAAGTCGTGACCCATACGTACGGTTCTTCTTTGTCTATACGTGGGAGATAAAAAATTTACTAAGTTGAAAGTGATTATATAATTATATTTCTATACGGTTCTTCTTTGTCTATATATACATTATATGATTATATAATATGTCTATTTATAACATACGTGCTTAGTGATAAACAAGAAGAATATAAAAAAATTATGTCTATTTATTGACTTATACCTGCTGATCCATGTTACTGTGCACGATCCATGCCAAAGGGGTCAAATTTCCTACATATGTTAATCATTATCTTAAGTTAGCTAAAAATTACATGATACGTATGCTACAAATAACTTAGAAGACAACATGAACAATATGCAACATCGTAAACATGAACAAATTTACCTTATATATGGAATGCAAGATCATCAACATAAGGGGGGACAATGTCTGTAGTCAATTGCCTGTTTGCAAAAAAGGTGATAATCAAACACAATATATACATGTATCAGCAGTAATTAATTGAGCATCGTAAGCAAAACATTGGTAATTATAAATCACATATGTTGTAATCATTATAATTGAACACAATAAATATGTAATCATTACAATTAAAATCAATAAATCATGTCAATCATTTCATTGATCAATTCAATCATGTCATTGATCATCTTCTTCATCATCATCATCATCATCATCATCATCACCACTATCATCATCATCATCATCATCATCATCATCACCGTCATCATCGCCATCATCATCGCCATCATCACCATCACCATCATCATCATCGCCATCACCACCACCACCACCACCACCACCACCACCACCATCATCATCATCATCATCATCACCATCATCTTGATCTTCATCATCTGCTTCTTCATCATCTTCAATATCTTCTTCTTCCATAACATTATACTTTATCGGCCTTCCTCTTGGATCATGTCTAACAACAAATGACCAACCCTGTTTATGTGGAACCTCTGAGTAAAACACTTGCTCACATTGGCTTGGAAGAACATAGAGCTCATCTCCAACTAGCTCAAACGACCTTGTATTAATCATTGTAAATCCATTATCATGTTGAATAACAGTTCTATTTGGATCATTTTGATTAAGTTGTAGCCTATACTATTTTACGACGAATAGAACTACTTTGAAAGAGTTAAAGTCGCACTCAATTATATCATCCAAGATTCCATAGTATCAATTTTGAGATTGTTGAGGATGTATGTCATTTCTAGATGATATATTAGTGACCTCAAAAATTGCAGTTATCCCAGAATCACAAGTTTTCTTTGTGTCATCCAACTTTTTTATGCGAAATTTGTGGCCATGATAGTACATAGCTTTGTGGTGCTTGACCTGCAATTTTTCAAGCATGTGTAAATTATTTGCATCGTGAGTTGATACAAAACATATGAGTCATGATCATTAATAAATTTGTACGTACCTCTCTACCTCTTAAACCATATGCTAGATCAATTATCATTGGCGTAACATTGGAGTCTGCATTACGATGAGCTTGTCTAACCAATGAAGCAACATCTTCCCATGTTAATGAGCAACCATTTTTTTGACATTGTTCAATCCATACCATCATCCAATCAAGATTGTTCGCAATATACAAATGTATTACATCCCACTTTCGACCAACTGTATAAAAAAAATACACCAATTATAAATAACTTATATTGAAGATTTATAAGAATTAATTAACTACAATAACATCTTAGATTTACCTCTCACTTTCCTCAATCTACCTTTGCCCATCAAGTACTCCCCTTCGAATTTGTTAATAGAGTTGGGATCCCAAATACGATCTACATGGATCTTTGCTGCAAACTTAGGAAGATATTCACTAGTGTACACCATGGTCTGGTATACCATATATCCCTCCACCATAGAACCCTCATGATGTGCTCTCTGTCGAACCAAGCCTTTCAAAAATTTCAAGTGCCTCTCAACCATCCACATTGACCTAGTTGGTACAGGTCCACACAATTCAATCTCCTCAACTTGATGTATAAGGTAGTGTTCTTGTGCATTGAAAAAAGTTGAAGGTAGACACTTTTGCATTTCACACATAAGAAGAGGAATTTTTCTCTTCCAATATTTTATATCTTCTTTATTGATTTCTTTAGATGACAACCACCTCATTTATTTTTCAAGATCATATATAACTTTTTTGACACTGTTAGTGAAGTGGTGTGGGAGAGATAGAGGTAGAATGTACTGCAATATTTGTAAAATGATCTTGTCAATATTTTATAAAAGAATGCAATGAAAACTACATGCAGTATACAAATATATAGTGAATACAAAATAACATGAATTACCTTAATAAATGTATGCCAATCGTGTGTTTTCATCCCTGGCCCAAATTCACTTTTCTTTGATATGAGATCGTTTATGTTCACAGCAAATCCTATGGGAAATCATATTTTTTTTATGACTTCTTTTATAGCATTGCTCTGCTGCTCCGACAATAACCAACTAAGGGCACTTGTATCAATCTAGTCTCCATTATTATTTGATTGAATGACATTTTTCATTGCATGGTTGGATTCTTCAATGTCACTACAAATTTTGACAATTTGGTCTTTGTCACGCCTTCCATCCAAGATTTTACATAATGTCTATGTTACATTCTTTCCAATATGCATAGAATCAAACAAATGCACAATTGGGAGTTGCTCGTAGTACGGAAACCTACTAAATTACGTAGGATAACTTTTTAGTCCTTTTGGAAGTTGGTCATTGATGCCTTGATGACCTTCACAAGCATCAATTACATCATTAGTAAACAAAACACAATATCAAAATATAAATTTGAAACAAAAACCATCAGATGGAATGACATTACCTCAACAATTTATTTTATTGTATGTCAACTTCCATAGGCGAGGTGTCATCCTCCATGGCTTTGATGTAGTGTCTTCTTTCCCACTGAAAAGATATTTTTCGGTAATTTGGTACTTATGATTTCTATGGAGAAAGTGTCTATTCTCATCGAACACCTACTTTTTTAAACTTTTTGAATGACGAGATTTTGTCTTTGGACCACAAACTAGACATGCAAATTTTCCCTTTGTCTGAAGACCTACAAGATCATGTATAATTGGATTAAATATGTTAACTTTGTGTTAGCACTATAACATACCAAAAAAGAGGTGTTAAGAAGAAAACATACCACAAAAATGTGTTAGCCCAGGGGCATCATGTATTGTCCATACAAGCATTGCATGGAATTGAAATTTTTTTTGTCCTATTGGTCTAGAGATATCATACATAGTGACCCCATTTCATAACACCATCAACTCGTCGATAAGGGGCTCAATATATACATTGATATCTTTAACTTGGTACTTACCTAGTTGAATGAACAAAAACATTACATAATTATTATGACCATTTTGATGGATTATTTATAATAAATTAATTTAGATGACTATTAAATCAAAAAATACCTAGAACAATCAGTGCCAACATTATGTGCTCCCTCTTTATGGACAACCAAGGAGGAATGTTATTGTTGATAACAAAAATAGGCCACACCAAGTAAGTAGATCTCATCTCTCCAAACGGATTGACATCATCCGCTGCCAATGAAAGCTTGAGATTATGAGGTTTTTCTTTAAAGTGTGGTCATTTTTCCTCTATCTCCTTAAATGTTGAACCATCTACAGGCATTCACATAATGCCATCTTGACTTCTATTGCGTGCATGGTAATCCATAAATTGTGCCAAGCTATTGCACCTGAATAATCATTGCAGACATGGAATATTGGGAATAAACTGAAGAACCTTGCGAGGCACCTTTTTTGTTATTCAATTTGATTGATATCTACTAATATGACAAATAGGGCATTCTGTTTCAAATTCATGTTGTTTATGATATATAATATGATCGTTCATACATGCATGTATTGTTTGATACTCTTCCAATATCTTTCATAATGGCAGATAATTCTCAGTACGAGCGAGGTAGAATGTTTGATGGTGGTAACAAACACTCACCTATCAACCTATGACCAAAAATATAATTTGTTAATTTAAAGAATATTAATTGCTACATGATTCACCCAATGTTAATTGTAAGAGAATTACGACTAAAATAATGAAAAAAGATGACATACCTTAACATACGTGTCATTGCTATGTTTGATAAACCATTCATAACCTTCAAGTTCACCAACAACAATACAGCAGCAAGAAGAGTTGTTTGGGAGCCTTCATATAGGGGCTGATGTGCCTTCTCAAGTATGGGTACATCAAGGTCTGCGTCAACATCATCATCATCATCATCATCATCTTGATCATCATGATCAGCTTGATCATCGTGATCTTCTTCATCATCATGGTCTTCTTCCATGGGATCATTACCTTCTACTTCTATATTCACACCTCCATGTTCCCTCATTTGGAAATCCACATTTTTCGGATTGTCATGGTCCATAACGTGAAACCTAGGGAGGTTGACCTATATGAAAATGATGACCTTATATTAACCATGACCATGATGTCATCATCAAATAATGTCTTATGTATTTTATAAATTATTAAAATACATACCAATGGACGAAATTCATTTCCCCCTTCAATGTGACCATGTTGCATACAATGTTCCTCAGTTGTTTTGATTAGATATCTTCGAGTCTTTAAGCCCTTACAAATTTTGCAAGGACAATAACATTTTCCATCACCTTTTCTTTTTAAGTTAGACCACAGTCTAGCAATTGTCTCCCTATTTTTTTGTGCATTGATATCATCAAACATGGTCTTTCTTGAATGGAATGACTCGTTGGTGGAAGAAGGATGATTTGTTTGCAACCTGCAAATACAAATCATTACTGAACAACCATTTTCTCAACTATAATTTTTTCAATGCAAAGGGACATTTATCATACCAAATCAAAGTTTAGAAATGGATGGTTTTGATGCTTTTCCATTACAATAATTGAGCATTCATCATTTGGTATTGTGTATTCCATTTAAGTATGTCAACAATGTTCAAAATGTTGTCACCAAGTACAGACATAGGAAATAAAAAAGGGACAAAAGATAAGAAATAAGAAAAATCATTACGACTATAGAAAATCTGCATGTTCACAATACTACATGTGCATATAAGAGTCAATCAGAGAAGGTATATGCACAGGTGAAAAACATGTAGATTTATCGACCAAGCATTACTGGGAGCTCGACCCTGCAACAAATAGACTTGTGATGATATTTCACAATAGTACATGTGTTGCAGGGTAAGCTCCCAGTAGTGCCTATACAAATATGCATGTTCATTACCTATGCATATGAAATAGCTCTAATGGTTACTTGAAAGAGTGGCTTAATATAAACAAAATGGTTACAAAGATGAGGATATGTCATTATAATAATGGAAAAGAGAAAAAATATAAAAATACCACTATAATCCTTTAATAGATCAGCATAAAAATACCACTATAATCATTTCATTTCACAAAGGCAAAGATAAATTTTAGTTAATACCACTGACTTGATAGTGTATGTCTACTATGTCCTTGATCACAACCTCTTCCTTGCTTGAATAACCAATCCCCTACATTTGTGTGCTGGTCTTATTCTAAACCAGACACCGTGGGCCATGAAATTTCCAACATAAGCACCATTTTCAAATGCCAAACTGATAGGAATATACGCTAAAGCCTTAAGTGCCAACATGCCCTTTCCTTGCACTCTACAAGATTTGATGGACAACACTTGATACGATTCAAAAATAGATATTTATATGAAAGCAACAAAGGCAGAGATATTAAGAGAAACTAATACAATTGGCCATGTAACGTATCAAGAATGAAAGCTATGATTAGAGAATAAAAGAAAGATTAATTAATAGTTAATGAAGAGGCATGAGTCCTCACAAAGGATTACCTCTCCTCAAACAAGTGAGTCAATATAAAACGGAAGAGCAGATCAGATTGTTAGGATCATGGAATGGGAAGAAAAAGAACACAATCTATACACTGAAAAGAAACTCCACGGGATATAGTAAGAAAAGAATGGAGAGGGCAGACCAGTTTCTATCGATAGTGATGTAAAAGACAAGACACAGAATGCAATATATATTTTTATCTGGTGTGTGCCAAAGCCTGGAAACTCTTGTTAATAATTGATGTATATATTCAAGATATACAAATGAATATTTATAATTATATATAGAAACATCATGATACAATAACAAGTAAAATGATTATGAAATGAGTGAACAATAGTAATAAAATATACAAGTTACTCTTCATAAGGAAGAGATAAGAAAATTTACAAATCAATTGCAATGCTGGTAAGCATTGTGTGACAGCAAACAATATTGTAACACATCTATGAGTATATGAGTTAATACTGATTTATAAATCAATTGCAATGCTGGTAACACATCTATGAGTCTATGAGTTGATACTGATTTGTGAATCAATTGCAATGATGGTAAGCATTTATGTGACAAAAACAATACTGTAACACATCTAGTTAGCACTCTGCCCTTTCCTTGCTATACGGCCTACAAATTAGATTTGTACAGTTGGAAAACAAACTCAGAAATCAATCACAAAACCCTCAAAACTATAATCAAAAGGGATGGCCTCGTACTGGTAAAATATATGGCCAACATGAGCATTTCCAATGTCATCTAAAACAACATTATGATACTATAAAATTCATTATAAATGCTAAAGATAACACAAAACTATGAAGGGGTTGAAAGTGACATTGAGACATTAAAAGTAAGGGGAAAATATTCGTTGATCTCATAACATTTATGGCTCGTACTTTGATTTGTATAGATTGAAAGAGTAATCCAAGACTTGAGGAAAAGACATACATTGATTCAAAAAGGATATAAAGTTTGATTCAAATGAAACTCCAAGAATAAATCTAAATTAACAAAAAAAACTCAAAAGAAATGTATATAAAAAACACACTATAAATGTTTTAAATTCTTTTAATATTCTAAAGAAGAGAAATCTTTATAAACATGTTTGTGTCAAACACTTAGCTTGGTGTAAATCTGAACATACTAATTACGTTATCCAAACTAATTTAAAATACTTTCTAAAAGATTAAATAGCGTAAATAACTGATCTATCATAATATTTTAAACCATATAATATGCGAAACAACCACCTTTTATTCTAAAGCTTCTAAATATATTCTCTTAAATTTGTGTTTCCTTAATATATTGTATTGATAAAGAAGTTGTATCCCATAAAAAATATGAATAATTTTTGTAGCTATTGAATTCCTATCTATGGCCAATATGTCTATACTACACATTTTTTAAAGGACTGTCATTTCATGGGAGAAGATTTATTTATGTTACTAATGTATTATGCATTCTTTCAATATTAAAAATATATATATTCGTGTTTGTAACATACTATTGTCTTAAGGTTGCCCCAGATAGACAAGGTTGTTCTAAGATTGTTGCAGTGAAGTGATAAGAGGTGACAGAGATATGACTTATATTGACAGCTTATGAGATAAAGGCTGCAAAGATCTGAAAGAAGTTGACAGAGCATGAAAATGAGTGGTATTCTGAGAGCAGTGTATACCAAATTTTTTTTGGGTTCATCAATTGTTTGAGCTTGTCTTTTCAAAACATACATTGGGAAACTCTCAAATCAATGTTTACAAACTTGTATTAATCACAATGAATATTTGAGCCCTACAATCTTAGGATAATTCTCAAAGATATGCTCATTATTTTATAATATCCCAGTATATATCCTTATATAATTAAGACCGTGACTAAGTAAAGTTACATAGAATATCCCCACTCTTATATAAACACTTAGCATATATAGAGACAATGAAATATCAGCATACATATTGCACCTGTAGCAGCACTTGCAAAGGAAAAATATTGTGAATGGGAGCATAATACTGGGAAAGGTCTGGGATGGAAAGTAGTTGAATTGACAGGTGAGACTGCAACTGATTTGAAGCTATTTGAGAAAGGTCGGATTGTTATAAGTACACCTAAGAAATGGGATGCTCTATCCCACAGATGGAAACAACGTAAGTAGGTGCAGCAGGTCAGCTTATTTATTAAGGTTTCAGTAAACTTGTGTATTCACAAGTAGTTACAACAAGTTTTGGAGTTATGATCATTGAGGCTTGATCATTGTAGTAAGAGAAGCTGATTTGAATCCATATTGTTTGATTAGTCCATTTGTTACAACAAGTTTTGGAGTTATGATCATTGAGGCTTGATCATTGTAGTAAGAGAAGCTGATTTGAATCCATATTGTTTGATTAATCCATATGAAATAGCTCTAGTGGTTACTTGAAAGAGTGGCTTAATATAAACAAAAATGGTTACAAAGATGAGAATATGTCATTAGAATAATGGAAAAGAGAAAAAATATAAAAATACCACTATAATCATTTGATTTCACAAAGGCAAAGAGAAAATTCAATTAATACCACTAACTTGCATAACAGTGCAAAGATTGCACTAGCTCAAACCTTAAATTACAATGAGAATTGAGATAGTTGGGAGCAAGGAGCACTTTATCTTCCTTATAAGCAATGCAAACACCTAATGCCTCCCCTATTGCTAACCACTACACCCACTTCCGATATGACTTCAATATTTTCAAGTAGCTCAGACTCATATCCATGAAAGCATGATTCTAGATAAGTCACATCTTACTCTATCCTATCCTGTTGTTAAGATTGACAAATTTGTTTCAAATTGGAAGATAGATGTATGCTTGTATTGTACATAGAGACTAATATGAATCAATATGTGAATAAAGAATAAGGAGTGTTAGATTATGAATTGTTTTAGGAGTTATTAAGGTTTCAGTAAACTTGTGTATTCACAAGTAGTTACCACAAGTTTTGGAGTTCAGCAACAACACATGTTCTTCCTCAACTCCTATATATGTACATCTCTACTAGAAGCGAATCTCATCATCATCCACATGTAGATCGTATCTCTATCATTTTTTTAATGGAGTTATAATATCATTGAGGCTTGATCATTGTAGTAAGAGAAGTTGATTTGAATCCATATTGTTTGATTAGTCCATTTGTTTGTTGTATATTAACGTGATGAACTATTTTTCTATTCTTATATGATATGTTCCTATACAATAATTCAATTTTGCAGAAAATCCTCTTCTAGTAGGGTTAGTGTTCATGTTTCTCTCCCACACTAGTTGGCCTAGTCAAAGGTATCGTCATACTATATGCAACAAGGTTAACTATGAGAGAATGAGAATTTTATATTCTATATTTTAAAATTTGTAACTAATACAAAGAAATGTCATGATAAAGTTATATTCATGAATATAGTTAGTGATAAAAAAGCAACATACCTATTTAAACACAAGAATTTAGGCTATACAAGAATATTTTGGTCAATGCTAGTCCTTTAATCATCGTCATTATTTTGGTTAGTGTGACATCTAATAAAAATTGAATGGCCCATTAGGGTTTTTGATATTAGGATCAACTGCATTGCTATCAATGATCTCGGGATTTTCACTAAAAAATGTATTTGCATCTAATTGTCACTTTCTGAAGTGGAGTAGAGAAGACAAGATTTGATAGTTTCATTGTGCCTTACAAATATATGGATTTCTTTTTTAATCTTTTTTTGTATCTTCAGGAGATGAGGGAGAAATTTGGAAACAAACATGTTTACTCGTATTGTCAGTTTGAAGAATGTCCCAAGGAAAGAAAAACATAACATAGTTTAGTAGGTGAAACACGTTGCCTAATTTGAGTAAAGAAATATCATCAAGACTGCCTAAATATATAGATAGATAAGTGTTCTAAACAGAAACATAGAATCACCCGTACCTATAGCACTGTTTTTTAATCAATAAGATTTCTGCTTCACACATAAAACTCAAACTATTGGATTTTGGCCAAATTTTAATAACAGTAGTTAGATTTTGAGTTGCTTGTAATTTTGATCTAGTATATCTTGTACAGAGAAATTGTTGCCCTTGATGCTTTGGGGAAAATAGGCAAGAATGTGAACTCTTTCTTCCTTGTAGAGTATGTCCTACTCTGATGTATTTGGTCATTTAATAGTTTAGGCACCAATTGCAAGAAGCAATAGTTAGGGAAAACTTATTATATAGTACAAAATCATGGTACCCTAGAATAGAACAGGACATGAAAATGAACTTTTAAGACATGCAGAAAGAATAGGGAACATGAAGCATTTACAAATTGCAGAGTGGGGTAGTGCTATCCCTGCATGAATAATAGGTGCAAAAAAAGTGACTTGGTAAATGTGAATTTCTGGTATCTTATTGAAGTGAAATGACTGGAAGAGTCAAGAACCCATGAAGAAATTGAGTAAACACAATGCTAAGTTGAATTCTACAGAAAGGGCACATGATGAGGTAAACCATTTATCTTCAGGCCATTGCCTTGAAGCCTATAGTAGTCCCTACTAATTGCACAAATAACAAACACAAAAAACTCCTTAATATTTTAATATTTTTTTGGTAACAATATATGTTAAAAGGGGAGTCTACCAATCTAATACAACTTGGGAGGTACTCCCAACTTACAAACTCGATACTAACTAATATGTATTTCTCTTGAGGGTTTTCATCCCCAAGATGATAGGTTCAGACCTAAAGGTTTTCATCTCCAAAGTGCCCAATTGCTGTAGCAATACCACACACACTGAAATTAGAGATGAATGTATGTTAATTTTCTAAAGGTACCTTCCCTTTTTCCTTATGCTTAGTTTTATAGACCAAAATCCCAGTGATCCTCAATCATGGTTCCTCACTTAACTGAGTAGTCCTTTGCTCAATTTCACCACTTAACTGAGAAGACATTTCCTTGATTTCAGAACATAACTGAGCAGTTCTCCTCAATTGATGGTAGTGTCTGAACAATCAACTGTCAAAGCGACTCCTCAATAAACTGGATAATCAAAAAATTAACTTACTACCTTATCTGAGTCCATTATAGACCTCACAATTTGATGACATGCCTTTTTTCAGTCCTAACTAGCTTACAAAAAATAAAAACACACCTATCTATGTTGCTTCTATGCTGACAAACCACTCTGTTAAATTGGGATATTCTGATATTACAAATATGTCCTTCCCAAAATTGCTTGCTCACAAGAAATCAAATGCTGGATGTTCTAGTATCTCTGGTCTATCCCAAGCACATTCTCTATACATAGATTCCTCCAATGGACTAGGATCCTGAACCACTATACAATTATAATTATTTTGGACTTGAGAGAGAGGAGTTCTGCACCATATTTCTGCACATTATACCCATCATTTTGTCACTACCACTGGAATTCTTCCCATGATGACAATGTCATGCTGCATCCTAAACCCTAGTCGCAGCCTTCATAATTCTCAATCATAGCATTTACAAACCCTAGTCAAACCGTAGTCACCACTAAATATACTCATTGATTCAATCACCTACCAGCATATTACTAATAGAGATGACGAGAAGAAAATGACCATCCACGTAATGAACAATAGGAAACATAGAAGATACCTCAAACTCCATGGAAGATAAATGATGAAATGTGATATTAACCTCGAGTGTAGGGTTTGGCTCTTCACGATCTGGAATAAGCTCCATTCCTGCTAGCTTAGAAGATGGAAATCCTAATTCGCGCGCTGCAACCATAAAAATGAAATGAGAATTGAAATGTTTTTTTTTAAGTTATATGCCCGTGTTGGTCAAAATTTCGACCGACATGGTATTGGTCAAAATTTCGACCAAAATGGGCATGGATTTTTATTTTTATTTTTAAATTTCTTCTATAACTCGACCAACCTAAACCTTTTTAATTAATGGTCGATAATTTTTGTAGAAAAATGATGTCAAATGTACTAGTGTTTCATCCCTGGGAGGCAAGGTTATTCCTTCTTTTTCTTTGTCTAGGGAATCGCTTTCCTTAGCTTAGTGGTATTTGTTTATATTGCAATATTATTTCATCATACTAACAGATGTTGTGACTATGGATAACCTTTTTATATGAGAGGTTGTTGTCCTAGGTCATCACCTCTTCTCTATGTTGTAAATTATGTTCATTATAAACCCTTACCCTTACTTTGGTATTAGAGTTGTTTGCCTCATTCCAAAGATTCCTTTTCCTCTTCTTTGTAGGAGACTTGATGATTGAATCTTTGTTCCCGCCTTTGAAAGATGATATTTTATCTAAAAGCACTCCTCTATGGTGGGGGTCTTGTTGATAAGATCTCTTTCATTGAGGATCCTTTTTCCATGAGTGACATATCCTTTTTGCAATTATCTATACTCTTGGATGTAGGAGTCAATACCCCTCGCTAAGAATATGGTGTACATTGTTGTAAACAGGTTATCTCCTTGTATTGTGAAGTAGGTATCCTCTTCCTCTTCCTTATCATGTCTAGTAGACTGCCATGATAAGGAGGGGGGCATATATAGGGTCTCCCTTGTACTATAGTTTTTATTTTTATATGCTAAATCCTCTGAAGGTAACGCACATAAGTTGCTAAATCCTGAAGGGACACACATTTTTCAATTTTCAATATGCTAAATCTTGGAAGGTAACACACATAAGTTGCTAAATCTTGAAAAGACATGCATTTCCAATATGCTAAATCTTCCGAAGGTAATGCACATAAGTTTCTAAATCCTGAGGAGACACGCATTTTATATTCATAGTGATACAAGAAGGTGGATCTATGGGTATTCCAAAAGCCATCAGAAGACGCATTACAATTGCAAGCACAGTTTATGGGTGAACTATCAGGTTTGGCCACCTGTTTGGCTCTCCCTCCAACGTGATTTATGGTAAGGTGGGTATCAACTGGGTGAGGTAATCAATTTTTCTCCTTTCTTTCTTTTCACTTTCATGCTAGTAGGATGGGATCATGAAGCTATGTTATTTGTAGTGTTGCTCTTGTCTTTCTTATATAATCATTTATGCTTTTATGATAGTTTTCTAGATATGATATTAGTATAAGAAATATTTCTTAGCGAGGTTTCTTATGCTAGTTGATTTGGGTTTGTTTAGTACTAACTCCTCTGTTGTGTTGTCTCAATTTTCTTTTCGCACCCTCGTGCGTGTATGTTGAGTTAGGATCCTTATCTTGGGGGCTTTTGTCCTTAGCTAAGTGTTATTTTATCTCGTTGTGAATCCACTCTGATCTTTTCTTTCTTCTCCTTTACCAAGAGTTGGCATTGAATCCATACTCTTGCTAAAGTGGGGGCTTAATGTATCATCTTAAAATGGAAGCATTTCCATGTTAAGACCGTTTAGTCCTCCGAGTAAGTGGTCTAGGGTCATGTCAAGTGCCTTGTTCGGATCATTCCATGGATCTGGTACTTAGGGCAGAGACTACCTCGTCCCTGGCCCGAAGTCCAATTTTCAGATTCTGGGAGTTACGGGATGTCAAGCTTCAGAAAGTTTTATTTTCCCGCTTCCGGGTTGGCCATTTCAGGTTTCGGAATGGTAAATCCTTAAATTGCATTTAATCTAGGTCCATTTCTAGGGGTTAAAGTTAATTAGGATTTAATTCTCCAATGTCGGCCTTCTCTAGAGGTTTGTGCCCTAGATCACTATAAAAGGAAGCCTTCCTCTCTCATTTTGATCATCCATTATTCACCAAGCAACTTCATGATCAAGAGCTCTCAAGGAGATATTCACAAGCCATCAAGTTCTCTCTCAAGCAAGCATCCATTCTCAAGCAATCATCCATTCAAGTCCTCTTCTCCATTCAAGTTCTCCATTGAAGATCAAGGGTTCAAGAATTCAAGCCTTTGAAGGGATTTGGCTCAAGCATTCAAGATTCATCATTCAAAACCCTAGATCTAGCCATCATGGTGGTGTGATCTTCCTTCAAGATCCTTTGTTCATCTTCAAGATCCATTCATTCTTCACTCAAGGTGGATTCCAAGCATGCAATCATGGAGGTTTTGATTTGTTAATGTTATGTTCAAGCTTTCATATCAACATACTTGTTTACATTTGAAATACAATTGCATATCTATTGAATATCATAGCTTCATTGTTAGATCTACTTCTACTACTTGCTAGCATTCTCTATTTCAATTCCATTATTAAGGTTGATTCCAAACCGGGGTTTGAACAAGGCATACCCCTCATCCAAATTAAAAAAAACCATTTTTCTTGCAGGTACAAGTACAAGACAGCGAATTAAAGTGTAGATCTGGATACCCTTTTTAGCAAACTTCTGAGATCCGTGAACAGAATTTCCATCGGAGCTCTGAGGGGCAGGATCTTGCCTTGGGGTAAGACCTTGCCCCGCTATCTGGGTCAAGGATGACTTGACCTCAGAAAGACAAAAAAAATTTGGGTTTTCTCTGTCTTGGCATTTCCAGTCCGGAGCAGATTGCAGAATTTCTCGAAACTATGCGCAAACATCAGAAAATAGTGATTTCTTCATCAGCCTTCTTTAAGAGATAAGTATTTCCATTTCATTTAATTTGTATGTCCACAACATTTTCCATCACTCATCATACCCCACAATTATCACATTCATAGAGGTGGATCCACTTCACCACCTATTCAGTAGATTAAGATACATGACCTATTGGATGAAGCTCTTAGTTCGTATCTAGACTTAGATGAACTCCTTAATATCCTTGGATTATTCAACCTAAACAAAAACCTTTTTCTAAGGGAAAGCCAAAAAAATATTTATGTTCAACTCGAGCCACTTGTCATAAAGATGCAACTCCCTTGTATGTTGGGGGTATTTTGTAATTTTTGTGTAGTTTTGACCCAAAAGTACAAAAAGGAGACAAGAAAAAACTAAAGGAAATAGATAACAAAAAACCCAATAGTAGACATAAATGTCATTTGAGATTCCCAATGAATAATTATTACAAAGGGGCTTTTAGCATAAAATGCAATGCTGACAAAATATAGATAGCAAACCTTGACATACAGAAAGATAGGATATGCCAACACATTCAAATCAAAATACTAATAAATGAGTGCATTTTATCACATCAATTGCATAGATTAGAAAAACTATTGAATTTTACCAATACATAAAGAGATTGCTAATTTAACATATGAAAAATTAGTAATAAATCGTGAACACATTCAAGACATGTGACTAATTGCATTCTTCTTTATCTCTTTAAAAATATACAAGGTCAAAAACACTTTTGTACATAGTGTAAAACCAAAAGTCTCTCTTGAAATTTCTCCATAGTTTCCCCTTTGTAAGAGTCCCTACCCCTTTTACATTGCAAAAGCTTTGTATTTATCGACTCCCCTTGATAACTAACTTGTAACCACTTAGAATAACTACTCACGTAACTACTTAAGATAGCCACTTAGGTAAACACTTAGCATAACTACCAAGGTAGGCACTTAGGATAACTACCTATTTGAAGATAAGTTAGGTTTTACCTAACTTTTACATAAATTAAATCTAAAATCTAGATTTTGGTTACAATAAGTGACATGAGTCACTTATTTACAAAGAGGCAATTTAAGTTAGCATTTACATTGTTTATTTGGAAACAAGGCCCTTTTTCAAACTTGCAATCATAATCACTTTTTACAAAATGAGAATATGAAACATATAACTTCTTGAGCTATGAATTTTGTTGAGGGGCTTATTCATCTTTATCTGCTTCTTTATGTCGTTGTAACCATCTCACCATAAATCAATAGATTGGTATGTTGGTTTTTTACATAGAGATGTAATCATTCACCCAAAACATTACTATAAAGACACACTTCAACTACATTATCAAGGCATATATTTTACTCATGAGCTTCTTCATTCACTCACTATCCCTACCTTGGATTACCAAAACAACACCAGCCATCTTATGCATGTTAATTGAAATGTGAGTGTCCCAATATGATGATATACCATAACAAGATTCTTTGACAATGGAAAACCAATGAAAAACTCATTAATGTCTAGGGTTTTGAGACCACTGTCTCTTCATAGAAAATCCTGCCTAGAAAATTGTTGTCCCTTTAGATGATATGTGCTCGTTTGAAATGGTAACTGCTTGCCTTCTTGGGAGCATATTTTGAATTTTGAAAAATAATCTTTCTATGAGGAAGTGCACGCCCAATGACCAACTTTGAGTTATTGTAAATGGTACCATGTTATAATAAAACTTATCAATTGTGATTGAAAAAAGTACGAAGTAAAACTTGAAACAACCTCCCAATCTTAACATTTCATTTGACCATATTCCATCATGGTATTTTTTTTAAACAATTCACCTTCCTTTCTTAAAGTATCTTATTCGAGTACCTCACTGTAATTTTCCAATCTCCTGGAAAGATAAATCTAAATTGCATCATGGACCTTCACAAAATACCACTTCTTACTAATTTATGCCTCATACTTGCTGGTAAAGCTTTGTTACGAAGCCGAAAGTAGAAGAAGCCACATGGTGCTTGAGCGATAGTTTTGGGTGAGGGGGAAAAGATTCTAGAGAAAAATGTCTTCCATATTGCCAAGTGTTAGACACACACTCAACAGTAGAAGAAGCTCACATAACGAGGAGGGCCCACAAGCGAGTAAGTGTCTCAGAGGACACATGGTGATCGAGTGCGAGACTTGGGCACAAACAAAAAGGAAACCAAGTGAACTGAGCATTGTGTTGCCAAGTGGAAAATGTGTCTAAGACTTCGAGCGAGTGTGTGTCTCGCTGAACATGTGGCGACTAAGAGTGAGTTCAGAATGAAGGCAAAAAGGTAAACGGGTAAATTTCCTGTAGTGTTGACACATGGAAACTCGCACGTGCATTGAAGGTTTCGTGCAAAGCTGGAGTTTTTCTTTTGGTCAATTGGTACTACAATGGTTAGCATACCAGAATTTGTAACGAATCATGGAATGTATATATCGGTTGTAGGATTTGTTACTAGATAGATGAAAACGGTTGGATTGTAAAGATTGTTGGAGACATAAATTAACTCAAAAGAATATAGAGTTTTCTCTGATTGTAATTCTTGGCTGAGTTAAATTGTCTAAGACCATAAACATCAGATGAATCTGATTTGCATGTAATTTTTGCTTACTGTAATACAAGAGGGGGCTTGATTTTGGTGTGTGGTGTTTTTACCTAAAAGGGTTTTCCCACATAAAATCATTGTGTTCATGTGTGTCTGTTAATTTTTGTGTTCTATTTCTCCATTAATGTGCACACCATTAAAAGTATTTGTTGCTTACATCCCCTTCATAATTGACATTAGGAAGGAGTTTATGCACCTTAGCTTTCCTTACACTTATTAATGAGTTCAAGGACATTAGATTCAACAAGTGTCAATATTACTTATTATTAGGATTGAGATATTTGTCTGTATGTCATGTGTCTTGTCTACACTTTCCACATTGTATGCACAAGACATGCATGCCAACTAGAGCATTTCCAATTGTAATACATGATCAAAATGATGGACTTCCATGGACTATTTCTCTTTTTTTCATTACATGCAAAGGTGGCAGAACATGGCACTTTTTTTTGGAAGTTTGTAATGCCTTTTCAATGAATCCATTTTGTGTATGTCTCATTCATTGAGATGCCAACTTTTTGAGGGACTCTATCAAAAAAATTGGGTGCATTGTTTATGATTCCAGATCTCATTTGCATGTTTTTGAGTTGACTTCGCACTTGTGATATCTACTTGCTTAAGATTTTTGAGCCCTTTCACCACATTCATTTAGTGCATTCTAAAACCATTGCTCTCAATGAACTGAAATCATGGCATTAATTGAAATCATGGCATTCCATGTGATCAAAATTCTTTGAAACAAGTTGTGAAACAATTATAAAACCTTGATGTTCTTTAAAACCATTTGGCTTCTTGGGTAGTTATTTTAACTACTTTTCTAAATACTTAATTGTGGATACTTATTCAACTTTAGAAGTTGCCGACAACTTGAAAATGCCTGATTATGCCAAACATTTTTCACTCTCGAGTTTTTGAAGAAGATGCCAAACTTGTTAAAAATTACTAATGAGATTATTATAACCTTTCCCTATCGACACTTGGAGAGTGTTCGTGAACTTGTTGATTAATTATAAGTCCACTTACATTGGTAGTTTGGGTAAACTCTCAAAAATAATATCCGATTGAACCAAAACTTCCACGTCTTCCCTTTTTTTCTTTTGGGTCGACATGTCGTTGCTAAGTTTATTTTAGCTAGCAGTTGCTGCTCAATTTTTTTTAGCAGCTATTTGTGGAGTCGATGGCCCATGACTATGAAATTTTGTTCCCTTTTTTTATAGGTAAGAGGCTGAAGCCATAAATTTTATAAATTGAGAATGCCATGGAAGCAATGCTTTGCCTCTTCTTTATATTACCATGAAAGTAAAATGTACTTAGACTGTAACAACAACAAGCTATAAAATAATAATGGAAGAGACTGAAATTGTATGATCCATGCCACAAAAGGATCATATTTTATGTAATGTAAAGCTATGTAGGGTATGTTAGGCTTTGTATTATAAATAGTGATATGATTATCACTACCCTACAGTGACTATAAGAGGGACTTGTAATTTGTTAACACTAGCCCACATGACTGAAGTGGGAATTGTAAACTGTAGATAATCCCACTTCAGTCATGTGGGCTAGTGTTAACAAATTACAAGTCCCTCTTATAGTCATTGCATGCTAGTGATAATCGTATCACTATTTACAATACAAAGCCTAACATACCATACATAGCTTTACATTACATAAATTATGATCCTTTTGTGGCATGGATCATATAATTTTAGTATATTCTATTATTATTTTACAGCTTGTTGTTGTTACAGTCTAAGTACATTTTACTTTCATGGTAATATAAAGAAGAGGCAAAGCATTGCTTATGTGACATTCCCAATCTGAAGCAGCTTAAGACCTTTAGAAAACAAGTTTTAAAATTGTAGACCTTCGTTCAATGTGAGCACTAGTAGGAAAGAACGAAGTAAAGAAAACCTCTGGTTTAGCCCATAACTTATAAAAGTTTGGATTATCTATAGTTTACAATTCCCACTTCAGTCATGCAAGCTAATGTTAACAAATTACAAGTCCCTCTTATAGTTAGTCCAGGGTAGTGATAATTGTATCACTATTTACAATACAAATCCTAACATACCATACATTTCTTTATATTACATAAATTATGATCCTTTTATGGCATGGATCATACAATATCAGTCGAGCTTCCATTATTATTTTACAGCTTGTTGTTGTTACAATCTAAGTACATTTTACTTTCATGGTAATATAAAGAAGAGGCAAAGCATTGCTTCTATGGCATTCCCAATCTCAAGCAACTTAAGACCTTTGGAAAACATAAGTCCCTTCTCACTATTCATTGTACTTGTAAACCTATTCATACCTGCAATATAATATCTACTATCCAACTTTGACATATCATCAATAAATCATACTGAAATAACTTTAACCAAACTTTATAGAATACTTTGCGAACAAAAATCTAAAAGCTTAAACTAATTTAAGAGAAGCTTTTCCAATACCTTCATGTCCCATACTCTGTTAGTTAGATTCACCTAATTCAAAATCAATTATATTTATTAAGAAGAGTGAAATGCATCAAGTATACCATCCACTACCAAGATGTATTCGGATTATTTTGTCTACTATCTATTGGTTAACTTAAGTTATGCAATGTAGAAAAAATGTAAAAATTGAATAAAAAATAAGGAAATGTTAGGCATTAATCAATTAAATATTTAATATTTAATTAATTTATGTCATCCCCTAGTTAATTAATTTAATTAATTAACTATAGTCTAATTAATTTAATTAATTAAATATAGTCTAATTAATTATTTAAATGGCAACCCATAGTCCGATGATTAATTAAATCCCCTTCCTATATTAATTTAAATAAATACATTTATCTATTTAAATTAATTCATAAATCCCTTTTTTCCTCCCACTTGGAATTAAGTAAGGCATTTAATCCAATTTTAGCACATGGCTCCTAACTTTGACCCCTAACCTAACCTATCCCAACCACCTAGCCCCTAGTTCCAACTCAACCCAACCCATTCACACATGCTAAACCTTCTTAATTAGTTAATGACCCATGATTAGCTAATCCAACCCTCCACTCATTCTCTCTTCTCCCATCACATCCTCCTAATTCTCCCACTTGCCTTCTAATCCAAGCCTAATCACTCCCTAAACATTTACACAATCATAATCCATGGATTAAGAAATCCTAACCCAGCCCAAGTCAACCCTTATATCACATCCTCACATCCCCCAACTATCTCACCTCATGTCAACCTTAAATGTTCTTGCATCCCTCTTACACACTCCACCATTTTCTTACACCTTTGTCCCCTTTCACATCTTCCAAAATGGTCGCATTCCCCCATTCTTCCAAAACTCTCTCCTTATGACACTTGTCACAATGAGAGGCATTTGAGAAAGCACAATCCATGTGATCTATCTCAAATGCATCTCCACCCTTCCTCAAGTTTTCATCTTGACCGTTCATTTCATCCTCCTCCCGCCTATAAATGGGGCCTCATTCTCCTTCATTTTCATCCACCTTTTGTGTATTGTTATAATGTCCATTTGAGAGCTAAAAACCATACTCATACCCTCATAATGCCAAAATCATCCGTCACTTGAAGCTTGAAGCATCTTGACCACACATCTCATCCTTGGACTACATCCAAAGATCAAGAAGGCTTTTGGAGTGCTTGTGTGTGGTTTGCATTCTTGTTTTCATTGCTTTCTTTTAGTATAATCTAAGTATTTATCTTCTTTTTTTTGTTGAATGCTTGCTTAGTTTTGTGTGTGTGTGTGTGTGTGTGTGTGTCTATATATATATATATATATATATATATATATATATATATATATATATATATATATATATATATATATATATATATATATATATATATATATATATATATATATATATATATATATATCCACAATAATACAACTACATAATTTGTATTCTTGGATCAAAACCTTATCTATCTGTCCGGATATAAATATATCTATCAAATAAACATTTTAATATACTTGTGGGGACGTATTTTCCTCATTGGTGGGTAATATAGACCCCTGCTCCTATTCCTGTTGGTGTGTCATGGAAGTTTGTAGAGTCTTCCTTGGTTGCATTTTCCTTTTCCTTCATGTGGATACATTCCTTAAAACCCCAATCCCTTATCTAATTACCTTTGTCAACTGGGATCAAACATTTTTCCTACCCAAGCCTTGTTGCCAATTGACTGTCTAGCCTCATCATCTGCTCTGAGGTTGGCTAACTCATCATCTCTCGAGTTACCTTCCCTATAAATGTGATTGAAGATACAATTCCTAAAAAAAATTAATATATTTAGAGCTTTTTGTAGAATTGCATTTAATCTCCAACTCAACATAGATCCTTTCTCGAGAGTATTGATCACAATAGCAGAGTCACCTTCCACCTCTAGGCTAGAAATTCCCAATTTACTACATGCCAACAACCCATCAAACAATGTCAAAAGTTTAGCCACATTGTTCAACACTTGGCCTAGTGATCTATGTTGTCAAACTATCTATGTCCCTGCTGAATTGTAAATACACTACCCTACCCTTGCTTGTCCAAGATTGCCTCTAGAAGCTCCATCAAAGTTTAGTTTGAACCACCCTCTTTGGGGGGGTGCCCACTTGCAATCCTTTCTTTTTTGTTTGTTTCCCACTTCTATTCCAATATAAGGATGAATTTTTAGGCCTATCCATTTACCCCTCATCTTTTCATCCCAATATGACATTTTTTCTTCTTTAAAGGAATACTCATGATCTTGCTATTAAGAGTTTCAAAGACAATTTCCTCTATTTTGTTGGTCAATTGCTCATTACCCATTTTCTTTTCCTTAAAAATTATTTTGTTCCCTTCTTTCCATAACTCCCAAATTACTATAGAAGGAGCCACTATCCATAAATTACCATAAATTATTTGTTTGTTTAAGGTAGGCCAACTTTTAAACAAGTCTATGATAGACTTAGGAAGGATTGTGCTTCCGCATAGTTTGTTGCAAAGCCACTATCAACACTTGTTAGCATAGGAGAATGATAATAGTATATGGTCTACACTTTCTTCCTCATGTTCACATAATGGGAATCTCTTAGGCCCTTCATACCCTATTTTCCTGAATTTTTCATCTCTCAAGATCTTATTTTGTAAAGCCATCCATGAGAACACCCCTACCTTTGGGAGGCAATATTTATCCCAATAAAGGTATAGGGGGATATCACTCTAGTGTCTAAGGTGTTTCTTCATGAGACTATTATATCCCTCCTTAGAATTATATTCCCTTATCTTGGATCGACTCCATAATAGCCTATCATTTCCTTGTCGAAAGGTTATGTTCCTATTGCAAAGAGTACTACTAAGTTCATTTCTCTTATGTTCTGGAATTTTTTTATCCACTATGGTTTTCCACTACCATCCCTGTATTAAGTATCCTTAAATATAATTGCTAATGTGTTTCCCCCATAGTTCCTCCAACCTTCTCTTAGACATTTCAAATTTGTTAGAGCTATCTAATGTAGGAAATCCCCCCACGAGTCATGCCAAAACCTTTCTTCCTCTCCACCTAAATCCCAAGTTAGTTTATCATAAATTATCTCCCTAAACTGAGCATAAAGTTCCATATTCGAGATCCCTTGGGAGGAGAGGCTGACCTAAAGATGGCCATAGTATCATTGCTAGATAAATATTTATGTCTCAAGATCTTTTCCTATTTCAAGTTGGGATTTTTGTATAATCTCCAAATGAGATTAGCCCCCAAGGCTTTGCTTTGCTCCTTCAAGTTTCTTATCCCTAAACCACCTTCTTCCTTGGGTCTACATACTGTGTCCATGCTATTAGGGATATTTTCTTCTTGTCTTCTGAACCCTGCTAGAAAAAGGTTCTTAGACTTCTATTAATTTACTCTCTTATATTGGTTGGGAAATCTAGACAGGATAACTGATAAATTGGCAAAGTTGAGAGGAGCCTTTTTAACATTATGGTTTTACTTGCTAAGGAAAGACACTTCCCTTTACAAGAGTCATCTTTATCTTTGATCTTCTTTAAAATGTGATCCCACAATTTACTAGACCTGGTACCCTTATCCAACGGGATACTGAGATATTTGCAAGGTAGATTACCCTTTTGAAGTGCAAAGTGTTACATATCTCCTCCTCAATTGTTATGTTTGTATTGAAGAAAAAAAAATCATATTTTTCCTCATTTATCTCTTGTCCCCAAGCTCTAGAGTATGAATTTATGATGTTCTTAATTTCCAAGGCTTTTTGCTTCTCCCCTTCCCCATAGAGCATTGTGTTATCAACGAACTGTTCATGGGTAGTGGGTTCCAGTTCAAAGGTTATCTTGATACCTTTGATCCTGCCTGTTTCTTTTACTTTGGTAATCGATCTACCTAAAGCTTCTGCCATAATGATGAAAATGAAGGGAGATATAGGATCCCCCTATCTTAGGCCCCTAGAGATGTTAAAAAAACCCTCAAGAGGACCATTAATTAAGACTGACACTTTAGGAGTGGATATGCATCCAAAAATCAAGTTTATCCATTATTTTGAGAAGCCAAAGGCCTCAAGACATCTGCATAAGAAACTCCAGTCTACTTTATCATATGTCTTCCTTATCTCAAGCTTTATTAACATACTAAGATTGTGATTGTTTTGGACCGAGTGGATGGCTTCTTGGGCTATGATAACTCAATCATAAATGGATATGTTTTGAACAAAACTGATCTTCTCTTCATTGATAAGAATAGGAAGAAGCTTCTGGATTCTACAGAAAAAGGGTTTTGTTAGGATTTTATAAAGGGTGTTACAGAGAGATGGGCATAAAATCATCAAAATTATCATTTTTTTTTCCTTTTCAGGAATGATATTAAGAAAGGTATTATTAATCTCCTTCAACAAATTTCTTGAATCCCTAGCCCCCTCCAAGGCACCCACCACTTCATCTCTAATGAAATGCCAACATTTTTGGAAGAAAAAAGTCAGGAAGCCATCAGGCCCTGGAGCTTTATCAAGTTTCATCTGCATTATTATCTTTTCAATTTCTTCCTTTGAGAACTTAGCATTAAGTGTTATGTTTTGTTTTGTTGTTATTATCCTTGGGATATTTTCCAGTATCTCCCTTTGATGGCCAATGTTGGATGCTTATGAATTATTGAGGATATTCTCAAAATGGTTAACTCCCTCATTTTCTATCTCCCTTGGATCTTCATTGATGACTCCATTTATGATCCTGATTTTAGTAATCATGTTGATGATCCTTCACTACTTTGTACTATTATGGAAGAATTTTGTATTTTTGTCTCCTTCCTCAATCCATGTTTCTCAGGATTTTTGGCGGCAAAAGATTTATTCCTTAGCTAAAACATCTTCATACTCATTAAGAAGATTCCTTTCTAAGTGGTAGAGTTATGCATTCATCCCATTCTCAATTACTTCCATGTTTTTAGATTCTAACTCCTACTCAATTTTGACCTTTTCTTCAAAGATGTTTCCAAATGTGTTCTTCCACTCAATTAGTTTTTTTTAACATCTTAAGTTTTGTTACTAGGAAGAGTTGTTTAGATCCTGTCACATCTGCTTCATTCCACCACCCCTCCATTAGCTTTATCATATTTTCATCTCTTAACCATATTTTGTTGAATTTGAATGGACATCTCTTGGTTTGTTGATCTTCTGTAATATTTAGTAGGACTGGAAAGTGATCTGACCCAGACTTTGGGAGAACTTCTATCAATAAAATATAGGGAAATTCCACCAGATTGTCTTTAAGAAAGAATATATCTAATTTTTTAGTGATATGGCTAAACCTCAGTCTTCTATTATTCCAAGTAAATGACTCTCTTTCATCTTGATTTCAAGCAAGTGATTACTGCCAACCCATGCTTTAAAATCCTTTGAAGATTGGGCCACCCTATTAGTTTCTCCTCTCTTCTCACTCTGGTCTAAAATAGCATTGAAATCCCCTTGTATAATGCAAGTATGATCTAGAACTATTTCTAGGAATTTTTTCAATTCGTTCCATACTTGAAGCTTGTCCCTATTCTGAATAGGACAATACACATTTATTTAAATGAGTTTGAGGCCACTCTTTATGCTTCTTACCAATCCACTAATCCAGTTTTGCTTAGCCAATAGTTTAGTGAATGTTGTCAGCCTTGGATCCTAGATAATCCCTAGTCCACCTAAAGCTCTAAGGGAAGGGATTATCACGATATTCAAAATTCCCAATTTTTTTAATTATAGTTGTCAATTTCTTCCTGGGTTAATTTAGTCTCTTGCAACATAATTTCACCTTTAATCTTAGATATGCAACGTTTGACAATCTGTTGTTTGTTAGGGGCATTCAAGCCCCTAACATTCCATGTGGTGATCTTCATCCCTCCATGGGAAGGACCTTCCCCTTCCCAACTTTCATTATAGTAGTTATTTTAGTCTGGTCTTCTGCATTACCTACTTTGGCTCTCAGTTTTGAGAGTGATTTCCTTCCCCTATTTCTATTAATCTTGGCACAATGAGGGGATTTTTTTCCATTATCATAAGTTGGTAGTCCTAAGTGAGCCTCCAAATCCTCTTCTTCTCTCTTTCATAATTCTTTGATCTCCTCCATTAAATTCTTCTAATTGTCTTCTTCTTCATTCAACTCCAATATTCTAGAGATTAGATCTTTCTTTTCATCCTCAATCTCCTCCTTAGTGATAAAGTCTTCTATTATCCCCTCCATCAAATTATTTATTACCTCATTACAAATGTATTCCATCCCAAGTTCTACTTTCTCCATACCTACCCTTTCCTTTTCCTCACCTGCATTATCCTTCTCATATTTTCCACCTCAATAGGTATTTCCTTATTACCCTTTGTGTCTTCATGTCATCCCCTACTTCCTAGCAGTTCCTCAGGCCTCCCTACCTCTGTGATGGTCATCATTGGATTCTGAGGGGAGGTAGATAGTAGATACTAATGTTGGAATATTTAATGCATGAGGAAATTTAGGTAGTGCTACTTCCATGCCAACTCCCAAACTGTTATTATTTCCTACTACTCCCTCCTTCCCTACACCATAATCTTCCAATAAGGGAAGAATCACCCATTTATTCTCCTAAATTTCTCTATCTCCAGCCCATTCTCACTTGAAGATATCTATCTATATAGAGGGATTGGTTGAGGATCCAAGGGTGATGTATCTCTAATGTTCTATTCTTGGGACACTTCCTTATTTTCCAATGACAATGCATTTCAGATTCATGGTGAGTGGGATTGTAGTCAGTACCGAGGGGGCTAGGTTCAGGATCAACTAGTTGTTGGATAGTAAAACCTCTATTACTCTCATTAAACAAAATTCTTATCTCCTATGGGGGTTTGGGGACACAAGCATCAAATTTGTTATCAGTTTTATCCTTTTTAAAGAGGGGTTGATTCCTCTTATCAATAATATTTTTAGTCTAAATATCCCCTTGATAAACATAGGGTCCGATGAGATAAGATGCATGATTGGTTACAAAATTAATTGGTCTAATACATTTAGCATTAATATCTAGATTAACTAAAATTTTGATAGTAGATGAGCTTAAATCATTTTTTTCAATGCCTGCAAATCCGACCAAGAAATTACCGATTTCAATTAAAACTTGGCTATGTAATAACTTCATAGGAATATTATGAATTTTAATCCATCTAGAAGTTTTCATATCCTTAAAATCATTAGGGTTAAAGTTAGGTTTCCAATCAAAAATCTTGATAGAGTATCCATTAAAATACTGATGATCCCCAAATAAGAAATTCTCCTTAAGATTAATATCCTTGCAGTTAGTATATAAAAAATCATTAGGTGGCGTAGTGATACTTACCTAGTTCAAGGAGGTTTCTTCAAACCATTGGACAATATACTCAATATCGATCCCATAGCCACACTATTTAGAAAATAAACCATGATTTTATGGTAGTCCTACCTACCATCAGTTAGGTGATATTTTCTCTCCATGGTATCAAAATTATCCTCCCTTACCCCAAGCTTTGCATTTTCGTAATTTGAAATATTTGGCATTTTATCCAACTGGGAGATAGTTTTGTTGAGATCTTTCCTTTAAGGAATGTTAGAATATTTATCTTTCGTATGCATTCCCTTAGTATCTTTTTTTATCTCTGAAACTTCTCCTCCATGGAAAGTGGGGCTTGGCTGGCAGATTGCTGGAGGGAATCGTTGAATTAGGATTTGGTTGAGCTTGTGGAAATAATTGTATCTGATGCCCTAATTTTATGCAATTTGCACCACTAGAAAAATTAGGGGTAGTGTCAAAAAAGGGAATTACCCATAACTGTTTGCCTTGATTCTTATTATTATCGGTCCTTTTAGAGCCCTTTTCCATCAATCTCCTTTACAAATTCAAAGCCATTTTCTCCTTCCACCCTCTAACAACCTATCATCCATGTTGGGTGCTTTCTCTTTTCTTCTCTTCCAAGCCATGGTTCCTTTGCCACTAGTCCACCCCATTGTTGAATGTAGGAGGAGAAAGGGTTTTTGGTCTTATTAACGAAGGATATTTCTCCCCATCCTTGGGAGGTGGAGGGTGCCCCAAAACCCTGGCTTGACCATGAAAAGTATAAATATCATCTTTGTCTGTGAGAGGAATGAGGAGTGTGGAGGGCATCAAACTAATTTTTTAGTTTACTTGATAGTTTCATAATACATTTTTTTGTAATTTGCAAGTCTATATGAGGCTGAAGGGCAGTTCACAAAATGCAGAGCCATCTTTTTGTGTTAATTAATTTCTTGTCCAAGAAGAAAATATCCTAAAGTCATTTTTTATTCCTTATTTTTTGACTAGTTATCTTAAAAACCATTTTAAAATAAAATCATCAATAAAAAATGATTTAGAGAAAAAATAGTCCACGCGTTGTTTTTCCCAATTAGAAGTTGATGCTTATTTCCAACCCCCCCTTTTTTTCAATGCTTGTTTTCATTTTTTAAGTAGTCATTGCTCCACAAAATAGGAGAAGTTTTTTTTTATCCTTTCCCCATCATGTAAATTATGCATGGGAACACTTTAACTGCTTAAATTTAAGAAGAAATTAGAGTTAAACAACCACATGGAGACATGGGATTAGACAACTTTATAAAATCACTGATAAGAATATTGTAATAGTTTTTTACTCAACTTAGAGAACTTCTTGAATTCAAAATTGATTTAACACATTTTCACCACTTGGTCAAGTTGTCCATATCAATGAAATAACCTTATAGCTAATTTAAAAATTGTGTCAACAACTTTAATTAATTTATCACATTGATAATATAACACATAACAATAATTTTACATTTGTCCAAGAATACTCTAAGCCTTTATATTCTCTGCATCATAACTTCATTATCAATGCTTTCTCAGTAGCATTAGATATTTCCATTGTATAATCCTTAATTATTTGTGAATGCTTCTTGTCTAACTTGGACACCTTTGTGATTTAAAACCTGAGAGCTTGGAGGACTAAAATATCGACAATTTTTGAACTATTAAGCCTTTTATACGAAATTTTATCAGGATGATCATAATAAAATCTTGAATAGGACCTTGGAATTTGTAAATGATTGGAGATATCTTCAACTATAAGGTTCCAATTTCAAGGACTTCGACATGAAAAGTTTAAAATTGCTCATGTTAAAAAATAGGGTAACAATTATAAATCTTAATTTTCTTATATTTTAAAAAATTAAATTATGAGATTTAAATTTTAGAATATTTTTGAAAAATATATTATATTTAAGTAAATTAATAATAATAATAATATATGTATGACTTTTCACTATTTCTAAAAATGAATTAGAGAGTCCCTTGTTTATGGAGTTGGATAGGTTAATTTGTCTACAATTGTTAGGAAGGATGTTAAATGGAAGCCATCAGAAGAAGGATGTCTATAATCAACTTCGATGAACCAATGCATGGTGATTTGGGGTTGGCCAAAGCAGGTTGTGTCATTAGAAATCATGATGGGAGGATACTAAAGATGGTTAGAAAGAAAGTGAGAAGATTAACCAAAAACAAAGGAGAACTCCAAGTGGCTTTGTTGGGCTTGAGAGCAGGAAGAAAAATTAAAAGCAATAAAATAAACCTAGAAGGAGACTCACAACTTGTAGTCAAAGCAATTCAGATAGGAAAAATGGAAAATTGGAAGTTGGGGAATTGAATTAGGAAAACTAAGGAGGCTTCACATATATCTAGTGAGAACAAAATGGAATCATGGATGATGTAGAAAAAATGACAATTGATATGATGGAGGAGTTTAAGGCCACATCATTAGAGGATCAACATGTTTACTACTACCACCTCATCAAATCACATGCTCACTCTAATGCATAAGCCTGTTGGATGGGATTACAACCATTATGGAAACCAAAACTAATCTACTAATGATGTCACTTGGTCTATTTAGCAGCTCACAATTCGGAACCACCACTATATAATAAACTAGCAATGTTGTTGGATGCATATGTATATTTTTAAGACTACTTTTATGGCATGCACATGTATATTTTATAATAGTAACTACTAGTT
This sequence comes from Chamaecyparis obtusa, assembly GCA_027943335.1. Lineage (NCBI taxonomy): Eukaryota > Viridiplantae > Streptophyta > Pinopsida > Cupressales > Cupressaceae > Chamaecyparis > Chamaecyparis obtusa. The sequence continues at coordinate 578,457 of BSBK01000480.1, forward strand.
AGATAATATGGTAGGAAATCTTAGGGAGATATAGACAAATGTATGATGGAAGGATACTATATAAGCCAACTTTGTTGGTTCGAACCTCCATTGTAAAGGAAATTAACAATCTTATCTACCCACATAGGAGTTTGCAAAAAAAACATTCAGTTTCAGTATATGGGTGTGGCCCTATAGAGTCACATTAATCTAAAAAAAATGAATTAGAGAGTAACAAAGTAATTGTATAGTTTTTTTATATCAGTATTTTGAATCACACCTAATGATTTATCACTAAAATCATAAGAAAAAAATAAAATAGATTGTACATAAAGTTAACTAAATATTTGGTGAGAGGTTGAACAAAATAATAATAAAATATTTCATTTATGATCTATTGAGTTATTTAAATCATGGCATTGATGTTTCCAACAAGGTAAAAAATTTGTGTGTAGACTATTGTACTAATAGATTTGGAAAAAATGTGTTAAAAATTCTCAAGAGATGGAGAGAGAACCATCATATACAAAGAGGGAGGGGAAGTCAAGTTGTGAAGAAACAACTATTTCTAATAATAACTAACATTGAATGCCATGAGAAGTGTTGTTAAACTCAAATGCAACTCTTTAAATAGTACAATTTGAATTATACCTCTAATACTAATATTAATACTATATTTTTAATCTCTGTTGTTGCATCAATGAACATGTTTTAAATGAAAGCATTTCAACAAATAGACCTACAATTGTAATTTGGATAGACAAAATTGAAAGAACTACCATTGAATTATTTTTTCTCCTAGAATGTTGATATCATCTCTTTATTATGTAACAATTACTATTGACTATTATCTTTTAAAGTAAAAGTACCAACTTTCCTTTTTCATTTACACTTTTCACTATATCTTTATAGACTTTACTTTTTCAATTTGTTTTCTAAAGTGTTGTATCAAGTAGTGTGCTTTTTAGGCCCAAGATTTTTTTTTTAACTTTTTTAATTATGTTAGGGCATACCTATTGTAGAGGTGCCTAATTCAACTTGAGATTCAATGTTGGTCTGATAGCTTTCACAAGTCAAAGATAGTTATCCAACTTGAGCAACCCTTCATGGAATAGAAGCTACAGTTAAATTGTCAACATGATGAAGTATAATTGAAATGGGTCTGCATTGTATATGTTCTATGGGATTCTCTAAGGTATTCTATAGATGTGTATAAGAAATCAAATGAAATCAATAAACAAAATTGAAAACATAACAACACTAAGAATAAATCTAACTAGTAGGAAATTGTGTAATAACACAACAATTTGTTGTGGGTTCCGCCTCTATAACTATCAAGGGTACAATATACCTTAAGTGGCCCTTGCTTAGATAATTTACACTCTAAGACAAATGCTCAAAAATTAATACACAAGTAGTTTTCTTCATTGAAAATACAATTTATTTCTTCTATTAAAATTATTATTGTGATTATAGATCTGTTGCTATAGAATTATGAGTCTCTAATGCTAAATGCCATCTACTTCATCTTTTCTTGATTACAAATTCAAATATATAAGATAATTTACTCTCTAGCAACCATCTAATATGTGTCTCATCAATCCTTTAAACAAGGAAGAGACTTATTCTTCTAAGTGACAACAAAACAACTACTTGAAGTTGAGTCCTATTACAACTTGTCTTCTAACTGATTGGAAAAAAGTATGTTTGGACTCTTTTATGACAAAGCTGAATTTTTGAATATTTTTTTGTGTACATAAACAGAGTGCAATTCATATCTAACTTATTTTAAAGTTATAACTCAAATTGCAATAAATGGAAGAGGTTCAACTAAGTCAGCTACCTTTCTTGTTGCCACTTTTTACTCTATCCACTTTAGATGAACAGTGCTCCTTTATTATTGTAAATCTCTTACAATAATTTAAAGGGTTTTGGGTTTGACCTTTTTTGCGCCTTTGACAAGAGTTGAAAATTGACAAGTGTCAACTTGCTTCTTTCCAGTTGCATGAATGACTGAATTATTTCAAAAACAACATGTTAATCCTTCCAACATACTTATCATTTGATAATCACCATTCATATCCTAATCTACCAATATTTATTTATTAATTAACTAAACATACAAATATTTATTAATTATCATTTATCATAATCAATGCTTCATGAAAATAAGGTGAAGTGAGGAAATGTCTTGAATAACATTACAATCACGGGGGAAAGTGTCATAACTAATGAAATAAATAGAATAATTTATATGCTAGTCACTCCCCTTCATTGAAATCATGTTTTTCATCAAGTAGCAGATAGACATTAGTTAAACATGAAGGCTTCCAATCCTAAAATATTGTAAATATATCTTGTCATCTTATTCATTAAAATAGAAACATTATTGCTTCTTCATTTTCTCTTAGCATACTGTCTTTCATTTTTCTCTTTTTCACCTTTTCTTTTTATTTGCACTTATATCATGATTATTTTACTTGGTGTCCACTAAGCCACTCATTGTGATCAATAGAATTCTAACACCATCTCTTTTATAGTATATAGTATATAGTATATAGTACACCTTCATTGTTATCTTGTATTCTAACATTCTCTACCTTTGCACAACAAATGGCCCATTTATGCACTCATGTGTATGACCTTGTTACTCCCTTAAATACAAAACTCTTTCTACTCTTGACTATTTTCCAGGTTTATGACTATCATAGATTCTTTACAAATATTCTCATGATGGGTTGTCTATCCTTTAATAAGTACATTTGAATGCATGGTCATAAGCTCAGTCATTTTAAACTTTTGTTCTTTTAGCAATCGACTGAGATTTCAACATCCTTATGAGACAAAATCACTCTATGACTATCACCCTATCATTCACTAAACATTGTCAGGAACTTTATATTTTTTATGATTCTTTGCTCTCACATTTTTCATACATATCAACTATCTTGCATATTTATCTTGATTGTGTCATGGCTATGACATCGATAAAGCCTGTGACTATGCTTTTTTATTTCCTTTATTAGATTGTCCTAAATTCACTCTTTGTCCTTAACTAGGCCATATTTAGTCAACAAAGATAGACATGAATTTAGGGGGAAGGTATGAAAGTATTTAACTACAAAAAGGTCATTCTCCTATGGTCTAGGACACAATATAAGACATAGATGTTTCCCCCCAACTAAAAGGTCATTTGTCCTCAAATGACAATGTATTGATGATGGTCAGAAAAAAAAAAAAAAAACATTCATGAAGCATGTAATTAGATAAATGATAATTGATAAGACATTATAATGTATAGGTAGGTAATAAAGTAAGAAAATGATAAATATTACTAATAAATGGATAATCATAAATGAAAGTATTATTTGTAATATTTTGAAAAGATGCAAACTTGTTGAATATCTGAATGTAGAGGTCTGCGAAGAGTTGAATAAACAAGTCCTTCAATAGTTGAATGCACAAGTCCCTGAATAGTTTCATATTTATCATCTACTATGTCACTTCATCATTTGAATATTCATTCTGCACTTTGGTTCCTTTGGTTGCAAGAACTATCTTAGGTACTATTGTAGACATCTTCAAGAACAGTCTCAAACACTATTGTTAATAGTTGTAACAATAGTCTTGGAAACTATTTTCAATAATTATAGGAAATATTTATGATATTGTTGTCAACAACTTTAATAATTATCTCTGATACTATTGCCAATAGCAGCAGAAATTGAATGTTATGTTGTAGCATCATAGTAGTAAAAATAAACATAGCAACTATTGTGGCTACATGGGTCATAACTTTAGAAAATCCTCTCTATCTAATTACTTTTGATATGATCTTAGATGGGAGTTAACTAGATAACACCATATAGATAGATAATTTTTTATCTCACAAAGATAGAACCACCTAATAGAAAAAAATTTGATAGCACACACTAGGACATGACTTACAACCTTGGAATACAAATGATTGTTAAATGTTACAAATCAGACTTGAACACTTTAGAAATAGTCATTTAAACAAGTACTAGGGAAATGCCTACACTAGGTAACACCTAGCTAACTATGTTTCATCAATTGAAGAAAAAGACATCTAAGTCATCATGTAGGTGCAGTTATTTAATGAGAACCTATCCTAATCTACAATAACTAGTAGATAAGACTTTCTCAAATAGAACAATTTATTGGTTCTTTGAAATAGCTACACTTTCTTAACAACTTACAATGATTCACATGTTTACAAGCAACCATGAAGAGATGCAACACAAGTAGAAACTTAATAAACATATGCAACGTAACCTGAAAGACATAGCCAAACTCACTCGCTACTACATTTTGGCTAGACATATTGTTGTTTTGAAGTGCATAAGCAAGGTGAAATAATTCTCCTTGGACTGTGTTACACATGTTTTTAAATTTTTCAAATTTAGCTCCCTTTTTTGAATTATTTATTACCCTTGTTGCGCTATTCACATGTTTGACCCTTCTCGCTCTTATGGATTAGTCAATCAACCTCTTTTAGGTGCCAGGTTGAGTTTAAGTCTAAAGGGACCCGCCCCTTTGCATTATCACTCATTAGTGGAAGTATCGCGTCATCGCAGGTCAGAGGAAGTGTTTCCTTTAGTTTATTGTTCTTATTTCCTTGTTCCTCCTGACGTCTGACCTCCAATATTCTTAAGACAATGAGTTCCTCACCGAGCCTCTCGTCATCCGATCGCACTTAATCCACCTTTTTACACACACTCTTATTGTTCTATGGTTCCCCAAGGATGCAACATCTCAATGCTCCAATAGGTGTGGCCTCGTAAGCAACAGTTAGTGTGGTGACATCAACACACTACCGATCTTAACACCTAATTGATGGGATATTAATTAAAAGATTTTTATTTCAAATTCTGAAGCATTACTATCAGCCGCCAAAGTTTTATTATTAATTTCTCCAGGCTTAAATGAGTATATCACCTTTGATCAGTCGCATTCAAAAGCTCTGGCAAAGTTGAAGGATTACGCAAAGGTGAACGCGAAGAACAAGTTTGAGCTGGTAAACCTCTTTGTGTATACATTTTCTAAAGAATTCCATTATGCTTTGTTCTCATTTTAAAAGGTGAGAAAGAATTTCAATAAATGTTCATGAGCTCGTGTTCTCTCTGTGATTATTCTCATCCCTTCTTTTCTTTCAATCCTTATTTTTGGATGGAAACCCTAGGTTTTTGTTCTTTCATCCTCATGGCCCCCAAGACCTTTCAACCCATTAAAAGCAAATTAGACCATATTAAAGATATAGAAGTTGGGTAATTAACCGTGCATGATATAAATAGAAGGTTGTGAAATGTACATAACTCCCTCATTGCCCAAAAAACCATATATTTTGTGCTATCCCAAGCTGGGGTTACCCTTCTGCTATCACATGTCCTGAATTGGTCTTCACTTGCATCCAACATTATCACCCAGACACTCATGAAATTCGTGTTGTCAACCAAACTCCCATAGTTAAGATTGATGTGGGTAGTGTTTCCCTTGCATTACACATTCCTAACAGAGAAGATGGCATATATTTGTTTGTCCAATTAGGGTTAAAGTTTTTCCATAAGCAAACAGATTGGTGCCTTAACATGATTGCTCAACATTGGTTAAAGATTCATCGGTCAGGAAAGTCCAAATTGCCTCCTTGGATGAAAATGGAGTTGTTCCGAGAAGATATAGAAAATATCATTGTGATATTGTGTCATGAAATCGGTAGACCTAACGCCAAATACTTTTAAGAATGAATGTGCCAATTTGTTCTCAACATTTGTGATGATAAAATCATGTCAATTGAGCCAAATTGATAAGTGACACATTGCACATGAACAATTTGTAAAGTTTGAGAAAGAGAGACAATTTCATTTGAGCTCTGTGTTATTTTACATACTTACTACTAGCAGACAACCCTGGCTAGGCTTAAGGCAAGACGAAAACATTTCGGCAGGTATTCCAACTTACAATTATGGAAGGAAGAAGGCGTGAAGTTTTTCCTGCATTCACGATGTTTTTCTTATGGCATGCATAAGATTTATCAAAGGTTGCCCAGAAAAGAGATACCCAGATGAAGCCAGAGCTTTGATAAAGAATTATGGTAGTTTCTAAATACAATTTGAGAGTTTCTCATATTTAAGGGTAGGAGGCTACGAGAAAGAACCTCTAAAACTGCCTAGGTATGTCTTTGACTTTCTAGTATTCTTGGAGCTTTGTCGCCATATGGCTTTCAAGAATATTAAATTTATTCAAATAAAGAAAAGGGGATACTCCTTCCCCATAAGTTTATCTTATTATTCTTGTAAAACCAACGAGTATGCTAAGTGTGCTGATAAAATGCTATCTAAATTTGGATTTTTCTCTCTACCTCTGAGAGTCAATTTTGATAGTAAGGTCTATGCTAGGCAAAAAAAATTTGTAGCCTCCTATTATTTTCATGTGCCAAAATAAGAAGATTTTAGGGAAGAATGTGTTGATGAAAAATATTTTTTTAGAAGAGGTTTCATGAGGTTAACCCTGGATCAGATGATTGCCTTTGACATCATTTCCTCAGTTTTCGAAGGCATGGAAGATGATGGTACTTTTATGGTTGATGACTCATATGAAAATGTTGTTATGCCTCCTTTTCAATAATCAGAGAATGATGAAAATGTAGACAAAGAAGGAAGGATGACCCAAGTATTGAATAGATCAAATAGATGGTTGTGTAACAGGGTTAGATCTCATGTCGATCCTTCAACACACAAAGATACACCTAGGGGAACCAATGTCGATACTTTGACCCTTCCAAATGCCTCTATGAGTCCCTCATCACAAGTTGAAACCCCTAAGGCGGATTCACAATCAGATGGAGATGGTGACCCTCCACAAAAAAGGCCAAGAATTAAAGTTTGTGTGTGAAACAAATGCTACAATGGTATTTAAGAAGAGAAGGGAATTGTTGCAAGCTAATTCAAGTGATGATGATACTCAATAAGTTCATCCCAACTAGTTCATCCCCAAGTAAGTCTATCACAGAACTTATTGATTTCAATAAGTTAGAATCTATTAAGAGAGCCCATGTGATTGTCAAGGTAGTGGATGATTGATCTAGGCAAATGATTGCTAAAGGGTTATCCCTTATTGAGCATGGCCTGAGGAATTATGATACACTTAAGAAGACAACCAATCTCCATTGAAGTGAACTACAAGAGGTGAAAAATGATTTTGGTAAGTTGTCTACTGATTTTTTGGAAATGTGAGAGATGGTCAAATTGCCCCCTATTATCTTAACCTTTGAAGGTATCATCCATAATCTAGATACTAGTACTATTAACCTCTACATAATTACTAGATTAGAAACATCATGTTACAAAAGAGTTCCAATCTAGCCTCACTGCATCAGTTGGTAAAATTATGAATCTCCAGCGTGACTTGAGAAGTCATTCTTTGTAATAGGCATTAAAATATTTACAGAAGACGTGAAAGAACTATTGGAGATAGATGTTGTGAAGAATGCCTTTTGTCAAAAGGTTAAAGATGATCTTTCTGCAAGTAAAGATGACTGTAGGTCTCTTAAAAGGATGAAGAATGCCATCATTTTACTAGATTTTGTCAGTGATGAAGTTAAGGATATTCCCTAGGAGATAGCAGAAATTAGTAAAAGCATGAAGAAATGGAGAACAAGAGTAGAGGCCACATATGAACCAGCTGAAGAGGACTTATTACCAATCCTTACCAGGTATAGGGCATACAAGAAGAAGGTAGGTCCACTAGTGGCTCGACAAACCTAGAAAAATGTGGTAGATGTTGTGGCACGTGCACAACATGAATCAATGAAGATGGCAAGGATGCAGAGGAAGTTAATTAGTTCATCTTTACTGGTTTAATTTCATGATTTGCATGTGTCAAAAACTATAGGCTTTGGTGAGCCATCTTTACTTTATGTTATGTTTTAACTAATACTTTTTAAAAGACCATAACTAATCTTTGGGACAGTTATCTTCAAGAAATTGTCAGTTACCAAAGTTTGTTGTAAAACTGAATGCTTATTTATAGTTAACTTTTGGATGTGTGTAGGGGTTAGACATATTATCTTTGAAGAAAACTTTAATGAAAGATAGTATCTGAAAGTAATTCTCTGTGAATTGTGGGCTTAGTATTATAGTTTATGGAATGTGTTTCCTTCTTATGTTGAAATGACAATTATTGTTAAATGTTATCACCTATCTTTTGATTCATGATCCGTTTGATTGCATTTCATGTTACAACTTTGTTTAAAATTGAAAATGGCAATCTATGTTTATCGAATGGTTTGTAGTTAAGGAAACTTTTTGTTCTAGTTATATTTTCATATTCAGTTACTTATGCCTTTCAAAGAACTTTCTAGTTAAAAGCATCAAAGTTGTTTTTCTTTTTTTTAGAAAGATCATAAGAAGATAGCCGCGTCTTCTAAAATAAGAAGAGAGCAGATGTAGAAAGTTAGCACACCTGAATCAACTGTTGTTCTGATTTACCACTTGTTGGGCACGAACAATTGTAAGAGTTAAGTGGAAAAATCTAGAACCAACAAACTACAACTACATATTTTGCTTCGTCTTCAACTTCTTGTTTTGCTACAAACACAACTTGTAATGCTTTGTTCACCTTCATTTGAGCTAAATGTCTGATAGGACATCCTCTTGATAGAACAAATTGTGAACCCTCCTTAGTTTTGGGATGATGGGTTGGTTCTTTATACTTATATTGATTTGTAAACACCATTTTGTGTGACTGACTTGATAGAAGCACAAAAAATTATACACTATGCTCATGTTGCTCATGATTTCAGTTTGAAAATAATATTGATTTAGCATCTAAAGTGGAGCAAAATATCTCTAAGTCATCCCAAAATTTGTCTACTTTAATATCTTCTTTACTTTTTTTGCATGAGAGGACTAATTTTCACTTTATCACAACTCTCTTTTTGAAATAAGAATTCTGATTTGAAATCACGTTCATCTTGACCAACAACCTTATGTATCTTAACTTCTTCATTTTGCAAAACAAGGTTTTCACCATTTTCTTCCTCATAAACCAACACCTTGTCATCAATACATGAACAAAACCCCTCTGTGATGCTAGAGAACATGTCTTGATTGATTTACACTTGTTGCAAATGACATTGGCTCTTGGTTGTTATGCTTCATGGATCCAAAATCCATTGTTTTATTGTTGTTTGTAGTATTGATGCAAACTCTCTAATAATCCTAAGTGCTTTGAATGGGAACTATGAATCTAGGAAAAAATAAAGAACTTATAAGAAACCTTGAGACTCTCATAAGATGACAATATCCCCAGGAACGACACCAAAGATGTAGAGGCTCCTAATTCCACTTGAGATTCAATGTTGGTCTAATAGCTTCCACAACTCAGGGATACTTATCTAATATAAGCAATCATTCATGGACTAAAACCTACATTTAAATTGTCAACTTGAGGATGAATACTTGAAATGGGTCTACATTGTACATGCATTATGGGATTCTCTAAGCTATTCTATTGATGTGTATATGAAATCAAATGAAAGCAATAAACAAAATTGAAAACATAACAATATTGGAAATAAATCTTAAAATTGTACATCAGTAGTTGCAAGAAACTATGGAATAACACAATAGCTTGTTGCGAGTTACACCTTTATAACTATCAAAGGTGCAAAATACCTTAAATGGCCCCTACTTTGATAATTTACACTTTGAAACAATTGCTCAAAACTTCATATACTAGTGACTTGCTTCATTGAAAATACAATATGTTGCTTCTATTAAAATTATTGTTGCTATTACAAATCTATTACTGTAGGATGATGACTCTCTAATCCTAAAAACATCTACTTCCCCTTTGCTTGATTATAAATTTGAACATATAAGCTAATTGACTCTCTAACAACCATCTAATATGTGTCTCATCATTCCTTTAAACAAGGAAGAGCATTATTCTTCCAAGTGACAACAAAACAATAACTGGGAAGTAGAGTTGTATTATAGCTTGTATGTTGACTAATTGGAAATGAGTTTGTTTCGACTCTTTTACGACAAAGTTGATTTGTTGAAGATTTATTGATGTACATAAATAGATTACAATTCATGTCTTTCTTTTCAAATTATGACTTAGATTGCAATAAATGGAAGAGGTTTGACTAAGTATGTTGTCTTTCATGTTGCCACTTTTTACTCAATCTACTTGAGATGAGTGGACTCAATCTACTTGAGATGAGTTTATTATTGAGAATCTCCTCAAATTGTTTTTGTGCATGTTCTTTAGCTTTCCAAATCATTTTGAAAATATGGATTTTATTAAGAAACAAAAAAGATATGCCCACTTTATTGAAACTGGGTTTTGACTTTTTCTGCACTTCAAACAACAATTGAATATTGACAAGTGTCAACTTGTTTTTCATTCTTTCCAACTACATGAAATATTCAAATATCTCACAGACATGTTAATCCTTCGAACATGCTTAGCATTTAACAATCACAATTCATATAATACTTTACCATTATTTATTCATTAACTAATTAGAGATACAAATGATTATTAATCATCATTTATCATAATCAATGCTTCGTGGAAATAAGATAAACTATAAACATGTCTTGAAATAACATTATAATCATAAGGTAAAGTGCCCTAACTAGTGAAATAAATAGAACAAATTATAGACTCGTCACTTATATGATATTTTTATTCCCATCCCTTATGGCGATCACATATAAAAGAGAATAAAATATATACGCATCATGGTTGATGCTTTAATAAAAATAAAAATAAAAAGCTATTGAAATTATACCATAACTTCAAGGGTAAGTAATATAGAATAATTCTTATTAGTAGTGGGAATCTTGGTTTTGAAAAGCTTACCCTTTTTCAAGCGCAAATAATAACTTATATTTATTTGTTTTAATTTGATTAAACCCTCATTTTCAAAAACAATGAAGTGTATAATAACTTTTCAATCATTCATTCACAAATTCAATGTTGCACAATTAACCAATATTCTAAGAATCTAATCGTTTAAAAAGGGTTCCCTCTCATTACATACATTCATGCAATTGGTTCATCGTGTGAAAACGAAAAGGTGATTGGAAAATCAAACCACCCAAATAACATTATTTGGTGGAATCATCTATGCAGGCATCAAAAGAGTGTCTATATGACAGTTTTTTTATATTTAATAATTAAATTAAAAAACAAAATAGAACTGTATTCTATTTTTTAATTTTATTATTAAATGTAAAAAACTGTTATATCATACACCCTTTCGATGCCGGCATATACATTGCCTCTTTTGGTTGCCTATAGTGTCAAATCTCAAAAAGACAACAAGAGGACAAAATTAAGAAGGCATCCACAAATTAAGACAATTTTCACCATTTTTTCTTACTACTACACTTCCCTTCTATGAAAATCCTAATAAAGTCTTTCACAGCTCCTCTCCTCTCCTACAAATTTTACAATTTCTTCAAAGACAAACCAAAATGTATATAAAACCATAAATTTGCGAACGAACCTGAAAAAACGAATCACAATAAATTATCCCATAAACATTCATCATGAGATTATTTATGCTTTGTGGCTGGCCATAATAGCAACATGCAACTTCTTGACAATCCATCAACGCAATTTGGTAAAACCAGTAACTTGCATCAAGTTTTTAAAACCAAATTCGACAAAAAGAAACTCAACGTGAAATTTGGATTATCATTCACAACCTTTACATGATTTTGTGCTTCTGCTACATTAGCACAGATATGGAGTTTTAGCCGATTTTAATTTCTTTAAGGTAACAATGGTACTACAATACAAAGGCACACATAAAGTGCTCTCTCCGCCTCCAAGATCAGAACATGGTATCTTCACCATTAAGACCAATCGGGTATGAAACACTGTCACCCTTTATTGTATATTGGATAACATTTACATTTTCACATCACCGCCATTTTATACACTACATCATATCTACAATTGACAAAAAGCAAGCCTATTAGGTTTTGAACTGGGCTGTTGCGATAGTATTGCTCCACCTTATGACTAAACCACAGCCCAGCTCACCTTTTCATGTGAGCCACACTTCTGCAGCCTTGTGACTTTATTTTTTTCCGATCAGGGATGCAATGATAATTGATAATATATTTACTATTAGATTGACTTTCAATAGTTAAATATTCAAATATAATATTAGAACTTCGGAAGTTATTTTTTGCTTCAAATTCTCTCTTTCTAATCAACATTAGGCATCCATTCACCATGCTTATGTAATATTTCAAATTGGGGTTAACAGGTCAAAGATCCACTTAACCATTTGGTGAAATGACATCTCAACATGACACTCTTAAATAAATGGTCATAAATAAGTTTGTTGCATATGCAACATACAATAATATACACATAGACCAATCTATGGAGCTCCATCTCTCAAGTGAACATCTCAGATGAAATATAGCATGCACATAGGCATACAGGTTATGAACAACAAATTTCCCTAAGTTGTGCTAAAATTCTGAATCAGTTGTAATGGAACAAATTCCCAGGAGAAAAAAATATAAGATTATGCAATGCTAAGCCTGTAATCCATGGCCTGTTGATAAGGCAGAACGGTTGCCATGATGACAGGCCAGGTTCATGCCCTGTTTGGCATGCTCCTCATGTTATAGCAGCCTCACCAACCAAAAAATAACATTATGCAAAGCTGAAGAATACTTTCTTCTCGAAGTTCATAATTACCTAGTTGCTTCCAACAACATATGTTGGCAGTCAGAAGAATATATTGCACCAAACATCCAGCTCTAGGTACAATTTTGATGCAAGATATTCAGGGGTCTCAAAAAAGCATCGGAATTCATTACTCTCTTTTATGTCAATATTTTTCTAGTATAATCCTGTGCTCTTTGCAAAGCATTTAAACCATCAAGCGGGTTGCTCTCTTTCAAGGCAGATTGTACCAAACATAATGACTTTGAGACCCTGTCTGTATCAAGCATCTGCTTAGTTTCTGATGTTACCATTTCTTCATCTGTTGAAGAGAATTGTTCTCCCAGTTGTAAGGATGCTTTATTTAAATCACTCTCATTCAAGATCCTACCAATCTCAGACTGCTCCATGACAGTTGCATTACATATAGATGGCCAAGCTTCTGATCTAGCCAATACACGTGCACATACTTCTTTCTCAAACTTGGCAGCCATAAAAGCAGCTTGTGTGATACAGGAATCAGGTAGCTGCAAGAAACATGCCAATGTAAATGAGTCTGCATTGCCAAACATTATATGACAATAAGAGGTCTTCCATAGTTAGCTCAGAAAGAAGACATACCTGTGCAAGCCGTGCAACATAAAGACCAAAACTCCTATTGGCAACCCCTGGGACAAGTTTGTAAAGGAACGTGATATTTTGTAAAATTTCTGTCACCGGGTTAAAACCTACATCATATTCTACCAACACACCATTTTGAAATGTTGAAACATCTCCAGGTTCATCATCTAGACTTTGATATGCTAAACAATCAGTTGTCAGGTACGAAACATGGTACGGACTCACTTCACCAGGGAATTCATTCTTAAGCTCTGCAATCTTTGGATAATGAGTGACAAATAGAGTTAAACATTTTCTTTCTTTGAGAATAAAATGTAGTGTTGCATACGCAAGAGCAACACCATCATGGGTGCTGGTTCCTCGCCCCAGTTCATCAATTATTACAAGTGAGCGAGGAGTAGATTTTTGAAGAATTGATGATGCTTCACTTAATTCCTCAAAAAATGTGCTTGTGCCATGTTGAATGCTATCAGATGCTCCCATTCTGGTATAGACTGAATCAAACACATGCAGCTTTGCAGACATTGCAGGTACAAACGAACCAACCTGTAGAGTTGAGATGTCCATTAGTCCATATAAATATATATAAATAGTACATCTAGATACAACCTATGGTGTTACTTAGGGATACAAGCCCAGAGAGATCTATATCTAAAAACCCAGCCTCTTCAGCATCAAATATTTTAGCTCCTGCCATCACATGAAAATTAAATTTTAAAAGACCATCCAATATTTAGTACAATCACTAGACCACACCATCTATTCAAGTAAACCTTTGCATAAAACAGTTTCACTCGAAGCATGTAATGTTCTTTTCTAATTAATGAACCTAAGTGGTCCCAGTCATAGTTTAGGGAAATGGACACATGTAAAACAATAATAAATTAAATAGCTTCATTCATATGGGGGTGTGGGTTCCATAAAAGGTGGAATTACTGTGTTCCACGGGGATGCGTCCCCTGGCCTTTTTTCCTCGTCCCCATACCGGGTACGAAACGGAGATGCAGGTATGGATTTTTCCCATCCCCAAAGAAGTCCCCAAATGGAAGAAATCGGGGACGCGTTCCAAATACGTTTTTCAAAAAAAAAGAAACTGTACGGGGGTATGGAAATCCATACGGGGGATGGCAAAGCCGTACCTCAACCATACCCGGTACGGAAATCCGTCCCCGATTTTCCAGAATGGCATCAACATTAAAAAACGAAAAAAAAAATGTTTTTTTTTAGTTTATTTGACTTCCGCGCGGGCCCCACATGCGATTTTAGGTTATAATAAAATAAGGAAACCCTATTTTGTAATAGAAAAACCAAAAGGCTTAACTATTTTGCTCATTTCATTTGGACTTGGAGTTTTTTCAGTTTGCAAGAGAAAAGACAGCAGCATTTTGGAGGTTCAAGAGGAGGGTTTTGCCATCATTTCTTCTTCATTCCAGGTATGTATTTTATCTTCCTATTGTTTGATTTAAACTTTATTGTTATTTGTTGCCATTTTTGAATTTTTCATTTTTTTTCATCACATAGAGAGGGCATGTTGAATGAAACTTTGAAATATTTTTTTTTTCAATAACTTGCAGCAGCATAATACATTACAAAATCAAAAAACATGAGCAGCAGTGTGGGTGAGGGAAGTAGTGATAGCATGGAAGTTGCCATGCAAGCAACTCATATATCACAAACTCAAAGACAGAGACAAAGATGTAGGGCTGATAGTGATTCTTCAAATGATGATATAGATGTTCGACATGTCCATATGGAAGACGCAACAATGTCACAATCTAATCTTTTTCAATGCCCTTCCACAATCCTCAAAAAGTATGCCAAAGGCCCATTTAATTCAAAGAAACCTCTCCTACAATTTGCCTCAAAAGTAGACAACAATAAGAAAAAAAATTCAGGGGGTAGTAGGGAATGGGAGTGCCATACATGTAAGAAACACTATTTTGGGAGTTACACAAGAGTGTATTGTCATCTTTTTATGGATAGGTGGGCAAGGGGTGAAAAACTGCAAAAAAATTACAGCTATAGAAAAAGAAGAGGCCAATAGGTTGCATGTGGAGGGGGAGACATTGAAAGCAAGGGGTCCAATAGGTACCACACCCACACCCACTTACACCACCACTAGTAGTAAAGGGAAGGGAAAGGCCAAGAGAGATACCAATGTGGCTGAATTATTTAACATACAAGCAAAAAAGAGAGCTGAAAAATCAATTGGCAGATTTCTTTATGCTCATGGTATACCATTCCATGTTTGTCGTTCCTCATTTTTGTTGTGAGATTTTCACACCATCGCCCCAAAGAATTTGGGGACCTCCTTTTTTTTCGAATAGGTGTTGGCAATTTTCTCAGTCAGGAGTTTGAAAGTGGGGTTTGAGAGCAATTTAGGTACCTCGGCCAAATTTGGAAGGATTCTAGGGAGTCTTGAACTTGATGATTTTTTTACTTGGAACTCATTTCCAAATGCTTTGCAAGTGAGTTTTTCCCATTCTCACCATACATACACTCTGGTTTTCCTGAAATAACGATTTTGCCTTGGGCTGGACAGGATATTGAACGAAGATGCTTTATTTTGGATTGAAATATTTTGTGGGTAAAATCTACAAGTTTTAGACTTTAAAATCTTTGGCTTTGAAAATTATTAGAAATGTAAAATTTGTAGCATTAGATTAGTTTTGAAAATTTTGTAAAAATTGTCTAACTTGAGAAATTTTCAAACAAAAAAAAAAGAATTTTGGACTTAATGCTTTTTGGGAAAATCCTATAATTTTTGGTGGTGAAAATGATTTTTTTTTTTAAATTAATTAAATTGCCAAATGGAAATAAATTGCCAAATGATAAATTGCAAAATAAAAAATAAATTAAATAGCCAAGTGGGATTTTCGAAATTTTAAATGGAAAAAGAGTAAATGAAAATTGGAAATTATTTGAACTATTATTGGCTTGCAATTTTCGATTTTGGATTTGGTTGTCATGATTAAATGGATTAAAATCATTTTTTCTTGGGCAAATTTCCAACCTACAGCTGGCAGCCCCTTTCATTTTCGAAAATTGCTTGGAGATTGGGCCTAATTAATTAATTTTTTCACCCCCAAAACAGCCCCAACTCTATTCCCAGCCCACTTATGATTTTTTATACATTAATTAGGCAATTTTGAAATAAATTAAGTGATTCCTAGGGCACTGCGATTTTCTTCATTTAATTGGGGTTTGAAATAGCATTTTATTTAATTTCCTTCTCCCTCCAAGGCCAGGTCGGCCCTCTTTAGGAGGCAAAAAATCGGATATAAGAAGGGGCACCTCCCTCCTCTTTTTCTCATTCCTTCTTCATTGTCTTGGCAGCTACTTGGTAGAAGAACCTCCGAAAATCTGAGGCAGCGAATTTTAGTGGAGAAGGCTGCAAAATCTGGAAGAACCCAACGAAATTATCCCAAGAAGTCTGCTATTTTGAGGGGCTGTGATCTTGGAGGAGCCAGCGAATTTGCTAGAGGAAGGGGCTGCAAATTGTGCCCTAGCTGCAAATTAGGAGCAGCAGCGAATTTTGAAGGGCAGAAAATCTATGCTTGGCAGCGAATTTGCAAGGAGAGTTGCGAATTTCTTTTGCCAAGGGCTGTGATTTGGAGCAGGGCTGCTAAATCTGGAGGCTGCATTTCATCAAGTGCTGCGAAATTTTGGTGAGAAAGGCTGTGAATTATCAAGAAGACTGCAGATTTTGTGTCTTCTTCTTCTTTGGTGGAGTTGAGAGCTTGTTGGTGTGGAGGAGGATCTTCATGCTTGAGGGTGAAAGCTAGTTGATAAGGCAGATTTTTCTCTTTGTTTCTTGCTTGGTTCATTCTCATTTCTTGCTTGCATTATTCATCCACCACTTCATCATTTCATCTAGGGCTTAAAGAAGGGAGATATAAGTAGTAGTCCCACCCCTAGGAACGAAGTGGAGAGATAAGTGTAGTCCACCTCATAAGTAATTAAAGAGGCAAAAATAAGTGGTAGTTCCATCCTTAGGTTTGAAGAGGCAAATATAAGTGTAGTGTGATAGGAATTGAAAAGGCAAAAATAAGTAGTAGTTACACCCCTAGGATTGGATGGGCAGAGATAAGTGAAGTTCCATCTCATTTTGTAGAAAGAAGAGGTAGAAATAAGGGTTGGGATTGTTGTCGGGATAATTGTATGAAGAAGGCCACATATCCTCACCCCCCGATAGAGAAACAAAGGATGCTCGAGGCTAAGGCTGAGATCGCGAAGGGTATGGAGGACCGAAGGGACTCCACAGATGTCGACATTTCTACTCGAGCAATGGCCGAACAAAATATTTTAAGGCAGATAATGCAATTGGAGGTACCAGTAAAGGTCAAGGACCTATTGGAAACGATGCCGCATCTCAAAACGGCTCTATTCCTTGGGCAAAACATTCCAGCAAGCACGGTTGAACGAACGGAGATCACGAGTGGCTCTGCAGCCGACCCCATGACGCTATCGATAAATAATGGGCGGAATCCCGCAGTGGTGGAGATGGGTATTTTGGGTACCATCCTCACGAACACAATTGTCGACGGTGGGTCGGGCGTCAATGTCCTCCCGGAAGAAACTTGGAAAAGCTTGGGGAAACCAACGCTGTGGCCACCAACTTTCAATTTATTGGGGGCCGACCAGCACGGTATTAAGCCTCTCGGTACACTGATGGCGCAGCAGGTGACTATTGGAACCCAGCCTTTCACCTTAGATTTTGTTGTAATCCCTCTTAAGCAGAAGGGGTATGATGCCATCCTAGGTAGAGGGTGGTTGGTGACGGCCCGAGCTGATCATAATTGGAAGAAAAACACCCTCGCATTTGAAAAGGGGGGAAGGAAGTTTGTAGTGGACCTCAACACGCAGATGGTTGGGGAGGAAATGGCATCCGATTCAGAGTCGGACGACGGGATGGGCGGAGAGGAAGGAAACATGGAACCTAATGCCGAAGGGATACTGAAAGTGGAGGATGATACAGATTCGATGGACGGTCTATTCCACTGGCAAATGGGTGATTATGAATTATTTCCGCCGTCCTGCAACATATTGAAGATTGAGGAAGCCGAGAGTGAGTTCCCTCCGGAATATACAGCATACCGAGAAGGGGAAGTCGAAAGGAAAGAAAGCCCTGCCCAGGAGTTTTGGAAGGAGGAACCCATCTGGCACAAAGAAGCAAAGTTGGAAAAAATAAATCTTGGGGATGAGAGAAATCTGAAACCCATCGTTATGGGAGACAACTGGAATCCTGTGTGGAGGACCGCAGTCTTCAAAATCTTGATTCTCCTTTTTCTTCTTATGTACGGGCAAGAGGCTGTGGTCCTTGTAGCATTTATGGTCCCAAGCTTTTGGATCGCCATTGAAAACGGACTCGGCGACAAGGAGAGGGAACCATTGCACACTCGGTGGACTCTCGATGAACGGATACATGACGGTAGCAATGGGATGAAATTGAAACTTTACTCGGAGAAGATGGACCCGAGAGGAGGGACAGAGCAACCGAGAGGATGGAAAATGACTCGAGTGGTTAGGGATGCGACTCGAGAGTCGTCCGTACGGGCGACCAAAGAAGCCTCCGGACAGGAAATTGAAAAATACTCGTACGGCTATGCATGACCATACGGTGGAAAAAAAAATTTGAAAAAAAAAAATCGAAAAAGTGAAAAAATTGAAAAAAATTTGGAAAAGTTAAAAAAAATAAAATATTTTAAAAATAAAAAAAATTTTAAAAAATGAGAAAGCACCGTACGGATGTACGGCCATATGGCAAAGTGAACTATTTGAAAAAAGCATGCCGTACGATAGAAAGTGAAAAGGCCAATGTACGGTATAGATCCGTACGGCTATGGCACCGTACGGCTAAGTAGAAAAAGAAAAGAAAGCATTATTACTAAACGTCAGGACCGTACGGTTAAGTAGAGGGAAAATGGCACCGTACGATCGTATAGCAAAAGTGCGCAACACATAACCGTACGGACGAAATGTTTAAAGAGGAGCACCATACAGCAAAAGACAGCGAAGGGATAAGAGCAGACCGTACGGCACTTTCAAAACGCACGTGCAAAGCATGGTACGGTGTTCAAGCCGTACACCTTGTCCGCCGTACGAACAGCTTTCAAGGCGCGCAAGGAGAGGACCGAACGGCAGTGTGGTAACCACGGGGGAAGTGTCGTATGGCAATGTGATAAATGTGATAGCCATGGTGTAGGGGAAAAGCACCGTACGGTAATTAAAGACGTGCACATCCAAACACCGTACGACAAAGGTGGCTAAGTGTTGAAATTCCGTACGGCACCAAGAGGAGATAACAGAGACTTCCGTATGGCATGATAGAAAATGCAGGCCGTATGGGTACAAGGAGATCAATAAACAGCATTAGAGTTTTTGCATTCCGTATGGTTACAGTTTGTTTTTTTTTTCATGAGGAATATTTTTCGAGTCCGTATGGCAAGGAATAAAAATGAAAAAAAAAAAAAAAAACGACGACAAATCAAAATAGTTCAAAATGAGTAACTTATGGTACCAAAGGGAAGGGCATAATGAGGTAGTAAGGAAAACATAAGCGCTTTACAGAAAAGAGTATGGGCTCTGCCCCAGGACCCCGCGGGGGCGCTGCCCCTCGACCCCGCTGGGGGCGTTGCCCCCTAGACCCCCAGTCGGTTCAGTTATCAACCCTTGGAGAGTGTGACCTGTTGATGAGATCAGAGTTGCTACAGGCATGGAGTGTTTGCATGCCTGAGGTGAAGAGAGCACTGGAGCAAGTCTTTCAAGAGGGGTACTATGCTTTGAGGCACTTGGAGTAGGTGTTGGCTGGACGTGAGACTGTCTTGGTGGATGCATCGAGAGCTCGGGAGGAGCTGACCACCCAGTTGGAGGCAGTAGAGCAACACTTGGCTCAGCGTACCCAGGAGTTGGAAGTAGAGAAGTTGGCATGGGTGGCTATCAAGGTCCGATTGGCTAGGGAGACAGTATGGTGTTAGCGGAGGCTATAGCTGAACAGTATGTTTTGGAGACAAGTTTGGTGCAGGCACGAGAGGAATGGGATGTGACGGAAAAGACCTACTGGACGCAGCATTGCTGGGGAGGGCGGCACTTCAGCTTTTTCAGGGATGCCCCTCTGCCCCTTCTCAGTGATTTTCTTCTTCTATGTGGTGTATTTCATCTCCCTGTTGTTGTAAGTCGTCGGAGACGACTTGTTTTTTGGGGGGGATGATGTTGTCAGGATAATTGTATGTACGGGTTATTATGTTAGTAAAGTATTATGTTACTCTCGGTCGTTAGTGACCGAGAGGTTAGACAGTTACGTCACGATGCTTCGGTCGTGACCCTTCGGGTACTTTATATACCCTGTCGGAGGATGGACATGGGAGATATTATTGTATAATCATTATGATATAAATGTACTTGCCGGTCTGGAATGATTAATGACAGTATTTATTATTCTCTGATATATTCTGTGTTTATTATATTTCCTGTACGATGTCTGTGCAATACTAAGTTTACCCTAGCGGGTAAACAGGGATGGCGGATGCTAGTGCAAGCAAGAGTCAAAGGGCAATGTATACCAAGAAAGACAAGAAGGATATGATGCCTAAGACCACCTTCTTCTCAAAATTGAAGCAAGTGAGTGACACCAGCATTGGCACAGTGAACATGATACAGTTGAGAGACAAATTGATGGAGAGCTCCTCCCCCTTGGCCAAGAAGGATAAGGAGACAAGTTGCCACCACATTTTCATAGCTCCATCCTCCATCTCCATCTTTCACTTACATCCGCTTCACCCCCACCCTCCATTCCATATTTTAATTGCAGGTACAAGCGAGGAAGCAGGTTTCATTGCAAGTTGGAAGAGATTTGAAGATATTTGAGGCTATAGGCAAGGCTTGGCTATTCGTGCAAGCTAGCTTGGTTAGATTTGAGAAGGAGGTATGGCCAAGGCAAGTGCCTCCAGAACCCAAGAGTATTGAAGCATAGGGCGGTGCATGCAAACCAAATTCGAGTAGGAAGGTTAGAGAAGACCAGGAAGGTTAAGGAAGGCAAGGATAATGAAGGAGGAAAGCGAGACGAAAGGTTGAAAGAGGTCGAGTTCGATTTCAAGGATGGCCAAGAGCAAGGCTCTCAAATTGCAAAGAGGTTCACATCCAGGCAAGCCGCCGGGGCCAAGGCAAGATTACCCCAAGTGCATAGAAACCTCACCCTTTCAGGGTCAGGACATCAAGTACAAGCAAGTTCAAGTGGTGATGAAAAAGTTTCTAAGGACGAGCTCAAGCATCCAAGGCTTCACCTCATCTCAAGGATTAAATAAATTTATACGATAAGGTTGATGAAGTGGCAATTTCATGTGCATGCAATCAAATCATGCCAAGTGTCCTATGTTCTCATTGGTTGATAGATTATTGTAATTTTCTCATTGGCCCACAAAGTTGGTGCGCTCATGTAATTGGTTGAAAGATGGTAACCCTAATTAGGGTTTGTAAGGTTTAATCTTGGCCCTTGATTTTGCCCCTTAATCTTGGCCACTCATTGTAATTTTGAGCCTCTATATAAGGCCATTTGTTCTCATTTGTAAAGGAGAGTTATGTTGGAGAATTGTTGCCAAAATACTATCAAAATTGTTCTCTATTCATTGTTGCGGTTTGCATGGTGGATATACATGATCATTTTGGTGTATTTGCATGGTTCTTCTCATCTCTCAAATTAAAGTAGGATTTTATTTCATGTTGTTAGAGTAGAAGTAGATGGCTAGTTGTATGGTGATGTTAGTGAATGTTTGATAGGGATCTATATAATAGGCCACTAGCATCCTAGCGGCTTGTTAGGAAGTCTTGTGTGGTAATCTACTCCAATCACTCCCAAGTTCTACTTGCATTTCATCTTTCCGCTTGTACGTCAAGTTGGGTTGGAAGATAGGTGTTAGTTTGAAAATCCTAAGAGTATCCCTTTGAATCATTGCACCAATGGAGGTAGCGCCATAGGCAGGCTTTCATTTGGTTGGGTCCCCGTCCATTTGTTAATTTCTTCATTCATAGGAGTAGTAGTAGAGCAGTAAGCAGTTAGTGGTAGGAGTAGTTGAAAGTGAAAGTGATGAAGGAGAAAAGAACAAGTCAAGCAAGCGAAGTACCACCAAGTTATCTTTGAATGAACAACATAAACCCGCCTACCTGATTAACCAACAAATCACATTAATATAACTGAGTTAGTATCCACAAGTGTAAGGAACCTTGGAGTTTTCTCATGTTCTTCATGAGTATTTACTTTTTCAAGAGAGGGTTGAGTGTTTGGTATTCTATATCAAGTATTCAATTGTTATATGTTATGTACTGGTACAAAACTGACATCAACAATATTTTAAACAAATGTGCAAAGATATATATGCTGCTGGTCCCTCATTTATACCACCAAGAAAGACTAAATTACGCACCACTATCCTTGATAAAGAGTACTCAAAAGTGAGCATTTTGATGCAGGACATGAGACAAACATGGATGAGTGATGGATGCTCTATCATCATGGATGGGTGGACCGATATTAAACATCGGCCACTCATCAATCTTATTGTCACTAGTACAGCAGGGGCCTATTTTCTTAGAGCCATTGATTGTTCAGGAAAAAGGAAGGATGCATCCTTCCAATTTGAGATTTTGAAGGATGCTATAGAAGAGGTAGGGGCTTCAAATGTTGTGCAAGTAGTCACTGATTCAGCTCGGGTGTGTAAATCAGCTGGATTGATAGTAAAGAGCGCCTATAAACACATTTTTTGGACCCCGTGTTGTGTAAATGCATTGAATAACACCTTGAAGGACATAGGCAAAATTGATTGGATAAAGGCTATGGTGTCCGAGACTAGAGATGTGCAAATGTTTATTTGCAATCATCACACATCTCTTGCATTATTTAGGACATTTTCCAAGAAACAATTCCTCAAACCCGTAGAGACTAGATATGCTAGCTATTTCATTTTGATGGAGAGGATGCTTGAGGTCCAAGAGGCCTAACAATCCATGGTGGTCAATGTAGAGTGGAATAGATGGCATGAATCAAGCACCCCAGCTGGAAGAAGTGTGAGACAAAGAATCCTGGATGATAACTGGTGGACCACAATGAGGTAAGAAACTTAAATAATATTATAATTGTTATTGCTGATTTTAGCATTTGCCATTTGCTGATTTTTTATTTTTTAAAATTTTAAATGATTATGATGTTTCTCACTTGTAATTTGTTTTCATTTGCAGATACATTTGCTCCTTCATTGACCCTATTGTGCAGGTCACTAGATATGCTGATACTGACTCTCCTAGCCTTGGAGAGATTTATGAGACTTTTGATAGCATGCTTGGGCAAGTCAAGGAAGCTATTAAAAACAAGGAACCTACTTTGGAGTTCTATGAGGAGCATATTAAGCCCATTGTGATGAAAAGGTGGAACACTATGAACACCCCACTTCATATGGCAGCCTATGCAGTCAATCCTAAATGGTATGCACCAAGGCCTGGGAGAGTGCCTCCATCTGTTGATGAGGAGGTGAGTGTAATTTATGTTTGTTTGTAAATTATGTTTGTAATTTGAATTTCTGATTTCTAAATTCTAACTTCAAAATTTAAATTTTTTGCTTGTTCAATATAGGTGAAGGAGGGCTTCTTCAACGCCCTCTCAAAAATGTATAATGCAGAGGATGGTGCAAAAATTCAGGGGCAATGGCTTGACTTTTCCAATCTTCGTGGTCCAACTTTTGGTAGATCAGAGGCAAGGACTGATAGAGCTACATTAGCTCAAAAGGACACGATTGGATGGTGGACATGGCATGGGAGAGATGCACTGAGCTGAAAGCTCTTGCCGTTCGTCTTCTTTCACAGGTTGCGAGTTCCGCTTCTGCAGAGAGGAATTGGTCTACATATAGCTTTATCCAATTAGTCAAGAGGAACAGGCTTACCTCTAGATGATCGGAGAAGCTTGTGGCTATTCACAATGTATTGCGACTACATGAGCGGCAGAGTCTTGAGTATCGGCAGACTCCAGCACTACATTGGGATGTTAATCCCGAGGATGCATTGCAGATTGATGAGGATGACACACCTCTAGGGCTGCTTGGTGTTCCATTGGATGATGACCCTTTGCCTACCGCTGCCAGTGATTCAGACTCTGATTTTGATTTAGATTCCTAGAGGACAGTCATATATTTGGCTTTGCAGATACTCAGATACATTATTGTTTTTGATTATTATGAAGTTGGATACTTTGTCATTTTGATAATTTGATTTCATGCATGATACATTGATACTTGGGGCCTTTGGGCATTTTTGCTATATGTATGTGATATTCGGATATAATCATATATGTATTCTTATTATGATCATATTGTCATTTCAATCTTGAATCCTTGATAGCTAAGTTTTCAATTTCCATGTATGTCTATGACTCTCTATGCCCTATGGTGAAAGGTTTATCACTGTTCATTATTATCATTATGATATTCATATGTGAATTTTGTCTCTATATATAAAAATTCCCTATGTTTTTAGTCACCATCCCCTAAGGTCCTATCCCCTAAATTTTGGCTTCAACCCATACCTGTACCAGAAACACATCCCCGTCCCCTAAAACGTCCCCGTCCCGGAAACTCCGTTGAACATAGGGTGGAAATACTTGGCAAGTTCATCACAGAAGATTCTATGGCAACTCATGAGGAGTTACAAGTTGCCATCCATGGCAGAGTGGGGACTATTTCGAGGAGAGAATGTTATTTATTTATTTATTCTTATTTTGGAGAAGGAAAATGCCCAGAGAGATCTATTTCTAAAAATAAAACCTCTTCTGCATCAAATATCCGAGCCCCCACCATCACATGAAAATGAAATTTTAAAAGACCATCCAATATTTAGTACAATCTCTAAACCACTCCATCTAATCAAGTAACCTTTGCATAAAACAGTTTCATTGGAAGCACGTAATGTTATTTTCTAATTAATTAACCTAAGTGGTGTTGAACATGCCAAATAACTGAGAGGGGGGGTGAATCAGTTCTAATAAAACAATTTTCTTAACCTTAATTAATCTAGTGAAAGCTTAAAGCAATCTGAAACTTAAAACAGATATGAACTTGAAAGCACAAAACACCATACACCATGAACATCAAGATTTACATGGAAACCCAAGATAGGAAAAACCACAAAGAAGCTAATTCTCACGAATAAAAACAATGGTTAAAGTGACACCGATTAAGGTGATTTTTACAAAGGCTCATTACAGGTAGACTCATAGCCTGTTGCGCTAACTGCCATGAAATGATAAGGCTCATTGCCAATACAAAAAGGCTCTCACAGCCACAATAAAGGAAATGAAAAGAATCCACCACTAAAATCACTATCACCAACAATCAACAACACAAAAATGATATTATAGTCTGCTACCAGTTGCACAAACTTGCATACTCATCAATACACAGATCTTTCCTTGTCAAATTCACATTCACTTCACATATTACTCACATCATCGACATCGAACAAAATCATTGCTTTCTTATACCATGCCATGCCATGCAACCATAAAACATCTAAGTCGGCATAATACAATTTAAAATAGGTCATACCAAAGCATTCCTGCAGTGGTAAGGAATGAAACGTGGACCACATAGATCTTCCTTGCTCAATACAACACGCTACACAATCACCATGGTATTTGGAACCAAGAAATAGGATCTACACATTACAGAACAAACACTTGATCCGAAGCACAAGGACCACTTTCCAGATAGGACCGAACCCAAAGAGATGGATCACAGTATGTTGCAAGATGAATGGGACCAGGTCAAACACAGCTAAAGATAGATATTGGCAGCACATCATTCGAGACACACTACACCGGATCACCAAAGCATCAAATCCACAACCAAACATAAGATATGTTGACATCAATAACAACAATAATAGCATCAACATCAAATTCTAACAATCTCCCCCTTCGTCATTGATGACAACATTCATCAATAACAAAGCAAACAACTCATTGTCAAATGTTATCAGCATCAAAAACTTTTGTCCTTCTCCCCCTTCAACAATAATGACAAAGAGCCAAAAACTCCCCCGTACAAACTCACTCAACTCCCCCTAAGTGGAAGTCGTCAAGCATTGATCCAGAAAAGAATAAGTATGTAATACCCTGGACCAATGCACACACCGGTGCAATTACTAAACACTAGGAAGGGGCAGAACCCCCATATTCTACCTAAGATACTCAAAAGTATCCTTGCACGTGGGTTTCGTAAAGATATCTGCAATCTGCTCCTTTGTAGGTACATATTCAAGTCTAACGTCATTTTCCAAAACCTTCTCTCTCAAGAAATGATATCTGATGGATATGTGTTTTGTTCTAGAATGTTGTACTAGATTCTTGGAAATATTTATAGCACTAATATTATCACACATAATTGAAATTGGTTCATCAAATGTTATGCCAATATCCTTCAGAGTTTGTTTTATCCATAGTACCTGAGTGCAACACGAGGATGCTACAATGTATTCAGATTCAGCAGTAGATAGTGTTACAGATTCCTGCTTCTTACTCGACCATACAACCAACAGGGAGCCAAGGAAATAAGCTCCACCACTTGTACTCTATCGATTATCAACACATACGACCCAATCCACATCAATGTAAGTTGTCAATGTGAAATCTGAACCTTTTGGATACCATAATCCAAAATCTTTTGTACCCTTCAAATATCTAAAGATTCTCTTTAGTGCCATAACATGTAATTCTTTCGGTTCTTGCTGAGATCTAGCTACTAAACAAACGGCATACATAATATCTAGTCTAGTAGTAGCCAAATATAACAATCCTCCAATCATTGACGTGTACTTTCATCAACTTTTGGTGAATCATCTTCTTTTGTCAACTTGCATCCAGTAACAATAGGGGTACATATCGATTTAGAGTTTTCCAATCCAAACTTCTTTAGTAATTCTCTGCTATACTTGGACTGATAAATGAAAATTCTTTCACTATTCTAATTTACTTGTAAACCAAGGAAAAAATTCAACTCACCAATCTTGGACATCTCATTCTTTTTGCATTTTATCAACAAATTTTCTGCACAAAACTTTTCCTCCAAAAATTATTTCATCAACATAAACCACGACAATCAAGATCTGATCTAAATAAATTTTGTAATATAAATTATTGTCAGCAGATCCCTTCTAAAATCCTTGTCCAATCAAATAGTTATCCAATCTGCCATACCAAGCTCTAGGTGTTTGCTTGAATCCATACAACGCTTTCTTCAACCTGCAAACAACATTTGGGTCCTTTCTGGCTTAAATCCCTCTGGTTGTTCAATGTAGACTTCTTCCTTCAATTCTCCATTCAAAAATGTTGACTTAACACATCCGGCCCAATCCGCATTAGTGTAAGCTATCAATGTCAAATCTAAGCCTTTTGGATGCCATAATCCAAAATCTTTTGTACCCTTCAAATATCTAAAGATTCTCTTTAGTGCCATAAAATGTGATTCTTTCGGTTCTTGCTGAAATCTAGCTGCTAAAAAAAGGCATACATAATATTTGGTCTAGTAGCAGTCAAAATATAACAATCCTCCAATCATTGACTTGTACTTACTTGCATCAGCTTTTGGTGAACCATCTACTTTTGTCAACTTGCATTCGGTAACAATAGACGTACATATCAGTTTAGAGTTTTCCAATCCAAACTTCTTTAGTAATTTTCTGGTATACATGGACTGAGAAATGAAAATTCCTTCACTATTCTAATTTACTTGTAAACCAAGGAAAAAATTCAACTCACCAATCATGGACATCTCGAATTCTTTTTGCAATTTATCAACAAATTTTCTACACAAATCATCTTTTCCATCAAAAATTATGTCAACATAAACCACAACAATCAAGATTTGATCCGAATAGATTTTGTAATATAAATTACTATCAGCATATCGCTTTTGGAATCCTTGTCCAATCAGATACTTATCCAATCTATCATACCAAGCTCTAGGTGTCTGCTTCAATCCATACAACGCTTTCTTCAACCTGCAAACAACATCTAGGTCCTTTCTGGTTTAAATCCCTCTGGTTGTTCAATGTAGACTTCTTCCTTCAATTCTCCATTCAAAAATGTTGACATAATAATCATCTGGTAAACTTTGAAATCTTTAAAAGTTGCAAATGCTAAGAATATCTAGATCGCTTCCATTCAGGCAACAAGAGCATAAGTTTCATCAAAATCAATACCTTCAATCTGAGTGTAACCCTTGCAAACCAATCTTATCTTGTTTCTCATTACCTTTCTATTTTCATCCTACTTGTTTCGGAATACCCACTTTGTACCAATCATATTTTTGTCTGTCGGTCTAGGCACAAGTTCCCAAGTCTGATTTTTCTCTATCTAATCAAGTTCTTCCATTGCTCTCACCCAAT
Source organism: Chamaecyparis obtusa (assembly GCA_027943335.1). Lineage (NCBI taxonomy): Eukaryota > Viridiplantae > Streptophyta > Pinopsida > Cupressales > Cupressaceae > Chamaecyparis > Chamaecyparis obtusa. The sequence continues at coordinate 607,203 of BSBK01000480.1, forward strand.
TCTGATCATTGCATTCTTCTTCCACTATCGTTGGTTAAATCTCCGAAGTAAACATAAAAACACTTGCTCCTAAGCTACTCTACTTCTTGTGATGATACATTTATTCTTATCTCCTATAATCTGATTTTTTGAATGATTTCTCTATACATACCTTGGAGTTTTAGTTATAGATGTCGGAGCCTACTTCGTCTCTTCTTCTTTCTTGTCTTCTTTTCCTTTGTCCTCTAAGTTTGATTCATATTCAATATGCTTGTCACGAGTTCTTTGAATATCTTCATCAACTTTCACAAACGCACTTTAAACCATCTTGTTCAGTCTTTTGTTGTAACACTAATACACTCTACTCTTTGTAGAATATCCCAAAAATATGCCTTCATCAACTCTATATCAAACTTTCAAAGATTGTCTTCATCTCTCCGAATATAGCATTTACTTCCAAAAATTTTGAAATGTTTCACTGTGTGAGCCCTTCCATGCCATTGCTCATAAAATGTCTTACCATATTTCATCCAATAAAGTACTTCGTTAAGTGTATAAACTGATGTTTGTATGGCTTCCTTCCAGTAAACCTCCAGTAAGCTTGCTTCTTTGATCATTGTCCTTGCTACTTCCTGAACTGCTTGATTCATCTTTTCCACTATACCATTCGGTTGTGGTGTTTTATGGGCTGATAACTGTCTTTTAATGTCATGTTTCTCATAGAAATTGTTAAATTCATCAAAAGTAAACTCTCCTCTATCAGATCTTAAACATTTGATTTTCCTATCAACTTCATTCTCAACTCTTGCTTTAAATATCTTGAATTTCTCAAAAGCTGCTAATTTTTCTCTTAAAAATGCAACCCATGTCAATCTGGACAAATCATCAATAAAAAATATGAAATACCTCACCTTATAAGCTTTTTGTTTTGGTTGGACCACATAGGTCAGTGTGTACAAGATCCAACAAACCAGTAGATGAATGATCTTTTTCTTTGAACGTTTCGCTTACCAAGTTAAAATTAACGTGACACATCCTCCTCACCTTATAAGCTTTTTGTTTCGCTTACAACATCATCCTTTGTAGATGATGTTGTCTGGTTTACTCAATCTTGGGAAATCTCTTACTGCACTTGTTGAATGTATCCTTACCAAGTTAAAATTAACGTGACACATCCTCTGATGCCAAAGCCAACTGTCATCAAACCGAGATAGTAAACAACTCTTTGTACCTCCTAATTGATACATGTTTACTCCTGTTCTTCTGCCAACTACAATAACAGTTTCAGATTTCTTTCGGATCTCACAACCATCATCCTGAAACACATCATATCCATTTTCGCACATCTGTCCAACACAAAAGATTATGATATAAACCCTTCACATAGTAAACATTGTCAGTGTTATACTTTCCATCAAAAGTAATAGACCCAATTCCAACAATCTGTGTCGTCTTATCATCACCAAATCTAACAGGACCACCTACATATTTCTCAAGTTTCACAAACTTACTTTTATCACCAATCAGATGATTTGAATATCCACTATCAATCAACTATTCATTCTTATTTCTTCTAACAAATAATGCAGTCTCAATGTTATCATCAAATTCTGGGCAAATGTTACAGATATCAAATCTAGGTTTTTCTTCTTCTGCCAAAAACAAACAGTTCTCTTGATCTGATTCATCATCTGATATACTGTAATGACCCTTATTAGGGCCCTACTTGATTTTCTCTAGAAATTTCCAATTAGGTTTTCGATTACCTATGTTTCATACTAAGTGAATTCCAACTCTCTCTCATCATCATATTTAGAAACAATATTGACTCATAATACATACTTAAGCTCCCATTCCTTAATCTTGTCCTCACTGTGACCGGATTACTCTCTTCACAAACTCCTTATCCACTTAGTTGTGTTAGTGAGTGATTAAATAATTAGCTAAGTATATATTATTATCTTATATATTACGAATACATTAATAAGCATGAATAACATAACCAATGTATAATTCTATTTCACTATTATTAACATATATTATTAATATTCTATGACCTCTTATAATTTATATTCTTGAATTTCCTTCTATATATATTTATATTATATACTTTCTTGTTTCTTAGAAATGCCTATATACTTCCTTCTTTTTCTCCTATATTTTTTCCTAGTTTTTCTCCTATATTATTTCCTTGATTTTCTCCTATATTTTTCATGATCTTTGCCATTTTAAATATTATATTTACATACAAAAATATAATAATAAAAAGGTGGGAGATATTGATAAGAGCCATGAATCTCTTTCTTCCCAATTATTATTATTAAGATAAGGATAAGATCTATGTCCCTATTTCCATACTTCAAAATGTTGTCTTTTAATTTCATCCTCCAGATTCTCTCCTTTCCACATGCTATTTGAATTTGTTGCTGCTCTCTTTTTTTTCTTTTTTTCTTTTTTTTCTTAATGTTCCCCAATGCTTATTTTATTTATTACTATCCAACTTCTTATCTCCAAGAATGATTTTCTTTCTTCAATATATATCTTTTCTTCCCTTACATAAGAGGGACGTGACTTTTGAAAGTGCTTGTTCATAATAATCAGAAAAGATCCTATTAGAATTTTATATTTACTAACTTTATACTATTAGTTTCTTGTAACATATGGTTCTTTCATGAGTTATAATAATCTTGTAAATATCGGTTCTTTCACATTTAACCAAAACCTTCATTTTAATATTTTGTATGATTATAAATAAATCATATTTAATTATAAAGATATTTATTAATTATTATTTAGATATTTATTAATAACATATAATCACTGAGACAATTATTAATATTAATTTGATTAACATTATGGATTGATATTATATTGATTAATATTAATACTATATCATAGATTAATATCAATGATTAATATTATATTTATTAATTAATATTAGTATGATATAATCAAAATACAGAATTAGTTAATTAACTATTGATCAAACATTAAATAAGGGATTTATGTAGTTATTATTACAACAATACTTAAATAGAATATATATGTATTTAAGAATATATTTGTATTATACATACATCATTTAGGGCTTATGACATATACTAGCATTTTCATTAACATAATCAGCCTTCTTATTAAACTTCTCAAACTTTTGTCCTGTTCTTTTTTCCAAACACCTAGTTGCTAAATGACCAATCTTTCCACATCTAAAACACCCAAGGGGTAACATACCTTTGTATTTGTCGGTACCTTTCTTCAGCTTCCTTGTAAAGTTCGCTTCCAACTCATCTAAATTGTTATCATTCGGATCTTCCTCTATCTTTGTGGCTTTAAAGGCTGTCTCAAATCCGTTTCTCTCTTATCCGAATTTCCTCAATTAAATGTGGTCAAAGTGCCAAACAACTATTCTTTGGTAAACTTTTTCGGATCACAAACTTTCCTCAATAGCTGAGATCTTATCACTGTAGCTCTCTAGTAGAGTCATTAGAATCTTCTCCATAACATCTTCATCAGTCAGAGTGCCACCTTGATTCTTCATTTCATTCACAGCACTGTCAACCCTCTGAAAATAGCTCACAATATCTTCGCCTTCTTCCATTCTCAAATTCTCATATTGACATTTAGCAGTTAGCTTCTTAGATAGCTCAACCGTATCATTTCCTTCATACATCTCTTTCAACTTTTCCCAAACTTCATAAGCAATATTCAAAGAAATAACCTTTGTCAATTCAATCTTTGATAAAGCACTAAAACTTGCATACCTTGCCTTTTCATTCTCCTCATAGGCTGAAATCTCATCTGCAGTAGTAGGGTTGTTCACCAATGGAACATACTGAAAAACACACAATACTGAGAGGGGGAGGGGGTGAATCAATATTTAACATAGACTTTTAAAAAGAGAAGCAGAAATTAAAGAGCACACAATAAGAGGACAAGACACGCAGAATTATCTCGTGGAAACCCAAGATGAGAAAAACCATGGCATCACTAATCCAATGGGCAACAACCCCTTCTTACAAAGAGCTACAACTCTTAACTGGCTTCAACCAGTAACCTCAAGGCAACAACCCGTTACAACTGAGAGCTACAACTCTCCGCAAGTTTTCAATATCAGGCTCCAACCTGATTTAGAAGGCAACCACCTTCCTTACAAGTGATAGATGATTAAAACATACGTACATTCTATGTCTTCACTAGAATATGAAGACGCTGTAGAACTACAAAGATTTAACCAAAAGGGAATCCTCAACACTTCTAGTCTATGAAATTAGAAATAAACTCGCCCTTACTGCTAATCCTCTCTATACTTCTTATCAACACTTTCAATAGTTAACGATCCCTGCTACAAGAGACAAGTCTGCATGGTCAGTCGGAAATCTGAGACCTTCACTCTGCATTCTCTTGCTTAAGCACCCCTTTCCAATTTAATCAAATGTCATCCCTTTTATGAGCTATACATATCTTTGAAGTTTTCAGCACTGACATTTTATAGCCAATGGTTCTTATAACTGATATCGTATCTGTTTGAAGTAAACAAAAACGCTCATTGTTCGATTGTGCTTAAGCAACCTATATATCTTCCAGCACACCTGACTATAACTTTGTACATTCCACAATACCTCAGACGTCTTGATATCTGTTAGCAAGCACAGATGCTAGTGCCCTCTAGACTGCTCTCGCATCACTGGCTCATATACGCACATTGTTGCACTCCCTTTTTAAGAAAAAACTCATCGTGTCGTGACCTGTGTCTTCTTCATTATATGTTATCAGTTCACACACCTTTCTTAACTGCCCGATACCTTACAAAAATCGACACCACACTTTTTCAGTATTCGCTGTGTATACCAAAAACCAGCTCCAGCAACTTACTACTTACAGCTCACTCCACAATTATCACCTACCGTTTTTTGTATCATGCACATTCGAGAATGATGCAAAGCTTGCTCCTCGAAGACATTACACTGCAGACGGCCTTTACACACATGTTATGTTCAACAGTCCAACCGTTAACATATTCCCCAGTTACAGACTAGTGTTGGCGCGTTACTTATTTACGCATCAGACGCCATCTATTTCTCTGTCACACTTCTACACACAGCTTTGCAATTCATAATTTCGTATGTGCTTCCTACTAACTATACACGCAAGACTTCCATTTTTTTGGCTCTGGACTGATACCTACCCATCAATCCTCACGTTCAACACTTGTTATCAATCAGCAGTCCTTTTTTTAAGCAACACAGGAGATATTCCATCATACGCACTGCCGTTTTACATCATGACAGAGAGTTTCGGTTACACTCGACTGTCACCACATTCAATCCAGCAAAAGTTGTTTTTTTTAACAGAGGAAACCAATATTTATTTGCAGACTATTTCACCTCAAGTTTGTAACTGTCACCGAGAATAGCAGAGAATCGAGATTGCAGACTGTGCACCGAACATTTGTACAAAACGATTTGTTCTTTTTGAGTCACGATGAAGATGCTTGAATTTTATAAGCGGTTGCATTTCATCCTTACGCAAATACATGGTCTCGACTGAACAAGACCCACGACACCCGTCAATACATCTCAATCATTTTTTAACCAAAATGATGCTCAGAAATTTGCAGAGTCGTTATTAAATTAGCAAAGGACCCTGTTCAATTCCCGTCACCACATATCTCCACGTTGACACATAACAGCACCCACAGTATAAAAAAGTTAACTCCAGAAACTTGAAACAGCGTCAACACACTGTTGCCTAATTGGTATCGTAACTGAATTGGCACTCAAGGTTAGAGAATTGACACACAGCACAAATCGAGAGCATTATCTTCAAACTGTCAAGCGCCTTGCTGTCAAACTTAGAACAAAAGACAGTCTGATGAGAGACATTTGACACGTCATATGATCCACACATCTGAGCAATCGACTTACACATCAGCAGCATATACTGGTTCATCAACGACAAGAAACTAACACATACTTGGTCTCAACTGCCTTCCAAGTAGTGTAACTGATAGAAATCATGTAACCTCTCATCGGCACTTTCCAGAAACTATAATCAAATCCATCAAACATAGGAACTGTGAATTTGTGTGCCATCGAATCTACCTCAAGTGGTTAAGCTCTTCTTCAAGGAACCAAAGCTCTAATACCAATTGTTGAATAGGCCAAATAACTGAGAGAGGGGGTGAATCAATTATTATAAAACAATCTGAAACTTAAAACAAATATGAACATGAAAGCATGAAACACCATACACCACACCAAGATTTACGTGGAAACCCAAGATGGGAAAAACCATGGAGAAGCTAATTCTCATGAATAAAAACACCGATTAAGGTGACACCAGTTAAGGTGATTTTTACAGAGCTCATTGCAGGTGGGCTCATTGTCAATTGGGCTAACTATCCTAAAATGATAAGGCTTGCTGCCATTACAAAAAAGCTCACTGCCAGAATAAGAGAAATGAAAAGAATCCACCACTGAAATCACTATCACCAACAATCAGCAACACAGAAATGATAGTGCAGTCTGCTACTGGTTGCACAAACTCACATACACATCAATACACAGATCTTTCCTTGTCAGATTTGCATTCACTTTGCATATTACTCGCATCCTCAGCATTGAATAGAATCATCGCTTTCTTATACCATGTCATGCCACCATAAAGCATCTAAATCAGCCTAATACAATTTGAAATAGGTCACACCAAAGCATTCCCGCAGTGGTAAGGAATGAAACATGGACCACATAGAACTTCCTCGCTCAATACAACACGCTATACATTCGCCGTGATATTCAGAACCAAGAAATAGGATCTACACGTTACATAACAAACACTTGATCCGAAGCACAATGACCACTTTCTAAATAGGACCGGACCCAAAGAGATGGACGACAATATCTTGCAAGATGAATGGGACCAAGACGAACACAGCTAAAGATAGATCTTCACAACACATCATCTGGGACATGCTACACCAAATCACCAAAGCATCAAATCCACAACCAAACATAAGATATGTTGACATCAATGACAACAATAACAACATCAGCATCACATTCCAACAAGTGGGCCCTACTCATAGTTTGGGGAAATGGACCCAACATGTAAAACAATAATAAATTAAATAACTCCATTCATATGGGGATGTGGGTTCCATAAAAGGTGGAAATACTTGGCAAGTTCATCACAAAAGATTCTATGGCAACTCATGAGGAGTTACAAGTTGGCATCCATGGCAGGGTGGGGACTATTTCGAGGAGAGAATATTTGTTTATTTATTTATTGTTATTTTTGGATAAGTAAAATAGTGTTTTGGAATTTGTGCCCCACTAGTGCTATTTATTGAGGAGCTTGTTAGACTTTAAGAGATCTGTGATTTTTCATATAATTTGTCTTAGATTGACCCTTACATTCAACTATCAATTCAAGGATAAAAACCCTTGGAGTTGGAGATGGATGACAAAACCCCTTTTTTTTGGTTTCCTAAGGACAACCTTATTCAAAAGTTGTATTTGTCCTAAAAGTTTTACTGGGATGTGGAGATTGAGAAATGAACCCCTTTGGTTTCCTAAGGATAATCTTCCTCAGAAGTATTTGTGCCAAAAGTGTTCGTTTTAGTTTCTAGCATGTATTTATATCTAGACTAGCAACATTTTTGTAATATTGTAATATTGTAAAGTAGATTTTGTTTACCGCCTACGGTAAATTGGATTCAATGCATATTGTTGAAGGAAATGATAACATATAACAAATGCAAAGAGATATCAGAGAACTGCTAGAGTCTTCATTAATGATAACCATGTACATCTAATGTAAGCATAACATAATCAGTTTGTTCCATCTCTTTCCTCCGAGAGGATACATATACTACCCGAAGGGGTGCGACTGAACCATTGTAACATAACCGTTTACCTTTTGGTCACTAACGACCGAGGCTAACAACTTTATTAACATAACAACCCTGTACATACAAGTTTACGGACAACATCATCCCCCCTCCCAAAAAAAAAAGAAAGTCGTCTCCTGACGACGTGCACAAAATGGGAATCAAAACATGACTATACAATGGAAAATGCTACTTAGAAGCAGGAGGGGGCATAGGAAGCATCCCTGAAGAAGATGGTGCTAATAGTGGTGCCCGGGAAGCTATCCGAGCCCGCAACTCACACACTTGGTCAATCCTCAATCATAAGTCACACTCTACTACTATTTTCATCTCCAAAGCAGTCTTTACCATCCCTGCTGCCTCTAGTACCGCCTTCTCCTTCGTATCAATGCTCTCCATAGCACTAGCAAGACGGGTCTCTAAAATAACCCTCTCTACACACTCTGCCTCTAACTGTGTTCGAAGTGCCTCCAACTCCGTCACCATACCACTCCTCTCAACTGCCCATGACTCTTTCTCTCTGGCCAACATCTCCTCTATTGCTGCAAGTCGGGTGGCCATCTCCTCCCGAGCCGCTACTGTTGCCACCCTCATAGTCTCATGTCCTGAAGAGATGCGCTCAGTGCACCAAAGGGTGAAGTATGATGTATCCCTCACAGAATGCTTGCTCTACCTCTCGTAGTAAGGCACGAATCCTACTCTCCTCCGCCTTCTCCCGAAGGGCCCAATCCTCTAACATAGCAAGAGTTTTCGTGGCTGGCCATCCTCTAGACTCAAAGCAGTTAGCAAAGGCGATAGGACAACCCACTAGAACAAAAGTCAAGAGGCGCTCCAACTCCTGGACAACCTCCTCCTGGGCATGTGACTCCGCTGAGGCTATTACCCGCTCTTCTCCTACAGCTACATCCGCCAAGTACTACTCCAAAACACTCCTCCGAGACCCTCTCATTGGCTCCTCACTAGGCTCCCTATTTGGCCCTAGCATCTCCACATCACTAAACTCTTGTTGTGGCCCATGTGTCAAGGCCTGCCTATCAGATGCCTCCTCTATCTCCAACTCATGTCTCGCAGGTGAGATCATGGAGTCAAGATCCACTATCTCCGGAGGGGCAGCCATCTCTCACCGTGGGGAAAGAAGGTTGGTCGCTACTGGTGTCATTTGGAACTGACTGAGCCAAGTCATCATTGTCGGCAAAGCCTCTACTGACGGACCACTACTCTCCACTGGTCCTGCTTCACTCAGCGGCTCCTCCAAAATCCCTGGGCCCACCCTCACAATGGTCTCCGACCCAACTACATCGAGAGTGACCTAAGGCTTACTCTTCGTCTATGCTGGCAACTCTAACTCCTCCCTCCAAGGTACTGCTCTGGCCTCAACAATCCCATCAATGGATTGGTCCACTACCAACCAGACTGTCGCTGGCACCGCTACTGCCTAGTCCACACTCGGTGGCGCCATAGCTACTCGACCCTCAACTCGCCAAACTTTGGTACCAGAACTGCGTCCATAATGGTATTGGATGGTGCCGATGGTATCAAGGAAGCTGTGACTGAGGTGATTGGCGACGTAAACAAAACCTATTCTGAAGCAACTTCAAACAACGAAGTGGGTATCTCCATACCTGCCATGCCCGAATTTGTTGTGGTTCCTCCTACTGTTCCACTCTCACTAGCCCCCGAGTCCTCACCGGTATCCTCTCGACCACCATCTACATTGTCTCCCTCAGACTCGGAGAGCACCTGGTGCTTCCTCTTTGAACCTGCCTATACCCCACCTATATCCAAATGGCGCCAATGAAAGATAATGGGTTCACCCGTTGCCAGGCTGTCGAGCTTCGTCCTCAATTTGTCATGTGGAATCTGGTCTCAGGTAGCATTGAGGAACAAGCCAATTGCATAATGAGGCATGTAGAATGTCATGTGCTGAAGAGTCACAAATTCATACATCCTCTTGGCCATGATGGATGCTCAATCAAATAGTGTCGTTCCTAAGCCCATTCATAAAAATAAGGTGTGCGAGGGCAATGTCAGAAGCCATACTTGAGCTTGTGAGCCTACTTTTGATAACATCCATGAGACAACGCCATTCACCTGGAGCCACAAATGACTTCTAGATTCCACGATTCTTTGAAGACACTCCTACTATGGACTCAAACTCGCTCGGAGTTAGGTTCCTGGAAACCAACTTTATGAACTTTTCTTTCTCCTCTCGAGACATTTGCCTGGGCTTCATGTCTATCTTCTTCCCCTACTTGCTAGGTATACCAAAAACTCGTGTAAATTTTGCGGTTGTAAATGTGATTTGAATATCCCTACCTAAATACTTGAGTGTGCTAGTACAGTTGAACCGATCAAATGTGTTTATCATTCTACGCAGGGTTCCCTCGAAATCTTTGATGGAAAAGATAAGCATTTGGATTGCCCAGTGCACTTGTGCCCCTCACAACTGCGCTTTCAAAAAATCTGTATCTGGTGTGTCCTCCACCAAGTCCGACACTCATACCTGTTCAACCCTTCGAATGTGACATTTTTCCATGAAATCTCTTCCTTTTGTTGTTGCATCTGTGTTTGCACCTTGGGACAAACTTTCCTCTTACTGTTGTCCATACTTCCAGCAATTCGGACTCCAAATGGTAAAACCCTTGTTCCCTTGTCTTTGGCAATGCTACAACTTCTTGTTGTTGATGCCTGCAATTGCTTCTTCTAGTCTTTCTTTTGTTGCTGAGATCCCATGCCGAGAGAGAAAAAGAAAATTCTTGCTGTCAATAATTCTCTATATCACGATTTTTGAATTCTTCCTACATCCATCAATCACCCCTTACTTTCTCGTGGCTATCCATATTTGGACTTTAATTTCTGCTTGCACCGCACCCTTTTTATTACTGTCGTACGGAAGTGTACAAACTATATATGCCAAGTACCGTACGGTCTTCTTTTTGCTCCATCTTATCTCTCCACCGTACTGTCACGTTTTTTCCGCGTCTCTCCACCGTACGGTCTTTCTGTTGGTGGCTGATTATGTCGTACGAACATGCACTGTACAACCTTTTAATGTTGTACGGTCATGTGTCATACGGTGTTTATGCTCTTTTCCATGTGCGGCAATTTTGTTGTACGGTCATGTTGCTTTTCGGGCCGTACAGTGTTCTCTCTTTTTTTCTTTTTTCTTTTTTTAATTTTTACCTAAGTGTAAACAGTCATGTCTACCAAAGTTACCTCTCTATTCGTCGTGCCTTTCGTGGTAGATTTTCAATTTCGAGTCATTGACGGAATCTGCTATTTCCTTTTCGTCTAAAGTCCCTAGTTTAATTGCTCCATTGTCACTGACTTCTTGCACCGTGTATGGCCCAAGCCACTTTACTTTAAATTTGCCCGTCTTGATTTCATTGCGTCCATTATATCTCAAAACTAATTGCCCGGGTGCAAATCGTGTTCTCTTAAGGTGCTTGTCATGCCACACCTTCTGTCACTTTTATGCTATTTTGGTTGCCCAATGTGTCATGAGACGTCGTTCATCCAATTTGTTGCGATTATACAGTCTCTCCCTTAGACTCTTCATCTCCCAACTTGTTCTCAATGGCAATCCTCAAGCTAGGTACCTGTTGATGTTAGTTTTGTTCCACTTACATAACATGTAGCGATTGAATACCTGATAGGAATACCAAACACTTGATCCTCTCTTGAAAAGTAAATATTCATGAAGAACATGAAAAAACTCCAAGGTTTCTTACACCTGTGGATACTAACTCAGTTAAAATCATGTGATTTGCTGATAATCACGTTGGTGGACTTACACTAGTTCATTCAAGATTACACAATTTGTTCATTGGTCATGGGTCTTAGCTTTGCGATGTGTACTCTAATGTTGCTTCCTTTATAGATTACTTCCAACTTTGCTCTTTAAACTCTAACTCTAAAACTGCTAGTGCTTCTAACTGTGGATGGAAAGATTAATGGATGGACTAGGATTCAACTATGATGGAGTCTTATCTGCGACATCAACTTCACCAAGTGCAAGCTTCAGAGGAAATCAAATGATTTTCATATCAACACCTTTACTTCAATTCAACACAAGTACAAACTGAAGATCCAATGCCAATTGAACTTAAGCGCAAATAACTAGTGTACCACACAAGGCTTCCCTATCAAATCAACAAGGATGCTAGTGGACTAGTGTATTGGAATCCAATCAAACATCCACTAATGTAACCACACAATTTACTCCTATTCTTACTTCTACCTTTACTCATACAATTTAATTTATTTCTATTAACTTTGAAAAAACAAATTCTATTCTAACTTTGAGAATTGAAGATAATCATGCAATAATGCAAACTTGATAACCATTCATCATGCAAATTCACAACAATGAAAAGTAGAGCAAATCTGGCATTATATAAGCAACAATTTCTCAATCAACCTCTCTTACAAATGAGAGGGGTGGGGTTTATATAGGAAGCCTTCAAATACAATGAATGGCCAAGATTAAGAGGCAAAACCGATGGCCCAGATTAAATCATTACAAACCCTAATTAGGGCATCCAAAAGTATCCAATAGGAAAGAAGCAAAATGAAACTAGCCAATGAGAAAATTCAAAGGCCCTGGGAACCAATAGGAAGCAAGAGGAACGCCTAGTCATCAAACATGTCATCATCCAATAAGTTTACCCCTTTTTCTTTCTCTCTCTTTACAAACTCCACAAACTTGAGCAAAATCGCTCTAAGTTCAATCATGTCAATACCAAGGAGTGTGTTGTGTTGTAGCTCAATGATCTCCATCTTTCCATGCAGTTATCCAATGTAGTATCCCATTCTATAATATGCCAATGTAAATTGTTCACGGGATACATAAGTGCCAGGAAACCATTCAAATGACCCTTCTCAAGAGAGTTTATGCCTCTGAAATACACTGATTCCAACTCTGCCTTCAGCCCATTTCTTGTAGATTATCCCTTTGCACACATCTGGCTTTAACTGAAACATCTCCTTAGCTGCATCAACAGGTACCATGTGCATCCTGCTGTAGCACAGGATCCCAAAGGTTTCCCGTACTACCTCTTCACTTATGTATGCATATACCTTTCCTTTTATTTTGATTGTTCTTGTTTCTGGGTCATAATGTTTGGCGCATTCAAGGATCAATTCACTGCATTGCATTGCTGCTAGGAATCCTACTGCTTGGTAAAGTTTGCACTTTATTGTATTTGCTGCAATCCTGGATGACAAATGATCTTTATGTCCATACATTCTTCTCTTTAATCCTGTCATGTCAAAGTGTTCCATGTTTGTATCTGTAAGTCTTCCCCACTTGGAAATCATTGTGGATTCTGGATAGAAGCCCTTGGATAGCCTCTTGTATAGCTCTTGTCTTGATGTACCCTTAGTCTTCACCATCCTGTATGAAGCTCGAAATTAATATTTATGTATGTAATTATTGTAATGCAAGGCACCATTATACTTAGCAAAAAAAAAAAAGATATGTCATGGAATGATTAGTGCGCATACATTCAAAGTTGTAACTGCATGGCATCTTTATTTTTTACGCAAAAATGACTAAGTAAAACATATGATTGTATGTAGACCCAAACCCTCTACAACAAGTTTGATCCATGCCCGTAGCCCCTATCAAATGATTATCATGATGACCAAAGACCTATAGCATGCATTTCAATTCAAATTACAGCCCATATATGCATTTTTAGATGTAAAATTCAAACCCTTGCATGATTGATTTTCTGAGGACATGACTGTAATTTGCATTTTCAGTCCTTAAAATGATGAAAATGCGCACTGAAAATGATTTCCAAGACTCCTCATGATCATCCAAACTTGTTTCTAACACTTAGTAAAATTTTGAAAATTCATGGAAAACTCAGATTTTCAGCCCTAGATCCGACATTTTTGTTCATAACTCCTTCATTTTACCTCCGATTTGACTGAAACGAAATGCAAATGGTGAGGAATTGTCCAACAACAACTCAGCAAACAAGAAAGGGCAACTCTAATGCTCGAATGATTTTTAAAAAATTATAGAAAAAATCACCCCTCCCTTGGCATTTTCAGATTTTCATGTTTTTTCCCTGCATTTTCAAACTTGGAATGGCTTGCAAAAACAAACTCATCAATGGCTGTTATAAAATTTCAGATCTTCAAATAATGTCTTCTTGCCTTGCAACAATCTTCCTTTTGGCCTTCGATGGCTTCTTCCTTCTTCCTTGGGCACTTGCCTTTAAAATTTCATCACTTCTCCAAACTCTCCAATGGCTGCTATGTATTTTCTCTCTATGGCAGCCTCTTATAAAGGAAATTACTTTCACCTTTTGCCTCTCACAAGCAATGTGGGATAAAACTTTATTGGGCATCTAAAAGATTCACTTTATTTTTCCTTTTACTTTATTATTTTCCCTTTGTTTTATTAAATAATCAATAAAACTTGTCCAATTGAATACTAACTTCTTCCTTCTTCCTTGGGCACTTTTTTTTTCAAAATTTCACTAAGTCCACAACTTGCTTGTAATCCATTTTCCATTTCCTATATACATCACTTGATTGCCAGCCCATAGGAAAATTGATCCACTACTGCAACAACATTTTGATCTTACCTTCACTTCATTGTTGTACTTGCAGTCACTTTAAACACTTAGCCATATTTCACATTACATGCTCAAATTACCTCAAAAGGGGAACAACGACCCCCTACTACAGGATTCCACACTAAGCCATTTTTATCCATTTTCACTGCAAAAATTACCTCAAAAGGGGAAAATCGACCCCCTGCTACAAGATTCCATACTTAGCCATTTTTCATCCATTTTCACTGCAAAAATTACCTCAAAAGGAGAAAATCGACCCCTTGCTACAGGATTTCATACTTAGCCATTTTTCAGTTCAGGGGCAAGAGAATTTATACAAATATATCATCCATTTTCGCTGCAAAAATTACCTCAAAAGGAGAAAATTGACCCCCTACTACAGGATTCCATACTTAGCCATTTTTCAGTTCAGGGTCAAGAGAATTTATACAAATATAACATTTAAGTATAAGAATAATTTCTTATACTTTAAGTTATATTTGTATAAATACCTTCCAAGATGTTTGAGATAGGTTTCAGCTTCATAGGAGTTAGGGTGCAAATTCTAGATTTTGGGGGGTTTTAAAATATTTCAGAACTTAGCCAAATTTTAGGATTCAGCGCTGTTGACACTGAAAATTTCAGGTCCTAAAGGAACGAAACGTCAGGGAAGTATAGTATACATGTTTCATATTTTATAATTTTCCTATGTTTAAAAACTAAAAAGAATAAAAGGCATGTATGTTTGTTATTTTCTATTTTCATGTATTAGGTTGTTAATTGTTTTATTTTAATTTATTTAATGCATATTGGTTTTGAAAATAAATAATTATTCTAAAAAAAAAAATAAGTTAAGTAAAAAGGCGGCGAGAGGGAGTTGAACCCTCGACCTCTCAAGCCGACCTTTTTTCCTACCTACCTACTTTCCTACCCCCTAACCAGTTAATCTATTTGTTTTCTTCGAGAGGATTAGGAGGAGATATTTATTTATTTTTGTTTTCATGTGCAGGTGAGAAGTTAATACAACCTCTTATACGGAGTAATCTCTTCTTTAATTACTTTTCAAATTAAGTAATGAACGTATTATTTGTCTATGTATTTATCTATTTTCCAATTTTAAGAAAAAGAATGGGGAGAGGGAGTTGAACACTCGACCTCTCAACCCATCCCTTTTCCTACCTAACTACCCGACCCTACCCCTACCAATTACTCTATGTTATTCCTTGAGAGTGTAGGTGTAAATAAGGGTATAAATTAAAGATAATCTTATTTCCTTTGAAATAAATTATTAAAATGAATATTTTTTATGAGATTTTATATTTTGTGATCACAAATAATTGTTTTAATCTTAATTTGTGTTTTACTCCTAAAACCCTAAAAGTTAAAAATATATGATAAAGTAAAAGTATAATTTAATGAATATTATTTTGTTTAGGGTTTTGATGTATTTTGATATTGATTTCTAGTTTTCATATCCCTACATGTAATTTGGTATTTTTACCTTGATTATATTTTTAACATTAATGTATTTATCTAATAAGGTGAAAAGGCTTAAGTAACTTATTTTTTAATTAAATATTAAGTGTTTTCTCACCTTCTTGTTTAGGGTTTATGCTTTAACAATACTTTGTTTCTAAAAACCCTTAATTAGTTTTATATGATTTTACATTATAGGTATCATTAATTTTAGGGTTGTTACGGCACTTACCCTATGTCAAAATTATTAAAGTGTTATTGTGAATATGGGGTAAAATGTTCCCTTTTGAGGGTAAATTGTAAAATCTTTCACCCTAATGTTTTAACATTTCTATGTTATATTGCGTTAATATTGTGGATATATCTTGAAAATACATATGAGTGCATTATAATTTATTTTGAAAATTAGAGCAACATTATAACATGAGGTCATTTTGTTTTTTATTTATTTTTGTATATTACCTCCTTAATGAAATTTATTATGATTTAATAATTAATGTGACTTCTTGTGTTTTTGATAATTAAAGTGGGTGGCTTATAATTATTATTTCATTTACACTTTATTTATCAAATGTACATACTTGATGTTATATTATAACTTTACCCATTTTGTTAATTATTAATTAATAAATAAATAATAATAGTTGTTATGAGAACCTTATATAGTATGAATGTAATTAATTTTTTATTTTGACTATCTAATGTTAAGTGTTTTTGTGCAGGAAATTCAATATCGGATTATTATGCATGGAGCATCTAAAATCATAAAGCAAATTAATTGTATGGGAAATATTTCCCTAAAAACCATTATTATGGTTTAATTTGTACTTTCTAGGGTTAGTTGCTAGGATTAGGTCCTATGAAAGGGCATGTCCTTTCACAAGGAACCGTTGAGAAATATATTTATATTAGTTCATATTGTAAACAATGGACACAATCAAAAAAAATCACAGCAAGAAACTGGAAAACTCTCCCAAGTCACAGATTTGAACATAATGTCAAAATTCTCAAATGCGAATGACAAATAAGTCCTTGTGCTATAAAGTTAATACAGTTTCTTATTTTCAATTAGTTTCTCGGATTACTCTGTGAATCAGGGTATCCTACTATGTTCTCTATTTTGATGCATTTATTTATGATTAATTTATACAATTTGAATATCATTAGCATGGTCTAAGAACCTGTTATTGTTCCTTTCGGGCTCTTAAGTTGGGTTAAAAACCATAGGACTAATTGTATAAGTTGTCTAAATTTTTGTTTCAATTGAAGCCTGTAGGATGATGGTCTCGCTTTACAGGAGTGAGTTATCTTAAAACCGTCTCCGTTTATACATAGGATTGAATGTAATTGACTCTATTCCCAATTTGGCATTAGGCACTGATCTCATTTCATTTGTAATTGTCATTTTGTTCTTTCTGTAATTTTCATATATATCTATTATCTTTTTCACAAAGCATTCAATTAGGTTTTAGTATTACTCTTAAGCCTTAGTTTAGTTTTCAAGCTATCTGACAATTAGGATAATAGGTTATTTTTCCTCCAAGGATTGTTAACCCCTTTGGAAGGAATTGCTTTTGTCTATGCACGTGTTTGTGCAGTTCAAAGGCACTTTTAATTTGGGCCTACTAGCCTTGGCTCGACCGAGTCAGAATTGCAGAGGCACTTGTTTGTGCCTGTCAATTGGCCTCAAAACGGTCCAGCATTTTTGAGCACCAACAAGCACGCCTTCAGCAAAGCTACCTCCCACAATCTATCTCAACTTTCTAAGATCAAATTGAAGCTGAAACAAGGATTCTCAAAGGGTTTAAACTTGTTTCATCGCAAATCCTTTGGTTTCAATCCCATATTCCTAAAAGATTTAGCAAAACTCTCGCCCATGCTCCAAACAGACTTGACTTTCCAGCAAGCCAACATTGTCAAAACCAACTCCTGAACTTCACTCGCCAAACCTAAGGACTTGAAAACTGCCACCAACAAAGACAACCTAAGACTACTACTCCTACTGATTGCAAAAGAGGGGGGTCCCCATTTGCAATGGGGCGATGGTGTGAAAACCTCCCAACAGTACCATGAACTCAGTTGGTACGACAGCCTCCTGTCCGTACATCACCTGAAAGGGTGTGTCCCGTAGTGACCTTGTAAGTGGTGCGATAAGCCCACAGTACGGATGGCAACCTTTCTTCCCAACCCTCCTCGATTCCACGTGACTTGTATATCACAGACACCAATATATTGTTGGTAGCTTCAGCCTGGCCATTAGCTCTTGGGTAATAAGGTCTTGAAAAAGAATGAAAAATCTTGAATTCTATAGTGAGTAGTTTTATCACATGATTGAAGAAATGCCCCCCTCGATCACTCGTAATCTGGATGGGTATGTTACATCGTGTGATTATTTGTTCATATATAAATCTCGCTATACTCAAGGCTGAGTTATCCGGAAGGGCTCGTGCCTCAACCTGCTTCGTAAGGTATTATGCGCTACAACGATGTACCTACACAGTCGTGCTCTGCTTGCCTTGAGCGGCCCCACAAAATCTAGTCCCCATCTTTCAAACAAATCTCTCTTGAAGGGCTTCCCCGCTCTATAGAATGTATCACAACTCACCACCCATTCCCTCGCGTCGTTGTAAACTATTGGCCTCCATAATCCTGCCAGTTATATTTTTCGTGCCATTGTATCTGATCTCATGTGTCCTCCCGTAGGACATTCATGTGCTTCCCTTTGTACACTCAGGACTTCCTCCTCCATAACACATCGGCGAAAGACTTGGTCAGGTCCCATCTTGTATAACAATCCATTAATCAACTGGAACATTTTGCAATACCAACTTCCTTCTCCCATTCGGTTGCATCTCCCAAGGGAACTACCTTGTTGAGAGGTATTCCCCGATACTTGTATACCAGGACGGTAGCACTGCAATTCTAAATAGGTGTGCATCTAGGAAGTCATCATTGACACCTTCAGGTGGTTCTCCGGATTTGATTCTTGACAAGTGATCTACACATACATGGCTCTTCTCGGGCCGTACTATAATGTTGAATGTAAACTCCTACAATAGGAGTAGCCATCTACTTACCCACCCTTGAATGATCAGCTTGTTAACCAGGTACATCAAGGCCTGGTGATCCACATAGAAAACAAATGGAGTCGCTAATAAATAATGCCGAAATTTCTGCACAACATAGACCATCCCCACGACTTCCCTCTCTGTGGTGCTATAATTTTTCTCCACCTTCGACATGAGTTTGCTCGCAAAGTAAATAGGGTAATCCAACCCATGATCTCCTATTTGTGCTAGGGTTGCCCTAATGGCAAAGTTCGATGCATCCACATGGACATGGAATTCTTTGTCCCAGTTAGGGTACGCAAGGATAGGTACTCCCACTAGCCTTGACTTGAGCTCCTTGAATGCCTTCTCCTGCTTTGTTTCCCATGTGTAGGGCTCTCCCTTCCAAGTCAAGTTGTCCAATGGGAAGGACACTTGGGCAAAGTTCTTAATGAATCTCCTATAGTACCCAATGTGCCCCAAGAACGATTTCACCCTGGTCACATCCATAGGAGGTTCCATCTCCAAAATTGCCCGCACCTTGTCTGGATCCGTCTTCAATCTGGCTTTGCATACGATGTGTCCCAATAGTTTCCCCTGAGGCACCATAAATCTGCACTTTTTAGGATTGAATGCCAATCTAGCCCGTCAGCACCTCTCCGTACATTCCTAGAGGGCTGCCATGTGAGTGTCTTTGGAACTGAAAATGGACAAATCATCAAGTAAAGCTTTGAAGTTCCCAACAAACATCTTGTTGAAGATATGCAGGATGATCCTTTGGAACGTTGTCGGAGCGTTACAAAGTCTGAAGGGCATTCGGTTGTACGTGTACACTCCGTCTTCCGCTACGAAAGTTGTTTTAAGTTTGTCTTCTTACGCAATGGATATTTGGTTGTACCCAAAAAATCCATCCATGACTGAATAAATCTCATGCCCTGCAACTTCCTCTAGAATATTGTCCGTAAAAGGTATTGGGAATGGATCCTTGATAGTGACTGCATTCAAACACCTAAAGTCCACACATATTCTGATTTGATTGGCATCCTTCTTCAACGAAATCACTGTTGGGGACACCCACTCGCTCCTCTGCACCCGAAATATGATGACTGCATCAAGCATCCTTTCAATTTCTTCATTTACCCTTGTGTAGTTTTTATTCATCCTGTACAAAGCACCAGAAATATGATGCCTGCATCAAGCATCCTTTCAATTTCTTCATTTACCCAAGCTGTGTAGTTTTTATTCATCCTATACAAACGTTTTCGTACGAGTACGGCTCCTTGTACTAGTGGAATCCGATGGACACAGTTTTGGCAATACCCCTTTTAAATCCTTATAGGTCCAAGAGAATACATATTTGTATTCCATAAAAAATTTAAATGCGGCTACCATCAAAATGGGGTTCCAGTCATCACCTACAGAAATATTCTTTGGATTGGCTTCATCCCCCAAGTTCATAACCTTCACTGAAGGCTCTTCATACTTCATCGGTTTTTCCTTGTCAAATCGGTGTGCAGGGGTTTCCACTATCCGAACCTCTCCTTTATATTCTCCGTACTACGAAGGGAATGTAGGCTTTTCCTCCCTTTAGTCCACATGTAACATGTTGTAGTGGAATAGTTCATAATCTTCCATTTGCCAATGGAAGAGTCCATTTAGCGAGTCCGAATCATTGTCAGAACATCCCTCTATTTCCAAAACTCCTTCTTTGTTTGGCTCCATTTGTCGCTTTCCTTTGTCTATCTCTTCCTCAGCTTCGAACTCAAACGATGACGAAATGTCCTCACTCACCATCTATGTGCGTAGGTCGATTGTGAATTTTTGACCACTTTTTTCCATTGAGATAGTGTTCCTCTTCCAGTCGTGGTTTACCTTCACCTGTACCAACCAACCTCTTCCAAGGATAGCATCGTACCCTTTTCTTTTTAGTGGTATCACCACAAAATCCAAGACAAAGGGTTGTGCTCCAATCATTACCCATTGTGCCATTAGGGTCCCAATGGGTTTGATGTCGTACTGATCGGCACCCACGAGTTGGAACGTTGGTGGCCACAACGTAGGTCGCTTCAATCTCCTCCATGTTTCCTCTAGTAGTATGTCGACATCGGAACCTCCGTCCACAATAGTGTCTGTCAAGATGGTTCCCAAAATGCCCATTTCTACCACCGATGGGTGTCTTCCAGTGTTTACCGCGCGTAACATGGGATCTTTCGTGGTTCCAAGGATTCTCCTTCCTGAGAGAGTTTTCACCTTCACTATGGGTTCCCTTCGCCTCTGACCCACTTGACGCCTTTGGGGATGGTGTCACATTTAATAGAGTTGTTCTCAATTGTGGCATAGCAACAAGAAGGTCTTTCAACTTGATGGGGATTTCGATTTGCAACACCCGTCGTACGATATTTTGTTCCGCTTGACCCCTTAGAGAGGCACAAGCAGTGTCATTTGTCTCCCTTCTTTCCGCCATCATTTATTTCTCAATATTTGCATTCACTTCTTGCATTCTCCTTTTCTCAACTTCGGGGTTTCGGTAGGTAGCCTTCTTTGTCTGCGCTCGGTTGACGGCGAGGACCTCCTCCCAGTTACCTTCAATGTTCAAAAGATTTACTCCAGGCTTTGGACACTTCATGTCGTCGTGATCTCCGGGACCATACCATCTACATAAAAACTGCAACACTTCTCCCCTCGTGCAGTTTCTTGCAAAGTGACCCCACTGGTTATAGGTACGACACTGTATCATTGGTCGTCCACTTGCATCATATTGGATACGGCTACAGCCCCCGTTATTGTTATTGTTGTTTCCATTATTTCCACCTCTTCCCCCACGCTGGTTATTCCTGAAACCGCCAAACGATGTCGTATTGGTGTTTGTGTTTGTCGCCCCCGCTGTTGAGGTAGAAGCTTCCTATATCATTAAGATCTGTTGAGGCCCTTTTGTTTTCATGTTGTAGGGACATTCCTTAGTGGAATGCCCATCTATTTGACAGATGTCGCAAAATTGCTTCTTCGGACAGGAGCCCTTCATGTGACATTCCTTGCAGTCTGTGCACCATAAGTCCCCTTCTTCATTTTGGGTGGGGTTGCTCTTCATGGTTTTGAATTCCTTCATCATACAGAGCATATCTTTTTGGAGAGCTTATATTTTCTTGCTCAATTCTTCACTGCTACTCTCTCTGTGAGAATCGTCGTAGTCGTCATCTAATGATTTGCTCTTCTTTTTCTTTGTCATTTTGCTCTCTCTCCAAATCCATTTCTCTATTGTAAGCATCATTATATGATGTTGGAGGCACTATCTTCATTTTTCTCTGATGAGCAAGCTTTGGGCTCTCGATGAACCATCTTTTATTCAATTCATCTGTTGGTGGGCTCTCCATTTTTCCCACCAATTCTTTGAGTCGTCGTCTGTATCCACGAACTGTTTCATCTTTTGCTTGCTTTGTATTATAAATCTCGGTCACTATTTCATTGTCATCTCTAAGTAGTCGGAATTCTACCTGATACTCCTCCTTTAGGTCTGACCATGTGGCCACCTTCGTTTTATTGACATCAGAAAACCAGTCAATGGCTACTCCCCTCAAGGTTGTTGGGAACTATTTTACCCAGTCATCTTGATCTGTCACCCCGTTGGTTGTGCAGATCGTCTCGTAGGTTTTGTAGTGTCTTACGGGATCTTCTTTCCTGTCACCCGTGAACTTGGGTAGTTTTTGCTTCTGCCCGCCATGGTGGCTAGTGTAGGTGTTGGTTGTGTTGGTACGGTCGGTTGTGTTGACACCGCAGGCTATGTTGGTACTATCGAGCTTGATGTCCCGGTACTCGAAGTGTTTTGTACTCCTTCACTTGGTGTCTCCCGAACCACTAGGAGTGTCTAAGCCTGGTAGGCTGCCTTGATCCCTATGCCCCTTTGTCACTTCAATACTAGTGGCGACACTAGCATCCTCTGCTTCTCTACCCTCGGTTTCTTCTCTCCCTCCTTAGGGCCTCCCTTGCCTCCATACGTGGAGTTAAGGTTAGGTTTCCAAGTAAACTTCTAGTTTCTTCAATGGAATCCTCCAAGTTCCGTTCTTCAATGGGCTCACCCTCGACCTCTCCTGACCATCCTTTCGCAATCCTCCAGGATCTTTGCTTTTTTTTGCTTGTTGTTGCAATAGTACACCTCTCCTAATAGCCTCCCACTCCTCAACTTCCTTTTTCGCATTCCTATTCTTATTCAATTGGTTTGGCATAAATGTTTCACTTATTTATCCACAAGAAAGTAACGCGTGATAAAATTTAAAGAACACTTTTTATTTATTTAAATTTATTTTTTCATACTTCATGTCACTTAGGACATAGTCATAACGTGTTCTTTTTATTCATTATCCCCTCCTAGGGTTTATTTCATGTTCCCCTTACGACGGGATTCATCTCGTTCTTCTTCCTCCCTCTGGCAATAATAGTAACTCAGAATTTGTTGTCTGGTTTCACGGTGCACCTCCTCACGCCAGCTCTGAAGGGCAAGGAAGATTTGCGCCAATAACCTAGGAAGATGAGACAACAATCGGTCTACTGCGCGATTCACGCAACTTAGGGTTTTTGTCATTCAGTCCAAAGTCTAAGGTTTGCCCTTCAAGAATATCCTTTAAAGCAAAGTCACTTTAACTAGTATTGGTAAATGAAATAGCATCTTTTTTGAAGGAAGACAAGAAGGCATCCAAGGAGGCTCGAACAGTCACAAAAACGTTCAGGTTAGGAGGAGAGGGGAGCAAATTAGGGCCATCAGCAAGAGCAGCGTTGGCACCGAGGGTAGACTGCAAAGAGGAGGCTTCACCAGATGGCTTAGGGGTCTGAACAATTTAGGCGGGGGGTGGAACCATTTTTTAGCAACAAAGGGCAAGCATTTCTACAATGTCCTTCACTCCTGCACAAGAAGCATGCATTAACTCCACCCACAAATGTAAGGGGACAAGAAATAGGATGGTCATCAAGGTCAAAAACAATCTCATTGGGCAAATCAAAACCCGGGGAAATGGATACTAAAATGTGAGCATTCGTATTCCGAATAAGGATATTCGACAAAACAATTTTGAGAACTTTCCCAATGGGTTCCATGACTTGGGGAATAAGATTCCAAAGGAATGGGGGGAGGTTGCCAATGGTCAACCATCTAGGGCTTGAGAGGGTCAGTATTTCATTCTCGGTTGCATCAAAAGACCAAGCAATGGCTCGAAAGACAGATGAGCCAATATTCCAAAACAATCTATTAACTTCTTTCTGCGATTTAGGGTTTTGAAAAAACACCAAGAATAACCCTTTCTGAAGCATACAAAAATATGTAAAATGAAAACCAAACTTAATCTCCCAAACTTTATGTAACCAATCATTTAAAAAGTTTCTCGATCGCATTTTCCAAACATGTTGTACAACCAAGAAGATTGTCGAATCCCTAAGCCTAGTTTTTCCCTTCTCAATAGCCACAGACATTTGGGCATTAGGTCTAACAACGACTCCATGAAGAGCAAGCACCTTACCTCTATTTCCTCCATGGAGTCTGTTGGCTTCGGTTTCCGCATTGGTGAGGACAAATTTTGCGCCATCTAGACTGCCATGGTTTCCGACCACTGCTTGCTTGAAAGACCTCGAAGCAGAAGGGGCTCCACTGGCAGAAGCCCTAGGAAAAACTTCCTTCTCAACTGGAGCCAACTCGACACTAGGGGTAGCAGGAGTGCTCACGAAGACCAATAGCACAAGATACGGGAATCAATGGTGTTGCAAACACCTTGGAGGTCGAAGGAGGGTTCAGACCAGCATTAGGGTTTATAGCCGAAAACAATATTTTCCTCCAAAAATTCTTCCCCCAATTTCTACTGCGGAAATTTCATTGTTGCTACCTTCCACGCTATCTCTGCACCCTTGCTAGTACTGCAAATCTGTTTGCTATCACTGCAAATCTTTCTTAAAATCTTACTTCTCCAAATGCCCATCAATCTCCTCTTATAATCCCCCCACAATCTAATCTTAATGGCTAAGATTATCTTGACTTCATCAAGAACTTTCTGGAAGTTTCTGATTTTTAGAAGTTTCCATTATCTGGAAGTTTCCAATTTCTAGAAGTTGCCATTTTCTAGAAGTCACTAGAGAAAAATTGACCACTTTTCCTAGGCATGGAGACACTTGTCCGAGCTACACAAACTAACATATGGAAGCAATCAAATTCAGAGAGGGCCCAAAAGGTCAAGGCATTGACCTTGGATGATGATTGGTTGGTTCCTATGGAATATGTATTGGAATTCACCGAACCTATCATGTCTATGCTTCGATTTGTTGATACAGATGCACCATGCTTGGAGGATGTCTATGATAGCAAGGGCACGTTGTTGGAGAAAATACAAGTGGTAACACAAAAGAGAGAGAATGATCCTGAAGACACCTTTTACAAAAGGGTGGAAGCAATCGTTCTTCATCATTGGAACAAGATGACCACGCCATTGCACCTCTTTGTATATGCCCCATCTCCAAGGTGTACGCACCCTAAAATGGTCGCCTAGACTTTGGGCCCCCATTCATCAATTTATCAATTTCCTGAATCAATGCCTTGCAATATTTTCAATTCAAATCAATTTCCTTGATCAAATCGTAATTAATTCAATTATTTTAATATTTCCTAAGGTTTGATCATTTTATCTTAAGTTTTATTTAATTAAAAGAACATGCTCCTTTTTAATTAAATAAAAAAAAAAATTAATTAAATAATAAAATCATTTTATCCTAAGCCACATTTAATTAAAAGAATAAATCTCTTTTAAATAAATAAATAAATCTTTTAATTAAATAATGGAGACCACTTTGCTAAAAATAATAAATAAATAATAAAATAAAAAGAAAAAGAAAAAGACTGTCTACACATTGAGTGCACACTTTCCAAGATGAGTGGAATCTCATTTTGCCTCTTAATCTCTTCCACACATCTTTTTGCCTCTTAACCATATCCATTGATTTTGCCTCTTGAGAATCTTGAGCACATTGATCAACCAAGATTTAATCTCCACCATTGCTCATTTCTTTTTGCCTCTTAATCTTGACAGTCCATTCATTTCTAAAATCCTTTATAAGGAGCCTTCTCCTTCTCATTTATACATGGAGATTTTAGAGATCAAGATTTATGTTATTGTTATGCAGGTTTGGAGAGTGATTTTGGAGGAGAATTTGAGCACTTGAGCTTAAACATTGCAACTTCTCTTTTCTTGTCTTCTTCTCTCATGCCTCCATGGCAATCCATTTAGATTACTATTGCACTTGCATATTAGATTAGATTCATATTTCCTTTCATAGAATAATCTTGCATAAGCATTTCTTTTCATAGATTAGTTTGCTTTCATGCATTGTTATCATATAGAATAGTTTCTATTTTCATTCGCATGCATACTTGATGATCATGGAGATTAGCATTCTTGCTTTTCCTCTTTGAATCTCTCATTTTATGGTGTACTTGCATGGGCACAAACTAGGTCTAATCTGAGGGCCTCCATTATAAACCCTTGCACTCCATAAATAGAGAGCTATGAGCCGCCAGTTGAGACCTCATTCTTGAGCAATCTTGGATATAATGACTCATAGAAGTGTGTCAACATTTTAGCACACACAAAGTACTATAGCACTTTTGTATTTTCTATCCTTGGGAGAGTACCACCATATAGAGATTCTAAAGTTGCTATTGGGTACAAGCAGGCATTTAGTAGACTCTTCAAAGATCCAGAAGTGGAGTCAAATGTTAGGCAAGAATTTGGATTGTTTGTCTCAGGAAAAAATCAGACCCCTTGTGTTGTCAAAGACCAATCCAAAATGGATGCTACTACATGATGGTACGTCCATGGTCAAGATCATATTGCTGATGTTTTGTAGCTTCAGTCGAATAAACACTCTGAGTCAATACTAGTGAAGATATATATATATATATAAATATTATTATTATTAAATATTAGAGAAATTAATATAATACTCAAGAGATATTATATATATATATATGTATGCATATATATATAATCATAATTGTCATTATATTAATTACATATTAATGAATAGACATGTCTCGTGAAGGGACGTGTCTCTTCTTGGCTCATTCTCAATATAAATGCAAGAGATTGTTGCATTTGGAAAACACATAAAATGAGATAGTGCTATTACATTTGCAATGATCCTAAAACTTTAACATGGTATCAGAGCCAGGTTGCAAATGTAAGAGAGTAATTTGTTGATGGTGAATGTGTGACTGTCCCAGAAAATACAATCTCAGTACGAAGACAATATCTCCCAAACGCACCATTGGATTTTACTAAATTTCGGATATGTTTGTGAAAACAAAATTTAGAAGAATCTCACTGAAGTGATTGGAAAGAAAGTGTTTGGTTCAAAAATTATGACCGAATGTGTACGGATCTATGCAAAAATCTGTAAATGAGCGAGGTTTCTTCTTTAAAAGCCTAACTGCTTGAAGGAAGATCCAAGGTTGTGATAGTGTATAGAAACTTTGGATATTCAAGATAGGTCATGTGAAGAATTATGGTAATGTTTGAGAACAACAATGTCATTTTGTGAATTTGCATGATATTTTCTATACGGGCTCACGTTACAGAATGAAATACTTGAAATTTATAAAAGATAAGTATTTCATGTTTTATTAATGCACATAATTTTTGAGTTTGTAATTCATGCTATACTATTGGTTAGTAAAATATTGTATGCTTCTATCATTGGTATTTATGATTGAGATAGTTTAGTGAGCTATTTGTAATCTCTCTCTGACATACCTTCAGGACAGAAGTACAAGCTAATTGCATTCAAGGGAGAAAGAACTTGATGCTTCCAAACAAATTGACGATTGAGACTAAAGGGAGTCTGGAATTTCAAAAGAGGTCAAGAAGTTGATAAACTTGAGCTTCAGAGGGAGTCGATGGTTCAGTCAAGTTGTGACAATCTTGATCATATTGATTGAGAGGGAGTTCACTATTGAAGGTGAAACACTTCTAAGGTAAACTTGATAAAATTGATTATTATACTAATGAATCATGAATTTTTTAATGAGCCTACCCCCTGTGTAAATCATGAGGAATTGACGACTTCCAAATGATTATCACTTGTATTTGTAAAAGTTATTGGAAGGTGACGATCTTACAATAACTTAAATCATGATATACATTATTTATAATGTTGAAACAAATCATGATGAATTAATGCAATAACTAAGTGTTAGATGTCATTAAGTTGACGGTCTATGAGTTGTTTGCATAAATATATCTTGTAAATCAACAACTACGTGTTAGATGTCATTAAATTGACGGTCTATAAGTTGCTTGTATAGATACATCTTGTAAATTAACAACTAAGTGTTAGATGTCATTAAATTGACGGTCTATACGTTGTTTGCATAGATATATCTTCTAAATCAACAACTAAGTGTTAGATGTCATTGACGGTCTATGAGTTGTTTGTATAGATATATGATAGGTATTTGGTGAATATCATGTGTTGATATTCTGCAAGCCAGTACCTTATTGAGTACTTAGTGAATATCATATGTTGATGTTCTGATAGGCCAATACTCAGAGTATTTGGTGAATGTCATGTGTTGACATTCTGATAGGCCAATACTCATGATATCAAATGGATAGAATCGCCAATGGAGGCAATCCACCTGAGAAATTATGGATAGAATCGCCGATGGAGGCAATCCACCTGAGAACGTATGGTAGAATCGCCGATGGCGGCAATCTACATATTGAGACTATGTTTCTATTGATTACATCTTGAGGATGATGCCTTTATTTCTTACATCATATGATTGATGTTGTCAAGTGTCTTAAGTTTTGACATTGGATTGATTTATCCTCCCTAGCTAAGAGGGAGTGTTGATATTTTGTAGCTTCAGTCAAATAAACACTATGAGTCAATACTAGTGAAGATATTTTTATATATATATATATATATATGAGATGCATATATATACTTAAATATATATATAAATATTATTATTATTAAATATTAGAGAAATTAATATAATACTTGAGATATTATATATATATATGTATGTATATATATATATATATATAATCATAATTGTCATTAAATTAATTACATATTAATGAATAGGCATGTCTCATAAAGGGACATGTCTCTTCTTGGCTCATTCTCAATATAAATGCAAGAGATTGTTGCATTTGGAAAACACATACAATGAGAAAGTGTTATTACATTTGTAATGATCCTAAAACTTTAACACATGAACCTCCAACCTCTTGCAATCAAGATCCTCTCACAAGTTTTTTGTTTGTTTTCTTTTGCCGTTGGTATCGTAGAATTTAACACTCAAGATTCTTGAATTTATCTTGCATTTTTATTTTTATTTTGTTGGTTTTCTCTCCAAGTTGTAAGCTCTTCTATCATTGAATGGAGTTGGAGTAGATAATCCTTTATCCACTCAATGAAACATAACCGGTTGGCTGCAAAAAGAGCTGAAGACTTGGTGTATATTCATTCCAATTTGAGTCTTCTGTCACGTAAGGATACCCAATACAAACAAGGGGCAGCGAAGCTTTGGGATGTAGCACCCGAGTCTGCCGACTTGGATGCAACCATTCATGATCTTACTAGAGCCACTATGGTTGATATGGATGATGAAGATGATGACATAACACATGGTGCATCTAGTGCGAGTGGAACTGTTTTGGGTTCAAATGATGATATATGAACTATATTTTGTAATTCAATAATTGTAATAATTTTCATGGGAATCGTGAACATAGACCATATATGATATCATTGATATGGCTTATTTGAATATTTTTCAACTATCAATTGGCATTTAATATTTATCTTTGGCATTTGGCATTGATCAATGATCAAGTATCATACTATGAAATAATTTAGTTTTATAATTTTGTATATTTCTCTTCTTCTTTTTTATATATAATAAATATATATATATACACACACACATGTACCCATATGCACTGAAACTTCTAAAAAAAAATTTCACGCACCCACGTACCGGGTTCGCGTAGCCACACCTTTCCCCACACCCGAACCGGTAACTTAGCTTATAAATTAAAAGAATACACTCATTTTTCCTAAAAAGAGTAAGAGTACGATAGGGAGTAAAATTGGCAAGAATGATAGAGACGATTGGCAGGCAATATTCACCATGCAAGGTGAGGTTGTATGGCCACGATTGGAGAAGCAATTTGTACAACAGAAGGAAACAAGAAACGTATTGCAATGGAAAAGCATATTGTACGACAATTAGAGAAGCATAGCGTGCAGCAGTTAAAGAAGCATAGTGTGCAGCAGAATTAAACCATCGTATAATGGAGGAAGGCAGTAATACAACAAGAAGCTAGTTAAAATCACATTTTACAAAAGAACTAGAGCACAGTATGGGCCAAGCTAAAATTATGTGAAGTCGTACAAAGGAAAGAAGTCATACAAAGGAGACATAGCAAGTTCAAGTTTTACTGTAGGAGGATTGAATCATATGGCACCAAGTCGTATGGCTACAAGGAAGAGTTCCATAGGAGGTTGTATGGTGGAAAAATTTGTTGGACATACAAGGAAGAAGAAACCAGGCCATACTAGGGAAGAGAAATCAACTTGTATGAAATAAAAAACAACAAAACCATACAGAATCAAAACAAAGGTTGTACATACACACGTTGTACAAAGCAAAAGAAAAAATACATAGGAAGAAGCAGTTAAAATCTGGTACAACAAATTACGGTAGTTTACACGTAGTTACTATAATTACAGTTTACACGTAGTTAATCTATGGCAAGCAGCAATAAAGGAAAGAGATTCAGACCCCGCATTCCATCACGGATGGCAGTAGGAGATGATAGCATTCCGCTGACACGGTCACTTGGGAAAGCCTAAATGGCAATGAGTGTCACACTTCATGGGAGGACACACAAGATAATCATCTGCTAAAGGTGGCACTTCGCCATATGCAGATAGACATGGTTCACAGTTACCTTTCTTCAATGCCCAGGATTTTGAGCCCTATTTGAGAGCTATGGTAGTACAATACAATTGGCATTCTCATAAATCCGTAATCCAATACAAGGATTGCGACATCACTATATCATTTTGGCCTACAAAGTTCACGAGGGTGTTCAAGGTACCCTCGAGGGGAGCTTTCACCCCAAGGCGAGTGGAAAGATGACATGGCAACATAAGGAAGCCTTCCTACAGTGAGTGTGTCATGCAGGCCTTATAAAGAAGGAACAAGAGAGCATTTGGAGCCCTGGTAATAGAAGGGGACTGGAGAAGAATTTCATTGCCATGGCTAAATGGAGATGTATACTAGATTTAATTAAGAGCAGACTCACGAGAGCCAACAGGGCATTCGACATTGTTCTTTGGAATCTTGGATGATAAACTAATGGTGGGACTAAGCATTGGTGTATAATTGGGCAGGTGTGCTCTCAGAGTGGGTTAGTGAGTTCTTGTGCTTGAAGCACAAGGCCTTTTACATAACTCAGCACACTATTGGCCTTTTCCTTGATGATGTTAACACTCAAGTGTCCCCTGACAAGTGGGGCAAATTGCATTCATTTGGCCAACTCAATACTTCCTAGTCGACTACAATCTATTGGGCGAAGCTAGGAGTGCAGTCCGGTGGTGAGGAGGCAAAAAATCTGACAAGGAAGAAGAGGAAGCAGAGGAAAGATGCAAGGAGCGATGATGACTGTCAAGAAATAGTATTGTCTTCTTTTTTGACTGAGAGCACGCAGGAAGTATGACTCGCAACTAAGGCATGCTCAAAGGATGTGAAGGAGGCCATTCTTCTTGAGGATACAACCATAGCACCCTTGACAGAAATTCCCATATCAGCAATAGTCGTACCAATATCAATAGTTCCATCAGTGGCAACCCCACCTTCACTAGTCGTACCACCACGGCAATCCCATCGGTGGTGGTCCCACCACCACCAACTGGGGAACCATCAGTGTCAGTCATACTGCCTCCAATCACACTTACACTTCCAACAGATAGTACACTTAAGCAGATGGCACTACAGAGCCAGAAGAGAACATGGACAACTGGTTAGACATGCTAAAGGTACCACCAAATGCCCGTCCAATAGAGTTGCTAGGGTGACTTTCGAAGAATGTTGCGATAGAGGAGACAATGATGGGTACAACAATGGAATGAACTCAAGATAGCATTCACACTCACAGTCAATACAAGGTGAGCATTCACACTCACCACCCATTTTGCCACTTCCAAAGCCAAATCTCACTACTGTTCCACGAGTCATCATCTTGTGAGATTCATGGGATTGTTCTAGAGCAGGGCTAACTTAATCCCTATGATCCTATTGGCACAGTGAAGCGTTATGTTAGAGAACTGCAGTCGATGGCCAAGTTCATGGATATATTAGGGAACATCATTCAGGCCCTTGATATTGGGCATGACCCATTAGTAGCACATGCAGCCAAGCAAATGCTCGCATTCATGTAGGTGGAGTGCCAAGGAGATTTCTTCAGATGTTTCACCTCCCAAGGGCAGCCACGCATAGAGACACAGAGATGTTAGCTGAATGGCACCCACTGCCAGCAACATTTGAAGGTAAACATGGTCGACTGTTGAGAGCACTTCATGGCATGGGTTGTGCTTTCAAGATCTATTTCTCTGTTACAGAAGACATGTGGCTTCAATGGAGGAAGCCACCTAGTCAGGGAACCAGGCCCTTCACCAAGCCGAGAAAGCTTGAAAGGAGTTGGTTGATCAAATTCAGAAATCCCAGGCATCACTAGCCCAAGAGCACAACCAAGTTACAGCATTAAAGAAGACAGTGGTTAAGAAAAAGAGCCAGCTGGCAGAGGACAGACAATTAGTAAAGAGGACCACCCCAGCTTTGCAAATAGGACCGACAGATAATAGAGAGGGATAGCAAGTTATTGGAGGAGCAAAAGCACAAGAAGACCCAAAAACATTTGATGGAGGCCACTAATATGATGAAGGCAGTCTGAGAGCGAGTTGGTGGCCAACCAAGGCCTCCAGTGACTTCAACAGAAGCACTCTCAGCCAACTACCCCTACATCCTTGTTCCTAAAAAGGACACTCTCAAAATCCAACACAATTTCCTCCAATTTCACAATGCAACACTATCTACTAATCCAGACTCCCTCCCACATATAACTATTCATAGGTGAAAATAAATGGCCTTTTAAAAGAATACAAATGCTAGACAGCATCATTACTGTTCAAGTTGCAGTCAACACTCTGGTCCAATCCAAGAATACAATTATGTTAATGAAGCTAGATATAAATAGAGCTTGACTGCTATAACAGGAACTTCTTAGGCCCGCATTATCATATTTCACAGATGTTTGACCAAATTGAAATTCAATTTCTATTCTATGTATGGGACCATTGCGCATTGATCTGAAGCTCATCATATTATTTACTATATCATGGCAAATCATACCTATGTCCTGACCAAAATAGCATTGCAAATTCTTATCTTTAAAAAGATAAAGTTCAAATCATTATACCTGAGACATGATTACAATTAAAGCCACTTGACGTATATAGCAACTTTTTCCACCCATGTTCGGTCCAGTTATGATTTGGCAATGCTCACTGCTGCCATGTAAAAAAGTATCATTTGGTACAAAACTCTCCTGTAGAGTTGACTCTAATACCTGTAATGAGTTGAGCCTCTTATCAGAACCAACCACAATTGTCTATTTCTGTTTAACTTCAAATAGCTAAGATGTAACTTTTCTTTGTTCTTATTTAATCAATTTTAACAAAGAACATACAGGATGCCGACCAGCATGAATAGATAATTGAGGTATTTCACTATCTTCAACAAAGACTGGACGAACATACCCCTAGATGGAACATGCAGAGAAAAATGGTCAGCACCAAACACAAACACAGTCTAAAACAGATTCAAAGTTTAAGAACATCGACCAAAGTTTCTCTACGTGATGAATAACATTGCAGGTTAGCGACTTCAACCGTCCTACCAGATACCTTATTCTGTGATAGTATAGCAAGAGAATGAAGACAGTCTAAAGCAGCCAGAGCTTGCACAGCAGCACGAAAATTCATGAACTGGGCTGCAAATTCTGCAAGAAAATCATCCCAGGCCTTTAAACATGCTACAGTCAATTCCTCTTTAGCAACAGCCAGCTTGTCTAGAGCTTCCAGAACTTCAGGAGGATGATATCGATTTGTTTTCTTAGTGCTGCTAACTTTGATCCAATTGGATGGCACTTTTGTAGCAGATGGAAGCTGCAAAATACAACTGTTAGTAGAAAAACAATATTGGGCAATAAAGAGATAAATTCTAAAGATGAACATATTTTTGAAGAGCCAAAGCAGGGTCACTCAATTGGTGTAAGAGGATCTGTGTATTATCTTGGAAAGAGTCAAATCCCACTTAGAGATGCTGTGAGTGAAATCCCATGTAGAAATCACAATATGCATTATTCTTCAGTCTGTGAATCACTCTTTTAAGATTCTTAGGAGTTGTACTTTGCATTGAGGTTGCAATGTTTTAAAATATTTGAAATAAGAAACAGGAGCAAGCTCGGAAAGGTCAGAGGTTTTGTTGGCCTCTCCTTTGCTTGTGTCAGATTGTTATCGCAACATCTTTGTCCAAACATCTTGTGAACTTTGGGGTTCCTTGCCCTTTAGTTCCATCATGCATATGGCCCAGGACCCTAAGTTACCGGTCCTGATTCTGATTCAGATTCAGGTTCGAGGGTGTGGATTCGGCAAAAAAAAATTGGCTTGGGTTCCTGTTCTGCATATATATATATATATATATATATATATATATATATATATGTTCATTCATCATTGGTTCACAACATCAAACATATAATAATAAGAAGTTAGAAGCGTGATACTCACAAAATTTAAATGATTAAATGAAAATGAAAATCCATAATTGCTAATAAAATTAAAAATAAAACACCTCATATCTCATGTGATGGAGCCCTGATTTTATAAATCAGGGCCTCTATTTAAATATCATTCTATTCACCATTTGAATCAAAGCTTATTCTTCAAATTCATTACGGACTTTAAATTGAGAGAATATCCCAATATGTAACAGGACAACAATATAATTGCTATTGGTGTGGGAGACTCCAGGATTCAATGTTCGTGCAGATGAAGTGAAGAACAAACTGAAGGGACATCAGAAGAGAGTAACAGGTCTTGCCTTTTCTCGTGTGCAAAAAGTGCTTGTATCATTTGGTGCAGATGCTCAGCTTTGTGTTCAGGGAACCAAAACTTGTGAAAGAATATTACAGAGTAATCATAAATAGTGACAG
This sequence comes from Chamaecyparis obtusa, assembly GCA_027943335.1. Classification (NCBI taxonomy): domain Eukaryota; kingdom Viridiplantae; phylum Streptophyta; class Pinopsida; order Cupressales; family Cupressaceae; genus Chamaecyparis; species Chamaecyparis obtusa. The sequence goes on from BSBK01000480.1 coordinate 642,484, forward strand.
ACAAACATCTCCAGCACGTACAGAACCAAGACCAAGCAATGTCTATAATAGCCACTCGTGTAGGGAGACATACTGTGTGATTATGATAGTTTGACATATATGCAGAAATATTAATATCCAAATAAGTAGCGACTATCTACAGGAAATGCACTCAAGAGTCCCTGTGAAAACTGCTGGAGGTTCGCTTACCATCTGAAAAAGGTTACAAGAGGGCCTGAAATATGCGATTGGTAATGAAGATTCTAGAGAAGGTTATTTTATATCAGAAGAAGACGGTGACGCCCAGCATCTAAAGACTTGACACTGATCATTTAGGATGATTGTCGATATCATTATCCATAGAAGCCCTGTGTGCATCGGATATAATCTTATAAAAATATGAACCAATCCATACCATCACGAATCTAATAGTGAGAAGACCATGAAACGTCAAAGTATAGGAAGCAAATGAAGTGACGTGGATTCAGAGTATGCCATGTGTGTGTTCAAATATCAAACAAGACAAATATGTATCAAAATCATGAATGCGCAGGTTAGACAAATTCACGTAGGAGGACAAAAGTTGAAAGTCTTACAATGCACACCTTCAAGTATGTAGAATTAACAAATTCGGAAATAAAACCAGAAATACAGAATTAAAGAGTAGAATACAAATAAACGCAGAACACACAATTTATCGTGGTTCACCACAATAGTGGCTACGTCCACACTGAGAGCAGAAGAATTGTATTAATCTCTAAAAACAGAATGTTTACAAATAAAGGAAGAGACTTATTTATAAGCTCATACTGAGCAGCTGAAAGGGCAAGGCCACAACAGACAAAAGTCTGTTGGCCTTCCAATCCCAGCAAACTCCCACCGGAAGTCAACGGATAATTCAGCTGATCAGGCATTCCCCTGCTCTACATGCTGACCTACTTCAGCTTAACAAGTCTAAGAGAAGTTCTTGCACATTCGAACTTCTCTTTGGTTACAACTTTTGTGAAGATATCTGCCAGATTGATCTTAGTATCAATCTTTTCAACCTTCAACCTGCCCTCTTCAACCATGTGCCGTACAAAGTGAGCATGAATGTCAATGTGTTTTGAACGTCGCTGAGAGGTATGATTATGAGCCATAAAGATGGCGCTGCGACTGTCATTGAAAAGAACATAATCATTCTGTTGATACTTTATTTCACCAAGTAATCGCTGCAACCAGATCATTTCCCGAGCACCTTCAAAAAGCGCCAAATACTCAGCTTCAACGGAAGAAAGAGCAATAGAATGTTGCAGCCTTGAGGCCCAGCTAATAGCAGCTCCAAAGAACATGAATGTGTAACCAGTAGTAGATCTACGCTTATCCAAATCTCCGGCAAGATCTGAATCCGTGAATCCCTGTAACTGTTCATTATTGTTACAAAAACATAAGACCAAATCTAAAGTGCCTTTAAGATATCTTAATATCCATTTGACGGCCTCCCAATGAGTCTTCTCGGGATTGCTCATGAATCTACTCACAACTCCCACCACATGAGCAATGTCGGGACGTGTCGAAACCATAGCATACATAATGCTACCAACTGCAGATTTGTAAGGGATGTCCGCCATATATTCCTTGTCCTCTTGTGTTTGTGGACACAAATGTGCTGATAACTGAAAATGCGAAGCAAGTGGAGTAGAAACACTATGCGCATCAGCCATACCAAATCTCTGAATTACTTTGTCAATGTATTCTTTTTGTGACAATGTAATTACTTTCTTCTTCCTATCCCAAGTGAGTCATACCAAGAATCTTCTCGACTGCCCCTAAATCCTTCATAGCAAATGTACTTGCCAATTTGGTTTTCAGCTCACTAACAATTTTAGAGCTTGTGCCCACTACTAACATGTCGTCAACATAGAGAAGAAGAATGACAAATTCACCATTCGGGAGTGTCTTGTAATAAATGCACGGATCAAATTCACATCTAATAAAATTATGTTCAAGCATGAAGGAGTCAAACTTAACATACCACTGTCTCGGGGCTTGCTTGAGCCCATACAAACTACACTTCAGCCGGCAATAGAGATGTTCCTGCCCCTTTTTCACAAAACCTTCAGGCTGATGCATATACAACTCCTCATTTATGTCTCCATGTAAAAATGTTGTCTTAACATCTAACTGCTCCAATTCAAGATCCCAAATGGCTGCTAATCCCAATACTGTTCGGATGGATGTCATCTTCACAACCGGAGAGAATATTTCAGCGAAATCAATCCCCTATCTCTGAGCATATCCTTTTACCACCAACCGAGCTTTTGTTGTCGGGATAATTGTATGTATGGGTTATTATATTAGTAAAGTATTATGTTACTCTCGGTCGTTAGTGACCGAGAGGTTATACAGTTACGTCACGACGTTTCGGTCGTGACCCTTCAGGTACTTTATATACTCTCTCGAAGGTTGGACATGGGAGATATTATTGTATGATCATCACGATGTAAATGTACTTGCCAATATGGAATGATTAATGAAAGTATTTATTATTCTATGATACATTCTGTGTTTATTATATTTCCTGTACTATGTCTGTGCAATACTAAGTTTACCCCAACAAGTAAACATCTGGCGCCGTTGCCTAGACGTACTCGGGAAGAGAAGTGAGGAAAGGATTTATGCCCAATGTTTTAAATAAAGATAGAAATAAAAAGGCACGAGATGACGAAGGGGAAGCCGCACAGAAGGCTTTGATATCCGCGCAGCAACGTGAACGTCAGTGTAGGCTCAGGCAACTTGCCAAGGACCAGCTTGCCGGAGGGTTGCCCGAAGGGGACCTCGGAAGTGGCACGGAAGGTGCAGAAGCCGAATTGGAATAGTTCATTTCGCCGGAACATCGAAGGGTGCGAAGTAGTGAAGAATTAATTGAGGAAACGCGAGCGTTGAAGACCTTCCTCCAAGAAGAACGAAACCGGTTTGAAGACTGGGTCCGTACACCACGTGTGGAAGACCGTGATCACGAAGGGAACCATACAGCTGAGGGTGACGGTGACGGATCAGCCGGAGGCACCACAGATAGTGCGACCGAAGACACTCAGGAGGCGCATGTAAACCCTCCATTGGAGCCCACGACTCCACACAACACAGCTCCACCGGTTACGCAGGCTCAACAAGTGCCATTAGTAAATACTACAAGAAGCAATACAATAGGGGGGGTGCGGGTACCACAGGCGGTGGTGTCAGACAACAAACGACCCAACCACCTATGGCGACTCACAAAGAAAAGTTGCCCAAGTTCCATGATGATGGAAAGGACGACCCAGCACGGCATTGTCGTACATGCGAAACCATCTGATCAGCCAACGGGTTGATTGACTAGGACGAATGGATGAAGCAGTTCCCCGCCACACTGAGAGGCGTGGCCATTGACTAGTACGCGAATCTGAATAGAACGAACATAACCACATGGGATGACTTGAAGGGGGGATTTGAGAAGGAATTCCAGCTACTACGAGACGATAATGAGATAGTCTCAGAGATTTATGGAACGAAGCAAGGGAAGAGGAACCGTTTTTTACCTCCTTCGTCTTTCAATTTATGGACCCACTTGTTCTTGAGTGGTTTTCGATTTGGTGGAAGAGAGACCAAATCCTAGGTGTCGTTTGCTTCAAGCGAACTCATTTCATCTGTCATAGCAACAAACCAATTGTCCTTATCACTGCTTGTACATGCTTCTTTATAATTTGTAGGTTCAATTTGCTCAAAAATTAATAGCTCTGGCTCTGCCTCTTCAGCAAATAGTAACTGATAATCAGAAAATTTCGCTGGAACTTTCCTTTGTCTTGAGGATCTTCTCAATTCAATATGATCTGGTTCACGAGAATGAATTCTCTTCAATTGATTATCATTATTTTCTCCAAGTGAAGGATCTCTGAGAGTAACTGCTCTGTTGGAATTTGATTTGGTGAATAATTCATGAGGGACTGCCCTTGGAGATGGGAAAAGAGCATGTCCTCTGTATACCCAAACTATTTCGGCATGCTTGTCCTATTAAGACTCCCCCTTTATGAGCATTATCCTTGCCAAGAGATGTGCTCATTATATCCTCCGTAGTATGTCCACACTGGTCACCAAAGGTGGACTGTTCCATGTGCTTGCGCTGAGACTGGTCTGCGCTGTCATGCGTATGACTAAGAGAATGATCATCGCGAGCAGGACTGGCACGTGATCTCTCTGCCAGTGATGTTGTCACGAGCCCTAATCAATGTATAGAATACAAATATATTGCTAATTAATATAAATATTAAATAATAATAATTTAAAGAAATAGATTAATAATAATAAATTTATTATTAATATAATGAAAATAACATCAGATATAATTTATAATATAACATATAATTAATACAATAATAAAATATAAATATCAATTATTATTTTATCAATAAAATATATTGTTATAATAATATTTATTATAATATTATTAATATTGTTAATATTTATTAATTATAATGTTTAATAATAAATATTATTATTATTAATAATAATGTTTAATAATTAATATTAATATTAAACCCACTATACTAAACTATCGATGTAATTCTAATTAAATGTTATCGAATTATACCAAACAGCAATGTGTTATCAAACTATATCTAACGGCAATATGCAAAACAACGATAATACTATCGAGTTGTACAAAATATTAACAATAACAAACAGTAATGTTATCACCAAATATTATTATCAAACTTTACAAAACGTTGTCAATAATACTGTATTAGAGGGAGTCAAATAAGGAGAATAAAACTAATATTTCCAACGAGGCAAGAGCTCGACTAGATGGTAGATTAATAACATCGTTAACTCTATCAAACATATCCAAATGATATCATATGAAGATAATCGGTTGTTAGTAATCATAATCAGTAGATATCGATCAATGAAAGCAGCAGACGGTAGAGTCAAATCAATAATATTCATGAAGGTATACGTCTAGCAAAGATCATATCAATTATAAGGATAACCGTATTTATCACGAAGTGGTGTGATTAGTTAAGGAGTTATTATGAACAAGCACGAGTCGCATCTCTTGCAACGTGACTTGTCATCCCCACTATAGTATATATAAAGGCATTCCCAAATCATTTAATCAGCACCGAAGAATCAGAAATTACAGAATATATTTGGTATTCATCATAAGAAAGAGAACAGATACAGGAAAGAGGAGATACAGAACAGCGAGCGAAGGATATGATTCGATAAAGATATTTATTCCCCTTGTGGTTCACTCTGTTTAGGGCAACCGATTGGCAAAAGCAATCGAAGGTGCAAGCATTTATATTGATATCAGAGACGGCTTCACTGTCAGCGTCTAGAGATAAAGACTGATCAGACACAGCCTGTACACTATCCATTCATTATTGTATCTAACAATATCTGCATTAGAGACTGCATTGTATGCAATCATGATAGTATATTATACATTGCAGTTGCCATATAAATAAACATCAACAATATTCTCAGGAAGGCATTAACGTGACAGAGAACAATATGGTATGACCAATAATCACTATCACAGCGTAATATGAGTTTCTGTAGCATTATGAAGAAGGTAAAATACGAATATGTAGTGGCCCATATATATTAGAGAGAAAACAAATTAAGAGATTTCATACATAAAGATATTTGTAATACAATTCAGAACTGAGACATTCTACAAAAATATTCATTTAATAATATATTAGTTAATTATTGGCAAGCTTGTTTGCTTTAATCTATTCCTCAAATCCATATTGGACTGGGAGTTTGTCGTGGATAGGAGTAATTCAACCATCGTAGGCAAGGCCATATTGGGAGCCTACGGTAGGGTGTTTCCATCCCTAGGACAGTAATTCTACCGTCTACTATGGGTCAGGAATAAATCAAAATGAGCAGCCGTGCCAATGAAATAATACCATGCTATTTCACTTAATCCCATACAGTAACCAATATTATTGTAAATATAAATGTTACAATTAGGAATTAAAGTCTAAATGCTAAAATTTCTTGGATTCCATTCAGAGAGAGACTCATTACAATTGAGGCTCATTACAGATGTCTCAACATAGGGATGGAGGGAGCTATGTAGAGGAGCATGCTGCGGTTGAGACTCTGCAGCGCCGTGTAGAGAAGCATGAGTGCGCAGGTCATGAGTATTGCATGAGAGAGGAACATGAGTGTGCGGGTCGCCTATGCTCCTGTCATGAGTGTGGCGTGAGAGAGGGGGAATATCTTGCAAGTGAGAGACCCCTGTGTGCAAGCCTCCTTCAAACGATCCTAGCTCATCACGAGACATGCCGTGAGGAGACTGCAAACTGTCGTGAGGACTGTTATGCCTGTCGTAAGCTATTTCATGCCAATCGTGATGAGTTTGAAAACTTTCATGAGCTGATTCAGCTCTCTCATTCCTGTCGTGAATTGATTGACCCCTGTCATGTGCTATTCCATCCCTGCCGTGAGATAGCAATGGACTGCCATGTGTTGTTTCATCACAGCCACAAGTTGCTTGAGGACTATCGTGAAGGCTGTGGCAAGGAATGTTATGAAGAGGGGAAGGGAAGAGCATGGTCTCTCCCCTGTTTTCTTGAAAACTCAATCAAACAGATTTCTCTGTTCTTCATCAAACAAATTTCCAGGTGTGTAGTCATCCTCGCTTGATGAGGACTGAGAGGGAGGAATTAGAATGGAGGTTGGAGTTGTTTTAAGGGAACTTCTTCCCTGATGAGAAGAGGCAATACCATTTGAAGGTATTTTGAAAGAAATGTAATCCTTTTTAGACTTATCAATGTCTACGAGCTGGAAATTTTTGCTCATTAAAAATGACATCACGACTGCGAATAATTCGCTCTTCAACCGGATCCCAAACTCTGTAACCAAACTGATCTTCACCATAGCCAACGAATATGCCCTTTTGTGATTTGAAATCCAGCTTTGTCCTTCTTTCTTTTGGGACATGTACATGAGCTTCGCACCCAAAAACTTTGATGTGTGAGTATGAAATCCTTTTTCCCAGCCATTCCTCTTCCGAAATGACAAACTCTAAACAAGATGAAGGAGTCCTATTGATTAAATAGACTACTGTATTGCAGGCTTCCGCCCAAAATTCTTTGCCCAAACCGTCATTGGAAAGCATACACCATGCTTTCTCAAGAATGGTTCTATTTAACCATTCTGCTGCCCCATTTTCTTGAGGCGAATAAGGAACAACCTTAATTTGTCTTATACCATGATCTACACAAAAGTTATCAAACTCCAACGAACAAAATTCACCTCCATTATCCGTTTTCAAACACTTAATTTTATGACCACTCTGATTTTCCACAAGAGCTTTAAAAACTTTAAATTTAGAGAATACCTCTAATTTTCTAGAAAGCATATAAACCCATACCTTTCAAGTGTTATCATCAAGAAAAGTAACAAAGTATTGTGCGCCTCCATAAGAGGTTACCTCCGTAGGTCCAAAGACATCCGAATGCACTAACTCCAAGGGTGTTGTCCTTTTGTCATGTCCATCCTTCAAGAAACTGACCCGCTTTTGTTTCCCATGAAGACAATGCTCACAAAACTCCAAATTTGCATATTTGAGACCCGGTAGTTGATCACGATTCAGCATTACCTCAAGGCCTTTCTTGCTCATATGGCCTAGCCTTTGATGCCAAAGTGCAACATCGCTGTCCACAAGTGTCAAAGCAGCTCCCACCTTATCAATAGGTTTCAAAATATAGAGACTACCGGTTTTGTCTCGTTTAGCAATAGCCAATGAACCTTTGACTATTTTCCATGTATCTGTGAGTTCAGTTTTAAATCCTTGGGTGTATAATTGGCTGACTGAAATCAGATTCCTCTTTAATTGAGGAACAAGTCTAACATCCTTGAGAATTAATTTTGCTCCACCTTCAAGATGCAAGACAACATCTCCTTTCCCAATAATTTTACATGCTTTATTATCACCCAAATATACCTCTCCGAATTCACCTTCTTGATAATTTGTGAATGCATCCGTGAGAGAGGAAGCATGAAAGGAAGCTCCCGAATCAATTACCCACGAATCAGCTTTTGTATCACTTGTAGATAAAATTAGGATACCCGGATCCTTTTCATGAGTTATGTTTGCTTGACTATCCAATACTTGTTCTTGTGCCTTCTTGAATTTTCTACAATCCTTCTTAACATGGCCAGCCTTTCGAGAAAACCAACAACCGTTTTGTCTCCCTCTTGACTGTGATCTTCTTGCAAATTAGGACCTCCGATTGTTGTTAAATCTGCCTCTATATTGGCTTCTTCCTCTATTTTTGGTGCTCACCATTGTGAGAGCATTACTGGAAGAGGACTCGTCATTCTTTCTCCTCAAATCTTCGGAGAGCAGGGTGGCTGAAACTTCATCAAAAACCAGCTTCTTGGTAGTTGATGCTGAAGTGCTTATAGCTGTCACAAGTCCATCCCAGCTATTAGGAAGAGAACATAGCAATAGAACAGCCTTATTCTCATCATCTTGTATCATGCCAACTGAATTTGCTTGGCTGATCAAGGTGTTAAATTCGTTGAGATGATTTGTCATGGCTTCGCCTTCCCTCATCTTAAGCTTGTATACCTTCTTCATGATGAAGACTTTGTTCACAGCGGATGCTTGTGCATATGTTGAAGCGAATTTTTCCCATACGTCTTTGGCTGTAGTTTTGTCTGAAACATTATACAATACATTATCGCCTAATGCAAGAAAGATTGTCGCCATGGCTTTCTCATCAAGCTTTTCCCAATCTTCATTCGACATGGCTGTTGGTTTCTTAGCTTTTCCTTCAAGCGCCAGCGAAAGCTCTTTGTTGACTAACAAAGACTTCATTTGAATCTTCCATATCCCGTAGTTCTTCCCAGAAAATTTCTGAACTCTTACATCTTCCATGATTCTGAAATTTCAATTACCGAAATTTCAACCAGCGAATAACCTCGCTCTGATACCAATTGTAGAATTAACAAATTCAGAAATAAAACCAATAATACAGAATTAAAGAGCAGAATACAAATAAATGCAGAACACACAATTTATCGTGGTTCACCACAATAGTGGCTACGTCCACACTGAGAGCAAAAGAATTGTATTAATCTCTAAAAACAAAATGTTTACAAATAAAGGAAGAGACTTATTTATAAGCTCATACTGAGCAGCTGAAAGGGCAAGGCCACAACAGACAAAAGTCCGTTGGCCTTCCAATCCCAACAAAGTATTCTGCAAGGATAACTACACAAAGTGAGTCAAGGTGTTTAGAGAGTTATACAGAGAAAACGATAAATTCAAATATTTATCGGGATGTGGTGAAAGGCAAAGATAGAAGTGTACAGATACCACGATAAACATAGGTATTGTGACGGCATCAATATAAAAGACAAGCGATTTGTGATTTGGTTAAATGAGCAATTTGACAAATCACCGTATGACTCAACACAAAATCAATTCTCACGATATACAACAATCTTTGGAGATCAATGATTATTGGATTATATTACACTAAGTGTTTCAGATATCGCACGCTATAAACATTATTAAAAGAAAGTTAATTTAAGGATGATTTGTTAAAGACGTGAAGTGGTGTGATTGGGCAATACGACTTTTAAATTTTGAAAAGTCGCTTGCTATTATATGATATAAATATGAACCATTTTATTTGCAAAGAGAAAAAAAAGCAGACAAAACGAAAAGCAGCATTGTAATTAGAAGAAAAATATTTGTAAGGAGGAATAAGGAGTAATAATATGACTTTGTAATATAAATTCAATTATTTTATTATTATTCAATTATTTTATTTTAATAATAAAATAAAATGTCCTTTGTTTATTATTAAAGGTGTGGAGAATTAAACTGCAGATGAATCGTCCTTCGTAATTATTTTTTGAATATTGTATACAATTTAAATATCAAATAAGTGGACATGGTCATTTAGCATCTTAAACTCGATCATCACAAATGTCATGACATATTTAATTGTTTCCGAATTTGTGTCCAGTTTGTCTCCGAGGAGTTAAAGTTCAATCTGGACTAATTTAAGATTGCATAAATATTTGATCTGTCGCATCTTGATTATTTAATTGATTGGCACTATTAAGTGTGTAGAACATTATAAAGTTGTACGTAATCTTCACTGAAGTTGACTCTATTGCCCGAATGAGCAGAGGCACTGGTCTTTTTATTTTTGAAGTATTGGCTTTATATGTGAAGTCAGAAAATCTATCAATTCCTTCCTACAAACCTCAAATCCATTATTAAGAATCATTACACAAAACATTTAATTCAAACATTTAGCATTCAATTTCATATTGATCGAGTTCAAAGAATTTGCCAACCAGAAAACTCACAAGCTTAAATTCGCTATAGAAAAACCTTGAAGAAAGTGATCAAGTTCGAGGTGAAGGTTTACCCGCCTAGGTGTAACGAAGCCTAAAGTGCAGGGGAATTTGAATTATTCTCGTTTGTTGGCCAGAACTGATTTGGAATCCTATTGGAGAATTGGCAGGCTCTTGGATTTCCAATCTATGGTTTTGGGAACCAACATCATGTTCATAATTTGCAAAAGTCTCGAAATGTCATTACACAATGAAAACTCAAATTACAAGCCATATTTTTTATTTAACATTCCTCTTCATCATGATCAAAGGCATCAAGATAGCATTTGGTTCGGCTTCATTTGAATCATAGTTCATGCCACTCGCCGTAAGTATGTTTAATGTCATGTGCAAAATCTACCTCTTGTTCATCTATAGAGATTTGGGCAAGTTGTGCAACTATGGCATCTAAGTCAACACACTCAAGGGTTAGATCCCAATTCCTTGTCATGCCCTCATGGTAGTTCGGTTTCTTATGTGACATTAGGCAAAAGTTGGTGTACGTAGACCCAAATCTTTTGCTTCTTTTGCACCCAAATAATTGCACTTGACCGAGTAGATGAAGCATGTTACTATTTACTCCAACTCTGCTTAGCTAAAGAAGAACTTGCAACCTGTTTGGTTTGCATACAACATTTAATATTTAATTTTAATATGATAGTATCGTGATCAAATGAAAAACGATAAAACAAAATAAAAAATATAAGTTCTTGGGAGAGAACTTTAATTGCAAGAGGCTGCAAGAAAATGGAGCCTTGACCATGTACATATATAAAGAGCCTGCCTGGCTCTTTGATAAGGATGATATTTATTTCTGAATTTGCTTGCAAGTTTTGTTTTTTGTTTTGACAATATTTGCTTTTTTTGAATTTTCACCAAAATTGAATAATAAGAAATAACAATCTATACTACTTCCAGATTTTACCAAGAAAGACCAAATTCATTGATTTGCAAATTATCTAATCAACTTTCAATAAATAAATGTAAATTGGCACCTTAACATGAATTGTAGCAATCTGAAATGTTTCTCAGCCAATAAGGAGTTGGTACGCAGCCACTATGAAGTCTTGCCAACTTCAGAAAAATAATTAACAGCCACGCCAAATTAAATCGCAGCTGCCTGTATTGACACACAGGTCTCATGAAATAGGCAACTAGGCCCTTGAAGGTGTTCACGCAGGCCAAGGGAACAAAAACGCAGCTTCTGAAAGGATCACGCTGCCTCTTGGATATGTCACGCAGCCACTAGGAGAATATATGCTGCCACTTGGTGTGTTACGCAAGCCAAGAAGAAATGAAACGCAGCTTGCACTTGCAGATTACAGCTAAATGGAAGATACATCAGCCTTCCAGAATGAACAAGAAAAAAAAATCAGAGAAAATCGAACCAGCCTAGAAACCCTCTGTATCAGATATGAATTAATAATTTCTTCTCAAATTTGGTATACCTCAGCACCAATATTGAATTCACAAAATCAGAATTGAATTTCCAAAATTCAGTAGCAAAATTCACCACCAACAAATTCTGTCCTCAAACCCTTGCCAGCTTCTTCACAAACAAACTTCATAAAAAATGCATAAGTCTAGAATGAATATCGATTTTCTCCAAAGGTTCTTTAAAAACATAAAAAAAGTTGTGGCTTCTTCCACAATTTTCACTTAAGAGGCTTCTCGTTTACACTTTAAAATTAGAACATAAAGATAAGTTATTTAATAAGTTCAACTTAATAAATAACTTTAATATCATTAAACCTCATTAAATACTCAATAAATGCACCCAGCTACTCACACCTCTGAACTGCCTCCACTGCCCTGCTAAAAAAAGCAACTGCTCAAAATAGGCTTACTAAAAATAGTAAACCTATCACAGAGACCCTCTAATCTCACTGTTAGCTCACGAGGGTCGCAATGATGAACTGACCATACCCAGTTACAGGAGCCTGCTAAAATGGGGACATTACAGTCCTCCCTCCCCAAGATTGTTTGTCCCCAAGCAATCACAATCTGGGGTGCTGAAGTATATCCTCAGGCTCCCAAGTGGCATCCTCATCTGGAAGTCCCTACCACTTCACTAGAAACTCTCTGATAATCCGTCAGCGCAAACACCTTTCCCTAGTATCCAGAATACCCTTAGGGATCAACTCCAACCTGCCCTCATCATCCAGAGGAGGTAATGTAGAAGATGGCACCACATGACGGCCCAATGCCTTCTTGAGGCGCAATACATGGAATACATTATGAACCCTGCTGTCTGGAGGCAAATCCAACTCATATGAAACCTCCCCCACGCGTCTGACTACACGAAAAGGTCCATAGTAACGGGGCTTGAGCTTCTCAGCTCCACTCTTCTTGATGGAAGACTGTCGGTAAGGCTGTAACATCAAATAAACCATATCACCCACCTAAAATGAACGAACAATCCTCCTCTGATCAACATACTGCTTCTGCTGATTCTGAACCCTCTAAATGTTATCTCTCAATGTCCTCATGATATCCTGACCATCCTGCAACATATCACCTGCACTGGGTACCCGACTGCCACTGCACAACAAGTCCATAAAACTAGGGGGATCATACCCATACAGAGCCTGGAATGGAGACATTTGAATGGTCATGTGGTGAGTGGAATTATAACAATACTCACACAAGTGTATCCACTTCACCCAAGCACGTTGCTGAGATGAAACATAAATTCGCAGATAGCCCTCCACCCATTTATTTACTGTCTCCATTTGACCATCAGTCTAAGGGTGGTAACTAGTACTTGGAGTCAATTATGTCCCACATAATCTAAAAAGCTCCTGCCAGAAATGACTCATGAAACGGCTATCACAGTCGCTCACAATAGTCCGGGGTAAACCATGTAATCTAAACACCTCTCGTAAAAAAAGCTCAACTATCTAAACAGCTAAAAAAGTGGTGGTGATCAGAAAGAAGTGAGCGTATTTGGTGAGTTGATCCACAACCACAAAAATACAGTCTCTACCTTGAGCTTTCGGCAAGCCCACAATAAAATCCATAGACAAACAGGCCCACTTCCGCTCAGGAATGGGAAGCGGTTGTAATAACCCTGCAGGATAGGTATGCTCTTGTTTGTTCTACTGATTAACAGAGCACTCTCGAACATACTGTTGAACATCAGTCTTCAGGCCCTTCTAGGTGAATCTCTCCCGAATCTGTCTATAGGTTTTAAAGAACCCAAGATGTCCAGCTAATGGAGAATCGTGAAAGGCCTGCAAAATAATCTATCTGACACCTGATCCAAGAACTAGATATATCCTCCCCTTGTAAATGATCAATTCATTTGCAAGGGTATAACTACTATCCTGTTTACTACCATCAACAATACCAACTGCCCACTGATCACGAGCATACTCTACAATGATCAGGTGTCTCCAATCCTCTGCTATCTCAGTAATCACACACAAGTAGGGTCTCCGAGAAAGAGCATCAACAACCACATTTTGAGTACCTTTGATATAGGAAATATCAAAATCGTAAGACTGTAACTTACTAACCCACTTCTACTGCCTCTCATTAAGATCCCGTTGTCCAAGGAAATGCTTCAGGCTATTGTGATCTGTTTTGATACAAAATTTGCTGCCAACTAGGTACTGCCTAAATTTGGCCAAGGCATGCATAATGGCCAACATTTCCTTATCATAAAAGCTGAATAACCTCTCAGGACCTCTGAGCTTCTGACTCTCAAAAACTATAGGATGGTGATCCTGAGAAAGCATTGCTCCAATACCCTCTCATGAGGCATCACAATGCAACTCAAAAGGTCTCGTGAAATCAGGTAATGCCAAGATTGGGCATGAAGTCATGATTATCTTGAACTTCTCAAAACACTTATGTGCCTGAGTAGTCCCAACAAAAGCACCCTTACGGGTCAAATCAGTAAGGGGAATTGCATGTCTAGAGAACCCTGCCACGAATCTACGGTAGAAAGCACATAATCCAATGAATCCCGTCAACTGTGTCAGGTTCTCCGATGTAGGTCAATCCAGAATAGCACGAACCTTATTAGGGTCCATGCGAACTCCCTCTGCACTGATGATGTGCCCCAAATATAATAACTCAGTCATGCCTAAGGCACACTTGGACTCCTTGGCATACAAGGAGGCCCCATCCAGATGTGCTACATGCTCATCCCAAGTCTTACTATAAACTAGTATGTCATCAAAAAACACAAGAACAAATCTTTGCAACTGGCTATGGAAGACTCTGTTCATAGTAGACTGAAATGTGGCGGGGGCATTAGTCAAGCCAAAGGGTATGACTAGAAACTCAAAGTGGCCACAATGACACCCGAATGTTGTCTTCTCCACATCTTGATCTCTGACTCTGATCTGATGATACCCTGATCTCAAGTCAATCTTGGAGAAGTATTGTGCCCCATGCAACTCATCAATAAGCTCATCAATCCGAGGGATAGGATACCAGTTTTTTATAGTCTTTTTATTCAACATTCGGTAATCTATACACATCCTGAGTGTCCCGTCCTTTTTCTTCACCAAAACAACTTATGAAGTAAAAGGAGACTTACTCGACCTAATGTGTCCCATAGCGAGCAACTCTTGAATAGTCTTCTCTATCTTATCCTTCAACTGCTTAGGGTGCCGATAAAGAGTAATCATAATGGACTTAGTGCCCTCCTCTAACTCAATAATGTATTCAATCCCTCTATCAGGTGGTTTGCCATGTGGTAAATCATAAAACACCTTAGAGTATTTAATTCTAAGTTGCTAAATATCCGGATGATAAGCTGGCCCATCTGTACTATCCGAGGTAGGCAACATCCTACACTCCACTGCCCAATCAACAATGTCATCATGCCGTACCAAATGTTGCATACGGTTGAAAGAAATCATCTTCAGATCACCACTCTTGATAGCCTTAAGAATGTGAGTTTTGCCATCCTTAATAAATCTCAACTCCATCCTCTCAGTGTTCATGTAAATGTCCTTGAGAGTATGCAACCAGCTCATGCCAAGAACTATATCAGTGCTGCCCATGTCAACCACATAGAAATATGCCTTGAAAGAATAATTGTTTAACTTTACGGGAAGCTCGGAAATCTTGTTACACTTAAGAGTGTAACCATCAGCCACCTGTACCCTAAATCCTTCAAAATCTTCAGTTTCAAACCCTCTCTTGGCAACCAAGCATGAATCAATAAAATTATGTGTAGCACCTGTGTCAAAAAGAGCAATAACACGCTGCCCTACCAAGAGTCCATGCATCTTGAAAGAACCTTCCTTTCTCATGCTAGAAAGGTAAACAACCTTGAAATTAGAATCATCTATCTTCTCATCACTATCACCAGAAACCTCATGTGTGTCATGCTCATAATCAGCTTGTTGTCTCTGAAAATTAGAATTATCCTCATCACCATAAAACCATTCCATCATCTTATTTTTCACTTTTGGTTTCATAGGGCAATCATGGTTTAAATCATAAGGTCCCCTACAATGAAAACATAATTTTTTCCTCCTTAGATCATTCAAAGTTTTTGATCTAGAGGAGCTACTGTAGGATACTTAAATTCAGCTCTATCATCCTTTTTAGGTGTTGTCCTATCATAAGATGAAGCAGAAGGTCTAGCAACAAACCTGTTCCGTGGAGTAGATGCTTCCAAATTCCTTGCCTTTTTCATAGCTTCCTGCAAGGTAGGTGGACCCAAAGACTTAACCCACCCTCTAAGAGGCTCAACCAAAGCCTCTACAAAAAGCATAACTCTCCTCCTCTCAGAAATGCCATAGACCATAACAGACAACCGCTGAAGCTCACTAATAGAGGTCTCCAGACCACCTGTCTGCCTCAACTGAGCCAACTCTCTGAAGTAAGTCTCAGGGTCCTTCCTATCAAACCGCTCTATTAACCTGTCAACGAACTCCTAGTAATAGATGATCTGATCGTGTCGTAGAGACATTAGCCCATGGTACCCCCAGTCATGAGCTACTCCGTCTAGATGCAACACAACAAATCGGATGGCGTCCTCAGTCATGGGACGCAAAGCTAGGTAAGTGTCGAGCTTATGAACCCAAGCTCTTGTTGTAACCTTGCCACTGCCATCATAATGGTCCAAGGTCATCTTGTTGGTTGCCTGCTGCAGATTTGACTGCCTAGGCCTGTCTCTCAGGTACAGGTCTACCTCTAAAATGCTCACGCTTCTATGTGAGAAATCTGTCAAAATTTAGATTCTGCTTTATGGCATGCAGTAGAGCATCCCACTCAGCATAATGAGCAACAATGTCATTTGCAAATGGTCCGACATCAGTCGCAATGCTCACCGCATCAACCTCATGTCTCAGAAACGTAGGCCGTTGTGGCCTATCAAAAACACCAATATGACCAGTCCTGTAAAATCTATCATCATATCTAATCCGTTCCTCAACTCTCATCCTGTCACCGGCTCTAGACCTGTCATTTTCTCTAGACCTATGTGAACTAGCAGACACACTCCTAGCACCTCTCTCTCTGCCACAGTCGCCAGGTAGTGCAATGCGATGTAAAGTGTCAAATAACTGTTGCAATACAGTAGCCACATGATGTTGGCCATCTACCAAATTTTGGATTGCATCCCTGGCCTCTCTGTCAACATCTGAAGTAGTACCTGCATCTCTATTACCTGTACCGTCCAGACCATCTGAACCACCAGCACCCCTATCACCAACACTGCCAAACTAAATCTCAGCTTCTCCCTCAACGGGTGGAGAATTAGGACTTCTACGGGTGTAGTGCATGCCAGGTCTGAATCTGTGAGCCATGCTGAACCCAATTCCTTGCAGGCTGGCAGGAAACCGCTCTGATACCACTGTAAAGAGCCTACCTGGCTCTGTGCTTAGGATGATATTTATTTCTAAATTTGCTTGCAAGTTTCATTTTTTGTTTTGACAATATTTGATTTTTTTGAATTTTCACCAAAATTGAATAATAATAAATAAAATCTATACTACTTCCAGACTTTACCAGGAAAGATTTGCAAATTATCTAATCAACTTTCAATAAATAAATGTAAATTGGCACCTTAACATGAATTGTACCAATCTGAAATGTTTCTCAGCCAATAAGGAGTTGGTACACAGCCACTATGAAGTCTTGCAAACTTCAGAAAAATAATTAACAGCCACCTCAAATTAAATCGCAGCTGCCTGTATTGACACGCGGGTCTCATGAAATAGGCGACTAGGCCCTTGAAGGTGTTCACACAGCCCAAGGGAATAAAAATGCAGCTTCTGAATGGGTCACGCTGCCTCTTGGATATGTCACGCAGCCACTAGGAGAATATACGCTGCCACTTGGTGTGTTACGGAGGCCAAGAAGAAATGAAACGCAGCTTGCACTTGCAGATTACAGCTAAATAGAAGATACATCAGCCTTCCAGAATGAACAAGAAAAAAACATCAGAGAAAATCGAACCAGCTTGGAAACCCTCTGTATCAGATATAAATTAATGATTTCTCCTCAAATTTGGTATACCTCGGCACCAAAATTGAATTCACAAAATCAGAATTGAATTTCCAGAATTCAGTAGCAAAATTCACCACCAACAAATGATGATTTAAATCGCAGAAGAGAGGAATCTGTCCTCAAACCCTTGCCAGCTTCTTCACAAACAAACTTCATAAAAAATGCATAAGTCTAGAATGAATATCAATTTTCTCCAAAGGCTCTTTAAAAAGCATAAAAAAAGGTGTGGCTTCTTCCACACACTTTTCACTTAAGAGGCTTCTCGTTTACATTTTAAAATTAGAACAAAGTTGTCGGTTTGGATTCCGGTTCGGATTCGGGTTCGAAATTCGTTCGAAATTTTTTGGGGCTAGGTTCGTTCGTACAAGAATTTTTTTTAAAAAATATATATATATCTATATGTAAACATATGCAGCAATAAAAAATTAGTTCAAAAAAGGACCACTAAAATTTATATCTATATTACTTGTTTTAAATAGTAAGGACTATTCATTACATAATAGTAGCTCTTAAGTTTTAAAAAATGGGAGCTTCCGAATAGATTACGGACATGAATGAAAGCATAATGGTGCGGAGATTTTGTTATTGGATGAAAGAATAGAACTTGGGGAGCCTGCGGACAAATCAGACGCGTGGAAAGCTTTATTTTTGTGTCTTTATTCTTTGGAATTTTGTTTTCCCAACATTTTAATAAGAATTCACAATACCCCATTTTTCAACACTTGAGAAGAAAAATGGGGCGCTGAAATTTATAACTAAAAAAAGGACCACTAAAATTTATATCTATATCTTAAGTCTAAACCATGAGTCCTTGCGATGATAAACTCTTGCAGGTGAGCGATAAACTCCAAAACCTGTAAGTCTTGTGATAATAATAAACTTGTTCGGTTTCACTTTCCTTTCATACCCGCGTTTAAAACTTTAGGGTTTAAATGTTTTAAAACAATAAAAAAAAAGTTAAAAATTAAAACGACCAGCATTGAAAGTCAAAACGCGCCTAAATTCGCATGCATTCGCCGAAATTCGGCTAAATTCGGCCCGGATTCGATTTTTTATTTCCAAATTTGTGCAAAACGGTCAAAAAGTCGGCCAGGATCTGTTTTCACGATTTTAAGCCGAATGACACAGGAAAATAATGAATTCGAATCCAGGCTTGGACGAGCGAATATGGCAACTTAGAATTAGAACATAAAGATAAGTTATTTAATAAGTTCAACTTAATAAATAACTTTAATATCATTAAACCTCATTAAATGCTCAATAAATGCACCCAGCTGCTCACACCTCTGAACTGTCTCCACTGCCCTGCTAAAAAAAGCAACTGCTCAAAATAGGCTTACTAAAAATAGTAAACCTATCACAGAGACCCTCTAATCTCACTGTCAACTCATGAGGGTTGCAATGATGAACTAACCATACCTAATTACAAGAGCCTGCTAAAATGGGGACATTACAACATACCACCATTCATCAACGTCCATCATATATTGAGCATGAAGGGCAGTATTGTCATGATATTTGGGAGATGCAAATTGGCTAAACTTGATCAAGACAATATTTCGAGTTTCATCATCATCTCCTATCATTCTAAATGCAGCCTTGTAGCCAGCAGCAACCTCTACATCTCTATATGGCGCCATCCTCCTTGGTTGTGAAACCATCTCTTGGCTTCTTGATAAAGCTTTTGGTAGAAACTGTGGGAGCATTTTTTTAATCAACGTTATGAATCAATCTTTGTGATTCATCATCTCTTGGCTAGAAAACCTTGGCGCAAAGCATATGCTAAGAGATGTAAAGGGGTGGTCATCTTGTTCCAATGGTCAACAATTATTCGTTCCACAACTTTGAAAAATGTATCAACATGTTCCTTGGCCACTATTAGTGTTTTTATGTTTTCCATCATGGTGTCCATGCCATCATAAATTTCATCCAAACATGGGCAATCAGTATCAAAATACCTAATCATGCTCATGATGGGCTTGGTGAATTTCAAAACATATTCTGCACAATCCCACCACTCATCGTCAAGGATCAATGCTTTTACTTACCGGGCTCTTTATGTGCTTGATTGCCTCCATACACTCCACAAGGTGTTGATGACCATAGCACTCAAGGCCTCTCGCACCTTCACAAATCGTCTTAAGACGATTGTGTGACATGCAAATCATGTTTCACCAACCTAACATGGCATCAAACAAACATGTCATATATCAACTATAAAAAAAAAAATTTAAAAATAAAAAATAAAAAATAAAAACAAACTTAAATTACCTTCAACAACTCCAATGTGGAGGTCCTAAATATGGCTTGTGATATGTGATGATTAGTCACAAAAACATTTGTATCTCCTTGGCTTCCATGTAAAATTTTTTGAAACATTCAATTTGTGAGTCAATCTTTTGCATGATTAAATTGAGTGGGTGGACTATACATGGTCTCCAAAAAATGTGATTATATGTGGCCTCCACTATAACCCCAGCTGCCCTACAATTTTTAGCATTATCCGTCATGACTTCAATAACATTTGTAGCCCCCACCATCACAATTGATTCTATGCGGAAGTTGGTAATGAAACTTCAATCTTTCACTTGCCCCTCACAATCTACTGCCTTCAAGAACATTACCCCTTTAGGGGACACCACTATAACATTGATAAATATCCTATTTTTGCAATCTTTCCATCCATGTATCTATTGTGAGGTTTTCACACCATCGGCCCATTGCAAATAGGGACCCCCTTTTTTTGCTCGTAGTCATTAGGTTTTGGCAGTTGAGGTAGCAATTCAGAGCTCAAAAGATTGAGGAAGGGTTGAGTAATCAAGTTGTTGGGTTACGAGTGCAAATTGGAATGTTTAAATTAAGCTTCTTTTGGATCAAGTTGCGGTGGGTTGGGATAAAAATTCTAAGTGCATTAATATTTTGGCCAGTTAAATAGTCCAAAACATATTATAAAGGCATAGTTTATAAATATGGGCTTTAAATGTAAATATTTTGGTAGCTGCATCAGAAAACATTCATACCTGCAATCATTCTTTCAAATGTTCTCAGAGTATTTTGACTTGCTGGACTGTGATCATCATACATCGGTTCATTCATTTGTGTTGATTGCTTTCTGTTATCTTCTATCGTGAGCTGCTTCTCTTCTTTGCAGAGATTCTGACATGTTTATGTATCTGTTCATGTCTTCTAAAATTGTAGTGGCGTCTTTCATGACTATCACCGCCCAATATTATGTTAGCAATATCGGACTGTACGTGAACTGGATTTCTATGTAAATCATCTTCATTGTTTGACAACTATCTTTGTGTGTTTCCATCTTCAGCATTAACGTCAGTTGGATGGCCTTACAATGACTTGAGTTAAGTCTCGTATATTTTGCATTTACCATTTGTCGTGTTGTAACTGTCATCTCTTCGTGTTCTAGTAACGGGCATCCTTTGAGATTCCACGCAAGTGCCTTTTTCAATTTGAAGGGAATATCGGTTGCATGTATCATGAGCTAGTATTTACAGCAGATGTTTTCTCATTCTTCATGGGTGAAGACGGTGATGTATGAGCTGTTGCGGGTGATTCATATGCAATTTTATATCTCTATAATGTTTTTGATACGATACATAGATTTCTTCTGTATCTGTTGATGTGTGATCACTGAATGTGTACCAGAAGTATCTACGAGATCATTGTAGAATTTAATGTTTTGTTTTGCATAGCTAAAGTGATCAAACTAAAAAAAGGCTTATTGATTGACAGATAAAGTTATCAATCATAAGTGTGAGGATATTGTAATTGTTTTGAGCATACGATAAAGGATCCATATTTTTGTGGGGCTGGGATTTTCCCTCGAGTAGGAGGGTTTTCCAAGGGTATCTCTGGTGTCTTTGTCTTGTTGATTTATTTGTTATTTGTTAATGCTATTCTGGTT
This sequence comes from Chamaecyparis obtusa, assembly GCA_027943335.1. NCBI lineage: Eukaryota > Viridiplantae > Streptophyta > Pinopsida > Cupressales > Cupressaceae > Chamaecyparis > Chamaecyparis obtusa. The sequence goes on from BSBK01000480.1 coordinate 664,256, forward strand.
CTCGAAAACTTAACATGGTATCATAGCAGGTCTAAGGAAATGATCCAGAACCAGAATAGGACAATTGGATTCTAGAAGAATCGTGATGACTAATGTGTGTTGAATATGTTGTTCGATGTTCGCTACGGGTGTTTCAATCTCAGCTGTTGAGGCTTCTCATGCAACCTTGTCCAAAGCTTCCATTTTGACATCAACGGGGAGGATGCGCTCATGCCCGTTGTTGTATATTAAATTTATTTCAGACAGATGCAATTCTTACAATAAGCAGATTATAATGTATTGATTTCTTCAAGTCTGAGATTGTCGATCAAAGGGAGAGAGAGTATTTATCGATTTCTATCTCTCTTTATGATAACGCCATGTATAAATATATATGTGGAGGGACATGTCATGAGGGGACATGTCTCCACAATATGGAGCCATGCCCACTCATGACATGGCCCTCTCTCAAACAATACAACACTTGCCAAAGGGTGCTTTCAAGAGGCCAGATCCTTAATCGGTTTAGTTAACATAATAACCAAAAACAATATTATGAAAGCCGCCGATCTGCTGTGCATTACATTTGATCATTATGTTTGATATAATAAATACGATCATTTCTTGATTTGTTATAAAACAATGTTGCCATCAATGATCATTGCTAGAAACATGGCAAGAGAATAGAATCTGATTACACAGATTAATATACATGTATCTATATAGTATTTCGATCAAATACAAGGATGATGGTTTTACAAACCATTTGAAATGATTATTCTTATAGGCAAATGAAATGTGTATGTGTGTATGTATGTCAGTTCACATAGTGAACTGACATACATACATACATACTCATATATATAAAATCCATATAAACGATCATATCCTTATATCTGACCGAAGCTACTATGCATCAACACCCGTCTATGTTTACATATTCAGCATTCATGTCTATGAGGATAGCAGCTGTGCTGATGTTCGAATTTGTATTCCTTGCCTGCACTATAATTGTGTGATGGCGAAAGAACAATTGGTGGATTGTGACGAAGTTTAGGCAATAAAGAGATAAGTATTTTATGATTGTACCTTTAAATATTGATCATGAATTTTTATGTAGTTAATATTAATTCATGTTGTAACACTGGGAATAGTGTATCATGTATGCTTTTAGCATTGATCTGTATATTTCTCTTCAAGATAGGTTGATTCTATGAACTTCTACTAATCTCTCTAAAAATGCTTCCAGGACAGATCGAGAAGCAACGGGATAATGAGAGATTACATGTAGGTTATAGAAATGATCATGGGGACACTGTTTGCAGCCATGGGACTGAATTGGTGACACATAACTTCATTTAAGAGAAAGATCCTATACAGTTTGTCATTGTGATTAGTTTCTTCGAAGAGGAAGAAATGATATTCAGAGGAAGACTTTTCAGCTGTAGAGAACAGATTTGCACAGTCAATCTGAATTTGAAATTGGTAGCTCCAGAATAGGGTGATCTGGAATGAGGTCAAGGAGGACAATACTGGATTCGAGTAAGTCAGAAGTTCTAGAGGTGTGTGTTGAACAACATTCTTCTAAGGCAAGAATTGCAAGCAATCTTGTACAAGGAGGTCAAGAGGTTGATCCAAGTGCTTGAAGATTCAGAGGGAGCTCTGTGGCAGAGGGAGAGTGCCAAATCCTTTGCAGAGGATCAGCAAGCTCGTGTAGCAGTGTGACTGCAAAAGCTCCTTGCTTGGTCAAACATTGGAGCTAATTTCTTGGTATTGTGATAATCAAAGCTATGAGAATGTTGCCCCTATTGGAGGGAGTCTCGGCTAAGAGGGAGTCTCAGCTTTCAAATGATCTTTTATGTGGTGTAATGCATTTTTCTCTGAGACTGAGAAATTTGAGGTAAAAGCTGTTGTAATGCATTCTTCTCTACAATAGAAGTTTGAAGTGCAAGCCCTTGTTAATGCATTCTTCTCTGCGAGAGCAGTTTGAGGTGCAAGCTCTTGTTAATGCATTCTTCTCTGCAGGAGTAGTTTGAGGTGCAAGCCCTTGTTAATACATTCTTCTCTGCAAGAGAAGTTTGAGGTGAAAGCCCTTGTTCCACCCTCTAGGAGTAGCCACGGTGGATGTCATGTGAGAGATTCCGTGACTTAGCTCTTGTGCTATTCACCCTCTAAGATTAGCCATGATGAACGTCATGTTGAGTTGACGATATCACGTTGAGAGAATCCATAATAAAGTTTTGTTGTTGACACATATGGGTGTAGCAATTGTGCTTGTCAAGTTGAGACACTATGACATATGAATGATCTCTCTCTTGCTAAGGGGGAGTGTTAATGTTTTGGTAGCTGCGTGAGATATCATTCATACCTGCAATGATCCTTTCAAATGTTCTCAGAGTATTTTGACTTGCTGGACTGTGATCATCATACATCAGTTCATTCATTTGTGTTGATTGCTTTCTGTTATCTTCTATCATGAGCTGCTTCTCTTCTCTGCAGAGATCTCGACATGTTTATGTATTTGTTCGTGTCTTCTAAAGGTGTAGTGGCATCTTTCATGACTATCACCGCCAAGTATTATGTTAGCATTATCAAGTTGTACATGAACAGGATTTCTATGTAAATCGTCTTCATTGTTTGACAGCTCTCTTTGTGCGTTTCTTTCTTCAGCAATAACGTCAGTTGGATGGCCTTGCGATGACTTAAGTCTCATATATTTTGCATTTACCATTTGTTGTGTTGTTATTGTCGTCTCTTTGTGTTCTAGTAACGGGCATCCTTTGAGATTCCACGCAAGTGCCTTTTTTAGTTTGTAGGGAATATTGGTTGCATGCATCGTGAGCTAGTATTTATGGTAGATGTTTTCTCATTCTTCATGGGTGAAGACGGCGATGTATGAGCTGTTGTAGGCGATTCATATGCAATTTTATATCTCTGTAATGTTTTTGATACGATACACAAAATTCTTCTGTATATGTTGATGTGTGATCACTGAATGTGTATCAGAAGTATCTACGAGATCATTGTAGTATATAATGTTTTGTTTTGCATAGCTAAAGTGATCAAACTGAAAAAAGGCTTATTGATTGACTGATAAAGTTATCAATAATAAGTGTGAAGATATTGTAATTGTTTTGAGCACACAATAAAGGATCTATATTTTTGTGGGCTGGGATTTTCCCTTGAGTAGGAGGTTTTCCAAGGGTATCTCTAGTGTCTTTGTCTTGTTGACTTATCTGTTATTTGTTAATGCTATTCTGGTTCTCGAAAACTTAACATGAAAACCCTTATAAAAATTGATTTTCCATACTTAAAATAAGAAAAATCCTAATAAAAATCAAATTTTCTTTATAAAAATGATGAAAATCCGAATGGAAATAGAATTTCCCCACTTAAATGATGAAAATCCAATGGAAATAGAAATGCCCTCCTTGAAATGATGAAAATTCGGATGGATGAAAAATTTCCAATTAAAAAAAAGTAAGTTTTGGAACAAAGTGAATAGTCCAGATGCAGATCGATTTTCCCCTTGGATTTATACGTGGAAAATTTTAAGGTAATTACCTTGTCCAAATGGATGTGGATTTTCCCCTTTGTCCGGATGGAGATTATTTTCCCCCTCCAACACTTAGAAAAAAATTTGAGCTCCAAAGTCTGGAAATCCGGATGGAGTATGAAATTCCTCTTTGTCCAAATGAAAATAGAAATCCCCCAAATCCAAAAGGAGGTCGATTCTTGAAGACTATTGAAGAGAAGTGAAAAAATTCTCAGTACGGAGATTATAACTATCTAGAGGAAGATTGAGTTTCCCCTCTTGGACAAGTGAAAAGAAACAATGAACAATCCCTATGAAGTTCAAATTTCCCCCTTTGGGGATGGTAAAGAGATGACTTAGAAAAATAAAGCAATCCTGATGGAGGTCGAATTTCCTTGGTGACATAAAGTGAAAATTAATAAAATAAAATGGAAATAAATTAAATATAAGTTGCAGGACTTTCAAGGTTGAATTTTCAATCCCGCATTGACTGTGTGAGTGAAACTCTAGCCCAAAACCCCTTTAAACAAAGCATCTAGCAGCAATATGAGAATGAAGGATTGACTTTGAAGGTCAAAAGGGGTAAGAAGAAAAGCCAAAGATCTGGAAAAGAAATCGCCAAAGGCCAAGAGGGCTGAAAATCGAACCTTGGAAGTGAAGATGAATACCAACCTTGGCCAACAAATCTGATATGGTGTTGCTGCTGATGTAAAATCAGAGTTTTTTAGCTTCCAAAGACGGAATCCACAAGGTAAGATGGAAATCCAAGCATGTTCAAACCTGAGTTTTTCCCCAAGGAAGTCGACTTTGGCAAGAAATTTTAGAAATTCCCTCAACCACCAAATCTGTTCAAGACTGATTGCATGCTATATGAGAGGCAAATTCCGATTTTCTGTGACCAATTTGGAGGCAAGAAAGGCTGTAGGTAAGAGGTCTGCAGACCAAAGTCTAAAAATACCCTATGTTGTGCAATTTTTTTTGTAAAATCGTAGAAAAATCACAAGCAATTAAATCCATCCAAGTTTGATTGCAGGTTGTTTGGGAAGCAAAAACTTGAATTTGAAGACCAAATTGAGGCATCCAAAATGCTGAAAGTGAGTGAATTTCTAGACTAAGTCTGAAATTTTTGTCAATAAGTTTTATTTTTATTGAAAACAATTCCAGGTTTATGATCATCAAATCTGATCCCCATTATTTGCAGACCCTTTTTAGAGGTTAAGTCTAAGTTCCAAGATCGCTTGAGGGCAGATAAGGCATTAGTCCTCAGGCTAAACTGAAAACTACCTAAACAGGGGCGATTTTTTTTTAAATCACAATAAAATCCTAACTTGCCCAATTGCCCCAAGGACTATTGCTGAGTGTTAAGTGTTGTCGATAAAACATATTGTTAATGTGTCATTATTGCTAGCTAATGCAACCAAGGGGTAGGTAGTTGGAATGGTTGCGTCGGTTCGCCTCGTACCCCCTCAGGCTCTATATATGTCATGTATTTCCTTCAGATGGGATCCTATGTTGTGGACGTAGACACTGTTGCATCGTACAAGTTTGGCATACATTGTAAAGCAATGAATGAAGTAATATAAAAGCATTGTGAGTTCTTTGTTACAATTATTGTTCTCGTATGCATTAAACTCATTTACCCTACGGGGCAAACATATGGCGTCGTTGCCGATACAAACTCGGGAAGTGACAGAGTGTTAATGGCATACGGAAGATAATGGGTCAACCACTGGATAAAGGTACAAGCAACAATAAGGAAAGGACTGACTTGTTTGAGGGAGAACAAGCATTGACAGCAGACTCTATAGCCCTGTTGCAAGCGTCAATCAAGACCCACGTCCAGAGGGAGGCAGCACAAGAAGAAGTTCCTAAGAGTGTTGTGTGTAGTGCCCTCGGAGTGAGTCTTGCGGTTGACCGCTTGATGTGTCGTATCCCACGCCTCTTGGCACAAACTTTCCTAGCTCTATAGAATTCATGAGAAGAGATCATCGGGGAGAACAAATGCCAACAAATTCTCCGAAGATACGAGGAGAGTAACATAAGGGAAGAGGAGGAACGAGACGAAACAAGGAGAAGACAACGTATTCTAAGCCCCTGGGAAAGGACTAATTAATGCCAACCATCCCTAATAAAGATAGAAATCAGAAGGAGTACATAGAAGAGTGTGAGGCCGCCCAGCAGGCCTTGATACTTGAACAGCAAGCTGAACAGAGACGGAGGCTGAGGCGACTTGCCGAGGGACGACCGGACGAAGGGTTGCCTAAAGGGGACCAAGTAGGTGCCACGGTAGGTGTAGAAGCTGAAGGTGAACGCTACGGTACACAGGAGCACCGTAGGGAGAGAAGTAGTGAAGATTTAATTAAAGAGACCCGACATCAGTTAGATTTAATTGAAGAGACTCCACATCGGTTAAGGAACTTATCCCTTACACCGTGCAAGGAGGCGAGGGAAGCCCGAAGGATTGCAGAAGAGGCCAGGGAGATAGAGGATAACGGTGTAGCCAACAATGTCAAAAGTACATAGGGGCACAAGTTGTCAGACGAACCTGTCAAGCTCTAATCCATCCAGTTCGGGACAACAAGCAACACAAGCAAGGAACAGAACCAAAGCCATGTCACAGAAACAGAAATTGCCAAAGTTCACAGGCGACGGGAAGAAGGATCTTGTCCGACATTGTTGTACATGTAAAACCATTTGGTCAGCGAACGGGGTCACTGACGAGGATGAATGGGTATGGCAATTTCCAGCCACATTGCGAGGAGTAGCCATCGACTAGTACTCTAACATGGACAAAACAAAGGTTAGCAAGTGAGACGATTTATGGAAGGAGTTTCAGACAAAATTTCGGTTGTTGCGGGATGACAATGAGATTGTTGCCGAAATCTACAATGCAAAGCAAGGGAAGAAGGAGATGGTTTGAGCCTATGGTTGGTAGCTTAAGGAACTACTCAGGAAGATGGGCAGTTAGCCAGCCGATGGCTTAAGGAAAAGATGATTTGTTGAGGGCTTGAGGCCTTCCCTTCGAAAGAAAATGAAGATCGTGCCTCCCACATCATACGGCGAAGCATACAACAAAGCCATCAATTTGGAGGGCAAACATAAAACCTCCAAGAAAAAGGATGAATAGTCAGATGACAATGACTCCTCAAAGGAGAGCAACAGCGACGGAGAATCTAGCAAAAAGGTACAGGCTCTCCAAAAAGATAAGTAGCAGATGACGAGGGAATTTAAGGCAATCAAGGGGAGTCCCAATAAGACGGACAAGGGAGAGTTGTGGTGCACGGAATGTAAGTTGGAGGGGCATACAAAGGGTTCTTATCCAAAGAAGGCATTCTACGACATCTGCCAACTTATGGGGCACTTGACTAAGGAATGTCCCTATAACATGAAGACAAGAAACCAGCAAGTACTGCTTACACAGGAGCACTCATCCATAGCTGCGGGCACTTCCCAACCAACAAATAATAATGCATCATTTGGCGGCTACCGGAATAACCGACGAGGAGGGCAAAATAATGATTATAATAATAATAATAGCAACCGGAGTCAGATCTAGTATGACGCCAAGGGATGGTTGATGATTCAGTGCAGGGCCTATAACCAGTGGGGGCACTTTGCCCAAGACTATCCAAAAGAAGAAACCCCGCAGAAGTTGTGCAAATGGTGTGGGCCCAAAGACCATGAGGACGCAAACTACCCGAAACCTGGAGTCAATTTTCTAAATATTGAAGGAGCAAAGACGAATAAAGAAGTATTGGCCCTTACACGGTCGCAGGCCAAGAAGGCCACCTATCTCGACCCTCATACGGAGAAGCAGCGTGTACGGGATGCAAAAGAAGAAATTGAAAAGGATATGATGGCGCAACAACGAGAGACTCACAAGATGGCAAGCACCTCCCGCATGAAAGCTGAAGAAAATATCTTAAGGCAAATGTTGCAGCTAGAAGTACCAGTGAAGATCAAGGACATCCTAGATACCATGCCCCAATTACGCACTGCATTGTTGCGTTCAGTACCAGTATCAGTACAGAGTCGGATGACCGAGCATGCGGATGTCCCTGGCAATTCTACAACAGACCCTATGATATTGGCGATTAACAATGGCTGGCACCCTACAGTTATCGAAATGGGTATACTTGGGACAATCTTGACGGATACTATTGTGGATGGCGGCTCTGGGGTAAATGTCCTACCAGAGGAGACATGGAAAAAACTTGGGAAACCGACGCTCTGGCCACCCACTTTCAATTTGGTAGGTGCGGACCAGCACGGGATCAAGCCCCTCAGAACACTGATGGCACAACAAGTAACCATTGGCACACAGTCGTTTGTCCTCGACTTTGTTGTAATTCCCTTGAAGAAGGGGTATGACACCATTCTCGATAGAGGGTGTCTTGTCACAATGAAGGTCCATCACAATTGGAAACGGACTACGCTATCAATCGAGAAGGGAGGGAGGAAGTTTATCATAGATCTCAACATATAGATGGTGAGCGAAGAGCTCACCTCTTCTTCTGAGTTGGAATCAGATGGTGAGGGCAGTGGCATAAACGAGGGCAAGTGTCGAATGGAACCAAATGAGGAAGGTGTTCTTGAACTAGAAGGGTGCTCTAAAGATGAAATTGATTCATTGAATGGGCTCTTCCATTGGCAAATGGAAGACTATGAGATGTTCGGGTGTAATATGCTACAAATTGAAGAAGAACCAGAAAAAGACTTTTTTCCACCAACATACAGAGAGTACACCAAAGGGGAGGCCCGAGTAAACGAGACACAGGCATACCAGTTTGACACAGAGAAGCCAATTCGGTACAAGGAACCTTCATTAAAAGTTACAAACCTTGGCGATGAAGCAAATCCAAGAAACATCCTTGTAGGCGATGACTAGAACCCCATCCTGAAAGCCGCAGCATTCAAGATCTTTATGGAGTATAAAGATGTGTTTGCTTGGATTTATAAAGATCTAAAGGGAGTATCCCCGGAGCTATGTGTGCATCGTATCCCGTTGGTACCTAGAGCTGTACCGGTACGGAAGAGACCATATTGGATGAATAAGAACTATCCTACACAAGTCAATGAGGAGATAGAACGCATGTTAGACGCGGGTATTATCTTCAGAGTGCAGACAAGTGAATGGGTTTCTTGCATACATGTAGATTTCAGATGCCTCAATGCAACTACGATCAAAGACCCTTTTCCAATCCCCTTCAAGTACAGCATCCTCGAAGAGGTGGCGGGACACGAAATCTATTCATTCATGGATGGATTTTCAAGGTACAATCAGATATCCATAGCTAAGGAGGATAAATTGAAGACAACATTTGTGGTGGAGGACGATGTCTATGCCTATAATAGGATGCCCTTTGGGCTCTGTAAAGCACCAGCAATATTCCAAAGGGTAATCCTCCATATATTTGATAAAATGTCTATCAAAAATTTCAAGGCATTTTTGGACTAGTCAATCTACAGTACGCAGGACACACACTTGGTGGCTCTCACGGAGTGCATGGAAAGATGCAAAAGAGCAAGATTGGCACTAAACCCCAAGAAATGCAAGTTCATGGTGCCACAAGGGAAGTTGCTAGGGCATATTGTGTGTAAGGCAGGACTGAAGACGAACCCTGACAAGGTACGAGTGATTGTAGAAATGGAAGCACCGACGAACATCACAGGGGTGAAGTCAATCTTGGGGCACATAGGATACTATAGGAGGTTTATCAAAAAATTTGCCCAAGTCTCGTGTCCACTAGATAAGCTAACACAGAAGGGAGAGCCGTACACATGGGGGATAGCGCAGGAGGAAGCATTTCAGGAATTGAAGACAAGGCTAGTAGGTGCACCAATACTAGCGTACTCGAGCTAGGACAAGGAATTTCATGTACATGTGGATGCGTCCAACTTTGCAATTAGAGCCACACTGGCGTAGGTGGGGGATCAAGGGCTATACCACCCGATCTACTTCGCCAGCAGATTGTTGTCTAAGGCAAAGAAGAATTACAGCACAACCGAAAGGGAGGCTCTTGGAATGGTGTATGTCGTTCATAAATTTCAACATTATCTGTTGGCGGCGCCATTCACCTTCTATGTGGATCATCAAGCATTGATGTATCCGGTCAACAAACCCATTATACAAGGGAGAGTAAGCAAATGGTTGCTATTGTTGCAAGAGTTTACCTTCGCCATCATCGTACAGTCAGGAAAGAGCCATGTAATTGTAGACCAGCTGTTGAGAATCAGGTCAGGAGAACCAACTGAGGGTGTCAATGACGACTTCCCAAACTCACTTATTCCACATTACAGTACTGTCGGCATGGTACACCAATATAGGGGAGTACCTTTCAACATCTCAGTTCCCTAAGGAAATGTTGTCAAGCGAGAGAAGGAAGCTTGTCCTCCAAAGCAGAACATTCCAATTAATAAATGGACTCTTATACAAAATGGGACTGGATCAAGTCCTACGACAATGCATTCTAGAGGAGGAAATTTTAGGCATCCGGAGGGAAGAGCATGAAGGACACAAGTGTATGAGTTGTGAGCTAGCCTAGCTTCACCTACACCACCATCAACACCGCCATCTTCTTCAAGGACGCTTTCTCAACCCCTAACTCAATCTTAATTTTTGTATAGTTGGGTTTTGTCATTATCCCCATTTTGTAGTGCGTCGTCGAGAGACAACTTTCTTTTTGGGGGGGATGATGTTGTCGGTAAAACATGTTGTTAATGTGTCGTTATTGCTAGTTAGCATAACCGAGGGGTAGGTAGTTAGAATGGTTGCGACAGTTTGCCTGGCACCCCTTCGAGCTCTATATATGTCATGTATTTCCTTCAGATGGAATGTTATGTTATGGACATAGACACTGTTGCGTCATACACGTTTGGCTACATTGGAAAGCATTGAATGAAGTAATATAAAAGTATTGTGAGTTCTCTGGTACATAGTTCTTCGTTACAGTTATTGTTCTCGTATGCATTAAACTCGTTTACCCTACAGGGAAAACATTAAGGGGCTGTCCTCGTGCAAAAAACACCAAACTTAAAGAGGAAGATCGTCCGGAAAAGAGTAAGTTGCAGACTTGTCTTCAGAAATCAGTTTTACATCTTTTTGTCGGAAGGTTTGTTCTTTCACTTCTAATCCTTAAACCTTCGTTGGAATGTTCTATAATCAATTAATGGGATGATTTGCTGAAGTCTAAGTCACTAGTTCTAAGAATGGAGGGATGTCTTCAGACTTATTCTCAGATTTTTGTCTAAAAAACCAATCTGATCCTAAGACTTGTTCCTCATTATCAGGCCTCACAATGCATGTTTGGAGTGATATTTAGCTAAGTAGTGCATTGATTTCTAAGTTTTTGGCTAAGTTGCCGATGCGGGTGCGGATTCGGATGCGGATGCGGGGTGCGGGTGCGGGGTGCGTGAAATTTTTTTTTTAGGGGGTGCGGGTGCGTTTGGGTACGTATGTATATATATATATATATTTTTTTTAAAATATATATATATATATATATATATATATATATAAAATCTAATATATGATATATGCAAAGAAGTGCAAGAACTATACAAAAATAAAACATTTGATAGTATGAATTTCAGAATTAGAATAATGATACTTCACATTCAGCATTTATCAAGATTCAAGATATTTCATATTAGTTCAACAACTTCAACTTAAAATAATAAAATATCATAGACATAAATATTCAAAATTTCAAATTGAAACTTGCTAGTATCGTTCAAACTTCAATCACAATGTTTATCAATCACGGATCCAAGAGTCAAGAGTCAAGACACAAGATGCACTAATCAGATGCAGAATCATAAGGATTCTCAAAAAAATCCACATTCTCATTATCTCCTGCAAGTTGGAGATCATTTGAACCAAGAATGGTTCCACTTGTGCTAGATGCACCATGTGTCGTGGTATCATCACCATCATCTGTCATTGCAATGAGATCATGAAGCGTTGCATCCAAGTTTGCACACTCAGGGGCTACATCCCAAAGCTTGTATGACCCTTCCTTGTATTCATTTTGGTTACGTGACAAAAGACGCAAGTTGCTATGAATGTAAACCAAGTCCTCAGCTTTCTTTGAGCCCAACCGGTTGCGCTTCACTGAATGGATATAGGAGTATGTACTCCAATTCCGTTCAGCAGCAGAAGAACTTGCAACCTGGATAGTGTTCACAAAATTAAAGTATTAAACATACAGATACAAATGAAAAACAAATTAAAAAATATTAAACACTATATATTAAAATTTAAATAGTAAATTCAAATTGTAGAATACAAGTGGTAATAAAACAAAAACTTACTTGTGACAAGACCTTGATTGCAAGACCTTGTAGATGCTTGTATGGTTGCCCATGCATGTACCACCATGTAATAACATCCATATTGTATTGGTCCTTTATTGCAAATGGAGACATTTTTAAACCCGAAGCAAATAAGCCAAATTCTAGCCTTACTTTGTCATGCATTTCCTCATCTGGGTAGAGTCTTGCAAAAGCTTTGTAGCATCCATTGGCAACTTCTTCATCCGCATATGGTGCAACTCTATCTGGCATAGAAAGTACTTGTGAACTATAGTACCTTGGAGATAAGGCATATGCAAGGAGGTGCAATGGGGTAGTCATCTTCTCCCAGCGATGATGAATGATTCCTTCCACCTTTTTGCATAAGGCTTCACATTCTATGGGGTCATTCTCATGCTGTTGTATGGAATGTTTTACTTTCTCAACCATGGTGTCCATGCCATCATACACATCGCCCAAGCAAGGTGTATCTGTATCGGCAAAACGAAGCATAGTCATAATAGGCTCCGTAAAATCCAATACAAATTGCACACGAGTCCACCAACTGTCATCCAAGACCAAAGCCTTGACCTTTTGGGCTCTTTCTGAATTTGATGTCTTCCATATACCCCACTGGCTAGAAATAACCATTTGGCTCAATGCTGTTTGCACTTTGACAAGTCGTCTCATAACAATAGTATGAGACGCAAAACAAGTCTCAGCAACCTAAGCATAAAGCAAGTTAGAAATATGTCAATAAATAATAAAATATTAAGCAAAGTTATATACAACTTGATAATTTAACATGAATATAAAATTACAATTTGAGTTTACCTTCAGCAGCTCCAATTTGGAGAATGATCTAAATATGGATTGTGACATGTGGTGGTTCGTCACAAACATTTGTATGTCCTCCCCATCTTGGTAAATTTGCTTCACCCAATCAATTTGAGTGCCAATTTGTTGCATGATCAAGTTCAGTTAGTGTACTGTGCATGGTGTCCAAAAAATATGGTCATACCGACCCTCAATCAAAGCACCTGCACCCCTACAATTTTTTGCATTGTCTGTAACCACCTGTACCACATTCTCACTCCCCACCATCTCTATGGCCTCAATGAGAATTCTAGAAATGAATTGTGAATCCTTCACCTGCCCTTCACAATCAATAGCTCTCAAAAACATAGACCCTTTGGGGGACACTGCAATCACATTAATCAGTGGTCGATTTCTTGCATCTTTCCATCCATTAGACACAATAGTTATACCAGAAGTTTTCCAAGCATGTTTAATTGGTTGAAGAGCTCTCTCTATACTAGTCCTCTCTTTTTGCAATAGAGTGGTACGGACCTTTTCATACCCGGGACTTGTATAATCAGCTGGAGCTCTAAGTATGGCTTGCACCATTTCCTTCCAATATGGTGATCTTACCAAGTTGAAAGGAAGACCGTTCGCATAGAGGCAACGTGCAATGGCTTCATCAGCAAGCTCTCATGCCTCCATTTTAAATGCATTGTCCAAAGGGCCTCTTTTGCGGGTGATAACCTCAACTTCTTCCTCTTCCTCTCCTTCTGTAGGTGCTTGGAAGAATGGATGTTTGGAGGATGTAACTGCTTCAGTGGGTAATTGAATTGTGTTCTTTCCTGATGCAGGTTGATAAAAACTTTTTTTCGATCTTTTAACCAAGTTATCTGCCTCTTCTTGTTCTCTTACAAATGAAGCTATTTGTGCATCAGTCAACCCCTTCCCAGTTGTGCCTTTGCACATTGCAAATCCTTTACTAGCAGGGCCCATAAAATGAAGTTTGACCCGGTAATATGAGATGTTGAATGCTTTTCCTTTGTTACTTTGACAATAGTTACACTTCCATAGATATGAACCGCCTCCTGAAACCTGTGATAGTCTTGTCGTATGTCTCCATAAAGGAGATCCAACATCAATTTTAAATTTATCGGTTCCTTGTCCTCCAACTGAACTCTGACTACCGCTAGCGCTGGCAGACATTCTTGCACAATACAGTACACTGATACAGTCTAGTTTCTTGCTGTAATAAGAAACTTAGAAAATAAACAAATTTAATTTTAAAAAAAACTACGAACATCATGTCATCAAGCATATAAAATTATATAAATGATATAAATATAAAATATAAATTTAAAATATAAACTTAAAATATAAACTACGAACATCAAGCATATAAAATTATATAAATGATATAGTTTATAAATTTAAATTTTATAACTTGTGAGAACGTGAAAAAATATAACCACCCGAGGACACTTCCCCAAAGTTTAAAATATAAACTACGAACAAGTGCAAAAAAATGACATAAATGGATAGCTAAACATTCAATGTTTATTTCTGTTTTTAAAAAAAAAAGTTTTAAAAAACTTAAAAAATTTCTTCATAAACTTGAAAAAATTAAAGAAAATCATCAAAACATCAAAAAAATTCATGAAACAACTAAGAAATGGGACCAAATGCTTACCTCAGGTGTTTAAAAACGCCTTCTGGATTGCTCTACGATCCTTCCTCTTCGATTTGAACCTGTTGAAAAACTTGGTGCTCAAAAAAATCTAGCTGCTGATAAAAACTTTGGTCTCCTGCAAAAAAAATTGGTCTGCTGAAAGCCTGAATGTGTTTATGGCTTTGCTCATTGCTGGGTCGAAATTGTTTATGGTGTGCCGTTTTAGGGTTTTGGCACCCTAAAAGTCATTTACGGCACACGTTTTTTAACTTTATGGGTCGCGTTTTTTACTTTACGGGCCGCGTTTTTGAAGTCTGGCCCGCGGGTGCCAGCTGGTGAGCCCGGGTGCCCGTGGGTGCCACCCGGGTGCCAGCACAGGGCGCGCGGGTGCCAGTCGCTGGCACCCGCGCGCACCCGCGCGCCCTGCGCTGGCACCCGGGTGGCACCCACAGGGCACTCGGACCAGCACCAGTACCAGGTCGCACCCGCACCCGCACCCGCACCTGGCGTGATACTGGACGCACCGGTATCTTAGGTTTTTGGACATGTTCCAAGGCTGTCCTCAGAAAAATCAGAGTTTGTGCATTAATGAAGAAGTCTGATCCTTGAATTTTAAAGTCTAAATAAGTCAATTTAATCGTGTTTTGACATGTGTTCTCAAAAACATTCTCAGATTTTATGACGTCAAAATTCTGATTTTTCTAAGTTTGCAGCAGCAAAGGGACTATTTTGTGCTCTTAAATTACTTAGTCTGCAAGCTAAGTCCTCAAACTTAGTTTTCAGACTTTGTTTTCAAAATTTAGTAACTTCAAAAGTCTGATTTTTCTTTACAAAATCAATAAATTTAAGGATAAAATAACTCATTTTGCACTTTATTCAAATCCATATTTCATTTGTAGCCTATGAGTGTAAATTTCTCAAGTCTTTGAATTGGGTTTAAGGATTAAATCAAATGTTTTAAAGGTCTAAAATTTGTTCCTTATTTGAGTCTCTTAAACTCTACTAACTTCAAGCTTTGTACCAAGAATCATGTCTGGGTCAAAGGCAGGGATAGTTGCAAGGAACTGAACAAAAGAAGGTGGAAGACAAGTTCAAGCTCAAGGCCAAGGATAGCAATGAAGGACTGGCCTAAAGCGATCAAATTCAAAGGACAACACTTCAAGATAATGCAGGGAAGCAGATAAGGAAAGAAGAAGGATTCAACAAGGCAATTACAACATGGATAATTCCTCAACAAGGCAAAACGAACTTGATACATTCAAGGAGGAGACTTAGAGGATTCAAGATCAAGCTTTCGTCAAGTAGGGGCCTGGATGAGTCCGGATTTAAAAACAAGGAGTCCATGGACAAGTTCAAGTTCAAATTCAAGGACATTCATGAATCCCTATGCAAGGCAACTTTCCACTTGATTAAAAGCTTGAAGAATAAGGACTATCAAATAGGGAGATCAACTTGTCCCTATTCACATCAATTTTCCATAAGGATTAAACAAGATTCAATTCAAGGATAAGTTGATACGAACTCCAATTTGTCCCTATGAGGGATCAAGGCTAAAGGATTCTCAGCCAAGGAAGTAACGGATAAAAGTATCAAGGATGTCCCAAACAATGGGAGAAGAAAACCTTTCTACGCAGGGATGACCAAATTATGCAACGAAGAAAGGTCTACAAATGAGAAAGATAGCCATCATCAAGGGTTCAAGGACATGAAGATTTACAAGTCCATGATCAATAGAGGGAAACCTGTCACTTCAAGAAAATCGAGGTATCAAGAACAATTTCAAGGACAAGTTCAATGAGAGAATTTCCTAAAGGAAGAGGATGAAGAAACAAAATTGAAACAAGGATCAAAGTTGAGCAAGCTGAGGTGGCGTTCAATAATCATTCAGCCAATCAGAGAGCTCCAAGATCATCCAATCAGAATCATTGTACAATCATTGTATTTAATGATTGTAGCAACCCTAATTAGGGTTTTCTATGAGTTAATCTAGGCCATTGATTTCAAATTAATCCTGGTTGTTCATTGTTATTGGGGCTCCTATATAAACCCCACTCCTCTCATTTGTAAAGAGAGACTTGTTGAAATTGTTGTCATAATGCTATCAAAGTAATTGCTAATTCATTGTTGGTCTTCATGGTGGATTACTTGTGTTGCTTTGGAGTATTGCATGGTTTCTTCATTTCCTCATTTAGAATAGGGATTTGATTTCATGTTGAATAGAAGTAGAAGTAGTTGAATGGAAGATATTGTTGAATGGTGATTAATGGTGGAGCTAGTCTCCATACCTTTTGGTACTTACTGATTGTAAGTAACAGTGTAAGGTTAGTTTGGGCCTAAATTGCAAGTATTTAACTTCTATTAGAAATGTCCATATAGATTGTGCCTTCATAGGGTATTTGAATGAGTATTGACAATGTGAAAACCATTCTCGCATCCTTAGAAGATAACACCCTCCTATGCATAGTTGACACGGTGAAGCAAGGACTGGTTAAAGATTCACCCCATCATCAACATTGCCTTACATTCTTAGAGTTAAATAGAATTTCTAAACTCTTTCTCCTTGCAGTTTGTTTTGTTGGCAGTGATTGAAGTTGTTAAATCCATTGAATGTCCCTTTGTGAAACCTAGCATATCACATTATTATAACTGAGTGAAAATCCACAATAAGAAGGAACCTTGAGGTTGTCTCATTTGATCACACAAGCCATGTACATTGTTTAGCATATGAGCATACTTATTAAAGAGAGAATTGGAGATTTTGTATTTCATCCTGGAATAAAACTCACATCAACAGTATCCTTGATCACTTTCAATTGTGTCTCTACTAGGGCTTTCTCCTTTGTCAATAAGGTGGTTTGCACCCTTTCATACCTGGGATTAACATAATCAAGATGTGTATTGCAAAGGGTAGTCACCATCTCCAGCCAATAAGGTGATCTAAAAATGTTGAATGGAATCCCATTGGCATAAATGCAACAAGCAATAGTTTGATCAAGAAACTCTCTGATTTCATTTTTGAAAGCCTCATCCAAAGGGGTCTCTTTTCTATGTTAACAATTTGTGATTTGAAAGGTGGTGGCATTGATAAAAAAGGATGTGGGGCAGTGGTGTTTCCCAAGCCACTAGGAGGTATCCTTGAGCTTGTGTTGGCAAGGGGATGAGGAGTCTTTACTTTGTTGCTTCTCTAGTCAACTTCCTCTTGTTCTCTAATATATTGAAGGATTAGATGCTTTGGAAGCCCTTTGTCATTAGGCCCCTTACAAGGTTTCATTCCTTTTCCATAGCTGCCACAGAAGTGAGCTTTCACTCAAGAGTATGAGCTTGAATACTCTACATTGCAATGGTTACAAGTGCAAACAATACTCCCACCACCAGGCAGTGCCTTAATCATTGTTGTATAATGCCAAAGTGGTGAAGTTGGATCAATTTTAAAAGTGTTCTTGTAAACTGAACTAGAACTTCCACTTCCACTTCCACTTTGATCCATTTTGTCTAGCTCTACAGAATGAACCCAAAATGGAAAAGAAAACCTAAGACATTATTGCAAAAAATTGGCATTACAACACCTTATTATCCATAAGAAGTATAAAAAAGTATTCAAAACTTCTTTCAAAAATTTGAAAAACTTGAATTTAAAAAAAAATCTTGAAAAATTCATTGAAAACTTGAACAAAATGAAGATTCACTCACCTTTGACCACTAAATCTGCCTTCTCCAACAATTCCTAAGCCTTTGATGCATGTCTTAGTCCTCCATAGTGTTCATCTTTGAAGAAAAATGCTACAGTTGTAGACCAAAGAAAAAATGGTGAAAAATGTTTGATAGAAGAATGAAATAGCATAAAATGACCAAAGGCTTGCTTTAGAGATCAAAATTAGGGTTTTAATTATGTTTTCAAAACCATAAAATAAGGCACATGGGACCCATTATAGAGCACCCACAACCGTGGGTCCCCTTGGGTTCTGCCAAATTCCAAGCGAGATTGGATCAGAAATTGATCTGTAAACTCCTTATCATGAATCACTTATTTTTAAGATTCACCAAGATACAGATTTAAAATGAAGATCGAAACTGACGTTGCTTGTGAACTGAGCAAATAATTCTTAGAAATGCATAAAATAACTAAGTAGACAAAAACATGCATCAAAAAGAATAAGAGACAAAGGATTTGATTTCGGAGTTCACCAAACTCTGGCTACGTCTCCGGATCTGCAAACACGCAAGATCAATGCCATTATTATGATGCAAAACTCTTACATCACCACGGTCTTCCATGGAGTTACAATCTTCTTCCCGCTTCCACACTGCGATGACAAGAACTTGCTAGCAACATGTTTGTGCCTAGCTCCTTCACCACTTTTTACAATGCTAAGGAATAAAACTGTAACTCTCTCTCAATGGGCATTAAGCCTTTACAATAACGACATAAAGTCGTGAAAAAAAAATACTCTCAAAAAAATTCTAAGTTTTTATATCATATTATGAGACCACTTAATTTTCTAGAGCATTCTCTCTCAAATTCTCCTTTCAAGAATTACAAAGACTTATCAAATCTCAATGTATCTCCCAGGCTCATCAAGTCTCTTTTTTATATTACAAAATTACCCAATTTAGTGAGTAACCAATTGATTTTATATAATATCCTCATATCTCCTATATTAACCTCTTTTCCTAATTAAATCCATTGTATTTTCGGATTTACTAATGTTTAAATGGCTCATATTAATTTGAGCACATTTATGGTTAATGAAGATAGGGGATTCGGCTCCTAAATAACTCGCCATCCAAATGTAAATAGAACATCCACCACTTGGAATCCCGAAAATTCCGTCAGCCCAGTTGGTTGAGGGCAAAAATAGATATTGGTGGTTGTAGGTTCAACTCCCACTAAGGTCGTTTTTGTCCTCTAGCGGTTTTTCTCTTATATGCATTAAATCATATGACAAAACATAGATGCCGCCAATAGCAAACAAGGAAACGAGAGGTAAAATGGTAGAAAAGGAAATATTAGAAAGAGGAGGTTTTCGATTCAAACCTCACTATCTATTTTCCTTCAACCCTTAACAATGTGAGGTGCCATGTGGCAAAAGGTTATTTGACTAGAATTGACACATGTCCCACTTTTATTGGACCATATTGCAATGCCACGTCACTATATAAATGCAATATCATCATGAGCTTGCCACATGTTAATTTTGACTACCACATCACCATTAAATGCCATGTGTCACTATAGGATTGGGTGAAGATGCTGACTAGGATGCTAATGTCATCACTTGTCCACCTGGTCAACCCTTTCCTTGGGTAACTTCAAACGAGCATAACTTCCACATACGATCTCTGTTTTCGACGAAACGAACGTTGTTGGAAAGCTCTCGATGAGTTCTTTAATTTGAAACCCATTGTTGACCACTTTCAAGATGGTCAAATTTTCACCTTTTTGGTCAACCTCTTCTATACCCCTTTGACCAAGCATATCTCAAGCAAACGGACTCCTTTTGACACGCTTCAAGTTGTGTCAGGAATGTTTCGTCGTTCTCTATGCATTGATGCCAATCTTGGGAGATTCTGAGTGGGTTAAATGTTTGAGGTCTTCAAAATCCACCTGGATCATTCCTCCCCACTAAAGGAACTTTTGGACCTCCAAAAGGTTCTTAATCAAACACTAAGTGAGAGAAACACCTTCCCACTTGTCCAGTATCTGTCCACCTCATTTGTACACCTGCTTCACCAAAAAAGTTGTTGAATAATTATGAAAACTACAATCACATTGCTACCCATTTGCATTTTCCCACATCTTTCTATGTTCATTACCTGAGCTACTTTCCATGTACAATACATTAGCAGCACTAACAAGTACAAAGATGATAATGAAAATGATCTAACAATACTCTTGATCCTCTTAATAAGTTTCCATGACAAATCCTTATGTTGCGGCAAGGTTACCTGGAGACAAGGAGACTTGGAGGTCTCCGGTACTGGCACCGGTACCGGTACGGCTATTTTTCAAAAATAGGAGACGAGGGTACTTGGAGACGGCAAAAAAAACTTTTAATATAATTTAATAATATCTAAGAAATACCATAGATTCATAACATGGTGCTTTGAATACAAGAACAATGGAAAGTTATAAGTATGAACATTGAACATTAAAAGTTTAAAAAGTCAAAGACTAATACTAAATAGTAATGTCATATTAATATAGAGTTAAATAGATCAAAACTCACATTGCATATCTCATTGTCATATCTGATTTCTGAATATCGCATATGATCATCATCATCATATCAGATTAATAATCGCTGAGATCATCATTAAATATTGAAATTTGAAATTCAAAAATATATAGTTTGATGCTAATTCGCTGATATGCAAACAAAAAACTCAGAACTGTAAAGAAAAATCAGAAATCTATCTAGTATCATCTACTCCACAAGGCTGTGATTATAAAAAAAAATATTAAAATGAAGGTCAAAATACATAAAATGACTTAATGTTGTATTTTAAATTTGTTTTTTAATTAGGAGACGGGGGGAGACTTCATTTTTTGGAATTGGAGACTCGGGTTCTTTGGGAGACTTCGCCATGAAGTCTCCAGCCATTTTTGAAGACTCCAGAGACGCGAAAAGTCTCCGAGACGGGTCTCCGTCTCCGAGACACGTCTGGAGGGGGGGAGACGGGTCTCCAGGTAACGCTGTGTTGCGGTGTTGATGACCCTTGAAACAAATGATGGTTAGGCATACAAGCAACTACATCATTTTCATGCTTCAAATCACCTTGTTTTCCCACCTTTGCAGACATGAGTGAAGAAGGTTTTCTCACATAAATGAGCCTCTTCATATGCCCAATGTTCACCAATGGAGAATCAACTGCAATCTTCTTTATGTCCTTCTTTGGACAAAGCTCTGGATGAAGCTTCCAACAATTAGCTTCTTGATGTCCACTTTTCTTGCAATAGGAACAAGGTGTTTTCAACATCCAACCTTTCTTTCCCTTCTCTTTCTTCTGATTTGGAGATGGGGCTTGATGCACTGTCTCTTTACTGGTTGACTTGACCTTCCTGTACAAAGCCATTCTTTTCCAACACTTGGCAACACTATGGTTATTCAACCCACAAAATGTGCACGGTTTTCTAGACCATAAACTTTCTACATTGCCAATCTTCTTATAATCAAAAGAAACATTGGAATTACAAGGCTTTCTATACCTTTCATGGTCACCCTTGGTGCATGCATGTCGAGAAGAATCTGTGTTCGTCCTTCTCTTGGACATCTTGCATGTGTCACCACTGCTTGAAGATGATGTTTCATTGCCTCTCACAGATTGTTCTTGAGATGGTTCTTCTTTCAAAGAATTATTTGCATCCACTGCATGGGAGCATTCTCCTTCACCAACCCCCAATCTTGCATAGAGAGGTCTAGCTTTCACCTTCACAGGTTCAACCATAACTTGTTCATGAGTTCCAAGGCCCTTTCTTTTTTTTTCCATTTTGGTTAACAACCTCAATCCAACATTTTGAGATTGTTTCTGAGAATCACCAAGAGAACTAAGAAGAGAATAAGAAGAATGAGGAGATTTCACCAATTCTGCATCTTTAGCCTCCTTCAAGAATACTTCTTTTTCATACTTCCATTCCTCGTACATCTCATCAACCTTGGCTTTCATCACCATGAAGACCTCGTAAAATTCAGCACCAAAGACAAAAGGAAACTGATTTTCCTTAAGTGAAGACATGTTGCCTCACTTTGCTTGAATTTGCTCCAAGGATCTCACAACCTGCAACTTGTCAGACTAGCTCTGATACCAAACTTGATCTGTAAACTCCTTATCATGAATCACTTATTTTTAAGATTCACCAAGATACAGATTTAAAATGAAGATCGAAACTGACGTTGCTTGTGAACTGAGCAAATAATTCTTAGAAATGCATAAAATAACTAAGTAGACAAAAACATGCATCAGAAAGAATAAGAGACAAAGGATTTGATTTCAGAGTTCACCAGACTCTGGCTACGTCTCCGGATCTGCAAACACGCAAGATCGATGCCATTATTATGATGCAAAACTCTTACATCACCATGGTCTTCCATGGAGTTACAATCTTCTTCCCGCTTCCACACTGCGATGACAAGAACTTGCTAGCAACATGTTCGTGCCTAGCTCCTTCGCCACTTTTTACAATGCTAAGCAATAAAACTGTAACTCTCTCTCAATGGGCATTAAGCCTTTACAATAACGACATAAAGTCGTGAAAAAAAAATACTCTCAAAAAAATTCTAAGTTTTTATCTCATATTATGAGACCACTTAATTTTCTAGAGCATTCTCTCTCAAATTCTCCTTTCAAGAATTACAAAGACTTATCAAATCTAAATGTATCTCCCAGGCTCATCAAGTCTCTTTTTTATATTACAAAATTACCCAATTTAGTGAGTAACCAATTGATTTTATATAATATCCTCATATCTCCTATATTAACCTCTTTTCCTAATTAAATCCATTGTATTTTCGGATTTACTAATGTTTAAATGGCTCATATTAATTTGAGCACATTTATGGTTAATGAAGATAGGGGATTCGGCTCCTACATAACTCGCAATCCAATTGTAAATAGAACATCCACCACTTGGAATCCCGAAAATTCCGTCAGCCCAGTTGGTTGAGGGCAAAAATAGATATTGGTGGTTGTGGGTTCAACTCCCACTAAGGTCGTTTTTGTCCTCTAGCGGTTTTTCTCTTATATGCATTAAATCATATGACAAAATATAGATGCCGCCAATAGCAAACAAGGAAACGAGAGAGGTAAAATGGTAGAAAAGGAAATATTAGAAAGAGGGGGTTTTTAGTTCAAACCTCACTATCTATTTTCCTTCAACCCTTAACAATGTGAGGTGCCACGTGGCAAAAGGTTATTTGACTAGAATTGACACATGTCCCACTTTTATTGGACCATATTGCATTGCCAAGTCACTATATAAATGCAATATCATCATGAGCTTGCCACATGTTAATTTTGACTGCCACATCACCATTAAATGCCATGTGTCACTATAGGATTGGGTGAAGATGCTGACTAGGATGCTAATGTCATCACTTGTCCACCTGGTCAACCCTTTCCCTGGGTAACTTCAAACGAGCATAACTTCCACATACGATCTCTGTTTTCGACGAAACGAATGTTGTTGGAAAGCTCTCGATGAGTTCTTTAATTTGAAACCCATTGTTGACCACTTTCAAGATGGTCAAATTTTCACCTCTTTGGTCAACCTCTTCTATACCCGTTTGACCAAACCTTTGACCAAGCATATCTCGAGCAAACGGACTCCTTTTGACACGCTTCAAGTTGTGTCAAGAATGTTTCACTGTTCTCTATGCATTGATGCCAATCTTGGGAGATTCTGAGTGGGTTAAATGTTTGAGGTCTTCAAAATCCACCTGGATCAGAAACAGGCCTCGAATCGAACCCGTCCCACAATCCAAGCCAAAATACAAGAATCCGGTAACTTAAAACCCAGCCCATATAAAAACCCACCGCAATTTGAGTAATTTGTTTGTCAAGCCCCTTTAAAGGCTGTTATAAGAGCTTGGTTGAGGGCAATTGAGACATCCACGGCTGGCAAGTTTAAGTATTACAAAAGTTAGTGTTTAGTTTCTAGAGCCCTTAGATCTGGGCAAACCGCTCCTTGTCTCAGCTGAAAAAATTCGATACAAATAATCTAAGCTTCATTATCTCCCTTGGTTTGCTTATACATTTCAAGAATTTTATTCAACATTATATTTTGTGTGGTATTTAAGTCATAATGGCTTAGCCTTGAGAATAAAACTGATACATCTTAGATTTCCAGGCCTCTTGATGCTAATGTGGCAGATCTAAGCCTGCTATAAACACAGCTTTTTGGTAATTTCCCAAAGCTCGGGCAGCCTGGCTATGGACAAAAGGACCATTTGGAATACTGTTGAACCTTGTAATTACATAGATGACAATCTATAAACTAAGAGATGGGTCTACTTAACCAATTGTGTTGAACATGCAATGGAAATAAATAAACAAAATGTGGAAGCACCATTATAAATTCAACAAACATAAAAGATGAAAATTGAAGCTCTCCTATTTGTCTTGAATGGGATATGATCATATGGTCCACATGAATAGAATGCACGAGTTCGAAAGAAAAAAGAAACTATATTAATGTCCATAAATGACCAAGAATAGATTAAAGGTACTTGAATGAACATCAGGTACAATAGCAAACAATTAGGGCAAAAGGGGCCCTAGACTGAAAGCACATACAATAAAGCAAGAAAAGTTGCAAAAACAAACAAATTGACACACAAGGTTAACCTTAAAAAAAGGATAACAGCCAAATTAGTTGAAGCATCATAGATGTGCAAGGAAAAGGCCTTGCAAAGCAGTGTAAGGGGAAAAAGACCACTCACGCAAGGAACCAAACTCCTCAAGAGTCAATATTTTGAGATGTGTTGAGGAGCAAACGATCTTATAATCAATCAAAACTAAAGGGGGGTCATGTTGGACAATCCTAGGAGGCAAACAATTTTGCATAGAACCTCTTCTAACACTCAAAGCTAAAGTGGTAGAAAATAAGCTGGTAAAGTAAGTTTCTTCCCAAGAACTATGTCATGAGATAGGGGTCCTCGAGGTTCCCTAGTGTCAAGAAGAGATAGTGTCACAAGTACAACCATTAGAATAAGAGCTGAAAAGCTGACAAATCTAAGTTGTCAGAGACCAAAAGAACAAGTAATGTCTCACTAGCATAACTGCATTTGTATGTGACTCAATATTATCCGGAGGACATTTAGCGACTCCAACGTTTGTGACAGATTGAAAGAAAAAATTAATCTGGTCCTTGAACCTCCATGAAAAAAAGGGGCCAACCATCTCCAATCAAGGTAACAAGAGAAAGCGCATAGAGAACTATCAGAATCTTTGTAAAAACAATGGAATCCCCCACAAACTTCATAATACACAGGACACCAGAAAATTAAAAATTGTGTCTCACAGGATGAATATTGTGAATGATTGTTTAGTATTAAGAATTTGTTATCAAATATGGTATGTTGTGTGTGTGTGTGTGTGTATCTTTGCATCTGACTGTCTTTGAACTAAGATCATGGAAAAATAATGCAATAAATAATTTAAGAGAACATAAGCTCACAGAAACTATTTATATTTCTAACCAGTTCAAGTTCCATAGCCATTGCTGGACTGAGAAAGTGAAGTGCTTATAGGGCCCAACATGCTGATGGCATGATTTGCAGTTTTATTCACATGAGGTGCAAAATTTACAGGCTGCCAAGTCAGAAGAGTAATTTCTTGCTTGATTTGTAATGGAAGCAACATATACTGCAGAGTAAGCTGCGAAAGGTAAAAATCAGTCTAGGGAAGGTTCAAAGTTCAAACCCAACCAAAGGGTGCTTATGCCTGGATCAGTTTACTGTTTGAGCATGTTTCAAATGCCTAAGTTTTTTTTGGAAAGTAACAGTATTGCAAAACAGCCATCATTGGTCAAGAAATTTTGATAAAGTTCAACTGTTGATTACAATTGAGACATTATATCAACTTCATATATCTTGTAAGTTTAAGCAGGGAATGATTGATTGGATCAGAATTCATTTCTTATATAAATATTGATCCTTGCCGACTTGCACATGCAGAATAATTGCCAAGGAGAGAAAGTAACCATAGAGCTTGACCACGTTAGAGTTTATTGTCAACTAGAGCAGCACATGTAGCAGGGTACATTCAAATCCATCACAGGACTTTCCAAAGGTCCCAAGTGAGCCATTCCAATACACAAGTCTGGTAGCCGCATAAATCAAAAAGGTGTCAGTTTTCCACAGCAGGACTAACAACTGCTATGGATGCTAATATCACAACATGGTAAATGAATGGGAAGTCGACAGCTCATTACAAGGCACACCTCAAGCTCAGTCAATTCATTATACAAAGCATGATGAACACTCTTTGGCCTGGATTAATTAGTTCGATCACTTTGATCGTTTAGGCAGACATCCCAATACTGGCTCCATGTGCAAGTAAAGCTAGCTGCCATGGTTTTCCTTGAATTCATGCAGTGGGGTTGAACATGGTTTTTTGGGCGTTGCATTTTGTAAATGTCTGCCCACCATAAGCCTTTCATATCACTTGTTTTGGAAGTCTCAATGAAAGTTGCATGCCTAATCCTACCTCTACTTTTGGAGCATGATTTTCCCAACCCATCTTTCTTTCTTTAGAAATGCATCACACCACACTGTATCAGTTGAAGAAACGTCATAAATTTTAACAATAAATTTGCAAACAAAAACAACTAAGTTTTTAAAACATTATTGACATTGTATGTTAATTGTTTATCCAGTTTCCATGTGATCAGAACAAATAAATTAGACTAGATACAGTGATTCGTCATTACCTCTATCAAGTGAGTAATTCCAGACACACTCAAATACTCTAACTTAGGAAGTTTTAGCTGCTTTTGAAACGTAGGAAGAAATGAATCTAACATCTTCCCAGCTGCCCGAACTGCTGCACGACACATTGCAACCTATTCAAAAGCACTAATTCCAAAGTCAACTTGACAATCATGTCAGCATAAAAGACCAATGATGTGATTGTTAAATAATAAACTTATACCTCAGGAAATTTGTTGCCTGCACAGATGAAAAGATTGTGCTTATCCCCTTGCATTGCAGCATCTTTGTTTAGGGAAGATAAAAATCTTGTAGAATTTTCAATAACAACAGAGGATGATGCTGCTGCAATTAATCGCCTCAATAACTGTGATCCTATCTGTTTATGATACCCTTGGGAAGGATTGTCAGCTATTACTTCATCCTCATCAACACAAAGCAACTGCTGAAGTTGTTTGGCCGCAGTGAGGAGTGAATAAATGACAGTAAAGAACTGAAACAACAAGAACATTTTTTTAACTTAAATTAAGCATATTTTCCTCTATACTTATTTCTAAAACTACAAAAATTAGAAACATTCATTCTCAATCTTTCAAATATTACAAACTCACACCAGTTCATAAACGTCCAAAGTAAATAAAAGCAGAAAATTCTAGGTGTCCATATAAAATAGAAAGGTCTTTGACACTATACCTCAGCTGCAGTAGCTGATCGGTGAAAAATTCTAGTTATTCCACGCTCAACATCAGGCATCTTCCCTAAGGCGGTTAAAACAGAAGCTAGTAAACCCTGGGATCCACCTCCTTTACCACCACCTAAAATTGTACCTTCAAGTTGCAGCCTTCTAGAACTACCCATTGAATCTGCAATTTCAGAAACTGCATCAAGACGAGCTTCAATTGTGTTTCTGTCACATAGAGGATGAGTTACCTGCTACAAACAGAATTTGTTACAGGAGCTAACATACAAATCAAGGTCAGGATGGAAATAGGCAACTTATAAGTGTTGATTTTAAAAATTATGCTCAAAGCAGAAATTAAGAGTAGTAAATAGAATCAAAATACTTGAAACCAAGACCATAAACAGACGAGGCATACCCAGTGTTTAAGTAATCTCAAACCAAAGGCAGTGTGAGTATGGTTCATCAGTGACAGCAGTGATCCATTTTCTGAGCCATCGGCATTATTTCTCAATACCTAACCCGATAAAAGGAAGACCAGTATTCAGGAACATTAATAAGATAGACTAAATGGATCTAAAGAAACTTGAGTATGTCAATATATTATTATATAGTTCTTTCAAGATGCAAAAACAGACGGTTGGAAAAATAAGCGGCATAAGGTCATAAGAGAACCAACATAAATCAACAATCAAACAATCAAGCTGGCATTTCAGTTTTCAACATTTGATTTTAAGGAAAAAAATTCTAACAGACCAGTTGTGACCTCTATAAGAATAAATTCTAACTTGGTTCATTATGGCAAGCAGTTTTCATAAAAATAATAAAATACAGAGTCTAAGACTTTTCTATTTTAAACTTTAAAGTATCACTTTATGTTTACATCTTAAACAGCCCTCATATCATTAAAATACCTCTAAGAATGTGTCCAAAAGCTAACCGTGAGCAATCATGTATAAGTTTTTAACAATTCAGAAGAGTCTAGTGAGTTAGAAAGCCTCTATAAAGCACGCTACATTAGAGCAAAAATTAACAATTCTCAATTATGGCATTTAATAACAGAAACAAGCAGAATAGATATGAGAAAAGTTAATTTCTAATCATTTGAGCATTATATCTGCATATGTTCATGCTTCCTTGCTTACTCTCTAGAAAAACAAATAGCACCCTATTTGCCACCCAGTCCCTCATAAGAAAACAATGAGAAGATATTGATCCTTTGACAAAGCCCATCACATGATATATTCTAGTCAAATCACGGATAAGAATGATTGGAAACCCAACTATAAAGGCTAGCATTAAAAGGTTAGCAGAACAGTCACCCAGCTACTATATTACAAATTAATTTCATGATTACTAAAAGGCTAAATGTGTTATTCTCTGTTTTTTTGTTGTTTTCAATTCTTTTGCTGTTCAATTCTCGAGTCCGCTTTCCACTCTTTTGAGTACTTAAACAGCTCTTTTTCAAGAAACATGACAAATGTTTTCTTAAGTAAATGAAAATAATAAGATTTACAACAAGAGAGTAATAAAAAAGATTGAGATTTATCTTGGTGAGTTACTTAAGGAATATCATCAGTCTGATGCTGAAGCAATTTTGTTCCTTCATGTAGCAGCATTTCTTGTAGGATGACCAGCGGGGTATACTTTAATGAATAACCTCTTGAAAATTCTACACTCTTTGTGCATTTGCAATTGAGAACATAGTATCCTGGACGATCATTCCCCTCCCACACACAGACACACAATAAATTTGGGTGAATCAAGACCAAGATTGTTCCAAACAATCATGCAATGTGTCTATCCTAAACAATTTAAATATATAAACCAATGTGATTTTGTGTTGGTATCAAGGAAAACCCATCAAATATGGTCAAGTCGGACTTTATTGTAGAACCTAAAAATAGCCAGGGGTAGAAGCATGAAAAATAGCTAATATGCAACATATAACCACTATGAATGTCCTTTATGACCAGCCATGCAGTTTGATGCCTGTCAGTAGACCAGTTTCCACAAGCAGATAAGGTGAATTATTCAATTTGCAGTAGTAGGTATCTACCAATAAATGGAATAGACAAATGAAAATTATGGACAACGATGATGCCTCCAGATGATGAAGCTAAACTCATCAAACAAGGAGAAGATTGTAGCAAGCATTTTCCAATTCATAGGAAAGCTTCATCAATTGGAAAAAATTATGGTGGATTCATCAGAAAGCTAAGAGTGTCCATGGAGGATACTAAACAAACAAGAAGCTGAGAAGAGAGAGACCCAAGGTCCATGAGAAGAAGCAGACACATGTCAGCCTAACATCTCCAACTCCACCTACATTCAAAGTAGAAGCCAACATTGAGATCCCACCTTAAGAAGGTGAAGTAGATGAACGAAATCTTGACCATTTATTGACTCAGCTTGGGGTTATTTTCAGTTTATACCAATGTTTCTCTGACTTTCTGGGATGGGGTTTCAATGACAGAAAAACAATTCCTAAATCTTGGGGACAGCTAGATATATATAAAAAGAAATACCATAACTTAAAAAAATTAAATAATAAATAAAGAATTGAGAACACACTACACAGCTGACAATTGATAATTTATAAGTTTTAAGGATACTGTAAGATGAAAGTCTACCTTGAGGGCATTCTTGAGATTCTTGAAGTGCATTCCAGTTATTCTTAGCAGATTCACAATACAATTACTTTGGATGTACATAACTAGTGAAAGTGGCAATTTGTGCAAGGACCAAGTGGAAAACACATTTCTTTCTGTAAGAGCATGATCTTCATGCCTTGTTGCCAGATCAGACTCACTTAAGTGCTATCTAAGATTCTAAAGAGAGTTGTATGCCAATTCAGAAAAGTAGTCATTATAGTGATTCTGATGAGTTGGCGAGTGTTGAGATTTCTGAAGTTAACCCTGTGAAACAAATTAGACAATGGTAATTGTTTGATTATCATTGAGAAATGAGAAGCAATATATATAGGCAATTACATTGATCAAGTTTTTAAAAGAAACTGAAGAAAACAGTCAGCAAAAATAGAAAGAGTCTAACAAAATAGAACTAACAGAATCTAAACTAATATATTACAATACTGACCATTAATTAAGTAGATATTTATTATAACACCCTCCCTTAATGGTCAATCTGTCAACTACACCAAGTTGACCCCTAAATTTGACAAACTTATCCAAACTCAGAGATTTGGTGAGAATATCTACAATCTAATCCTCTGTCGGAACATACTGCAGCTGAACTGATCCATCTTCTACCAGCTTGCAAATGTAATGACAATGAAGCTTAACATGCTTGATATGTTCATGGAAGACTCGATTTTTTGCCAATTTGAGCACCCCTTGATTATCAGTGTACAGGGGAGAAGGTCTTGCTTGTGACATTTGCTTGTCAGAAAGCATCCTTCGTAGACAAACTGCCTCACACGCTGCCATAACTATTCCTCAATATTCTGGCTCAGTCAAGTTAAGAGCCACTGCTTGTTGGTCCATGTTACAGCACTTGTACCCAAACTAAATACATACCCTGGAGTGGATTTTTTGTCATCCACCAAACCTGCCCAATCTGAGTTTGTATAACCAATCAGCTTTGGATCCTTGCACCTGCTATACAGAATGTCATAATCTGAAGTGCCCTTCACATATCTCAGCACACGCTTCGCTGCAACCTAATGTTCATCTTTTGGGGTTATCATGAAGCAAGAGATATAGCTCACAGCAAAACGGAGATCAAGTCTAGTGGCAATGAGGTAGATGAGGCTGCCCACTAGTTGCTTGGAAGTTGTTTCATTCACCACAAGATAATCAGATTTGGCTGACAACTTCAGCCCTTTCTCCATAGGTGCGGAAGCAGGTTTACAATCCTGCATCCGAAACTTGTCAAGCAAGCTTCTAGCATAGCAGAGATAAAAATGCTACCATCTGTCTACCAAACCTCAACACCCAAGCAATAATGGAGAAGCCCTAAATCTGTCATGTGACTCATGTCAAAGGCATGGCACAAATCCTGTTTGATTGCACTCACCGTTGAGGAATGCACTCTTGACATCCATCTAATGGAGTTTCTATCCAAACTAAGTTGCAATAGCGAGAAGACAACAAATCGTGCTCATCTTAGCAATAGGAGCATAAGTCTCCTCATAGTCAATGCCCTCCCCTTGTGTGAATCCTCAAGCTACCAATCTTGCTTGTAATTATCCAAAGTACCATCTGCACAATACTTGACCTTGTAAACCCATTTGCAATTGATAGGTGTCTTCCCAAGAGGAAGATCAAAAAAGACCCAAGTGTTAGTCTTCAAAAGACTACGCTATTCAGCTTCCATAGCCTTTTCCCACTTAGAAATTTCTTTAGCCTCCAAATATGTTTGAGGCTTATAGATGTTGTGGATGTTGGCCATAAGAGCAAAATTTACTATGGTTTGTTGCTTGCTCTTTCTGCAAGCTACTCTGCCCTCAATGAGATCATCATCATGAAGATCCCCTATAGTCTTGGCCCACCACTCAGGCCGAAGGGTAGAAATACCAACATCTGGCATAAGAGAACAACATCTCCAGGAGTTGCTAGAATAAAGTCATCTGAATGTAGATCCGGAGGAAAGTTAGGTGGTGTAGTATCATGCCTGTAGACTCCTCATCTTCTAGGTCAGAGTTATCTAAAACCCTCCCATTAGGTGATTCTTGTTTTCCCGTTGGGGTAAACTTAGTATTGCACAGACATAGTACGGAAAATATAATAAACACAGAATATATCAAAGAATAATAAATACTTTCATTAATCATTCCAGACTGGCAAGTACATTCACATCATAATGATCATCCATAATATCTCCCGTGTCCATCCTCCGAGAGGAAATATAAACTACCCAAAGGGCCACGACCGAAACGTCGTGACGTAACTGTCTAACCTCTCAGTCACTAATGACCGAGGCTAACATAATACTTTATTAATATAATAACCCATACACACAATTATCCCGAAAACATCATCCCCCCCCAAAAAAAACAGAGTCGTCTCCGGCGACTCACAACAAAAGGGAGATAAAATACACTACATAGAATAAGAAAATCATCGAGAAGGAGCGGAGGGGCGTCCCTAAAAAAGCTAAAGTGCCACCCTCCCCATCAATGCTGTGTCCAGTAGGTCTTTTTCCATCACATCACATTCCTCTCGTGCCTGCATCAAATTGGTCTCCAAAAACACGTTTCATCTATAGCCTCTGCTAACACAATACTGTCTCCCTAGCCAATCTGACCTTGATAGCCACCCGTGCCGCCTTCTCTGCTTCCAACTGGGTGGTCAACTCCTCCCGAGCTCTCTATGCATCCACCAAGACAACCTCACGTCCAGCCAACACCTACTCCAAGTGCCTCAAAGCGTAGTACCCCTCTTGAAAGGCTTGCTCCAATGCTCTCTTCACTCTCCACCTCTAGCATACAGACACTCCACACCTGTAGCAACTCCGGGTCTCATCAATTGGTCACACTCTCCAAAGGCTGATAACTGAACTGACTGGGGGTCTAGGGGGAAACGCCCCCAGCGGGGTCGAGGGGCAGTGCCCCCGCGGGATTCTGGGGCAGAGCCCCAGAGCTGCCAAGGCCAAATTAGCACCCTCAAACCCACATAGAAGTCCATGGAACACACCATTTTTGTGATTTTCTTCTGATCCCATACTTTTTCTGCTAGGCGCTTATGTTTTCCTCACTACCTGCTTATGTCCTTCCCTTCGGTACCATATGTTATTCACTGTGAGATGTTTGTATTTGTCGTTGTTTTTGTTTTATTTTTAGAATCTTCTCCTCCCTACTGCCAGTCGTTGTCGTCAATAAACTGTATTCTTCCATTCTAATACCATATCCTTGTTCTTATTTATTTTCCTCTTCCTCTGGCTTCTGTACGGAAAAAAATGATGATACTTGTGCTGATCTCCGTTTTACCGTGTGGAGTTACCTCTTAACATTACTCCCATGTCGTACGGCTATTTGTCTCGTACGGACATAGTTCTTCTGCTCATGAATGCCTTCCTACACGTGGCTTTATAATTCCTACCATACGATCACTTATCCCCTTCTAGCGGATACCTCCATTGCCGTATGGTGCCTTATGTCTTGTATGTGCAGTACGGAATGCTTGATCTCTATAGCCGTACAACCCCTCTCTTTTTCACTGTACAGCAGGGTGTGTTGTTTCATAGACCGTACGGCCAAGGACGGCTTTGTTCCCTCTTGCACGTAAGTGCTTCCCTTGTGCGCACCTTATTTCTTTGCTGTCGTACGGCAACCTTCCCCAGACGTGTGGTATTCTCTTCTTTCCACCGTACGGTGGTTCTTGCACGCGTCTGTTATGTTGTCATTGTCGTACGGTCCCGCTTTGCTTGTCATGTATTTTCTTCACCAAAACACTATTTTTGTGTCGTATGGTAGCGTGTGGCTCATTTACCATACGGTGGCTTTAAATGTACGGCCACCTTAAAAACGTGAGCCTTTGACTGTACGACCGTGTGTCCATACGGCGTTTTTATTTCTTTCCGTTTACGGTTTTTTTTTCCCATATACTTGGACTTGGCCATATGGTGACTCAAACTTGTTCCTCATTTGTCGTACGATGGATCGGTCGTACAGGCTTAGTGCACCGTGCAGTCAAACACCGTACTCTGGACTTTGCTTGGTTGTACGATCGTACGGTCGGCGATGTTGCTTTTTTATAATTTTCCTTTTTCCACCGTACGGTCATGCATAGTCGTACAAGTATTTTTCAATTTCCTGTCCGGAGACCTCTCTGGTCGCCCGTACGGATGGCTCTCGGGTCGCCTGCCTAATCGCTCGAGTCCTTTTCCATCCTCTTGGTTGCTCTGTCCCTCCTCTCGAGTCCATCCTCTCCGGGGAAGGTTTCGATTTGGTCTCGTTGTTGGCGTCATGTATCCGTTTGTCGAGAGTCCACAGAGTGTGCAGTCGTTCCCTCTCCCTGTTGCCGAGTCTGTTTTCAATGGCGATCCAAAATCTTGGAACCATAAATTCTACAGGGACCACGGTCTCTTGCCTGTACATAAGAAGAAGAAGAAGAATAAAGATTTTGAAGGTTGCGGTCTTCCACACAGGATTCCAATCGTCGCCGATAGGAATGAGCTTAGGTTCCTCTTCCTTTCCGAGATTCATTGGTTTGACAAACGGTTCGTTATTCTTCATGGGGTTTTTCTTATCAAATTTATGTGTCGAGACTTCGCTTACTTTCTCATCCCCTTCGTTGTATTCACCGTACTCAGAGGGAAATGTTTCTGGCACCTCCTCAACACTTAGTACATTGCACGCTGGTCGGAAGAGTTCCCAATCCTCCATTTGCCAGTGGAAGAGACCGTTCAATGAACCTGCGTCATCCTCCAAGTATTCCCCCAATCTCAGCACACCTTCACTATTCGGTTCCATTCCGTCCCTTCCTTCATCCCTTCGGTCGTTTTCTCCTTCGGAGTTAGATTCAGAGGAGGAAGCTATCTCCTCACTCACCAACTGGGTACGGAGATCAATTGTGAACTTTTTTCCTCCACTCTCCATCAAAAGGTTATTCCTTTTCCAATTATGGTTCGCTTTGGCTGTTACTAACCATCCTCTACCCAATATGGCATCATAGCCTTTCTGCTTCAGTGGAATGACGACAAAGTTGAGTACAAACGATTGTGTACCGACCATGACCGGTTGTGCCATCAGCATCCCGAGGGGTTTGATACCCTGTTGATCGGTGCCTAATAAGTTGAAGGTTGGTGGCCACAAGGTGGGCTTTCCTAGTTTTTTCCATGTTGCCTCCGGAAGGACGTTCACTCCTGACCCTCCGTCCACTATAGTGTCTGTTAGGATGGAGCCAAGGATGTCCATCTCGATGACTGTCGGGTACCTTCCGCTGTTTACAGCAAGTATCATCGGGTTAGTTGCATACCCTCCGGGGATGTCCGTACGTGTGGTATTTGGTTGTGTGGCCAAGTTCCCCAACAGTGTCATTCCCAAGTGAGGCATGGTGTGCAGGAGGCCCTGGAGTTTCACTGGTACCTCCATTTGTAACATTTGTCTCAGAATATTTTGTTCTGCCTCCCTCCAGCCCGAGGTGGTGGCCATCTCTCGTGTTTCTTTATGTGCTTTCATCATCTTCTCTATTTCTTCCTTACTCGCCCGTGTCGCTTGTTTTGCTTGTGACTGTGTGATGGTTAGTACCCCCTCGTCACTTCTCGTTCCCTCGATGTTGAGCAAGTTGACCCCGGATTTTGGGCAGTTGGCATCCTTGTGGTTGCCAGGACCACACCAACGGCATAGCTTCTGCGGGGCGTCACCCTTGTTGCAATCCCTTGCAAAGTGGCCCCACTGATTGCAAGCTCGGCACTAGATCATCGGCCGACCCTTGGAGTCATATTGTATTCGACTCATGTTGGTGTTGTTATTGCCCCTTCCGCCATTGCGTCGGTTGCCTCCGTACCCGCCGGAGGATGCGTTATTGTTAGTCTCTGCCCCGATGTAGATGGTTGCTCTTGGGTAAAAAGCACTTGTTGATTCCTCACCTTCATGTTGTATGGGCATTCCTTGGTGGAATGGCCCATGATTTGGCAAATGTCACAAAATGTCTTTTTGGGACACGACCCCCTTGTATGCCTTGCAATCCGTACACCATATGTCAACTTCCCCCTTGCTGGCACCTCCTTTCATGGTCTTGAACTCCATCATTCTCTCCATGTCCTTTTGGAGTGCCCTGACTTTTCCCTTCGACTCACCCTCACTGCCATTGTCATTGTCCGCAATGTCATCTTCATCCGAAGAGGACTTGCTTCTTTTCTTCTTGGAGATCTTTTGTTCGCTCTCCAAGTCCATCGCCCGGTTATAGGCGTCTACGTATGAGGTGGGGGGCACAATCTTTATTTTCCTCCATAGGTTAGATTTCAGGCCCTCCACAAACCATCTTTTCTTCCGGCCATCCGATGGTTGGCTATCCATTTTTCTGACTAATTCCTTCAGTCGGCGATTGTAAGCCCGCACAGTCTCTTTCTTACCTTGTTTGGTACCATATATCTCGGAAACAATTTCATTGTCATCCCTCAGGAGCCAAAACTCCTTCTAGAATTCTGTCTTGAGTTCGTCCCAAGTGGTCACCTTTGTTTTGTCCACATCAGAGTACTAGTCGATGGCTATCTCTCTCAGTGTGGCCGGAAACTGTTTTACCCATTCTGCGTGGTCGGCGACTCCATTCGCCGACCAAATTGTCTCACACGTACGACAATGTCGTACTAGATCTTCCTTCCCATCGCCATTGAATTTTGGCAACTTTTCTTTGTTAGTCGCCATGTTCACTTTTCTAGGTGCCGACTGTGTTTGTAGCACCGATTGTGTTACAAGCTGGGATGGTACTGCTGGCGTCGGTCCTCCGGAATTGTTCGGTACCATACTGCTTGTCCCCGAACTACTAGAACTTTCCAAGCCTGGTGGGCTACTGTGATCCCCCTGCCCCTCTGTCACTTCAACACTCTCGGCGGCAGCGATATCCTGAGCCTCCCTCCGTGTGGCTTCCTCTTCTTCCTTCCTTCGGGCTTCTCTTGCTTCCGTCTGTGGGGTTAAGGTTAAGGACCCGAACAAGCTCCTTGTTTCCTCCAGGCGGTCCTTGTCACTTCTTCCGGCCTCTCGGTTAGATTCTTCCCGACGCTCACCTTCACTTACTCCCTTCAGTAGTCCTTCAGCGCATCTTCTGAATCTCTCCCTTCGCTTGGCTTGCTGCTGTGAAAGTACAACAATTCTAGTGGCTTGTTCTTCTTCAAGTTCCTTCTTTAAATTTCTATTTTTATTCAATTGATTAGGCATAAATTCTATTCAATCATCAATTGATATTCTCTTCCAATGGTATTCCCATCCGTCCACTCATTCCGTCACTTGCCAGATTCGTTTGGCAACGGCGCCAAATGTTTTCCCGCTAGGGTAAACTTAGTATTGCACGGACATAGTACGGGAAATATAATAAACACAGAATATATCAGAGAATAATAAATACTTTCATTAATCATTCCAGACTGGCAAGTACATTCACATCATAATGATCATCCATAATATCTCTCGTGTCCATCCTCTGAGAGGAAATATAAACTACCCGAAGGGCCACGACCGAAACGTCGTGACGTAACTGTCTAACCTCTCAGTCACTAACGACAAAGGCTAACATAATACTTTATTAATATAATAACCCGTACACACAATTATCCCGACAACAATTCTAAGGAAAGACAAACACCCAAATCAGAAGCCTTGATAGGCTGATCCTCAGGATGCATAGCAACAAAAGAAAGAAAAGGACCAGTAGTCTCATCAACCACAACATCACGATTGAATATGAGATGATCAGTGTCTACATCAGTCAATCAATATGCCTTATGATTGTCCCTATAACCTGTAAACTAGTTTCTAGCTCTTGGAATCTAGCCTGGCACACTTGGCCTTTGGAATCCATACATTAGTAGTCGAATCATAGACTTTCAAATAGCCCACCTTAGGCTTCTGTTCTGACCAGGCTTCTTCAGGAGTCCTCTTCTTAACGGCCTGTATAGGGGACCAATTTAGAAGATAGACTGCAGTATAAACTGCTTCAACCCAGTATTTCTTAGGAAAATGTCTATGCTCCAAAATAGAACGAGTCATTTCATTAATGGTGCAATTCTGACACTCAACTAGACCATTTTGTTGAGGGGTGTATGGTGTGGTAAGTTGGCGCTTAGTGCCATGTGCAGAGCACAAAAGGTGGAGAAATCCGATGAACAAAATTCGCCCCCATTATTTGACCTTCGAGTAAAAATCTGAGAACCTGCCTCTTTCTCAACTAAGGCCTTAAACTGTTGAAATGTACTAAACACATCTATTTCATGCTTAAGAAAATACACCTACATTTTTCTACAAAAATCATCAACAAATAATACAAAGTACTTAAACCCAATAACAGAAGTATTCATTGGTCCACAAACATCAACGTGAACCAATTGAAGTACCTTGGAGGCTCGCCAAGAATCACCATTCGAGAATGGTGTCCAATGCTGCTTCCTAGCCTGGCAAGCTCCACAAACTCCATGATAATCCTTTTGATGTGATTTTGCTATGCATATTATTCAGATTCTTCAGCAATATCTGTTGTCAAGCTCTCTCATGACAAATATCTCCTATGTCAAAGTTACGTGCATCGGCTCTTCTTCTGTCAACCATTTTTCTATCGAGCTTCTTTTGATTTATTCTCATTTCATTCCTACTTGGCATTCATTGTCTTCTTCTCACAGTCATCTTCTTCGTGGCATTTCATGTGCTGATGGTATTTCATTATTACCAGCGGTTCATTACTCTTGGTTTGTTTTCTTGATCAGGTGTCGTTGTCTTCATTCGTGCCTTTTCAATTTTACATTGATTGCCACGTGTAAATGAAACACTCACTATTTTGGTATTTGGTGACTTTTCTTTGGCTTAATTCAAAGCAAAGTGTGCGATCGACTTATACAAAGATGAGATATCGCGTTCAGTATATAGCAGATTTTATTGAAGAAGTTCCATTCATTTCTATAGAGGAGAATTACTGTTCTGTGTGCAACTGGTTTTGTTATCATAGTCTTGTACTGTGTGTGTTGCATATATTCTCAGGAGTATTTATTTATTAGTTTCATTTTAGACACAAGCAGAGATTATATTCTTTGGTATTCGGTGAATTGCATTTTATGTTTTGTCTCTGCTGTAATCGAGCTGCTTCAGTTCACTGTTCTTTGTATTTACTTTCTTGGTGCCTTGCTCTTTCTTCTTCCTTTCATCTTCATGTTCTGGAGTCTTCATGACTATAAGATTTCCACATCATCTGTAGCTGCTCATTTTATTACTGATGTCTTCGGTTTCTTATCATTGTCGACAATGTTTATGGTATTGTCGGTTCCCTCTCATCATTCGCATATCCTTGTAACGTCTGCCAATTGAGCTCTTGTCAAGACTCTTTGCCTTCAGCTTTTTTGTTGTGTCGATTCATGATGTTGTGTAATTCCTTGGCACTAATATTAGTTTGTGTGTTATCATGCATAATCTATGTGTAGCGGTGGTATCAGATTTTTGGTACTAAGATTTATCTCTATTGATGCCATGAGCATTGCATTGGCTGTAGAGGCAGTATTTGAAATATAGAATCTCTTCTGTGTATTTGTTGTGTGTGCTGAAGTCTTGTGCACGTGTGAGGTACTTTTTTTAGCATCAGAAATATTGTATCAGGATTCATCTATTTTCACCGTCTATATGCAGAGACAGTATTTGTCTTCATTGGCAAATACATATGTGGTTAATTGTTTCTAAATATCAATATGTGTTTTTTGATCATATGATGTTGATCTGCATTTATTGTTCAATATTGTTAAAAGAGATCATTGTGTATTGATCCATATTTGTGTGTGCGCTGAGATTAGACTACAAAGAGATAAGTATTCTATGATTATATCTTTGAATATTGATTTTTTGTTATATCACTATGAATAGTGCATGCTTTTAGCATTTGTTGATGTTTATAGCATCTGTCAGATAAATAATACCGACGATATGATTATTATATATATATATAATAATTGATATATATACATATACATATATATACATTATTATATACATATAATAATGTATATATATGTATATGTATATATATCAATTATTATATATATATATAATAATCATATCGTCGGTATTATTTATCTGACAGATGCTATAAACATCAACACTCCCTCTTAGCTAGGGAGGATAAA
The DNA here is from genome assembly GCA_027943335.1 of Chamaecyparis obtusa. Lineage (NCBI taxonomy): Eukaryota > Viridiplantae > Streptophyta > Pinopsida > Cupressales > Cupressaceae > Chamaecyparis > Chamaecyparis obtusa. Next base: position 704,413 of record BSBK01000480.1, read on the forward strand.
TCAATCCAATGTCAACACTTAAGACACTTGACAACATCAATCATATGATGTAAGCAATAAAGGCATCAGCCTCATGATGTAATCAATAGAAACATAGTCTTAATATGTGGATTGCCTCCATCGGCGATTCTACCCACAAGTTCTTGAGTATTGGCCTATCAGAATGTCAACTCATGACATTCACCAAATACTCTGAGTATTGGCCTATCAGAACATCAACATATGATATTCACCAAGTACTCGATAAGGTATTGGCCTGCAGAATATCAACACATGATATTCACCAAATACCTATCATATATCTATACAAACAACTTATAGACCGTCAATGACATCTAACACTTAGCCGTTGATTTACAAGATATATCTATACAATCAACTTATAGACTGTCAATTTAATGACATCTAACACTTGGTTGTTGCTTTTACAAGATGTATCTATACAAACAACTTATAGACCGTCAATTTGACATCTAACACTCAGTTGTTGCTTTACAAGATATATTTATGCAAACAACTTATAGACCGTCAACTTAATGACATCTAACACTTAGTTGTTGCATTCATCATGATCTGTTTCAACATTATAAATAATGTATATCATGATTTAAGTTATTGTAAGATCGTCACCTTCCAATAACTTCTACAAATACAAGTGATAATCATTTGGAAGTCGTCACTTCCTCATGATTTACACAGGAGGTAGGCCCATTGAAGGCATTAAGTCACACACATATGAACTTTCGAACTCCCTCTAAATATCAATCATCTAAGCTCCTCATCCAATGTTACCTCTGATGAAGTGTCAGACTCCCTCTCAATCTGATATAAATCCTCCTTTTCCTGCAAGAACATCCTCGGAAAAGATCAAGGCAAATAGCTCTTATAGTACATTGATGGATACAAATAAGAGATTAACTACAAAGAGTAAATTAAGGTAGTTCTCAAGATATAATAATCAGAAAATACTTCTCTTATAGTCAAAGGATGATGCCACAATGATGAATCCCTTTTGGATTTCCGACTGGTTTTCTTTTAAGCTCAAGTGTAAGAGAGTTCCTCCTCATCAAGTCTTCTATATTGACTTGAACTCCAATTTCAAGTGCACAATCCTTATTATCTCCCTCATAACTTGAGCATGCTCCTTAATGCTTTCCCCCCGATGGAAACAAATGATCGTAATATTATACGATGATAAGTTATTAGATTCATTCGGCTCTTTCTTATATCTGACGTGGCAAATGTGAAGTGACTGATGATGGACGTGACTTGTCCCATCGTAGGGTATTCTTTGCAAAGGCAAAGTAAATATGTTTATAATCCATTTGCCACCTTTGATGGCCACGTATTTCCTTTGCCAATATATTATCAAACTTGGTGTTGGTCAATAGCTATTTGATTTGACTATCGATGTGCATATCATAAGGGATATAACATCCACCTTGGTTTACGAACTGCTCCAAGAGCCAATGATGAGTGTCCCCTTTTAAATCCCCTAATTGCTTGGTTCGGCACCCATGTCGTGCCCTATTTCAACGGTAATGGCATACATTTGCCTTTCCCACATTCGATGTTGATTCGAATTCTAATCTGCTACCATTCTATTTTCCTATTCGCTCCCTTTGCAGACCATGCGTTCGATGTGGCATAGTCCTCTTTGAATAGATAATTTTATTTATTTGTCCTCCTTTATTTTCGGTGTGTACAATCTGCTGTAAGAGCCAATGATGACTCTCACCAGTGATTTCCTTAAGGTCATATTAATATAGTCGCTGTTCAAACTTACTTTAATCACTGTTATATAAATTGATGACGCATATTTCTCCCGTCATCTTCCACCTCTCTTTGACCCGACAATGCTGCCATGATTGTTTGTTCCTTTACATTTGCAGCTTGGCTCTGATACCATGTTGATTTTATTAGGATCACTACAAATGTATTAACATTGCCTCTTCGGTATATGTCTTCCAAGAGCAGTGATCTCTCTTTTATATTGTGGAAAACACTTAGAGAGACATGTCCCTTCATGGGACATGTATAATTATTCTCATAATATATAGTTAAATTGATAAAATAAATTAAATAATAATAAATAGACATGTCCCATGAAGGGACATGTCTCTCTAAGTGTTTTCCACAATATAAAAGAGAGATCACTGCTCTTGGAAGACATATACCGAAGAGGCAATGTTAATACATTTGTAGTGATCCTAATAAAATCAACAGCATTGATCTCTATGATAGGTTGATTTTATGAGTTATTAACTTATTATTAACCTCTCTTGGTTGCAGGACGCAATGGGATGATGAGAGATTATATGCAAAGTAATGCAGACTGTAGAAATGAAAATGGGACGCTGCATGCAGTCATGGGACTGAATTGATGATACATAGCTTCATTAAAGAGGGAGAACTGATATTCAGAGGGAGACTATTCAGCTTCAGAGGGAATTTGTTTTTTTTTTGTGACAGAGGGAGAATGTCTAATTCTTTGCAAGCTTGTGTGTCGATCTGATTGCTAAAGCTCCCCGTTTGGTCAACTTGGAATCAGCTCTCTTATTGTGATAATCAAAGCAGTGAGAATGCTGCTCCTACTGAGAGGGGGTCTTTGTTGAGAGAGAATCTCAGCCATTCTTATACATGTTGTTAATGAGTTCTTCTCTAAAAGAGAAGTTCGAGGTGAAATCCCTTGTTCCACCCTCTGCAAGTAGGTTGGTGGATCCACCCTCTGTGAGTAGGCATGGTGGAAATGCATTCTTCTCTGGGAGAGTCTGAGGTGAAAGCCCTCGTTCCACCCTCTGTGAGTAGGTATGGTGGATCCACCCTCTACGAGTAGGCATGGTGGAAATGCATTCTTCTCTGGGAGAAGTCTAAGGTGAAAGCCCTCGTTCCACCCTCTGCGAGTAGGTATGGTGGATCCACCCTCTGCGACTAGGCATGGTGGAAATGCATTCTGCTTTGTGGAAATGCATTCTTCTCTGGGAGAAGTCTGAGGTGAAAAACCTCGTTCCACCCTCTACGAGTAGGTATGGTGGATCCACCCTTTGCGACTAGGCATGGTGGAAATGCATTCTTCTCTGGGAGAAATCTGAGGTGAAAGCCCTCGTTCCACCCTCTGCGAGTAGGTATGGTGGATCCACCCTCTCTGAGTAGGCATGGTGGAAGTCATGTGTGTGACTCCATGACTTTTATCTTATGATTTTATGGTTCACCCTCTAGAAGTAACCATGGTGAAGAATGTTATGCTGAGATAACAATGTTTTATTGAGAAAATCTGTGATGGAAATTTGTTACAGCTATGTGTGTCTGCCTTACTAAAGATCTCTCTCTTGCTAAGAGGGAGTGTTGAAGACTATAGCTGCGATAGAGATCTTTACCTCTGATATGAAGACGCATGCAACATGCGAAGAGACATGTGTTTGGAAATATGAAGAGACTCGCATTTAGAAAATGAAGAGACTTTCGGTTATGATATGAAGAGTCTCTCAATTCAATATATATATATGATTGCTTTGTGTGATAATTTTTTTGTATTCAATTGAAAGCATTGTACGTGAACTTAAATTATTTAATAAAAGAAATATTTTTCTGGTGTGGCTGGGTTTTTCTCCTCAAGTTGGAGGGTTTTCTCAGGATAAATTTTTGTGTCTTTATATGTCCTTTTTGTTCCTCTTTTGTTCATTGCTGTTTATCTTTATTTCTGGGCAAAACATTAACACAGGGTAGTTTAAATATCTAACTAAATAGATTTTCTTCCAAATTATGTTCAATCCTAAACTAATGTGTAATCAAAGCGGCAGTGTTTCAACCACCCTGTCCAATATGTTATCTATCCCCTTCTCCAAAAGCAAAAAGGTTTCAGCACACAAGAACACAATATGCTTTGACATAAACAAGATAGATACCTCTAGTTGTTGCAGCGTGTTGGATGAAAAGGACATCTCATTTTTGCTCGCAAATGGGCGAAATGAAGCACCCAAACCAAAAATTCTTTCCATTTTGAACTGTTTAAGATAGCGCAATGCTAGGGCCAGTGCTTGAACAACTAAATCAGGCATTGCCATTATAACCTGCAAGTGACATATTCATTGATAAGCACAAGAAGATTTGTGATTCCACTTACACCATTGACTTTTCTGAGTTTCAACCCCTGAGTGGTTAAGAAAATAGAGACATTAAAATGCATAATTTTCATTCCAAGAGCATCAGCAGGCATGTGCATATAATATAGGCTTCCTATAATACAGACAAATATTCCATTTCCTATAAATTATATAATTGCATCATTCAACATGGCAACCTTTGCATAACTTCTGAATCATTTTAATGGCACTTCCTGCCTAAACTATTTTTCTGTGAATTCTGCACCAAACAGTTTCATGGGATGGAATGCAATCAATGTTTAATCAAGATGGAAAAGGAGCAACTTTGTGCCTAAAACTGATTTTCTCTGAGACAGACAGTAGTTAATAACATTAATTTAAAATTAACTACCACTCGATAATAGCTTGATAAAAAACTGTTTTTCCTTGGAAGATGTATATAAACCAAGCATACCTCTATCCCTTCATTCCAAGTATCATTATTTAGTGCTGATATCTCATCACTTCTGTTTTCATATAAGGACAAAACTTCAGCAAGTGCTCCCCCATCCTTGAAAAAGTCACGTGAAGACTGCTCCACACGAACATTTGATGCTGGTCCAGCAAATTCCAGAAGTAGCTAAACAATAATCATTTTAGGCAATGTAAGATTTCTGATGCAATCAAAAATGAAAAACACATTCTTTGTGATGCAATCAATATTGAAAAAACACATTCTTTGTTCAACTTAATATGTTGCTTTGACTTTTACAATATAAGTAACCGGAAATGGAGCAGAAGCAGAAATCTTATGAAAATTTCAAGAGCTGCAATAATGCAGACACAAATCACTAGCCTTGGGTTAAAAATCATAAGTTTGCTAACATCTGTTAACATCTCTCATCTTCCTCTAGCAATGAAATGCAAAATCAAAGTCAACTTCTGTATAATTGACTTTGGTGAAATTTAAAAATCAATCTTCTTTATTAGAATCCACACTCTAATACCATAGTTACACAAGTCCACACACCAAACTTCAGAAAAGATACACCCATTACATACTCATCCCCATTGGACGCCTCTAGCTGTACAACAATTTCAATGTTTTAATGCTTTGTATAGATAGACTGATAGATAATGTATAATTCTAACAGGATATATATTCCATGACAAACTTAAGGGGATCACACTGCATTCTGCATAACCTTACTCTGTCCATTTCTGCATGCCATTAACCTTAGAATTTGATTGAAGTAACCCAATGTTTCATGTAAAGAAAACAAGAATAACTAAGAGAGAATGTACAAATTTTCTTATAAATGGTCTCCACCTGCAACAACGCTTCTATCATAAATAATAATTGAAACAAAACCAACGATTTAGAGCCTATTCATGGTTTGCACCCATGAAGATGAACAAATAATGATTTAGCTACTCACAGCAAAGGCTTTATGGCTTAACTACTTAAAACCATTGTAAAATGAGGACTGTCTTTTACAACTAACTTCTTTATAGTGGTCTTAAACTAGAACTATGGAGAAAGGGACCTAGTACGAAGAATTGAATCAACAATTTGTAAGATGTTAGTTTAGTTCCTGTTTGTGTGCGTAATTTCATTGGTTCCTTCCTATTGTTTGACTTTATTTGAAAAATATTTGAAACTTTGGATGTTATTTTGCTCCCTAAAGTTATTATGCTAGGCGAAGGTATGTTGCAAAGAAGAACTTAATAATATAGACAATATGTAATGTATTCGAAATCTATGAATACACACGTGGAGAAAGAGAGAGCTTCATTATAACACTGTTACATGACTTTAAAAAAAAAAAATTGCAAAAGCCTTAATATGTTCAATATCTAGAACCGTTTCACCATACCAAACTGCTAAATAAGAGGACACTAGTTTTAGTAGGCAGATTGAAAGAAGAGGTTCAATCACCAAAGCCATAGTCTTAGCTTCCACGTTTGACATGTAAAAACAAAATATGTTGGATATCTATACTGTATTACTGTTACAAACTGCTGGATAAGAAGAAACTGAGTTTTATTAGGCAGACTAGAAGAAGAGGTTCAATCGCTAGAGTGGTGAAGATTTCTTAGTTGTCACGTTTGACAAATAGTGTTCAACACAGGTTCGCCAATTTGGGGGAGAAAAGGTTCTCAGGTTCAAAGTAAGTTGTTTTGGATCCAAGATATTTTAGTTGTTTTAGATCCAAAATTAAAAACCGAATAGATACAGGTCCAAATTCTTACATCAAATGGTTGCACTTGCAATAATGCATGCCATACCCAGACAAGATCAGATGCAAGTCCCATGCAAATTCGTTGACAGAGAGAATAGCCGGATTGGATATCTAAGCCTATTTACATAAGATTGATGGTGCATTCTCCATTCATTAAGGGACAGCATGTGAGCGGTACAGTTTATGGAGCAAAAACAATACTTGTGCTCTTGATGTTAATGTGTCAAATGGATATGTAAGAACAAATTGTCTTACTTTTTCAGTAGGTGGCAACAAGGGTGCACCTAGAAGCAGTTCTGCAGGAGACATATTTAGTAGACGAGATTCAAGTTCTGCCCTTGTGCCAGTATCCCTGAACTGTCCATACATAACATCTCCAGTAGAAGTTTCAACAGCAATGGCTCCAATCATCGTATCATAACACCCACCGATTGTTGCAGAATCTTCTTCATGAGAAACCCTCTTTTTGGTTTTCTTCGGACTCCTACTTATCAAAGGTTGCTCCACAACACACATAAGATAACTATTAAGCCGGCAATTATCCTCTATCACACCCTCAACCAATGCCTCGGCTGCCTCAAATGTCGCCCGTGTATACAAGGCCGAAAGACTCCTTGTGAAAGGGCCCCCCTTATTTGCACCATGGGCTTTTAAGGCCGCAGTCTCTGTCTGCCTCACAACACCCACCTTGTAACCTGCCTCAACAAGCCTCCTGACATGAAAATGCAACCTGAATGTGGGTATGCTTGCAGTCAAAAAATTATGATCATAATGAGCAAATATCCCTAAAACTCTTGCGGCAACCTCTGCATCATCCCCAAAGAACCTGTACTTGTATCCCACCTCTATCATCAATAAAACATCCTTGTACTTAGCTTTGAGTTCTATCACCTGCTCCTCTAATGGGGTGTATTTTTCCTTGTCAGTTGGAGGCCTCCCATAGATCGACTCTTCCAAGGTGCCATTCTCTTCAACTCTAATTAGCAGTTTCTCTACAAATTTTTTATGCAAAGACGCATCAAATGCAGGTATCCCAATTGTTTTCTTAGGTTCAAACTTCTTATTTCCCACTGCTGGAAACCCACTTGTATTGTTAGGTTCGGGCACACGATTTTCCAGGGCTAGCTCATAATTATCCATTTTTGACAATCCCTCGCTAGTTTCTTCATGGTCTTCAAAATTTGCGTTGGTTGTTTCGATTCCTCCTCCGCTGCAGATTTCCTTCCTTTTATAAGATTGATGTGGGTCTTTTTCTTCTTTGTTAGAATTTTCTCCATTAAACTCCTCATGGGTTCTCTTCTTAGATTTTGTTGGTGTCCATGAAATTTCTGCTGCAATGCATGTAGAGGAAGAGGGCGGTGGAGCTACCTTCAGAGGTGTTTTAGTGCTAGGAACACCTGATTTTGGAGCAAAAAATCTGGAGATGACCTGTTGCTTCTTCATGGATGATAGATGATTAGACTCTCTGACGCATCTATATTGTTCAGCACTTTGATTTAGCGCTAGCTATGGATTAGGAAAACCCTTTCTCATATTTTTCATGTAACAGATCATCGACAATCCACTTTCCTTGTTGCAAAACGGGGATTGTACGTGAAATGTGTAAATGGTGTTTTCTTCTGCATTTGGCGGGAGAGGACTGATGATAGAGGGTGCGCAAGTCCTAACTATTTTATATGGTGGAAAGCGGTTATATTAATAAAATCTCTCAGACCACTATCTTGAGCTCATTCTTTATTGGGTCTTTGCATTCATGAAGTTCTTAGTAAGTTCATTCAAAATTATTTAATTTGACAAATAAATTAAGAGTCATTTATAAAGATCAATTAAGTATTGAATTAAATTCTTTTATCTTTTATTAGTCCCTGTCTATATATAGGAAGGGAACTAATGTTTTCATTTGGCTATATCTATTAGTTTTCATAATAGAAATGAATGAAATTCTGAAGTTTAGAACAATATTTGACCTATTTTATTTTTAAATTAATTTCTAATTATTAATTTATTTATTTTATTGGCTACCCCTAATTTTGCCAGGGGTTTTATTATTTTTTCAATTCAAAAAATTAACAAAAATAATCTGTGGAAATTTTCAGAACGCAGACATGGATACAGAGAAAAATGAGGAAAATGGGGGAGAGAAGACAGATTCACAGTAGAACCGTCCTGTACATTAAGACCCATGAATTTCTCTCAGAAAAGCTAAAAAATCCATCTTCAAATCATAAATTTTTTATTTCATTCTAACTCAAACTTGATACAACACCATGGATGTCAAGAACCTCAAGCTTACATTCAAACCCATTAAATCTTTTGGTATAAAAATGAGAAAATCTGGCCATTAGAGTACACAGGATTCATAGCAGAAGAGGAATGTACATTCAAACCCATGAATTTATTTCAGAAAAACTAAAAAATCTTTCTTCATATCATGAATTTATGATTTCATTCCAACTCAAACTTGATACAACAATACCATGGACCTCAAGGACCCCAAGCTTACATTCAAAGCCAAGAAATCTTCTGACAAATAAAATGAGAAATCTGGCTACAAGCGCACATAGGATTCAAAACAGAAGGGACATGTACATGTACATTCAGACCCATGAATTTCTTTCAGAAAAATTGAAAAATATATCTTCATATCATCAATTTCTTATTTCATTCCAACTAAAACTTGATACAGCAGCACCATTGATGTCAAGGACCTCAAGCTTACATTCAAAAAATCAGGGGCTACCTATACGCTCATTATATGAGATTCATGACAGATGCGACAAGTCCTACTATGACACTGAGTCCACCTTCCAACACACTTTGCATCAAACATACTACCATAGCAACCCATTTTTGCCACTTCCTCCTCTTTCTCAAATTCACTAAGACAAATCACGCACTCACGCTTCTCTTCCTCTTCCCCTGGCCTGTAATTAATCACTGCCATTACAGCACTCCGAGGAGGCAAAGAAGCCATAGACTCCATAGGCATTGCCCTCTCTCGAATGAAGATCATATAAATGGCTCCCATCATCACAATCGCATACCCAATTATGAAATAGGGCTTGCAGAAAACACCCAGAAAAGTGTAGAGAAGTGGGAACAGTAGAAATTATTCCGCTTCATACTGTAGAAAATCTGATACTGTGAAAGCTAGGGATTGAATGGGCATTAGAAAATAGATTGCAATGCGGGCTTTGAGCCTTTGTCTTTGTCTCTTACAACACCATGTCGACATTCTATTTTGGCAGGGGTTGTGTAAGCACCCATTTTTTCATTGCGATGGCTAAGGAATTGGGTTTTGGGATTCGCAAGGAAAATTGAACGGAGAGAACGGCGTTAGGCACAAGGAGTTTTGTAACAATGTCGACATATTTCAAGAGTCGATTCTCCTTTCCCCATCAAAAAGATGCGGTCACGGTTTGTTAAACGGGGGATTCCTTGCAGCTCAACTAAACGTGAACTTTTCCGACTCTTCAAACAAATAGGCATACCGACCACCTCAATGTTTTTTTTAACTTTTCTAGTCACTAATGTTTTCATTTGGCTATATCTATTAGTTTTCATAATAGAAATTAATGAAATTCTAAAGTTTAGAACAATATTTGAATTGTGATATTGCTATCAGGATTCAATTGTGTAGTTTTTTTAGTCAAACTCATTGACCCATGATTCATGACTAGTGGTTCGCACGAACCCATCTCTCTTAAGAATGAATGGAAAACCACATAGTTGACAAAATTGAGTTCTACTAATTATTACCAACGCTAGATTCACATGCACCCTCCTCTTCTTGGACCAAGCTTAATTAACAGAGTGTTGAGCCACATAATTCCCTAAATCAATATTAGACTCATAGCTTTTGATCAAGTACCAACCACATTTCTTATTGTGTCCTTCACCTCACGCAAGTCCAATAATACAAAAATGAATATAGAAGATAAATCTATATTCATTTTTATAGCCATAAACTCTTCTCCCAACACTCACATACTATAACATAAAGTAATATACATGCCACATTTTCATCTCTTCTCCAAAATATTCCTTAGGAAAGACATTATATGTGATTCCCACAAGCCTCACTTTTGGGTTCGGTTTAATAATAATATTAAACATAAAATCAACATTTGATGCTTAGAGTTGTGATATTTCCCTTTATGCTTTTTCCTATTCAGTAACTATAATTTAACCATCAAACAAATCTATCTTTTATTTTCTGACAAAAGGCAGGGACTCAAGCTCCATCAGAACTCTTGTTTATTTAAATAGAATGGTTCAATATAATTATATTTTGATAAGTAATATATTTTTAAATTAAAATTTATTTTATAATTTCAAATATTTTTTAAATTTATTTATATATTTATATAAATTTACATATAATTTAATCTTGTTTTTATTTGTATTTATTTTTATATAATTATTATTATTAGTTATTTATTACACTTATTTCATATTCATTTCTAGATATTTAATCCTAGCATTGAAATTAGTACATCTTTATTTTAAGAAAATTCAAGTATCTCAATATCAATTCTCACTAATGTGGGATTGATCTTGAATTTATGTTTTAAAATTCAAATTCAAACTATCTTATCTCTTTTCATTAATCATTGTGACTCAATTTGATACATATAGTTGTGTGTTAATTATTATGCATTCATGAAATTCTATTCTTAGTAAGTTCACTCAAAATTATTCAATTTGACAAACAAATTAAGAATCTATTATAACGATGAAATAAGTATTTAATTAAATCCTTTTATTTTTTATATATTTAGATAAAATGGTTCATTATTATATTTTCATAAGTAATATATTTTATATTAAGTTTTATTTTACAATTTGACATATTTTAAATTTTATTTATTTATTTATATATATTTGCATGCATTTGGCCTTGTTTTTATTTGTACTTATTTCAACACAATTACTATTATTAATCATTTAGTACACTTCTCATACTCATCTCTAGATATTTAATCCCGGCACCGAAATCAACACCTCTTTATCCGAAGTTGGTCCAAGTACCTCAATATTGTACACCCTAAAATGGTGCACTTCTATGAACCATTACATGCAAGGTTGCTCAAGAATGAGGCCTCACAAAGCGGCTCATAGCTCTTTATACATGGAGTTGCAAGGGACTATGAAGTATTTGCTCTCAGCTAGAGCTACAAACTTGTGACCTTGTTAGTCAACCACACAACGAGAGATTCAAATGAGGACAAGGGCAAGAGTGCCAATATCCCCAAAAACCACTATGAAAATGCAATGCAAACTAGTCTACGGAAATGAAAATGCAATGCAACTAAGCTATGAAATGGAAAGAACAAGTGTTACAAATCCCTCCTATTAAGCTATGTGAGTTAAATCTATTGCATAAAAGAAACTAAGCTATGAAATGAAGCTATGGATGCTATGATAATGCAAGAAATGAAGTCTAAACTATGAAGCAATGAGGAAATCCAAGAAAAGCTTGATGTAGCAATGATCTCCAAAAGCTCCAAATGCACCTAGAAAACCTGCAGCATAACAATAGCATGAAAGAGATGGATATGAAAATAAAGGAGAGAGCTTTCCTTTTATAGGAAATGAAAAAGAATGGACCATGGAGATTAAGAGGCAAAAGGGCTTAATCAGTGGTGGAGGTTGAAAGAGGAGCAATCCATGTGCACAAGTGTCCTCCAATGAGAAAATAGGAGTTGACTTTATGTCCATATGAGACAAAAAGTGCTTTTCTCCTTTTTATAAAATAGGAATAATACTTTATTTGTGCAACTTAGGATAAGAGGAAAAGTGGGGCTTTTTATTTAATCAAAAGGGGAGGAAATATTCCTTTTAATTAAATAAAGACTTAGGATAAATGATTAGCCCATAGGATAAAATCCAATATATGATCAAAATTAAGATTTGATCAAGAAATTGATAATGTTAAAAATATTGATTATTGATCAAAATGATTCAAGATTGATAAATTGAATAAATGGGGCCCAAAGTCTAGGCGACCATTTTTTGGTGCATATATTTGCCCCTCTTTGACTAATGTGTGATCGATTTGGGAACACATGCAGTCAAAGAAGAATTGAAATGTGAGATCGATCTGGGATCACAAAACAACTCAAATATGAGGTCGATTCGAGATCATATCTGGACAAAGCATGAACAAAGGCCTTTGAACATGAGGTCAATTTGGGATCACATTCAAAGTAGGAGATAAGAATCTCAAATTTGAGCAAAAGCTCACAAAATATGTCTAAATCAAGAAAATCAAGGAATCAAGGATGAGAATCTCATAAATACTGCCCCCTCAGAATCGAAATCGAAATCAGGTAGAGGAGAGACAGCAACTGAGGAAAGATTTGATCAAATCAAAATGAAATCACAATCGAATGTAAAAGGCAACAGGATAACCATTAGGCAATGAAAACATGCCCCAGTGAGGAAGTAGAAGAATAGAAATAGAAGACTAGAAATAGAGCGAATGAAAGACTAGAAAATTTGAGAGACATGGAAAGGAAGAAATTTTGATGCCCCAACAAAGATCGAAGGATTAGGCCTCAAAAGATTTAGCCAACTGCGCAGAAGAAGGGGAAAATTGAAATGCAATTTTGACTATCAAGATGACCTCAAATTTCAATTTTGAGTCCGAAAATGGATCCAAGACGTCGAAATTAGCTGGGGGTGCAATTTTCGCGCAATTTTGAGGTGTTTTGAAAATTGGTCAAAAGTCAAAATGCTATAAAAGGGGTGAAAATGTCATTTTCAAAAATCATTTGTCTTACAATGATTTGAGAATTTTCAGAGCTTGAGAGAGAGAATATGGCCCAGCAAGCAGGATTTTCCGTCCACAGGCATCGATTCGAGCGTGCCCGGTTGCACAACCAGCCACCACACTATCCTGCCCCGGTATGTTTTCAAAAAATTCACTGTTTTTGAGTCATTAATACCTTTTAAGCACGTTTTGTAAAGTTTTAAAATTTCAAAGTTTTAAGTGGAGCGAAATATCGCGCGATACTTTAGAAGTATCGCGCCCTTTGGGGATAAATATCGCACGATACTTCGCGGGTCCCCAAAGTATCGCGCGAGTATAGGCACCAGTATCGCATGATACAAGGTGAAATATCGTGCGATACCGGGTGAAGTATCGCATGACCCAAAGTATATCGTACCATTATAGGGAGAAGTATCGCGCGATACTTCTCCAAAAAGCGGTATCACCCAAGGGTAAATTTTGAAATTTTAAGTATTTTGAGCAAAAATGACATGGGTCCAGACAATATTATGCGTTTAAAGATGTGTTAGACTGATTTTTAGGCATCCATCATGATATGTTCTAACAACTGACTTGGTTTAATGGCTTGTAGGAGGTCTTTCCGACGTTGATCATCAGAGCACCGAAGGTGACTGGGCTGAGGTGTGTCCGAGATCTAGATGATCCAGGCAATGCTGACATTAGGGCTATGGGATTCAAGTATTTACTGAGATTCCCAGACATCAGAGCTGACCATGGGTTGTTGACTGCGCTGGCCGAGAGATGGCATAGCGAGCACAACACCTTCCATCTTCCCATAGGTGAGGTATCTATCATGCCAGAGGATGTGTATAGGATCCTACGAGTGCCATGTCACGGCGAGCCGATAAGTATAATCATGTTTTTAAATTGTGTAAGTGTAATATTTCCATATGATGAAAACTGACATGATTTGTGTGATGGCATAGGTATACTATGATCAGGATGTGACCGAGGGGCGATGGATGATCTAGGAGATGTTCCAGGATGTGACTATCCTGGATCGGCATGTTAGCTAGGAGCGGTTAGTAGAGGATTTTGACAGAGATTTCCCGGCGCCATATATTGTGGCATCGATCATTTCACAGATCCTGATGACTGATCGCAGTCAAAAGGGATTCCCGCTCGGATGGGCCAGGTTATTGATGGACTTGGTAGGCAGACCTCGACGCATGGCATGGGGTCTGGCCATACTAGTGGAGATGTACCAAGAGCTACATGAGATCGTGTACAAGGATAGCCGGTCGTGGGTGTGCAGTGTCATCCTGGCACAGGTGTGGGCGTGGGAGCACATCACGGTGATGCACCCGAGGGTTCAGCCGAGGGAGAGGAGATACCCCTACATATATAGATATGTAGGGTTCATATCACATGCTCATACTGGGGATGTGACATATTACAGGAGGATTTTGGATGAGATGGCTACTTTCACATGGAGGCCATACAGAGATGTGGAGGGGTGGAGTGATGCAGATGAGGAGCTGAGCTACATGCTGTGCAGTCAGCCATTAGTAGGCTGACACCCAGAGATAGTAGAGAGATTTTGCATCACTCGGGTATGGCGACAGTTTGGGAGGCAACAGTGGGTCTCGACAGAGACTACTACATACGCCCGAGTCAGGGATGAGGAGGGACATGGGTGGCTACCCATGTTAGACTACCAGCAGGCAGTCACAGAGACAGCGGATATCAGGAGCGAGCCTTGGGAGTATCACCCAGATGTGGTAGATATAAGGGTCGACGCAGCATACAGGGCAGAGTGGCAGAGGGTGCCATTCCCTCGATTTACGATACCAGATGCACAGGTACCAGCACAGGGGGAGACGGAGGAGATGACGGGGGGGACGGAGGAGATGGAGGGGATGGAGGAGATGGCGGGAGGGGGAGAGGGAGGAGGATGGAGAGAGGGGAGGGATCTATATCAGGTGGCCGAAAATGGTCACGGGGACAGAGATCGGTGACGTTGGAGGATGAGGCGAGACCAGCTCACCGACAAGCAGAGGCACAACAAGACCAGCCTGCGGGTGGAGATGAGCTGAGAGTGAGGATACAAGCTTTTGAGGCTGAGATATTGCAACTTAGGATCACTATAGCAGTGAGAGAGCAGCAGCTCACTGATCAGAGAGCAGAGATAGAGCGTCGGGAGCGGCAGCTACAGGTTGCTCTGGCAGAGAGACAGAGAGAGGCAGCACGAGCTACATATTATTATGGCCTCTACATTCAGGAAGTCCCAGAGGATCAGAGAGTGTCATCATACTCTGCCGTAGTGGGTAGATCAGATGTAGTTCCTGATCCAGCACCACCTCCACCAGCACCAGGACACGAGGGTGGCAGTCAATCTTAGGTTTTAGAGTTAGACATATCTTGAGACATTGATCCAAATTATGGGATCCCATATTGTATATTGTATCATGACATTGATGTATATATGAGATTACTGGATGTTTGATTGAATCATGTGTTTATGTCTCTCTTGTGATGGATGTATCAGTTTATGTATATTGTCTTGTCATTTTGCTCAAAAATGTTTATGTACATGCTTATGTATGTTCTCTCTCATAGGTGTATGTTTAATTCTCATGTGTATGATATAGACTCATGTTTCTGGAAATTATAGTTGTGATATAGATATGATGATATGATTAACCCCTTGTGATGAATAGGAGCAAGTTCGAGATGAAAAAGACAAGGAGTGAAAGACATGATCGAGAAGAAGGAAAGGTGAGCGCAATTGGCTGATAGGTCCATGTAAGATGAAAAGGAGAGCTCTCTCCATAGGCAAGATGCAAAACTAGACTAACATGACCCTAAAAATGCAAGCTACTATGAAAGTGGTTGACTTGCAAGGTCACAATGCCTATAGTCATCTAATTATCATCATCGAGTGTTATTGGTAGCGTCATCAGATCATACAATGCACACTAGCATAACTATGTGGATATGAATATGATCTTTATCAGATAGAAATGTGGAAATCCCACCTAGGCATCAAAGACATGTAGGTCAAGATGACTAGTGCAGTGAGATTACCTAAGTTTGATATAGAAAGATTATGCTCACATCGAGACACAAGAAAGTCAAGATGACTATAAGCATGCACTTGCAAAACAATCAAGGATAATACCTTGTCAATCCATAGGGTCAAGTAAGACCAGCATAAATGCTCATGACAGTTAGGACCAACAAAATATACCCTCAAGTAGATAAAGAAATAAAACATGTTCTCATACCCTCAGTCTTCTAGCTATGCATCATCGAAAACTTCTCAGGGAGAGACCACTCATCAAAGAAATCCTCATAGACAGCACACAAAGAAAAATAAAGTCAACATATCTCAACGAGTTGATTGTTTAAGTGCGTGTGTGTTAGTCATAGAGTCAAACTCTAAGTATCACATCTGCTTAGTGAGAAATATCACATTACACTTGGACTATTGGGTAAGACATCTGATAAGTGTTAAGAAACACTCGACACAAGGGTAGTGTTGAAAAACACTATTTGGGGTGGTGTTGAAAAACACCTGTTTGTGAAATGCCCTAAGAGACAAACGCACCTAAAGGACTAATGCTAATAGTTATGCCCCCTAGACAAAGAGAAAGACCAATTCCAGACTAAGTCAAATAGGGTCAAGACATGATGGAAAGGCTCAGTGTCGAGGACGCCATGCTAACAAATAGGAGTGCAAAGGCCTCAAGTAGCGTCTGTTTCCAAGTTTTCACCACTTGGATTTTTATTGCAATTTTTCTCTTTTTTCATTTTTTCATTTTTTGGATTTTTTGCTACCAAGGCACCTATTTCCAAGTTTTCACCAAGGCACTTTTTTCTATTTTTTGAATTTTTGAATTTTTTTGTATTTTTTTCAGGACTTTTTATGCCTTTTAGGATTTTTTCAACATCATATATCAATTTTTTTTTGGTATTTTTTCAGGATCATAAAATATGTACAGAGGATGCCCCCAGACAGAAACGAGCATAAGGATAGAACTTCTTGAGGTGCACAATGTTGATGGGATCAGGGAGCTGTTCTCCATCTGGATTTGACAGTAAATATGCACCTGTACCAAAAGTAGTTGTGATGACATATGGTCCAAGCCAGTTAGGTTCAAATATACCCTTTTGTTCTCTGTTCTGTTGGTTCTTAGGGTTCTCTCGCAAAACAAGATCACCTAGGGCGAACCTTCTTGTTGAATGTCTTGGACATATGCTTCTGATACACTCTCATATGATCAAAGGAAGCCTTACACTTCTCATCTAGAAGTTCTAGTTCCTGTAACCTCATGGCGCGGTAATCTTCATTTGTTATCAATCCTTTGAGTGAGACTCTAAGTGATGGGATCTCTACTTCTAAAGGTAATACCGCTTCAGCGCCATAGGTAAGGGCAAAAGGCGTGGCTCCTGTAGGTGTGCGAATGCTGGTTCTGTAAGCCCATAGTGCTGGATTGATTTGCAAGTGCCAATCCCTATCATTCTTGTGCACGGTCCTATGAAGGATCTTAAGAATGGTTTTGTTGGAGGCTTCTACCTGTCTGTTTCCTTGTGGAAAATAGATGGAGGACTAGTGTTGCTTAATTTTAAACTTCTTGCATAAATGCTTTAGATCCTTGTTCTTGAATTGACCTCCATTATCAGTGATAATCTCAGAAGGCACTCCAAATCGACAAATAATATGATTCAAGATGAACAAAGAGATAGTCTTCCCTGAAGCAACAGAAAGTGGCACAGCTTCCACCCATTTTGTGAAGTAGTCAGTGGCAGTAATAATGAACTTATGTCCACCTGATGAGTTGGGATGAATCTGCCCAACTAGATCAAAGGCCCAGCGCTGAAATGGCCAATGAGAAACAAAAGGGATCAACTCCCTACCTGGAGCATGAATCAGGTTTCCATGTTTCTGACATTTTTCACATGACTTAGCAAAGGCTACTGCGTCTATCTGCATTGTGGGCCAATAATATCCCACCCTAAGCAACCTTCGGGCCATGGCAAGACCATTAGAATGTCCACCACAAATGCCCTCGTGGATGTCAACTAACGCTTGGTTGGATTCCTCCTTTTCCAAGCACCTAAGGAGCGTCCCATCTAAACCCCTCCTATATAAATCACCAGAGATAAGGGTGTGGCGAGAGGCGTTACGGATGAGGTTTCGGCATTCAGAGTAGTTGAATGTGTCGGGGATGATGCCATCATGAAGATATGAATAAATAGCACCATATCAGGAAGACTCGTGTGTGACAATGGTACAAATGACATGGCTTTCAGACGAGTCAAAGATGGGATGGTGTAGCTCTTCCACTAGGAATTCAAATCTTGATTCATGTGTCTCCAACTAAAGAAGTGAAGCTAATGTGGCCATGGCATCTGTAGCTTTGCTCTCTGTCCTAGGGATCTGTTGAAACGTCACAAAGGTAAAGTAACATTTCAATGAGTCAACCATCTATTTGTAGGGTATCAATTTATCTTCCTTGGTTTGATACTCCTCATTGACTTGGTTGATGATTAACTGGGAATCCCCAAAGACATGTATCTCTGTTATGTTCCATTCTCAAGCCATTGGTTAAAGCTTCATATTCTACAATATTATTCGTACATGGGAATAAAAGTTTGTAAGACTTTGGAATATTATACCCATGTGGAGAAACAAATAATACTCCAGCACCTGATCCATTTTGCATGTGGGAACCATCAAAGAACATCTTCCAAGTGTGAGTAGTCATATACAAGATGTGTTCATCTAGGAATTCCACTTGAACAGGCATACTATCCTGAATTGGGAAATCATCTAATTGGTCAGCAATAGCTTGCCCTTTTATGGCCTTCCTTTCAACGTACTCTATGTCAAATTCAATTAAGACCATCATCCATTTAGCAAGTCTACCCGTGAGGGCAGCCTTACTAAGCAAGTACTTAAGAGGATCAATTTTTGCAACCAAATGTATGGTATGGGCAAGCATATAGTGTCGCAACTTTTGAGAAGCAAACACCACTACAAGACAAGACTTCTCAATGTTATTATAATTGATCTCATAGGAGACTAGAGTACGGCCGATATAGTATATGGCCTATTCTTTCCCAGTATCATCTAATTGAGCTAACAATGCCCCCAAGGAAGACTCTGTTGCTGAAATGTATAGAATCAATGGTCGCCCAGGAATAGGCGGCATCAAAATTGGAGGATTAGCTAAATACTGTTTTATTTGAGCAAGGCTTTTTTGGCAATCCTCATTCCATACATAAGAAGCACCTTTATGCAGTGTCTTATTAAAGGGTTGTGCTCTATCTGCCAGCTGTGAGATAAACCTCCTAATTGACTGGAGTCATCCCTGAAGACTTCTCATCTGACTAATGTTTCTTGGAGGTGGCATGTCTAAAATTGCTTGGACCTTTTCGGGATCAACCTCTATACCTTTTGCTGATATTATAAATCCTAAAAGTTTGCCTGAGGTGACACCAAATGCGCACTTCTTTGGATTCAATCTGAGTTGAAACTGTTCCATGCGATCTAGAATTACTTCTAGATCATCGAGGTGTGTGTCCCATTTTCTTGATTTTGCTAGGGTATCATCCACACAATCTTCCATGTTTTTGTGCATCATATCATGAAAGATAGTGGTCATAGTTCTTTGGTAGGTTGCTCTTGCATTCTTTAACCCAAATGGCATGACGTTCCAGCAATAGGTTCCCCATGCACATGTGAATGTTGTTTTCTCTTGGTCTTCGGGAGCTATTTTAATTTGATTATATCCTGAGAAACCATCCATTAGAGAGTATATTTCATAGCCCGTGGTCATGTCCACTATCATGTCAATGTTCAGAAGTGGAAAATCATCCTTTGGGCATGCTTTGTTTAAATCTCTAAAATCTGTGCACACACAAATGGACCCATCATGTTTGGAAACTGGTACTATGTTTGAGATCCATTCTACATAATCGATGGCTCTAATGAATCCAACTCTCAAAAGTTTTTCTAATTCCACTTTGACAAGGAGAGCTACATGTGGATGCATTTTTTTGAGTCTCTGTTTCACTGGTTTGACTCCTGGAGCTGTGGATAAGTGATGCATTATAAGATTTGTGTCAAGCCCTGGCATGTCGGAATAGGTCCATGCAAAATTAATTTTCTTCTTTTGTAAGAACTGTATATATGCCTTGGTTTCTCCTTCTGATAAAGAGTAAGCAAGATGAACTATTTGAGGAGTTTCTTCTGTGTTCAAATTAACTGGTTTTGTTGGCTCAATCAATACTAATGATCTATCCTGGAAATAACTCAGCAAGTTATTAAGTACCCCATCCTTAGGCACCTCAAAGAGGTTTTCACCCTCAGATACATCATCTCTTTTTACTATTTTTGGTTCTGATACCGCCACAAAGTGGTTTTCGCCATCAGACCTATTTTTCTTTCTTTCTTTCTCTTTTATTTTTAGACTGAGGTACTTAATATCAGGCTCCGTCATACTTGTTGTTGGTTCACTAGTGGAAGAAGCCACAGGTTCAAGAGCATTCAGATAGTAGGCAATTTTGTAATCATTCTGAAAAGTGAGGAATATAGGCTCTTGATGGCGCTGAGACCAGTCAATTAGGTCATAGTGAACAAGGGGTAGGTCAATGACTGGTTCAATGTTATTTATGTGAAAGGTGTTATCTCTGGTGACCATATAATTGGGATTCATCAAGTCTTCTCCTAAGATACCCGAATTGGGACTCATCCTACCAAACGAAGTGTCGTCCACTAAGGCAATTTGAGGAGTAAAATCCTCTAGTCCTACACTAACCTCGTTAGCCACATCGGGTTGGGTACTATAAGTATGGACAACATCCATGTCCAAATCAACTGTTGCATCTGAAAGTGAGTCCCATTCAAACTCATGTGAGTCTGTTTCTGAATCATCATTTGGGCCTCATGATGTAGAAGCCTCGAGGTTGGGAAAGGTTTCCCCTTCTCTAATGCTAGCATTGTTACTATCTGTCGCAGCTAAGATAGCAACATTTTCCATTGTCAATCTAGCATTCATATAGTCACTATCCGTCACAACTGGGATAGTAGGACCGTCAATTATCAAGTCTTTTGAATCTCCCCAAAGGAGATTTGTTGAAGGCACCCAATCATCAGACATGTCTTGTTGATTAGAAAGATTAGGTGTGTAGTCTGAATCACTGTCACTGTCCGTCGCAGCTGGGACAGGGACACCTTTCTTCTTCTTATTTTCAAAACCTAAGCCAGCTGTTGACTTATTCTTTCATCTAAAAAGGGCATGGTTAAGAGGCTCAACTTTAGCATCCAACCTATGGCTAAGGGGACCATATCCTGGATAACCCATATTCTTAACCAGTGTATACCCTCTCCCATAAGCTTTAGGTGAAGGAGCAAAGTTCTCATTGTGTTGGGATTTTTCCTCATGATAGATCCAGTCTCTTACGGCAACTTCCTCTTTCTCGTCCTGAATAGAAACCGAAGACTCAACAAATTTTCCAAATAATCTCATTGTTGATGGCAAAGGTTTCATATTTGGTGATGGTTTCCCATAAGACCTAGGAGAGATTGGCATTTTTGTAAAAAAATCAATTTTATAATCGCCCATCCCAAGATCTATGGTCTTAAACTTCTGCTTGCATTGTTCAAGTGAGATACTAGAACTGTCAGCTTCCCTATTCAAAGGTACATGTGATCCAGCAAAGATATTATTAACGGACAAAGCACTATCTCCAGGTATGCAAATTTCGACACCATTATGGGGAAACTTAACACACTGGTGATACATTGATGGGACTGCTTGCATTTCATGAATCCATGGCCTACCTAGCAAAATGTTGTAGGCTAAAGGTCCAACATCAACAATTTGAAATAAGATATCCTTTTCTACTGGACCAATGCGAATAGGCAAAATGGCCAATCCCTTAGAACTTCTTTCTGCTTCATCATATGCCTTGATTGTGATCTTTTTCCTTGTGTCAATGACATCTTTGGAATATCCTAGAACCTTCAACAAACTCATGGTACAAATATTGAGCCCGCACCCCCATCTATCAATACACGCCTGACACGGGTTTTATGAATCATGACTTCGATTTGTAAGGCCAAGTTATGTGGGTGACTGATGGATTTGTCGTCTTCTTCTGAGAAGGTGAGGTAATGAGGGCTAGCCAAATGGTTGACCATATTCTGGAATTGATCAATATCTAAGTTGTTAGGGACACTGGCTGCTCGCAAAGCATCCTCAAGGACACGCTTGTGCTTAGGGGACAATTCTAAAAGCTCAAAAATAGATATCTGCACGGGTGTACGTTGTAATTGGTCAATAAGATTATAATTGGAATTAGGACCAATGGCAGATTTAGGAGGGACGCCCTTGGACATGGGCTGCTTAGACTTGCTAGTGCTAGGACCTCTGATAATAATGGGAGCTTGAGCCTGACCCCTAGTGACAACATTGAGGGACTGGGGCATTCTTCATGAGTGAGGACCTCTTATCACCACAGCGGGTCTTTCATCAGTCATAGGAATTGAGTCCACGTCATATCCATAAGGATCTTTCCCTCTCACCATGTTGATGTTATCGTCAGCCACTTCAAGCATGTTAATCACATTTTCAGCATTTGTGCATGTATAGTTGATAGCAGCCTTACCATGCTTGTTGTTAGAATTTTCCCCTTTTTCATATTTGGGCAAGGGTTCCTTAAAAGCCTTATGATCCGCATTAGTGGTTAAACCATCAACTTGTAATCGCCCACTTTCAATGAGGTCTTGGATGAGATGTTTAAGCCTAAAACAATTTTTGATATCATGTCCAATTCCATTGTGGAAGACACAAAAGGCTTTCTCATCCCACCAATGAGGTTTAGGATCGGGTATGCGGTGCTTGGCAGGATCCTGAGGTTGCGCCAAATTATGAGCAATTAGTGTTTTGAAAATGTCGGCATAAGAGTCTCCAAGTTTGGTGAATTGTCTCTTTTCCTTCTTGGGTTTCCCTTGATACTTGGATTTATTCTCTTGTTGTCCTGAGGACGCTTGCAGCTTCATGGCTTGTACCGCATTGGAGAGATTAAGAACTCCTTCATTCTTAGGTTGTGGTGAGTCAACAACTCCGTCATTGACCACCTATTTATTCTTGTTCCAATAGGAGTTCTTTTTATCCTTATAACCATGACTATTGTTGTTTTGGCCATTGTTGTTATTAGTTGATTTAGCCAAAATTCCTTGTTCTTTTAGGACATCCTCTATGCGACATGCCACTTCGACCATGGTATCGAAAGAATTAAATGGTATCTTTCTTACCTCATATCTTAATTCTAGCACTAAGTTACTCACAATGATGTCTATTCTTTCCTCCTTAGGAATTGTCCTGGGATATTTTGAGCACAAACGTCTCCATCTTTGTAGGAAAGTGACAAAAGGTTCTCCTTGATTTTGTTTAAGCTTGCACAAATCAAGCATTGTGATCGACCTTGATAGATTATAAGCAAAATGCTGAACAAATCTTTGGACGAGTTCTTTAAATGACTTTACTGGAGGAGTAAGGTTGGTGAACCACTCCATGGCTTGGCCTTTGAGACTCCTCGGAAATAATCTCATCAAGTAGGAGTCTTCATGATGAAAAGAAAAGCTCATTATGTAGAACTATCGAACATGGTCATGAGGGTCACCAACGCCATCATATTTGTCATAGGTTGGAAACTCAACTTCCTTAGGGAACTCAACCAACACCACACTCTTGTCAATTGGGTTGGGACATATGGAGTCCAAATTAAATGTGCTCTTAGGAGCCCTCATCCTTTCTATGTCCTTCTGCATTTGCATGATCACCTCATCGGTTGAAGGATTCTGTTTCTTGATCTTTTGGTGGATGTCAAAATCATATGGAACTTTAGCACCTTTGTTGATAAGGCTTTCTAGGAACTGATCCTTGTTTTGTTCCACATATGCTTGAAAGGATGGTTCTTGTTGCATAGTCATAAAATCCATATGGTCAAATTTGGCATAACTTCCTCCATGTTGTGAGCCATGATGTGCTCATTGGGAGGGTTGCTTTGAATGTCTATGAGGTGATCATCTTCTATGATGATCATATCTTGAAACCCTTCTTCCTCTAGGACTTGGGGATTGTGAGGGTGTCCTTGATCTTCTTCTAGGACTTGGCGAAAGGGTAGATGGGGGTGAGTTGGTCCCACTATTGGTTCCCCTCCCGTTGAATCAGCTTTGGAGTTGTTGTGCATAGAGTCTATCTTCTTCTTCTTGGGCGACTCTCTTCTTTATATCCAATAACTCACATTCTTCTTCTTCTAGTTGTCTAAATTTTTCCTTTTTAGGAGCTTGTTCATCTAAATAGGCTTGCTTCTCCCTCTCAATGCTTCTCAATCTTGTATTTGCATATCGAGAGGTGTCTTTAAGTGGGGAGGATGGTCTCGAATGCCTTATTGCATTGGTTGCGTTTATGTGGTGATCACTAGATTCATTGTTCTGGTCCTCGTGTTGACCCTGAATCTGAGTGAGCTTGCTTATGATGTCTCTTAGCTCGTTGGTGAGCATCAAAATACCTCGCGTTGTTGGGAGGTGACCCGGGTGGACTAGCATGAGAAGAACCACCGTACTCTCTTTTATGTCGTTGGAAGATATTCTCAAGAGTTTGATTCATGGCTTCTCTTTGTTATCGGGTGAAAGTGTAACTCATGTCCATACTTGATGAAAGTGGTACAAAAGAGGTGCTCACTTCACTAGGATTAGCTTCTGGATTAAAACAAACCTCAGATTCACTCTTAGGTGATTGATCAAAAAGGGGTCCTTTTCCCTTATGCTGTCGACGAGTCTTGATGGGTGGTAACTGGCTAAAGGCAACAGGGGGTCGCTTCCCTTGATTGACTTGGTACCTTGTCATAACTAACATGAATGAAAGATACTCTCAATGATAAGGTGACCTCTCAAAGTGTCAGTGCCAAACCAGGATAATCAAAGTCCTCTATTGTCCAAAGAGAAATGAGAAGATAGAAAAGGGGCTTTACCAACACTATCAAAGAGGTGCTTCAAATCAAAGGGTGACTACCCTTGCACTTTTGAACCAGGAGGTTGGACTAGGCCAAAATATGATTGAAATTGAGATTTAAATGAAAGCAATTTGGACAATAAGAGCACTAAAGTTTTTCAAGAATGTAGCTAACAATCTTAGAGATAAACCTTGGCACTAAGAATGACCTTCTAATTTGACAATTATTCCAAAGTGATTTTGTAAATTGAATGATGCTATCCCGGAGGACTAAAACTAGAAATTTAGAGTCAAGACAGGTCTCAAACATAAGAGCAAGAAGCCTACTCTAAGACCTAACCTGATTAACAGCAACTGAAACTGGCCAAATTGCAAGCACGACAAAAATTACCCAAGCGATATACTCCAGGCTACTGGGGTGATATATCTACAACCGTGCGATACTTCACCTTATGCTAGGCGATATACCTTATAGTAGTCGAGCGATACACTCCAGGTAGGTCGGGCGATAGTCTGCCAAGGGTGAACTATCGCGCAATATTTCTTCTCAAAGTAGGTGATACTTTTCGAACCCGCGAAGTATCACACAATACTTTGCTCTAAAGGGCGCGATACTGTTGCAAGATTACTTAACTCTTGACCAAAACTATGTAAAATTTGCATTTTTGGGTCTGCTTGGTCAAAAATTTTGGTCTGAGGGTTGATGTTTTCAATTTCAGTCATAATATCAACAGAATTTTGGCAGGTTTGCAAACAGTGAGGGATCAAACATGTCTCAAAACACTTGAAACAAGGGCAAAAGCAACCTTACCAAGGCAAACACTTGTGATATCAGAATTGAAAAAGCACCTTATGAATGCTACCGATCGTTTATATGTGAGAACATTTATACTGGCATCACACAACCGAAGATAATTCAAGCAAGTCTATCCTAAAAGGTCAAGGCTCAATACTTACCAACTTAGCCCACAACTTGATGCCCCCTTGCCTCACACCAAGTGGTTACCCACAAGAGATATTGGCTTTATCGTGGAAGTGTCAAATGACACAACCAAAGGGACACATATGGTGATTATCTTAAGGTGATTCGGGTAAACCACTTGGATCAATCCTTGCACTAAGAAGATAAGCGGCTAAACAAGGTGGATTCTATCTAATGGTTCTTAATAAGGATTTCCATTCACAACACCCCTCTTGCTCCTCATAAAGGACTAGGACCTCGC
The DNA here is from genome assembly GCA_027943335.1 of Chamaecyparis obtusa. Lineage (NCBI taxonomy): Eukaryota > Viridiplantae > Streptophyta > Pinopsida > Cupressales > Cupressaceae > Chamaecyparis > Chamaecyparis obtusa. The sequence continues at coordinate 730,726 of BSBK01000480.1, forward strand.
GGCCTCAAGAGTACCTTAAGCATTCTTGTTCAATGTTTTCCCCATGGTCGCAATCCCATGAGCTACTCACATCAAACGAAGATAAGTGTTATGTCTACCAAGGTTTTTGGTGTCCTTGATAGCCTTGAGATTATAGTGAGTTGGAATCACTTGCCACCAAGGAAAATGATGACAAGGTTGTCCCCACTTGAGTCATTCCTCTTGATTGCTCAAGAGTAGGCCCGCTAAAGGATTCCTAAACTAAACAAAAATGGATAATTTATGAGGTTCAAGGTTTTTGGTTCACCTCAAGGGTGAAGAGCATACTCCCCTATCTCAAAAACTTCTCCCAAACACACCAAGCAAAGAGATTCAATTACTCCCTTGCTTCCAAAACCTTAAGATGGGTCAAGATTTTCTGATTCACCTAAAGGTGAAGAGCATACTTCTCCTACCACCTCAAAATCCCTTTCACAAGGTTTTAAAATTCCTAATACAATTAGTGAATGTCACACTTGAAAGGAAAGCAAATAAACAAGCAAGATTTTTATTTTTTATTTTTATGCTCTTTGGGCAGTCCTGCAAAAACTATTAGTAGCCCTCTTTGACATGTGATTTTTGGCAAGCTTCTCAAGTAAAGGCACCTACAACCACAACTAGTTAGGCTCACAATGTTAGCAAAATCCAAAATCTCAATAAAATAATTGTAAGAAACTGATTTAACTAAGCTAAAAGATGCAGGTTAGACCTATCTAAATACAGTAAAGCAAACCAGCCAACTAAATATGATCAGATTTGGATGATAAAGCTCGAACTGTAGGTCTTTGTCAGATCAGACGATATACCCTGAACTTCACCAGTATCGCGTGATATAGTTTCCTATACCCCCGTGATATACCTCGATTCGAGCGATATACTGCACAATAGGCAGGTGATACTTCGCATGACACCAGGCGATATACCTTAATACTATTGTGTGATTCTTCTTTGGCGCGAAGTGTCGCACGCGTATAGTAAGGTATATCGCGCGATATACCTGAGAAGTATCGCGCGATACTCTAAGACAGAGAACCAAAACTTGCAAAATTTCTAAAAAATAATCTGAAAAATGACGAAAATGCAAGAAACTAAAGGGCAAAGCCTATCTACTCTGCCCCACGGTGGATGCCAGAAATGTACACCCTAAAATGGTGCACTTCTATGAACCATTACATGCAAGGTTTCTCAAGAATGAGGCCTCACAAAGTGGCTCATAACTCTCTATGCATGGAGTTGCAAGGGACTATGAAGTATTTGCTCTCAGCTAGAGCTACAAGCTTGTGACCTTGCTAGTCAACCACACAATGAGAGATTCAAATGAGGACAAGGGCAAGAGTGCCAATATCCCCAAGAACCACTATGAAAATGCAATGCAAACTAGTCTACGGAAATGAAAATGCAATGCAACTAAGCTATGAAATGGAAAGAACAAATGTTACAAATCTCTCCTATTAAGCTATGTGAATTAAATCTATTGCATAAAAGAAACTAAGCTATGAAATGAAGCTATGGATGCTATGATAATGCAAGAAATGAAGTCTAAACTATGAAGCAATGAGGAAATCCAAGAAAAGCTTGATGTAGCAATGATCTCCAAAAGCTCCAAATGCACCTAGAAAACCTGCAGCATAACAATAGCATGAAAGAGATGGATATGAAAATGAAGGAGAGAGCTTTCCTTTTATAGGAAATGAGAAAGAATGGACCATGGAGATTAAGAGGCAAAAGGGCTTAATCAGTGGTGGAGGTTGAAAGAGGAGCAATCCATGTGCACAAGTGTCCTCCAATGAGAAAATAGGAGTTGACTTTATGTCCATATGAGACAAAAAGTGCTTTTCTCCTTTTTATAAAATAGGAATAATACTTTATTTGTGCAACTTAGGATAAGAGGAAAAGTGGGGCTTTTTATTTAATCAAAAGGGGAGGAAATATTCCTTTTAATTAAATAAAGACTTAGGATAAATGATTAGCCCATAGGATAAAATCCAATATATGATCGAAATTAAGATTTGATCAAGAAATTGATAATGTTAAAAATATTGATTATTGATCAAAATGATTCAGGATTGATAAATTGAATAAATGGGGCCCAAAGTCTAGGCGACCATTTTTGGGTGCATACAAATATCAATCGTAAGTAATGTGGGATTGACCCATAAATCATTTTTTAAAATTCAAATTCAAACTCTTTTATCTCTTTTCATTAATTGAGTTGTATATAAAGTTGTGTTAATTATTATGTTTTAGTATATAAAAACTTACAATTGGGGTCTTTAACTAATAGGGAGTTATAAGAAAATCATATGGTTAAACAATAAATGCCCATTATATAGGAATATCTTGATTTGGAGCTTAAAAGAAATATTAGTCTTCATTATAGAATTTATTATTAATCATTTGACAAACATGTAGTTTGGTCTTGGCTAATATGTATGTGATAATATACCTCTACAAATTGGGACAAAAGCATTCTTGCCCATAACATACTAGGTTTAAGTACCCTCATCAAGTTTGTGTGCCATTAACATTATTTAGCAAATACAATATAATAAAATGTGTGGTATTGTTGGAAACATGGAATCTCAACCTTGCATTCGCATAAGGTTAATATTTATGGTAAGTTTGCATTTTGAGCTTGGATTGGTCCATAATTTTCTCTAAAATAATATATTGGCTAAATAAGAATTTTGGTAAATTTTTGTTGCAAGATCATGTATAGAATTGAAGATATTAAAAGTTTCTTTTTTAAAAGTTTTAAAGTTGATTTTGACGACCCTTGAGGTGGTTTTGGCTTGAAAGTGCTCATAACTAGTGTAGCCAATAATAGCTTGATAGAGCGCTTAATGTTCTTTTTAACACTTCAAATAATTTATCAAATAAACTCTCGAATCAAAAGTTAAGGCCTCCAGAAGTTGGGTCTCCCGAAATGGATAATACAAAAATGTATTGGACACATAAATAAATTGTAAAGAGGACCTTCAAGTATTGGTGTGTGTTTTGAAACAACATAGGACATCTTGGATTGGATATAGTTCAGGTCCCACTTTTTAGGTGGTTTCAGTTCATGCTTTTGTAATACATTTTGATGAGTTCATGTCTTGTTTTAGCTATACATTAGGTGCCTAAGATGGAAGTTGGGTGTAAAAATCTTATAGTTGTTGAGCTACCTCTCAACCTTTGGTTGGCAATACTCCAATGATAATCTTTCTCTACAAGCATATTGTATTATTTTGTTGATTTATGAATAATGCATTGGTTGGCTTTTTAAGTGTGTTATTTTTCTCCTTAAAGAGTTTTCACCATGCAAATCATTGTGTTATGGTATAGATGTTATTTGTATTATTTCTATTTAATTTTGTAACTACTATAAAGATTCAAAAAAAATTACATAATCCTCCTCTCAAGATTAATGTAGAAATTTATTTTGCTACCTTAAGTTCCTTTCAAACATTACATGAGCAAGATGAGCATTTAAATAGTATAACTTTCTTATTGTGTTGTATTGACTCTTTATATCATTGATTTACATCAAAGGATTCTTAAATACTTTAATCTAATGCTCAAAATTATAATAAAAATGCATAAAATATAAAACAAAAGCCATAATACAAATATGGATATGTGGTGTCATAAATTGCACCCTGTGCATTTATGACCCCTAAGCACTTAACCTTGTGCATTTATGAAAAAGGTCCATGATTGGATATTCACATTCTTACCCTCAAGAGAAAGACATTCATGACCCCTCACCCAAATTTGGAGTTGCTATGTTTGGATGATAATGCAGCACACAAACATCTACATAGCGCATGTTTCTCCCTGAAATATCCAAATTTCAAAAAGAGCATATTTGCATACCATCCTTCTTTTGACATGAGTCTATTCTCTTGGGTACATTTGAAATGACTATTGCCACCTCTCTCTCTCTCTCTCTCTCTCTCTCTCTCTCTCTCTCTCTCTCTCTCACCTTTGTTGGATTTCTCTTGCAACCTATTCTTCTCACCATCCTCGGAGAGGGGTCTACGTTGTGTAACAATATCTTTTCTCTCTTAAATATAAGCACATATTCATTATTTTATTAGTTATTTGTTGGTATTATCTATTTATGTCATAATTTTTGTTTAATAGGGGCTTTTCTCCCTCAATAAAAGTTTATTTTCATTGTTTGTCTTGTGTAATAGGGGTTTTCCTCCATTAAGTGAGGTTTGTTTCTTTTATACTTTCCTTTATCAGTTTCACTTCAATCTATCTATCTACTTGTTTGTGGAGGTAGAAACACCAAAATGGAGGTTTGAGTATAGTAGGCCCCTATACAAATCACAATAGTTTTCCCCTATTTTTGTTTGTGTAGGTGATGAAGAGGTATATTAGAAAAATGTAGTGAATTAGAAGCAACCATGAGCATTTTTCTATTTTTTGTCATAGAGGACTACAACACAATGTGGAAATATCTCCACAACACACAGATGTTTGAGGTTGAGAGCTTGTCAAACTCCAATTGTGAAGTTTGGTATTTATATATGTTGGAACTGTTAAAATTTGGCTAAGTATGTTATAATTTTCTTTCAAGGTTGGTAAAAAATGTTTTATCTTTTTAATTTTTGTGTGTCAATTAGGGTTTACATTCGGGATGGAAGTAAAAAAAGTACATATGTTTGAGATTCTTTTTCCCTTATCGATCCATAGGTTTTGTTCTAGCAAGTTTTCCTTGGTTGATTTACAATCTTAGGTAGAATGGACAATTATTATTTCAAAGAAAATCATTCAAGGGAGTTGTCCCACATTTACTATGTCAGGAAACCACTTGTTTTTATACATCGACACACACATAAGAAGTGCCAAAAATGCACCTAGCCTTTTGGTGGAGCTTGAGCATGAGGACAACTTGTACTTGGTAGACGGCTAACCAAAATTTTGTAGGGTCCATTTTCCAGCATCGAGTAAAATCAGGTTTTGAATAAGTGAATATGGCTAAATAATGATGCATAAGTTATTCAAACAAAAGGAAAGATCGAGAAAGCTATAATGATTAGGACTAGAAGCAAAGTAGTAGAAATCCTAAATTTTCAAAAGACATCCTAGAGAAAATAATTGGGATTGGAAGAAAATTAGTGGAAATCTTGAATTTTTGAAAGGCAGCTCAGTGCCAATGATCGGGTTTAGAAGCAAAGTAGTGAAAATCCTAAATTTTTTAAAGGCATCCCAATGCTAATGATCGAGATTGGAAGCAAAGAAGTAGAAATCCTAAATTTTCAAAAGGAAAGATGGGGCTCACATATTTCAAAGTTGTAATTGTGAGAAGGACAAATTAATAGAAATCTGACGGGTTGATGGCATGTTTGAACTTCAAGGATATGCTAAGTAATTTAATGTGAAGAATTGATGTTCAGGGTGCTAATGATCGAGATTAGAAGTAGAGTAAGTGAAATCCTAAAATTTCAAAGGGAATACTAGGGCCCATGTTTTAGATCAGAGAATTGATGTCTAGGGTGCTAATGTTCAAGAATAGAAGAAGAGTAAGGAAAATTGTGAAATTCTGAAGCGAAGTGACATCGTTCATCAGAGAACGCATGAGGTAATTGGATTGCAAGACGAGGATGACAGGGGGTGTGATCCTATGATCCCGCAATAAGGGATGACAAGGAAAGAGAAATTTCTTGGAGTAGTGAGATATTTCCATGTGGTGAGGTTGACTAGGAGGTGATAATAATGAACTAGAAGGTGCCATGAGATACAAAGGTCAAAGTAGATGGTGGATCTAGGATGACACATGGTTTCATCCCATGATCTCGTGATCTGGATAATGAAGAAATAGAAATACTATAGGAACACGAGATTGTGACGTGTGGTGATTACAGGATGAAGTGGAATGTGGGACTAGGGAGGACACATGGTAAAATTTTGTTATCTCGTGATCCTAGTTGACAGACAAAGAAAATATACATGGGATTATGACACCTAGTGGAGCTGCGTTGAGGATTGAAGTTTGATAGTTATCGTGAAGTTTGCAATTTTTCTCTGCCATAGTTTTTCTTATGTGCGACCATGCATAGGTGTTTAGGTGATTGTTATGACTTTGCACTGGTGTACAAGGGCTATAATTGATGCTTCTTGAGTGCTGATGATACCGTGATCAGTTGGAGATTTCTAGTAATTAAGAAGCTGGGGAATTATGTAGTAATTGCATAATTGATAAGGTTGATAGTTGATCTTGCTCCTTGCCTTGCTGATTTCAGACTAGTTAGTTAGTCTATTGAGATTATATGGAGTTTATATTGTATTTTCATGATTTGAGGTAGAAGGATATTGTTTTGTGTCTGAGATATACATTTTTGTCATCCAAAGTTTATATGTTGTGAGGAGTTAGGTTTGTCTTGTAAGTTGAGATATTGTAAGAGTTTTCTTGTAAATTTTCATAAAAATAGTTTTTAATTTTAATTGGGTGGTGACTCGAGTCTTTGCACCATTGTTGAGTAATTTTTTTTGTATTTTTTGAAATATACAAGATGAGCAAAATAGGCACAAGATCATGGGTGAAGCAGCATCTCGATGAAAGGTTAGAGGGTGAACTTCATAAAATTTCAAGGAATTGATGCCCAATGAGAGATCAAGGAACTATTAGAATAACTGAGAGGGGGGGGGGGGGGGGGTGAATCAGTTAAATCAATTATCCCTAATCCCATACCCAAAGATGTATCTTATAAAATAATTTCAACAAATTATGCAGCTCGGTAACATAAAATATCAATCTATCTATTCACTTTACCAATTACCAGTAATTATCCAACTATGATTACCGACTAAATCAACTACGCAGTATGTAAAGTATGATAGAAAAATAATCATAACAAATAACACATAACACAATGATTTAACATGGAAACCCTGCTAAGGGAAAAACCACCTAGGACCGTTAACCCAAAATAATTCACTCTTCTGAAGTGAGCTCGGTAAAGATCTAACCCTATTAAAGGTTACAATGCACACTGTTAGGTGTGACTTGGTTAGAGGATTTATCACTAACAATTAACTTTTGACCAGCATTCACTATGGGGTCAACAAGATAACACTTTACGTTCAATGAATGCCATAGGATAGTACAATAAGACTGTTAAGTCCACTCGGTTAAGAGATTTTATGAATCAATGGTTAAACTGATACAGTACTGATCTGATTCAAATACAACTCAATTGCAAATATTCAAATCTATGCTAAGCTCATAAAATCCTCTGATCATTAATCAATTCACTTCCTTATTATTGCTCAACTTACTTCACTCGATAAATAGTTCTCTAACGCTCAGTAATATATGTAGTTTGGTTCTTTCAATAACCAGTTTGATCAGGCATGCATAAAAAAAGTCTTCACATGAAATCTCTATAGTCTCCTTCTTTTTGACATCTTTTAATAATGAAACTCATATCTCTTATATAAACAAGTAAATCATTTTCATATTAGCCATCAGATTTTGCTTCATAATCTCCTTCATCCATTTTGCCTCTTAAACATTCTTCGGTAGATGTGTCCATAGTACATTTCAATCTCATTCTTTAGATCATCTCTAAATTTTGTCAATCATGGATCTCATAACTAACTTTATCATTAACCTCAAAATCATAACAATTTCTAGCTCATTAGTTTCAATCGGCTATTCTTAGCATTTAATGTTTTCATCCATACTCGGTTAATATAGAAATGCATTGGTGATAACTAACTCGATTATTACTGTCACTCAGTATACACTGCACTAGCTTGGTGTATACAAAAATCTTCACTTACCGACCACATTGACTTGTTCATTTCAAATCTCTTCTTCATAATAGATTAATGTAACATGCTCAAGTCAACATATAAAGCCATAGACTTATCAATAAGTTACCCAATGTTTACCTTATCCTTACCTTATCCTTATCTATCGTATTTATCTTTTCCTCATGTAGATATCTCAGTTCTTCATCTTTTCTTCCTTCAACAGATGTTCATATGTTTGTAACTAACATGATAAGTACTATCAAAACTAGTTGACATCAATGACAACATATTGACTAATTTAATCATTTTACATATCATTTCAGTAGCTCAGTGATCTCTAATCATTGTTTATTTAGTTCATTTAGATATTCAATCAGTTGTAGTTCATCAGGAACAAGTAGTGCTCTCTCATCATGGAGACCCAAAGTAGAGGTGCAAGTGTAGGAAAGTTTTTCAATACTATTCTTGAGGACAATGAAACTTTCCCTAAAGATTCTGAACCTGTAGGGTTTGGAATGTATGAGAACTTCTTGTCTCTTCCTGTTAATCAAGAGGGAGAACCTCAACATACAAATGAAGTAACTTATACTACTTATCAAAATAATATTAGGAGATCAAGAAGCAAAAGAAGAGATGTCTTGAATAGAAGATCTATTGATGCATCTCGTGTGTAAATTTTTTCTCCTTTTAGGTACTTGTTGGGTAGAGATGAAGAAGAAACCATGAACCCAACTACCTCATATGAGTCAACAAGTACTTTTCCCAATTCAGAAGAAGTTTTTGATGATCTTGATGCCTTAAGAAAGAAAATTCAAGAGGATATTGTCATCAGAAGTAGAAAGATTAAAGAGAAAGAAAAAGAAGTCAGAGATGCCTTAGTTGAAAAGATTAGGTTGATGAAGTTGTTAGATGACTTTAAAGTTATAAATTATGAAGAACCATAGAAAAATGTTGAAGGTCATGTTGTTTGCCAAATTTACAATAATGAAAAGCCTAAGAATATTTCTACCTCTCAAAATAAAGAGGGTGATAAAGATAAAGGAAAGTATAAAGCTACTGGTATAGTTATCAATGAATCTATCGGTAAGGGCCCTGTTGGTGGTGGTATGTCTCAGTTAGATATTGAGTTGGAGAAAGCAAGGAAGGAGAGTGAAATTCTTGCAAAAGAATCGTAGAAGGAAGAGATGGAAGCAACAACTTTAGAAATAAAAAGGAAGATTGATTTCTTAAAGCAATCTGCTGGACCTTTTCTTGCTGCTACTTCCTCTGTTGCACCTAAATCATCTACTTACCAAGGAAATAATGTCCCACCACTTGTCATTTCAAAGCTTCCTATTAGTGGACAAAAAATGGGAGCTAGTACTAGTGGCCTGCTACAGACCAATTCCAAAGAAGACCAATTAACATTAAAAGGTATAAACAACTATTCTTTACAGGTATTCTTGGTTAGGCCAACTATTGATATTTGTAGCATCGGTCAAATAAATAATATTGACTATATGATTATTATGAGAAATGATTTATTATATATATTCATATATATCAATATATATAATAATTGATATTACTATATACATTGATATATATGTATATATAAAGTCATATTATAATTATTCTCATAATAACTAAATAGTTAAATTGATAAAATTATTATTATTATTATGTAAATATTAGATAAATTAATATAATACTGAAGAGATATTATATATATATATATATATATATATATATATATATATATATATATATATATATATATATATATATATATATATATATATATATATATATATATATATATATAATCATAATTATCATTATATTAATTATATAATATAATGAGGATGATGCATTTATTGCTTACATCATATGATTGATGTTGCCAAGTGTCATAAGTTTTGACATTGGATTGATTTATCCTCCCTCACTAAGAGGGAGTGTTGATATTTATAGAATCGGTCAAATAAATAATATCGACCATATGATTATTATGAGAAATGATTTATTATATATATTCATATATATCAATATATATAATAATTGATATTACTATACACATTGATATATATGTATATATAAAGTTAGTTTATAATTATTCTCATAATAACTAAATAGTTAAATTGATAAAAAAATATTATTATTTTGTAAATATTAGATAAATTAATATAACACTCAAGATATATATATATATATATATATATATATATATATATATATATATATATATATATATATATATATATATATATATATATATATATATATATATATATATATATATATATATATATATATATATATATATATATATATATATATATATATATATATATTTCATTATATTAATTACATAATAATGAATAGTTATGTCCCATGAAGGGACATGTCTCTTCTTGGCTCATTCTCAATATAAATGCAAGAGATTGTTACATTTGGAAAAAATATACAATGAGATAGTGCTATTACATTTGTAATGATCCTAAAACCTTAACATGGTATCAGAGCCAAGTTGCAAATGTAAGAGAGTAGTTTGTTGATGGTGAATGTGTGTCTGTCCCAGAAAATACAGTCTCAATATGAGGACCATATCTTACAAATGCACCGTTGGATTTTGCTAAATTTTGGATATGTTGGTGATAAAAAAATTTAGAAGAATCTCACCAGAGAGATTGGAGTGAAAATGTCAGGTTAAAAAGTTATGACTGACTATGTATGGGTCTATGCAAAAATCTGTAAAAGAGCGAGGTTCCTTCTTTAAAAGCCTAACCGCTTGAAGGGAGATCCGATCATATTGAAGGTGGTCATAGTGTATAGAACCTTTGAATTATCATGATAGGTCATGTGAAGAATTATGGTAATGTTCAAGAACGAAGACATCATTTTGTGAATTTGCATGATATTTTCTATATGGGCTCACCTTACAAAATGAAATACTTGAAATTTATAAAAGATAAGTATTTCATGCTTTATTAATGCACATATTTTTTTTTGAGTTTTTTAATTCATGCTATACTATTGGTTATTAAAATCTTGTATGCTTTTATCATTGGTATTTCTGGTCGAGATAGTTTAGTGAGCTATTTTTTTTCTCTCTGACATACCTTCAGGACAGAAGCACAAGATAATTACATTCAAGGGAGAAAGAACATGATGCTTGCAAATGAATTGATGATTGAGACTAGATGTAAAGGGAGTTTGAAATTTCAAAAGAGGTCAAAAATTTGATAAACTTGAGCTTTAGAGGGAGCAAATGGTTCATTCAACGTGTGACAATCTTGATTGAGAGGGAGTTCACTATTGAAGGTGAAACACTTCTGAGGTAAACTTGATATAATTGATTATTATACTAATAAATCATGAATGTTTTTAATGGGCCTACCCACTGTGTAAATCATGAGGAAGTGACGACTTCTAAATGATTATCACTTGTATTTGTAGAAGTTATTGGAAGGTGACGATCTTACAATAACTTAAATTATGATATACATTATTAATTTATAATGTTGAAACAAATCATGATGGATTAAATCAACAACTAAGCGAACTAGATGTCATTAAATTGACGGTCTATGAGTTGTTTGTGTAGATATATCTTGTAAATCAACAACTAAGTGTTAGATATCATTAAATTGATGGTCTATGAGTTGTTTGTATAGATATATGATAGGTATTTGGTGAATATCATGTGTTGATATTCTGTAGGCCATTACCTTATTGAGTACTTGGTGAAATCATATGTTGATGTTCTGATAGGCCAATACTCAAAGTATTTGGTGATTGTCATATGTTGACATTCTGATAGGCCAATACTCAAGATATCAAATATGATATCAAATGATCGAAACCTTCTATTGTGATAGACATCATGTGATGGTTGAAACAGATCACAATAGATGATTTCTTGCATGGTGGATTCAGTTCCTTAAATAGACCATTGACCTTCTATTGTGATAGACATCTTATGATAGTTGAAACATATCATAATAGATAGAACTTGTGGATAGAATTGATGATTGAGGCAATCCACCTGGGAACTTGTGGATAGAATCTCCGATAGAGGCAATCCACACTAAAGTTCGTGACTTTGTGGATAGAATCGCCGATGGAGGCAATCCACATGAGATCTTATGGAAAGAATCGTTGATGGAGGCAATCCACCTCAGAACTTGTGGATAGAATCATCAATGGAATCAATCCACATATTGAGACTATGTTTCTATTAATTACATCATGAGGATGATGCATTTATTGCTTACATCATATGATTGATGTTGCCAAGTGTCATAAGTTTTGACATTGGATTGATTTATCCTCCCTCGCTAAGAGGGAGTGTTGATATTTGTAGAATCGGTCAAATAAATAATATCGACCATATGATTATTATGAGAAATGATTTATTATATATATTCATATATATCAATATATATAATAATTGATATTACTATACACATTGATATATATGTATATATAAAGTTAGTTTATAATTATTCTCATAATAACTAAATAGTTAAATTGATAAAAAATATTATTATTTTGTAAATATTAGATAAATTAATATAACACTCGAGATATATATATATATATATATATATATATATATATATATATATATATATATATATATATATATATATATATATATATATATATATATATATATATATATATATATATATATATATATATATAATCATAATTGTCATTATATTAATTACATAATAATGAATAGACATGTCCCATGAAGGGACATGTCTCTTCTTGTCTCATTCTCAATATAAATGCAAGAGATTATTGCATTTGGAAAACACATACAATGAGATAGTGCTATTACAGTTGCAATGATCCTAAAACCTTAACACCAACCCTATTTCAAATGAGATAAGGGACAAATTGGCAAGATTTACTAGAAATATTGTTATTTCTTGTGAGGAACATCTAAAGCATTTTATTGATATGTTAAATGAATGAGGTTGAGCACGAAGATGTAGTAATGAAATTATTTGTGCAATCTTTAGTCGAGGATGCCAAAGATTGGTTTAGGGGCTTGCCTGATGACAGTATAGATTCATGGGATGAATTTTAAAATGCTTTAAAGAACAATATGTTAATAAGACTAATAAAGGTTTTATGTTGAATTAGTTTAATAACATCAAGAAAAAATAGAATGAAGAGGTCGCTAAATTCAACATAAGGTTTCATAAAGCTATGCACAAATTGTTTCAAGTCATGAGGTTGGGTGATAAGTTATGTTTGGATACCTACTTTAATGCTTATGATGCAAAAATGGCTTACTTTCTTAGAGATAAATATCCTAGAACTTTTAGGGAAGCATTTAAGTTAGTTGTAAACATTGAAAGCAATAGAAGGGCATCTAGAAAATTAAGGAGAAGAGATGATCCTAAATTTTATAGATTTAACAAGAAAGAAAATGATAAGTCTGTTGGAATTAGGAGAGATACCTATACTGAGAGGGGAGGGGTGAATCGGTGCCTTCAAAAACTTTACTTGTAAACCTTTCAGATATATAACTGTAAACAGTAATAACCGACCAGAATAACTTTAATCTAACTGCATGTATCGATCATTCATTTAACTTGAGAAAGTAAACAACATGAAATTGATATGACAATCACATAAGACAAGTATTTTGGTAACGCAGAAACCCTTGTTAGAAGGTAAAAACTGCTGTGGGGATGACACCCACAAATTCTTTACTACTGCAGATAGAAAAGGTTTTCTTGTTAAGGCTACAAGTTTTGATCACTTCTGGTGATCTCACCCTGTTAGGAGTGACATGTTAGATCAGCTAGATCTACCTAGTTATAGGATTTTAACAACACTAATGAAGTGTGCACTTGGTTAAGAGATTTACTTAAGACTATTAAGTCTACTCTACTAAGAGATCTTATCCAAAACTCTATTACAATGGTTAGAAAGCAATAGGTAATTATCTACTAATTAACAACTTAATCGTCTGATACAAATCTATAAGTTATGATAAAATATCACCTCACTTGTGATGAGTCTCTGCTCTGAACTGCTCGGTAGCCTTTTCTGATTCTGCTCAATCTGAATTCCTCTGTTCTCTATTATGCTCTGTTAACTGATATACTTGAAGTTAGGCAATTGCTTCAAGTGCTCTGTGATTCATATATTAGCTCACACCAAAAATTATGTGAACACACAAATATATAGTGTTCTATTTTTACCACTTTAGCAAAATTAGGTTAAATAACATAGTCATAACCCTAAGATCTACGGTGTACAAAAATAACCTAGATCAACTATTACAAAAGATATACATTGCATTTAATGAATATCATCACATTAAATGTTCCTTGATCTTGGTAAAACATTTTATGAACCATTGTAACTGTTTGCATAGAAGTATGTGCCATTTCAGATTACTATGCTATTTTTTGTGATCCTCAGTAAACACTGTATAAACTACTCGGTGTTTACTGTCTGTCAGTATCAGTGTTTGCTAGTGCTCGGTAAACTGTCTGATGCTCGATGTAAATGCTTTATCGACTAGTCTGTCTTGCTTCTAGTTACCGATTTTCTCAATGTAAGTGACCGACCGATATGTATGATAACCTTTGATACTAATGACAACCTTAAATGCTCAATAGAGATAACAATCTCCCTCTTTGGCATTAGTATCAAAACTCGAATGTATATAGACAAATTTTCTATATAACTTATACTTCTGCCATATACATATACATATCAAAAAAATTCTAAGTACTAAGTACTCCCCCTCAGTGCATGCTCCCGATAGTATGTAGTATACGTAGCATCTATGTACATATTTGGCATAATGACTTATGCATTGTTTTCCCCCTTTTTGATAGTAATGCCAAATACAAAAAAAAAGTAGTATACTCACATCTTGTCAAAAATATGCTGGTGGGTTTTCTTCACTGACTCTAAGAGGTTTTCCCTTTCCTCTTTCAAGTTGGTGAGAGCAATGTGCTCAAGACCGACTTGTGCATGCATGTCAAAGATTTTATCTAACACCGAAATCTCTGGTGTTGCCACGAGTTGTTTTGCTTTGACAGTGTGTGCCTCAAAAAAAAATTAGGTACAGCAGGAATTCTATTTGTAACTCAGTAACCTGATCATTTATGTGCTCTTCTTGTTTCTTCAAATTTGCTATTAACCACCTGAGTTCCTGAACTCGGTGAATGTGCTTTGAGAAAGCATTAGGCTCGTTATAGCTGCATTTGTACTTAACTTTATTTATGCTTCCAATCCTTTGATCTTCTCACTGGCTTCAACAGTGAAGATGTCTATAGTACAAAGCTTTAGTAAATATTGACAAATTTTTTGGGTGATAGTTTTTATCTCGGTGATTACCTCAGATAATTTGACCTTCTTGATTGCCACTTCTAGGCTTATTTTCTCTGCCAATTTGTGTTGTATCCTAGATTCTGCCCTTTCTTCAATCCATTTATCTGCATCAGTGTCTGGGGCATTGATCTTCTCGGCAAGTGTAGCAAGTTGATCAATGATAGGAGTATCCATCAATATTCACCTCAGGTACTACCTGTTGTAGGATATCCCTCACATCTGTTAATATTTCTTTTCATTTGTGTTCTTGCTTCAACTTCTCTTGAGCTGCCTTTCTTGAACATAATTCCCCATACTTTCTCAATTCTTTGGGGCTTAGGGTCCTCGGGTCACACTCAGGAATAATTATCACTTTATCTAGGGTGACCGACCCTTTTCCTTTCTTTTTATTCTTTTTCTCCAGTGCTAGAGGTGATTTCTTCTCAATAACATCAATAGTTTTATCTCCAAACTTCAAAGTATCCTTCCTAGTTGACACACGTTCTTCCTTCTTCTGCTTCTCGGTAGTTGTAGTCTTGGTTGATGGAGTGGGAGCCTCAAATGTGGTGTCATGTGGGATCACCTCAGTTTCCTTTGTCTCAGTTGAAGGTGCCTCCATTTGATTAGGCTCATATGTCTCTACATGTTTTTCAGGTTCTTGTACCTCGGTTGTGTCTTTGTGTTGCTCGAGGCCTGAGCTGTCGGGTTATACTTGTGAAAGAATTTTGACTACTTCTGCAAGTACAGGAAGTTCACCCGATAGTGATGTAAATATACATTCAATGTCTATTGCTTCATCTTGATTAGGTGCAATATTCACATCCTCATCATCCTTGTCATTAGGATCACCATTTGTGATGTCTTCAATGAGTACATCGTCATCAGTTTTCTTCTCCAGTTGGATCTTTATTGGATTCGGTGCATCCTATGAAACACTTATTTCTTCCTTTTGCTCGATGATATCAATTACCTTGATAACTGATATACTGGTGTTCTTTGATTTCTTTTTTATTCCCTCATCAATGCAAATACCTTTACCTTTGGAATTTTTTCTCTTCTTAGACAAGTTTAGGAATGCTTCTTGCTCAACTTTTTCTTCAGCTTTGAGAATTAATGTCCATAAAGAGTCACTTGTGGTATCCATATCTGCCACATTTTCATCCACTATCATCATGGCTCGGTTCTTGATCATAAATCTTGCTTCTTATTTGGTCGTGTACTCACTAAGTTCTCCATAGCTTAGATGTGGGGCTGCCCGAACTAGAGAGCGTTCTCTCTTTCTTTTCTCGGTGTCTAGTGCAATAGCCCATTTTTCAGAAATCTTGTCATCCAACTTCTTTGGTAATGCACAGGCAAATTCCATTGGAACTTTCTTGAATTTTATCATCATTTGGATGATAGCCTCTTCTAACTTAGTTTGATCCTCTGTTGACATCTTGTCAAATCTATCTATTCCTAGATCAGCAAGGTCTCCATTCTCAATTATGTCTTCAATAATTTCATCTATTGTTTTTACCTTGTTGCTGACCACCTTGAATTGATTGACATCATCTTTAGTCTCAATCTCCTCAAGATCTTATTTACTTCTTACCAATTTTCTCCTTTTCTTTGGTGCCTCAGCTACAACCCTGTTCTTTCTATTGATATATTTCCTTGTCGATGTAGCTGCCCTTAGTTTTGTTACTTTCTCTGCTTCTTTCTTCTTGGGTGGTGAAGTTGCAGTAGATGATCTTGTCTTCATACCTTCTTGTACTGGTAATTGCTTCTTCATAGGAATTTCAGGTGGAGGAACTGGCGTGGGATCTTTTTCTTCGTTTGACTCGGTCTCCTCACTGTCATATGGTTTTTCAGCCAACTGTAATTGACCTTCGGTTTCCTGTTCAACCAATGTCTCCTTAGGTGTTTCAGAGATATCTCCAAATCTAGCAGCGAGATCTTTCTTCATCTTCTTTGCCTTTCTAGACATTCTATCGATCTCTATGCCTGTTGAGATTCTAGATTTGGCCTCTTCATATACTCCAAACCTAGTGGCAATGGGATCTTTTGGTAATGCAAGCAGTGCATTAATAGATTTCAGAGAGAAATCATGATTCATTTCATAACCCATCGGTGCCAACCATTTTATTCTGGGTTCAACTACTTTTATCATAGTATAATCTGTGTTGACTACAAAACATATATCATTCTCAAAATTTTCAACTAATTCCCTCAGAATTCTACTTCTTTTATGCATTTTAGTCTAAAATTCTTTGAAGTATGCATCAAACTCTATATTCAGTTTATCTCCTAATTTACTCATCATATCATTAATCTATTTCATTATCAGTTTATCTAATTTCCAATATACTTTACCGACGCCAGGTACATACTTTTGTAGATAGAAAAATATGCGAACAAGTAGTGATCTGAACTTACAAGTATTAGACTTCTTTGTTCTTATTATCTTCATATTGTCCTGCAGTTGATGAAATAGTACCTTAGCAAGATCAACCTGGTGATCTTTCTTCACAATTTTGTGTGCCATGTCTACTGCGTTGTAGGCTACGTTGTTGAGTCTGCTTGATTGAAATATCTTGTACCCGATCACATGTGCTACAAATTTAACTGTTGGGTCTCTGATTGTTGAAATTTTGAGTGCCCGACCATCCCATTGTGCTCTAGTATTCTTCTCAACATCTGGTCGTGATGAACTACATAAGGCTTTTTCCTTGTCGGTTGTAGGGAGCCTAGTAACCCTACTGATCATTTTCTTGTTGACCTCTATCAGTTTATCCAGCCAGAATTTTCCATCATGATACCTACTCAAAATGATTCTGATCCAATCTATCTTAAATGATTATGGATAGTGTGTGATACATGATAACCCTGATTCCTCAATCTTCTTGTGTTCTAGTTTCAATTTTCCATCGGTGCCACAGAGTTGTTGATATGCTGCAATAGTTTCAAAATCTCCAACTTCTCCAATTTTGTAATGAATATACGATCTTACGTCTTCTGTCAATAAAACCCTATCTAGTATGCTTGAAAAAGTGCCCATTAAATATGTTTGTGCTGTGACCTTGGGATGTGGCTTAAACTTAGGTTCGTCAAAATTTGCCCTAACGATTAGATTAACTTCCTCCTCAATACTTTATGATTTGCTTGCAGATGATGTAGATGCCATAAATTGATTCTAGGGTTTCGGCAAGCAGCAGGATAAAAGTGTTTGATGGAAAATGAACTTACTCAGAATTGTCAAAGAGTGATGTCGGTTCGATCTACAATAGCCTTGAATCCTTTTGAAAATCTTCTAGCTCAAACTTTTCTCTGTGAAATCTCCACTCTTCGAAATCACAATGTAATAATGAACTCTGTTTTCCATGTATTTATAAACTTTTTGATATTCTCACTTAAACTTTCATGAAATAAATGCTTGACCTAACTATGGTACGAAACAACTATCAGCTCGGTGACAACTAAAAAATTTATCCACTTGGTTAACATAGGATTTCTTCATCGGTTGATACATGTGCTCGGTTAACCTTAAATAGTGATTACCGACAGGTAATCAACTCTCAGTCTCTCTTTTACCAACTGTGTAACATTGTTAGCTCAAAATATATAAACCATAGTGCATCTTTATTCATGTTGATTTGGTATTAGTACATCACGTATAATGAACTATATGTAAAATGTGATCATTTGAAATGTCAGTCCCATACATACCTATTTCACCTTAAGTGGAGGTACCGATGTCACCCAATCCAGTGGACGAGGTTTCACCGACAACATTACTTGACTCAGCATTCTCATTAGATGCCTTCTTCTACATATTGTTCCTTAACTTCATGATATCTGCAATAGTATATCCACTCTCAAATATATGGTCTTCATCTGGTGCTCGGTCTCTGTAGTTCTTGCTTAAATGACTGACTCTATGACAGTGCATACAAGCCATCCCAATGCTTGTCCAGCTTCTTGATTGTCCAATCCGACTCTTTCTATAACAATTTTCTGCAATGTGTCCATATCTACCACAAGCAGTACAATTATCCCATGTATTGTAATCCCAAACATAAGAGTTACCTTGTCTCTTCGGTTGATAAGGCTTTCATTGTGTTTTCTGCTTAGGAGTCCATACTTGCTTCATCTTAGCCTTACACTCTCGTGCAGTGTGTCCATGTTTATTACAAGTATAGCATATTTTATCCACAGTGGTATTGTTAGCAATAGCATTCTATTTAGCTCTACACTCATAAGCTGGATGTCCAAACTTACCACAGTAATAACAATATCCATTAAACTTAGGAGTGACAGGAGGTTTACCTTGTGCTTTGCTTCTACACACATTAGATGTATGTCCCGGTTTTCCACAGTGATAACATGCCAACACTTTAGGTTTCTGATTTTGATTATTGTTGACTTGTTCAACTTGTTGTGATGATTCTCCTTCGCCGGTGTAGCCTATACTAGCTCTACTCCCAAATCTTCTTTGATTAGTCAGAAAGCCATCAATCTTCTTAGAACTATCCTCAACAAGTTTCTTCATTTCATTTTGTTGCTGTTGATTTTTCACTTCATTTCTCAGCTTCTCATTTTTCTCTTTGAGTCTTGCAACATCTTCTAGTCTTCTTGACAATTCTCCATTCACTCAATTTACCTCTTGATTCACAGTCATCATCTGATTAGATACTTGGAAGTGACGATCAATGAGTCTCTGTATTTCACTTTCTTTTGCTTGGAGTTGTTTAGTCATCTATCTTTGGTCTTAAATAGCCAGATTCCTATCTTGTTCTGCTTGTCTAGCATTGTTCATGATTTCCACCATTCTCACCATTTGAGATTCTTGACCGATTTGAAGTGTTTTCACTTGTTCGGATAAATGTTGATTCTTTTTAGATAAATTAGTAATTATGCTTTCAGATCCATCAAAGATGCTTCCAGAACTAGATCCAACATGATCAAATATATCATCAATAGGTTCTTCATGATAATCGATTTCACTTTGCATAATGGCAAGGTTCTTCCTTTCAACCAGTAATTTCTTCAGTTCTTCCCTAGCCTGTTTATACTATTCCACATCTGCATCTGTATCTTCTGATTCTCAATAGTCTTACCAAGCTTGTATCTCTCCATGACTTAGATCTTTACCCTTCAATGGTTAAACTATTTAATAAGAGAACTCGTCTCTGATACCAATTGTTGGAATTAGGAGAGATAGGTACTGAGAGGGGAGGGGTGAATCAGTGCCTTCAAAAACTTTACTTGTAAACCTTTCAGATATATAACTGTAAACAGTAATAACCGACCAAAATAACTTGAATCTAACTGCATGTATCGATCATTCATTTAACTTGAGAAAGTAAACAACATGAAATCAATATGACAATCACATAACACAAGTATTTTGGTAATGTAAAAACCCTTGTTAGAAGGTAAAAACTGCGGTGGGGATGACGCCCACAAATTCTTTACTACTGCAGATAGAAAAGGTTTGCCTGTTAGGGTTACAAGTTTTGATCACTTCTGGTGATCTCACCTTGTTAGGAGTGACATGTTAGATCAGCTAGATCTACCTAGTTATAGGATTTTAACAACACTAATGAAGTGTGCACTCAGTTAAGAGATTTATTTAAGACTGTTAAGTCTACTTTGCTAAGAGATTTTATCCAAAACTCTATTACAATGGTTATAAAGCAATAGGTAATTATCTGCTAATTGACAACTTAATTGTCTGATACAGATCTATAAGTTATGATAAAATATCACCTCACTTGTGATGAATCTCTGCTCTGAACTGCTCGGTAGCCTTTTCTGATTCTACTCAATCTGAATTCCTCTGTTCTTTATTCTTCCTGGTTAACTGATAGACTTGAAGTTAGGCAATTGCTTCAAGTGCTTAGTGGTTCATATATCAACTCACACCAAAAATGATGCGAACACACAAATATATAGTGTTCTATTTTTGCTGCTTTAACTAAATTAGGTTAAACAACATAGTCATAACCCTAAGATCTACGGTGTACAAAAATAACCTAGATCAAATATTACAAAAGATATACATTGCATTTAATGAATATCATCACATTAAATGTTCCTCGATCTTGGTAAAAAAATTTATGAACCGTTGTAACCATTTGCATATAAGTATGTGCCATTTCAGATTACTATGCCATTTTCTATGATCCTTGGTAAACACTGTATAAACTGCTCAGTGTTTACTATCTGTTGGTGTCGGTGTCTGTTGGTGCTTAGTAAACTGTTTGATGCTCGATGTAAATGCTTTATCGACTAGTCTGTCTTGCTTCTAGTTACCGATTTTCTCAATGTAAGTGACCGACCGATATGTATGATAACCTTTGATACTAATGACAACCTTAAATGCTCAATAGAGATAACAAAGTCCTCTAATGTAAAGCCTAATGAGGATGATACATTGGATAAGGTTATAAATGTATTAAAGGACCTAAAGTTTGGTGGAAACAAGAATGATAGGGTTGCTAGTGATGATAAACCTTCTTATAATAATTTTAATAGGCACCCCAAATTGCATAATTTTCCTTACAATACTCATTGGAAGGATGGGAAACCTATGCAACCAGCACAAAAAGGGAAATCAAATTTAGTAACTCTTGGTCCTTTACAAAAAAATACCATAAATGTGAATGAAGATGCTCCTTGGTGTATGGCACGCCAATCACCTCATAATCTTGAATATTATGTTGTTGCACAACACATGTTTGCTAGTGGGGAGCAAGAAGAGGAAATTAATGAAACTGATGATGAGGCAAGTTGTCTCATGACATTGACACATTTATGGGATGCATTTGATTCTGGTGATGAAGTTGAAGATCAAGATGTCATTGAATCAAGGAGAAGGAAGGAGGAGTGTCAGCAACAAGTCTTTTCTGAAGATGATGGAGAATTTGATAATAACTAGTATAATGTTGAACATGTTTCTATTCTCTCTTCACTGAGAAGACCTTATGATGAGAAAATAGCATAAATTATACAAATCATGGTTATCCAAGAAAGGGGTAATTACCATTTGAGAAATAAAGTTATTGGAGGTGAGGATGGTAATTAGCCTTCTAGTATGTTCATTAAAGATTAGAAGGGTGAGATTGCATAAATACTAAAGAATGGTAAAGACACTATGAAGATCAAATAAGTGAAAGCCAATGCTTGGGCTAAATAGGGTGAAGTCCCTAAACATACTGATGCAGCTTCTACATCTAAAATTAAAATAAAAGTTACTAAAAAGCTTACTATTCATATTCAAGAGGACATTAAGCAAAAAAAGGAAGGTTGAATGTAGTCAAGCAATTCAAGCTGAAGATACTTTAGGTAAAGAAATTTATGTCCCTAAGTATGTTCCTATAGATATGGTGCAATTACTTTCCCAAATTAGAGTCAATTTTCCTTTTCTTGAAATGACGAGGATAGAAGAACACAGAAAAAAACTCTGGCATGGATTAAGGGTGTATCCTCACTTAAAATTGAACAATTAGATGAAGATGAGACAGTAAAGAATGAGGAAAGTTAAAGGGAAAAGAAAGAAAAGGATCTAGATGGACTAGTTTCTCAAATTCCTTAGATGTATTTAGATAGTTTTGTGAATGCTTTTAAAGCAGTGTGGACCCTTTTTTTTTACTGTGATAATTAATGGAAAAATGCATAAGAACTGCATGGTAGACTCAGGAGCATCAAATACAGTAATGCCAGTCAAAATTATGGAGTCTATTGGGTTGAAGTTTGATAATCCTTATGGGAGATGTCAAGCTATGGATTCAATAGAAGTGCCTATCATTGGTACTATCAAATCCCTACCATATAAATTGGCTACATACCTTGATAAAGATCTAAAAATGAGTGTTCTTATTGTAGATATTCCTTCTTATTATGGTATGTTGTTATCCAAAAAATGGAGTTCATCTATGGGAGGTAGTTTACAATGTGATCTTTCTTTTGCGACTTCTAATCTTGATGGTGAGAATCTAAAGGTTGACCATGAGTTAAGGGTTCCACATATGATTGAGGTTAGTAAAGATGAGAATATGACATGTTTCCTTGACACTGACATGGACACATTCAAAGTTGAAGATCTAATAGTATATGAGAAGAAGATGCCTATATCTTTATCTAAGAATAAAGAAGATTTGTCTAATGACATTGGTATTTGGATTATGTATTTTGATGGTGCTAGTTCAAGAGAGGGTTCAAGTGCAAGTGTTCTACTAATCTCTCCTAGTGGTAAGACTTTTAAGTTTTCATTCACTCTATTGTTTGATTGTAAAAATAATGTTCCAAAGTATGAAGCATTATTGATTGGGATGAGATTAGTTTCTAAACATGGAATCAAGGATCTTAGTGTAATTGGAGATTTTGAATTGGTCATATCCTAGGTTAGATCCAAATATGCTTCCAAGAATAAGAGATTAAAACAATGTAGGAATATTGTTTGGGATGAGACTTAGAGTTTTTACACTTTTAGGATTGACTAGATGGATAGAAGCCACAACCAAATGGTATATCTCCTGGCTAACATTTCTATCAAGCCACATGATATCACATTTATAGGAATTTCAAGGGTTGAGATACAAACCAGACCCTCAATCCCTAATAATATTGATAATTATAAAGTATTTGATGATAACAGTGATATTATCATATTTCTAAATTATGAAGGTGAGTATTGTAATCATGAGATTGATTTTAGTGGATATTTGGAAAATGACAAAGGTAAAGATACAATGCTTGGAAAGGATATATTGTAGTTGAAGATAAATAATGTTCCCAAAGGCTTGGTAGTCCTTGAAAGGGCTTTTGATAATAAAGATAAAACAATGACTATGAAGACTATCCAAAATCCCGAGGACTTGGAGGAAATAAACCTTGGAAAAATAAAAGCTCCAAAAAATGTATAAATTGGTAAGAAGTTGTCTCCAAAGGTAAGGAAATCATTAATATATATTTTTAGAAAATGTAGGCATGTGTTTGCTTGGTCATATGATGACTTAAAGGCTTATAGAGCAGATTTATTCCAACATGTGATTCCCTTGAATAATGATGCTAAGCCATTCGGGCATAAGCAAAGGCCCATTAATCCCACTCTTTCTCCCAAAAGGCAAGGATAATTGATAAAAATGAGGGATGTTGGTATCATGAGGCCCATGAGACATTCTTCATGGCTTTCCAACCTTATACCTATGAGAAATAAAAATGGAGACATAAGATTATGTGTAGATTTTAGAAATCTAAATATAGATTTATTAAAAGATAATTATGGTTTTCCTAACATGACACAATTTTGAAGAAGGTGACTGGATGTGAGCTCATGTCTATGATGGATGGTTTCTCTGGATACTTTAATCATCCAAAAATGGTCATCTGGACTATTAGCCCCTTTTGCTAAATCATCAATTGCTTATTCTTGATCAAATCCTAGTTCTATCATTTATTTGATTATTTTCTATGGGCTAACCATTTTATCCTAAGTCTTTATTTAATTAAAAGGAATTCCCTCCTCTTTTATTAAATAAAAATCCCCCACTTTTCCTCTTATCCTAAGTTGCACAAATAAAGCATTATTCTTATTTTACAAAAAGGGAAAAAACACTTTTTGTCTCATATGGACACAAAAGTCAACTCTTATTTTCTCATTGGAAGATACTTGTGCACATGGATTTCTCCTCTTTGATGCTCCACCATTGATTAAATCTTTTGCCTCTTAATCTCCATGGTCCATTCTTTCTCATTTCCTATAAAAGGAGAGCTCTCTTCTTCATTCTAGATCCCCAACTTTTTATGCTAATGTTATGCTGCAGGTTTTCTAGGTCACTTTGGAGCTTTTTGAAGATTTGGAGCATTCTTGACTTTTGCATCTACATGTTATCATAGTTTCATTTCTTGCATTATCATGGCATTCATAGCTTCATACTTAGCTTAGTTTCCTTTATGCTTTAGATTACTTCATCTAGCTTAACTAGGAGGCTTTGTAATACTTGTTCTTTCATTTCCATAGTTTAGCTTGCATATTCATCTTAATCTAGTTTGCATTGCATTTCATTTGATTCTTGAGGATATTGGCATTCTTGACCTTATCTTCATTTGAATCTCCCATTGCATGGTTTACTAGCAAGGTTATTGGCTTAATAGCTCTAGCTGAGAGCATTCTTAAACACCCTTGCACTCCATGCCTAGGGAGCTATGGATCAATTTTTGAGACCTCATTCTTGAGTGTTCTTGATTGTAATGATTCATAGAAGTGCACTATTTTGTGTGTATAGATACAACCAGGTAATGGTAAAAGAATCAAAGTAGTACAAAACTACATTTAAAACACCATGGAGGACCTATGTCTACGTTAGGATGTCATTTGACTTAACAAATGCAGGAGCTCCATTCCAAAGATCCATGGATGTTGCTTTTGTATATTTCACTGATAAGTTCTTGGTGGTATATCAAGATGATTTGATAGTTTTCTCAAAGAAAGAAAGCCAACATTGTGGACACCTATTTCTTTTTGTCAAAGTACTTGAATATGGTGTGTCCTTAAATCCAAAAAGGTGTGCTTTTGAGGTGACTAGAGGCAAGTTTCTTGGTCACATTGTTTCAAAGGATGGGGTCAGGATTGATCTAGAGAGGTTGCTTGAAATGGATAAATTACCACAGCCCAAGACTGTGAAGGGAATACAATCATTCTTTGGATAAATTTATTAAGGAGGTTTGTTACTAATTTTGATGAGATTAGCACACCTATTTCAAGGATGTTGAAGAAAGGGTCCCAACGTAAATGGGATGTTGAACCTTCCAAAGATTTTCAAGATATTAAGAAAGCTATCGATGATGCTCCTATTTTGAGGACTCCTAATTACAATAAGCCTATACAAATATTCTCATTTGCATCTTTCCACACTATTATTGTAGTACTCTTGTAGAAGAACTTAGAGGGTTTTGAAAAACCTATAGCTTTCTTTAGTAAGCTTTTGCAAGCTACAGAATTAAAATTATGAGATTAATGAAAAACAAGCATATGCATCGGTAAAAGCTATCAAAGATTTTAGGTGTTATCTAATGGGAGAAATTGTTGTTTCTTATGTACCCAATGCAACTATTAAAGACATCTTCACTCAACAAGAGGCCTCTAGGAGGAGAAGCAAATGGATCAATAGGATCTAGAAATTTAATATAGCCATTCAAGTTACCAAGCTGGTAAGAGGCCAGGGGTTAGTAAAACTAATGGCTCAAGCAAATTTTGATGCTAACCATATTAATGTTTTATAGGAAGATCAAAGGCCATTCATATGTAATCTTGACTAGTGTGAATGGTATAAGGACATCATTGTATACTTGCAGAAAATGATTTGTCCTCCTAATATGGATGAGAACAAGAAAAGAACCATGAAATTGCATGCTATCAAATATGTTATAATCAGTGGAGGATTGTGGTGGAGAAGCAATGAAGGTGTGTTGCTTAAATGTGTGGATCAAGATCAAGCAAAAAAGATTCTAGAAGAAATGCATAGTGGAGTGTGTGGTGTCCATTACATGGCTAAAACTACTGCTCATAAGGTGTTGAGATATAGTTTCTAGTGGCCCACTATCTTCAAATATGCACATCAAATAGTAAAGAAATGTGATGCATTCCAAAGGTTTGTAGGTAAGTTAACATTTTTTGGTAACTTACCTCTTAATCATGTAAGTGTTCAAGTACCATTTCAACAATGGGGATTATACTTTATTGGAGAAATTGTAGGAAATTAAGTGGTGGTCACTCATGGATTTTAGTGTTTACTGATTACTTAACCAAGTGGGTAGAGGCTATACCTATTAGAAGAGCTACAAGAAAGGTGGTGATAGATTTTCTTATGGAGAATATTATTATAAGATTTGGGTACCCTGAAAAAATAGTAGTTGATAATGCAATGTGTTTCAGATATGATGAATTTGATACATTTTTCTAGAAATATGGGATCCAGATATCTTAATCTTCTCCATACCACCCATAGGGAAATGGCCAAGATGGATCAAGAAATAAAAGCTTGATCAAAATCATCAAGAGAATCCTAGAAGAAAATAAGAAGGTTTGGGATTCCAAGTTAAGGTTTGCATTATGGGTTGATAGGATAACTATAAAAAGGGCAATTGGATGTGCACCTTTTGATCTTGTATATGGCATTTGGGCTAGGTTGCCACAAAATAATTTAATGCATATGTATAAACTTGTGTAGATTTATGACGATGACTTAGATGATGAAAAGAGGATGAGGATAAATGACCTGATGCAGCTATATGAGACAAGAAGAGAAGCACATGCAAGAAATGCAAAGCTACAATTGCAGGTTAAGAATCTATATGATAGAAAGACCACTATCAAAAAGTTTGAGATGGATGGCATGGTCCTCATGTAGAATGTTAGATTGGAAGAAAAGGGTAGGCATGGCAAGAAAAAATTGCGTACCAAGGACATACGACCCTGACACGCAAATTGAAGTATGCTAGATTTTTTTTCCCTACAGGGCACGCCACCAAGGTGCTAGCGCATGGCCACCCAAGTGCAACTGCTAGTGGCCCACTAGTAGAACTGTGACGGTCTCCGTTGTAGTCCTTGCTGCAGTTACCTTCAAGCCTATGGTAAATGCCAACATTAAAGGCTAACCACCAATACTTCAACCCCAAAATTTGCAGCCATAGGTCATATGAGGACTAGCCCCCTGGTCACTAGCGTGACTAGGGGACCAAAAATTTTGGCCCCCAGGCCCTATTGTGTTTTTGCAGTGATGACCATACAACCATCAAATTTAAGCTCATGTACTACTAACATCAACACATTTTAGCATCTTCCAGACACTATTTTTGGGCCCATCAACATCCCTATGGGTTGTTTTCTCATCAACACCAACATGGTATCAAAGCTTTAGATCTGTTTGCCCCTGTCCTCTTCTTGAGAGATTTTGTCGTGTTCATCAAATATGTGTTTTCAGAGGGTTTTATGTTAGATCTAAGGGGACCTCTCTTTCTAGTCATCTTGGCCTCAAATGGACTTCATAGATGCATTCAGAGTGCCTAAGAACCACTAAATCCATATAAAGTTTGTCCATTTTGGACAAAGTTGGAATCTGTGGCAAAAATTTTTTGCACCTGGCCTTAGATTTTTGGCCCCAGGGGCCTATTGTTTTTTGTTGCGATGGCCACTTGGCCATAAAATTTAGGCCCATGAAGTGCTGATGTTAGCACTACATCAGCTCATTTGGACACCTTTTTGGGCCCTTCAAAGCACCCGTTGGTTTTTTGCTCATAACTTGAGCATACAGTGTCAAAATTGGGCAAACAAGATACCGTTGGAAAGCTTGTTCAAAGGTGGATCTTTCTGGCATTTTGGATTTTGGATTTTTTTCCTCTATTTTTCACACTAGGCATTTAAAAGCAAAACCTATTTTTTTCCTTCCTGGGGCATAACTTGAGCATCCATACTTCATTTTTGGCAAATGAGATATCATTGGAAAGCTTGTTCCACGATCTTTCCAGTGTTGTGAGTCATTTTTCCAGATTCTTCTCTAGGTATATTTTATTCATTTTTTTGCATTTCTGCACTCTGGTGGATATCTTGGATGTTTTAGGTCTTGGGATCTCTTCCCTTTAGGGGATGGCTCTTCTTAGGATGTTCTTTTGTTTCATCAAGCTTTGCTCTTCTTTGAGCATTGCATACTTCACTTTTGTAGCATTCTTTTATGCACACACACTGAGATAAAGTGCCATTCTATTACATGTATGAGATCTTGCACATGTTTGTGCTCTTTGTACTCACACTCCATTATAAAGTGCCAGGGGGGTTTGATGTTTGCCTTTGTTTTACATCTACTTTTTTCATGTGAGCATTCCTCCAATGACATTAGCCTCAAGTATCTCTGTTTGTGTTTGTACTCTCTCTGCACCTTTGGTGTTCTTGGATCTACTTCATCATGCAGTTCATATTGGACATTTTTTTCAATGTACCTATCATTACTCCCTTGTCAGCATTATGGGGGGGTTTCCACTGTTGGTCCTTCTACTTCCTTGGTTCGATAGTGTGAGCTATGTATTCAATATTTGATTCTATATACTAGGTGGATGTAGTGGCTGGGTACCTATGCATTCTAGTGAGACGGATCATTTACCATATGAACACTCTTTCTTTCCTATTTTTTGGAGGCACTCTTCCGACTTTGATTGATCATCTCTTTAGACTTTGGTATTTTTATGCCATTTGTATCTTTGACTTTATTGTTTGATTCTTGATTCGATTAGTGTCATTTGAGGGTACTCATGTAGATTAAAGTCTTCTCTACCTGGTGATATTTTAGTGGAGGATCTTCAGATTAGGAATTACTTCTTGATAGAGTTTGCAACTTCTTGCTTCAGTGATGTTCTACAAGTTCATCCTTGTTCCTATTTTTTGGAACATTCCTAGTTTTGGAGGCTTCTTTAGTCCTTCAAACTAGTCTTCATCTCATTTAGGAGTAGAGTTTTTCACATATGGTTTTCTCTATTTCTCCTCTTTTACAGAGACTCTCTTTTATACTTGGGTACCTGATCAGGCCTTTTGTTGTCGGGACCAATTTGCTTTCAGTAGTTCTTTCTAGGTTTTTAGTTTCTCCCAAAGTTCATCTTAAGGGGGGGTGTTAGAGTAATAAAGTGTTTTCTTATTCATTAAATCATGTTTGATTTAATTAATAAGTCACTTATTATCTCTTTCTACTCAAGCTAAACTTTAGGCATATAATAATTAATTGCTTTATTAATTATTATTGTGCAACCTAGGTTTTACCCTTTTAGGGTTTCAGATCTCCTTTTATAAGGATTGATCTCCTCTTGTTTTGATAATAGATTGTATTGAGAACATTTATTTTATTGGAATTGCAACCTTTTTTTTTGCACATCAAGAATGTCTCCTATGTCATGGATCATTGCGTTCAGGCCTCTATAGCTTTTCCCTTTCTCTTTCTATGATAGGTGTTTGCATGCAGGTGTTCTTGAGAGTTGTGGGTTGTTTTCTCA
Source organism: Chamaecyparis obtusa (assembly GCA_027943335.1). Taxonomy (NCBI): domain Eukaryota; kingdom Viridiplantae; phylum Streptophyta; class Pinopsida; order Cupressales; family Cupressaceae; genus Chamaecyparis; species Chamaecyparis obtusa. Next base: position 760,846 of record BSBK01000480.1, read on the forward strand.
TCAACTCCAACAATAATATCATTTAGAAAAACTCCTCCCACTCTTCTCATGATGAAGATAAGGCCTTAAGAGTCCCTCCTCTGCTAGTTCAAAAAATTTCCCATGAATTTGAAAAATTTGAGAAATGGTTAGGATAAGAAAAATCTAATCCTAAGTTCATATCAGTTGTAGAGGGTTTAAGGAAGATAAATCATAATAATGAACATGGTGTTAATATCTTGCATAGTATCTCTCCTCTTGTTGATAACAATGTTAAGCCTATTAGAGATTGTTCCCAAGAGCTAGGTTTCATTCCACTTACTACTAATGTTGAGACCTCCATGCCTATTTCTACATCTATTCTTAGTGTCTCCATTTATGCTCCACCCATCATCACTACTTCCATTCAAAATCTCAATCCTACACATTTTAGCATTTCTAATCCTATTATTCCCACTATTCCTTCAAGTGTTCCATGTGTTTATTTACCTTCATCAATTCCCACTTACAGTAGTGTTTTTTTCCATAATCTACCATTCCTTCCATTTTTCATAATGATCCAAATATTTCACACATATCTCCTACCACTCTTTCTACCTAATCTACTATTAGTGGCTTGGCTCAAACTGTGTCTTCCTAGAAACAATAAATTTCTTCTATGACCCAATCCAAATTCAACATTCCTACTTGTGACATTACTAGTCCTTTGTCCTTGGATATCATATGTGCTTTTATTCCTTAATATATGGAGATTCCTTACCTAGAGACTTATAATGGTAAAGGTGATCCTTTGACCCATGCCAAAACCTTTCAAACATTGTGTAGTGATTTCTCTCATGATCATAGGTTCATGGCTAAATTATTTACTAGAACCTTTTGAGATAAAGCCTTCTAATGGTATTGTTCTTTGCTTCGTTATTCTATAATTTTTTTTTCAAAAGTTTTCTAATGCTTTCATCCAACAATTTCAAAACAATATTGATCCCAAGGCTTTTTTAATTGACTCATTTCATTGGTAGATTTAAGCATTTGTGTGCTCATATTTCTTATCCTACGCATGATATTAATATGCAATGATTTTTCATTTCTAATTTATAAAAATACATTAGAGATAAGATTATGCTTTCTTAATTTTCTTCTTTTGCTTAATTATGTGTAGTTCTTCATAACTATCAACTTCAAGTGAATTATTTTGGGAGCACTAATCCAATGACTTTGGTTGATAAGACTGATTTTGCATCCTATAACAAGTTTAAAAAACCAATGAACATAAAAAATAATAATTCATCCAACAATGTTGATGAGCAAGTGACAGCAACATCCAAAGTTGTGGCTTCTTTGTCATCTATTTTTAGACCTTCTTTTCATTTTACTTATCTTTATAAATCTTTGCACAATGTGATGTTGAAGTTTATTAATGCTAAAGTGTTAATTCTTCCTCCTATTAAACTGACTGACATGTCCAAACCTTTTCCCAAATCCTTTGATCACATATCCTTTTTCAAAACAATCATCAACCTAGCCATGATACAAAAGAAGTGTTTCTATTTGAAATTTGTTATTAAAGAGCTCATTGTTTCTAACACCATATCTATTAAAGGTGTTAATGATTAAGGAAACAAATCCATAGAACCTCCCAACCAAAACTTGCAAGTTGATACCACTCATTTTCCATCTCATTCGACCAATACCATTGAGTCTACCCAATCTTTACCTTCTTCTTCTACCCATGTTGTTGACTATGATGATAAGTGTGTTGAATCCAATGGTATTGTTAATCCCATTGATCAATCCAAATCTCAACCTAGATCCAAACTTGAACCTAATATTTTCATTACCTTTGACCTTAGTCAAACAATTAAAGTTCCTAATGGTCCTCTTTATATTGTTGAAAATGTTAATTGTCTCTATTCTCGTGCTGTGCTTATTGACCCTACTTGCATGGTGAATGTGATAGTTGAAGAGCATATTTACAACAAACAATTGCAACATGATTTCTATGACAAATATGATGGTATGATCCAAATTTGCAATGGTTTCACCTTTCCTACCCATGGTTCTATTATATTTCCCATTGAAATTGGTGGTAAAACTTTAGAAGTCACCTTTGTTGTCATCCTAAATTCTAATAAATTCCAAGTCAAACTTGGTCTTTTGTAGCTTACTTCCATGAAAGTCATAGCCTCTCCTATCCATAAGTATCATAGTCTCCATAACCCTTCAATAACTCAAGAGTTTGTCGACCTTGATTTATTTTGGCCTTCTATGTCTCAACCAACTAAATCCCACAAATACAATCTCTTTTGATCATGTCAAAAATACAAAATCCAAAAGATTTGTGAGCTTAGAAATCTTAAGAATTTTCCATATCCTTGTCCTATACCTAGATTTCTCCCTAAACCTCTTATATATGCTTTTTCCCCTCCTCCTATATCTTATAAATTTTTTGTGGTTAGTATCTCTCAACCTAGTGAGGTTCCTTCTATTCTTCCTCCTAAGGAAGAAAAGGGCACGATGTTGATTGATCCTAAACCAAGCCAAATTTATAGCAAAACCAAGCGTAATTTTTGTGCTCGTGATCATTTTTGTAAACATCATGCCAAATTTTGTCAGTGTGCTTCCCAAAACCTCTCCTCACCCAAAACACCTACCGATGCTTTTATTCCCTTTGACCAACCTATGTTTGACCCAAATGAGGGAGTTAATTTGAAAAAGATAAGATTAAACAAATATGATAATTCTATTCATATCTCAAATTCTATTACAATAAATTTGGATGAAGAAGATACTCTTGATGATTATGACTTTAATGTTCCTATTGTATCTATTAATGATATTCATGCTAGTGATTCTAATTATATGTATCAGCTCATTGATGTTGATCATGATTTACCATATATGATTTCACAAGAATTATCTCTTAGTCCTAGTGATAAACAAAGTGACCCATCTTTATAGCATGGTCCTTTTTTGGAATTTGCTATTGTTCCATCTACCATAATTGATATTTCTCCTCTTGCATGTTTCCCACCTTCCCTAAACACTATGGGCTGAGATGGGGGGACAAACAATATGTTGGAATAACTCCTCTTGTGTAGTGGATTCTTTATTTTTTCTTGTTGTAATGTGCTTCCACTATGATGTGCTGCTTGATATATGTTTTATTTAGATCTCTTTAGATGACCCTTGTTTCTATGTTGGTGCAAGGTGATAAAGGAATTGATCTATCATGGCATTCCTCTATTTGTATCGCATTTCTTCTATATGTTGTTATATGCTATATTGTGCATGTACCACTGTTCACAAATGTGCATTTGTGTTGTCTGATTGGGGTTGATGTGAAAATGGTAGCTATGTATTCTTTTTGGTCTCTGTGATGTTGTACCAAAAAGACTCTTCTTTGTGACTCTTATGTGTTCTTCTTCTCATTCTACTATCTTTAGGAGATAATGACATTAATCATCTTGGTGGTCATGTAGATGCCTGAGATAGTAGATCTCTATGTGTCCCTTTGTCATGTGTTTATTTACGTTGTTATGTTCTCTATTAGAGGCATCTCATAGTGGAAATGTTTCTTGTGAGTGCATGTATGCTTTGTTAAAGCCATTTCTCTCATTAAGGAAGTTTCAATTTCTTTAACATGGGGGCATATTCTCTACTCCTTATTTCACATTTTTTACACACAAACACAGTGATCCAATGCAATCTCTCTTGTGGATGGCTAAGGATAAAATTATTTCCTTGTGTTCATCTTTTCATTGGATCCATTAAATGAGACAATGTTTTCCTTAAGGACCGATCCTCTTTTTATAGATCCCTTAATGAAGAAAATGATTTCCTTAAGGACTAATCTTCCTTTCTTTGATCCCTCTGGAGACAATGCTTTCCTTAGGCCTAATCACCCTTGTCAAATACCTTAACAAAGACAATGCTTTCGTTAAGGACTAATCCCCTTTGATTGGTTGACTAGCATACTTCAACTTGATAGACTTTCAATGCCATCTTTTGCAACACCATTTCCTTGCTTTATCCATAGCAAGACAATACCTTACTAGGCTTGTGGTCCTCTCTCTCTCTCTCTCTCTCTCTCTCTCTCTCTCTCTCTCTCTCTCTCTCTCTTACAAGTGATGTCTCTTTTATCTTGGTTTTGGATTTGATGGGGACTTAAGTCACTTGAGGGCTTGATGTTTTTTTGTCTCCTTGACCTTGATAAGATTGTTATTATACATTGATCTACTTTATCATGAGCATGAGTTTGTTTCATACTCTTGCTAAAGTTGGGGATAAATATACCATCCTAAAAAGTTAGCACCCATTATTGGATTCTTTATTATGACCTATTAGACTTCATTTTGGTGATTTTGAGGTCCGAATGCCAATTATTCTTTATCCTAGAAACTTGTCCTTCTTCTCCTCACAAATTTTCACTTATCTCGACCTACCATTTAAATTTTGGCCCATTCTCCAGGATACATGTCTCCAATGATAACATGTTCTCGAGGATTGGAACTCGAACTTGGCCTAGACCCCAATATTGGGGTATTAGTGGGAGATTTAATTTTGTGGTTAGCCTAGATCATTTCTGAATCCCAAAATGATGGAGTAAGTATAAAAACACCTCATATATCCTAATTTTGCAAATCATAACCATACTCAAGCATTTACAATCAAGTTTTCAAGTAATCATGAGCAATTAAGCAATTGGATTCAAGATTTGAAGGCAAACATCCAAGATAAAGTTTAGCCAAGTCTCTAATTCTTTAAGATCATTCAAGTTAAAGGAAATATTATCCAATTGAAGCAAGTTTCTCTCCCATGATGACCAAGTAGAGGAAGTCTCAATCAAGCAAGAAGATCATTCCATTCACATTCCTTCTTCATTGCAAACAATTCTCAATCATATCTAAATTCAAGATCTAGAAGTGGAGTTCATAGATCTATGCATTTGTGAGGGAATTTGATTATACATCACATTACAATGTCAAATCTTTGGATTTCAAGTAAATTCAATCATTTTCATGACTATGAGTGATTTCTACATCTGTTCATGAGGGTTTATGCAAGGTGAAATAATCATTTACCTTTTCACATACTTTTCTTTATGAAATTTCATTTCATTTTCAAGGTTGATTCCTAAACTAGGGTTTGACCAAGGAAATCCCCTTTAGAAAACCTTTTTCCCTTTTTTTGTGTGTGCAGGAATAGGTTACAGAGTCATCGAATAAGATTTGAAAAGATCAGGAACTATGGGACAATCCCTAAAAAATTCAGACGAGAACACCAAGGACAAGTCACAATTACCTTCATGTCCTAGGTACATGTCACCATTTCCATCATGTACCTTGCATTTTGAGCCCAAATTTTAGCCATAGGTTAGATCTACTTTTTGGTTTCTATTTCTATACATTTTAGCTCATTGCATGTCTGTATGAGTCTATTATTTGTATTTTTTCAACAATTTACCTAGTTAATCATTTAATTTACTTCATTTCATCATTTCCATTTTCATAATCATATATTTTAGAGAAGGATCATTGTCTCACTTAGTGTTTGAGTCTCCTCTTGAACCTAGTGGGACATCTTCCTTTCGAAATATGCAATTCATGAAAATAGGAAGTGATTTACGCATCCACATATTGCTTCCCTTTTCTTAATGTACAAGATATATATATATATATATATATATATATATATATATATATATATATATATATATATATATATATATATATATATATATATATATGTGTGTGTGTGTGTGTGTGTGTGTGTACACACACATATATATATGTACATATACTATACATATACATATATATGTATATATATACACATATATATACACATGTATGTATATACACATATATATACACATGTATGTATATACACATATATATACACATGTATGTATGTATATATATACATGCATATACGTGTGTGTGTGTGTGTGTGTGTGTGTGTGTGTATGGGCATATTGGAGGAAATTTTGAAAAATGGACCTTAAGGGAGATAGGAGAAATATTTGAAGTCCATGTATTGCCACATAGTCTAATAGGATATTTTTATTCAACATAGCATAAGTTTCACTCAAGATGTCAGATTTTGGACTTTTTATACTCATTGAAAAGCTAATTCTAAGGAATAAAATTTGGTATAAGTTTGGTTGTATTATTTTGTCATATTTTTGAGCCTAGAAACCATATTTTCTCCTTATACATAGTTTTTGTCATATCTTTTTCATACAAAATAAGATTTTTGATTTTGAATAGGTGTTGGAGAGCATGTTCATTATACTTTGATTTGGTGTTGTTAATTTATTAGTTTGATGAGTATGGAGAGTTATGTACCTATTTTTTAAATTGCAGGTGCCTAATATTTAGGGTGTGAGTGTGAGTGCATCTAGATGAGTCAAGGGAAAAGATACCTTGAGGGAGCACATGTTTTTATATGAGATATTTATGATTGTACAAATGATTATTAGATTTGGTGGTTCTTCATATAGGGTTATAGGTGTTTTCAAATTTTAGACTTTGATGGTTATAGATGTACACACTAAAATGGTGCACTTCTATGAACCATTACATGCAAGGTTGCTCAAGAATGAGGCCTCACAAAGCGGTTCATAGCTCTCTATGCATGGAGTTGCAAGATTGAAAATTGCTCTCAGCTAGAGCTACAAGCTTGTGACCTTGCTAGTCAACCATACAATGAGAGATTCAAGTGAAGACAAGGGCAACAATGCCAATATCTCCAAGAATCAAATATGCAATGCAATGCCAATCTAAAATGAGGATGAAATCTAAGCTATGAAAGGAAAGTACAATGCAACTAATCTATGAAAGGAAATAGCAATGGATTACAATGCCTCCTATTTAGACTATGTGAGATTAATCTATTGCATAAAAGGAAATCTATACTAAGAATGTCATTATCATGCAACTAAGAATGGAAATATGCAACTACAATGAAATGCAACAAGTCTTCAATGTCTTCAAACTCCAAATGCACCTAAAACCTACAGCATAACAATAGCATGAAAGAGATGGATATGCAAATGGAGGAGAGAGCTCTCCTTTTATAAGAAATGAGGTGAAATGGACCATGGAGATTAAGAGGCAAAAAGTCTTAATCAGCGGTGGAGCTTGAAAGAGGAGCAATCCATGTGCACACATATCTTCCAATAGGAAAATAAGAGTTGACTTTATGTCCATATGAGACAAAAAGTGCTTTTCTCCTTTTTATAAAATATGAATAATGCTTTATTTGTGCAACTTAGGATAAGAGGAAAGTGGGGCTTTTTATTTAATCAAAAGGGGAGGAAATATTCCTTTTAATCAAATAAAGACTTAGGATAAATGGTTAGCCCATAGGATAAAAATCCAATATATGATCGAAATTAGGATTTGATCAAGAGATTGATAATGTTGAAAATATTGATTATTGATAAAATTGATTCAGGATTGATAAATCAAATAAATGGGGCCCAAAGTTTAGGTGACCATTTTAGGGTGCATACATTTGCCCCTCTTTGACTAATGTGTGATCGATTTGGGAACACATGTAGTCAAAGAATGAAGTTGAAATGTGAGATCGATCTGGGATCACAAAACAAGTCAGATGTGAGGTCGATTTGGGATCACATCCGGACAAACATAGACAAAGGCCTTTGAACATGAGGTCGATTCGGGATCACATTCAATGTAAGAGATAAGAATCTCAAATTTGAGAAAAAGCTCACAAAAGATGTTTGAATCAAGAGCATCAAGATGATCAGGGATGAGAATCCCATAGGTACTGCCCCCTCGGAGTCGAAATCGAAATCAGAGAGAGGAGAACAACAAATCGATAAAGATTTGATCAAATTAGAATGAAATCACAATCGAAGGTAAAGGGTCAATAGGTTAACCATTAGGCAATGAAACATGCCCCAGTGATGAAGTAGAAGAATAGAAATAGAAGACTAGAAATAGAGCGAATGAAAGACTAGAAAATTTGAGAGACATGGAAGGAAGAAATTCCACTGAAAATCAAATTATGCCTCAAAAGGTTAGTCAATTGCGTAGAAGAATGAAAAAAATTTGGAAACGCGACTCAGATTTCGATTTTGAGTCCGAAAATGGATAGAAAATGATGGGATATGAAAGACTAGAAATGAAAGATATGATCAAGAAGAATCAGAAAATAAGCACAGTTGACCAACTAGTCCATAGATGATAAAAAGGAGAGCTCTCTCCATATGCAAGATGCATAAACTAAACTAACATGAACCTAGAAATGCAAGCTACTATGAAAAGTGGTTGACTTGCAAGGTCACAACACTTATAGACATCTAATTATCATCATCGAGCATTATTGGTAGCGTTGTAAGATCATACAATGCACACTAGCATAACTATGTGGATATGAATATGATCTTTATCAGATAGAAATGTGGAAATCCCACCTAGGCATCAAAGACATGGAGGTCAAGATGACTAATGCAGTGAGATTACCTAAGTTTGATATGGCAAGATTATGCTTGTATCAAGACACATGAAAGTCAGGATAACTAGAAGCATGCACTTGTGAAACAGTCAAGGATAATACCTTGTCAATCCATAGTGTTAAGTAGGACCAGCATAAATGCTCATGACAGTTAGGATCAACAAAATATACCCACAAGCAGATAAAGAAAGAAAACATGTTCTCATTCCCTCAGTCTTCTAGCTATGCATCATCGAAAACTTCTTAGGGAGAGATCACTCATCAAAGAAATCCTCATAGACAGCACACAAAGAAAAATAAAGTCATCATATCATCAGCGAGTTGATTGTTTAAGTGTGTGTGTGTTGGTCATAGAGTCAAACTCTGAGTATCGCATCTACACATGAGCACTATCGCATCATACTTAGACTATAGGCAAGACATCTGATAAGTGTTAAGAAACACTTGACGCAAGGGTAGTGTTGAGAAACATTGTTTGAAATTTTTTGGGACTTTTATAATTTTTAGGATTTTTGAATATATAATTTTTTTGGTGAAACATCAAAGCATCTATTGCTAAGATTTCACTAGGATGCTCTTTTTTTCAGGACATTTTATACTTTTTAGGATTTTTTCAGCATCATATATGAATTTTTTTGGTATTTTTTCAGGATCATAAAATATGTACAAAGGATGCCCCCAGATAGAATAGGCATCAAACTCATGAGCAAGATCACATCGTGTAGTCCCAATATCTAGAAATGTGGAGGACAAGATGGATGAGCAAGTTGGTGAATGAAATGGAAGACATGAGAATGAAGGAGAGTGAAGGGAAGACATCCTCAAAGGCAAACTCCTCAAGAGTACCCAAGCTAGGGAAAAAAAATGTTGTCATGTAAAGCGCATTTGGACAAGCAATGAAAGGATAGCATAGGATAAGCCTCAAAAGTGTAATGAAAAAGAAGGAAGGAATGCAGTCCAAAGGAGTAGACATGTCAAGAGGCTTCATAACATCGTATTTTACTCTTTTTATTAGATCAAGACCAAGGGGGAAAAGGATAGCGAAAGGCTAGAATGAATGAAGGAAAATGAAAGTGAAGGCTAAACATGAATAGAATGAAAGGAAGATCATCATAAGATAGCTCACAACAGATCCAAATATTTGTGTATAGGTCAACATTGTCAAGATCAAAGAGAGAAGATGGAATGGATGAAATATGTAGAAGAACTACGCATGATGCCTGATTGCCAGGTTTTCATCATGGTACTTATCCAAGGCACCACAAGGGAGTGGTTTTCACCATAGGATGAATTTATTTCTCTTTACTTTTGCTACCAAGGCGCCTGTTTCCAGGTTTTCACCATGGCACATTTTCAAATTTTTTTCAATTTTTTGCTATTTTTTGAATTTTTTGAATTTTTTGATTGTATCTTTTTTTGGAAGAAAGCAAGCTTTTTAGATAATGCTCCTTGAAAGGATAAACCATGATATGTCAAGGATTCAAAATGATATGCTCAAAGATGCTGAAGGGGAAAGGAAGACGCACGAGGAATAGGCAAATGAGGAAAAATGATAGAAGGTAGAAGGATAATGAATGGAAGGAATGTGAAAAGGTAGATGGAAAGGAAGGCAAGATCAACGTCAATACACACCTTGAAGGGTGATGGGAAAAATGGAGGAAACGTAAACCATGTTCTAGTCCAAATGCAAACCATATTCTGGTTCATTATTGCTATGTGACTCTTCGAAAAGAGGATTGATGTACTTGTTATAATTCTCAAATGTGAATGGAGGAATACGAGAAGGAATATGGCAAATGTTTAGTAGACGTTGTGGTTCAAGCGCATGGAATGGAAGAATATTTTTGGAAAAAGATGAAGTGGAAGCCTTTGGAAGCTTGAATGTCAACTTCACTTGTTGTTCAATATTAGACTCTTTCAAGAGAGATTTTGGAATCCATATAGCCTTAGGCTTTTTATTTTCTTTTGATGATTTAGAGAGAATATCTTCAATGATGGGTTTTGGAACCCATACTTGTCTTGTATTTTTCTTCTTAGATATCTCTTTTGACTTTATATATCCATGTCGATTAGAGGGGACATGGTGATCTTCTTTTTTTGATGGATTCTTGTATTGCTTCTTTTTCTTGTATTGAACATTCAAGTTACTTCCAAAAGACTTGGGACTTGTGGAAGAAGAAAGACAATATGACTGGTTTAGATGGGTGAGTGGATGAAAAGGATTCAAGGGTATGCATCTATGTTGATCTTGAGGAAAGATAGGAGATGGAGGGACGTAAGGACCTAAGATGGATGATGAATTAGGAGAGTTAGGAGAGGAAAGTGAAGGGACATAAGGGCCCAAGATGGAAGGAAGACATTAAGCCCTTAGTATTGGTGGAGGAGGTCCAAGGATAGATGTGGAAAATGCAAAAGGATAATCATTAAGTTCATCAACATCTATATGACAACCAAGGATATCAACATCTTTAGAGTGAGCATTAGAATTTTCAATAGGATCATGCACATCTTGAATAGGAGTAGTTTCTTTGATAGGATCATTCGTAGCTTGCAAAGATTTAGGAAGAGCAAAAAGCGGAAGTGAACATGGAGTGGTAGAACAAGAAGATGGAAGACTTTGATCTTGACAAGTTGCTTTGGATAGCATAAGTGCATCATTTTTTTCTTGATTTTCAATAGGCTTAACATCAGAAGTAACAACACCATTTTTAATAACCTTAATGGAAGTATCATCTTTGGAAAGCGCAAGTGCAGTAAGGTTATTTTGATTATCAATAAGCTCAACGGTGTAAGTAGTAGCTTGATCTTGCTTAGAGGAAGAATTAAGACATGGTGGAATGAATGGGGAAGGGTGTAAAGGATCAAAAGAACCATGAAACGGATAAGAGACATCATGAAAAGAATTGGATGACATGGAGGGTTCTTGATCTTGATCTTTCTTTATATTCTTTTCTTTATCATTTTTAGAGTCCTCTTGACATGGAGCCACTTCTAAGGACAAGGAAGCAGGTTGGGATTGTATAGAAGACTTTGGAAGAGATGGTGAAGGACTAGCTGAAATAGGCATTATAGCGGATGAAGGCTTAGGCTCTTTAGGTTTGACATTATTGAAAGTATTTGCAGCCAAGTGAAGGTTATCTTGAGTATCTTTAAGAGGTGGCCCTTGAGGATAACTATACGGAACCACATGGAAAGCATTAAGATCTTTGTTGGATGAAGGATTTATGCTCTTAAGGCTCCTTGAAGGCTTTGTGAAAGATTTGGAAGACTTAGCAGCTTTAGGAGATGTGTGGATATTGGAGGAAGTAGAGGATGGAAGGGGACCATCACAAGACAAAGGTTCAACATTAACATGATCTTGCTGGAGAGTGTAATCTTTATTTTCAGCATGAGAGTTTTTAGACAAGACATGCTCATAGTATCTTCATTTATAATCAGCACGGAAAGCTTTCTCTTCCTCAATAGAAGTAGATGTATCATATTGTTCACAACAAATATCATAATTTCTCTCAAAATCAGAATCATATGGATCACCATCACAATCTATCCAATAGGATGACCCTTTAGTAAGCCTAAGCACACGACGAGGAGGACTCTTAGGAATAGAGTTGCCATAAGTATTACTACATTTTCCATCATCATAGTCATCATAGTCATCAAAGGTAGGTGTGTCACTCTTTGTGGAAGAGACATCACAAGGACTATCATGTTGCTCTTTATGGTATGTCTTCTGAAGAGAAGTAAGACTCTTAGGAGAAGTAAAAGAAGAATGAGATCGTGAAGAAGAGGAAATTGAAGACCTAGTGGAAGAAGAATACTTGGATAATGAGGAATTCGAATGATGTTTAGAAGAGTCATGATAAGATTTGGAAGATGAAGAATGTGAATAGTGTTTAGAAGAATCATGATAAGACTTAGAAGATGAAGAATGAGAATGATGTCTAGAAGAGTCATGATAAGACTCGGAAGGTGAAGAAGAATGAGAAGATTTAGATGATGAAGAATGTTTGGAAGAAGGAGGTTGTGATATGATCATGTTTATGATTCTAGCAAAGGCATATGATTTAATCATCTTTTCTTTTATTTTTGCTATAAATTCATCACTCATGAAAATTTTGGAGGAACAACACTTTTCGAATATGTCAATGAGCTCAAGATCATCTATTCTTAATAAAGGTTCCAAAGCTAGATAGTCAAGATTCATGGTTGTAGAAGAGAAGTAATCAAGCATGGAAGAAATGAATAGAAGAGTGTAGACTAGATAATAAGAGGAAAGAATCAAGAAGAAGAAGAAGAATTTCCCATGGGAGTAGAAGACTTTAGAAGAACATGGGAAATGGAGAAGAAAGAAGAAGACTAAGAGCCATCTTGTGCAATTGATATCATAACGTTCATTGAGATGTTGAGCAACATGACAACACCTAGGATCTAAGATCTGGACTGACCAAGGAAGACTGGTAATAGGATGACCTCACAAAATGTCAACACCAAACTAGGATAATCAAAGTTCTCTATTGTCCAAAGAGAAATAAAAAGATAGAAGCAGGGGCTTTACCAACACTGTCAAAGAGGTGCTTCAAATCAAAGGGTGACTACCCTTGCACTTTTGAACCAGGAGGTTGGGCTAGGCCAAAATATAATTGAAATTGAGATTAAATGAAAATTATTTGGACAATAAGAGTACGAGAATTTCCCAAGAATGTAGCTCACAATTCTAGAGATAAAATTTCTCACCAAGAACAACCTTCTAATGCGATATTTCTCTTTGGCTAATGTGATACTGATGTTGATCTTGACCAATTTGTGCAAAATTTTGATTTTTTAAGGTCTAATTTCAAGTTTTCGAATGTGAGGGTGAAAATGTCTGATTTCTATCACAAATTCAATAGCAATTAGATAGGTTTGCAAACAGTATGGGATCAAACATGTCTTCAAACACTTGAAACAAGGGCAAAAGCAACCTTGCCAAGATAAACACTTGTGATATCAAAATTGAAAAAGCACCCTATGAATGCTACCGATTCTTTGTATGTAAGAACGTTTGCACTGGTATCACACAACCGAAGACAATTCAAGCAAATCTATCTACAAGACAAGGCTTAATACTTACCAACTTAGCCCACAACTTGATGCCCCCTTGCCTCACACCAAGTGGTTGCCCACAAGAGATATTGGCTTTGTCATGGAAGTGTCAAACAACACAACCAAAGGGACACATATGGTGAGTATCTTGGGGTGATCCGGGTTAGTCCACTTGGATCAATCCTTGCACTAAGAAGATAAGCGGCTAAATAAGGTGGCCTCTAACCTATGGTTCTTAGTAAGGGCTTCCGTTCATAACACCCCTCTTGCTCCTCATAAAGGACTAGGACCTCGCGGCCTCAAGAGTACCTTAAGCATTCTTGCTCAATATTTTCCCCATGGTCGCAATCCCATGAGCTACTCACATCAAGCGAAGACAAGTGTTATGTCTACCAAGGTTTTGTGTCCTTGATAGCCTTGAGATTATAGTGAGTTGGAATAGCTCGGTATTAGCTTGTCCCCAATTGGGTCGTTCCTCTTGATTGCTCAAGAGCAGGCCCGCTAAAAGATTCTAAATCTAAACAAAAAGTGGATCAATTCTTGAGGTTCAAGGTTTTTGGTTCACCACAAGGGTGAAGAGCATACTCCCCTATCTCAAAAATCTCTCCCAAACACACCAAACAAAGTTCATTTACCCTCTTGTTTTCAAAATTCAAAGATGGGTCAAGATTTTCTGGTTCACCAAAATGGTGAAGAGCATACTTCTCCTACCACCCAAGAATTCCTACAATAAGATCTTAAGTGCCTAATAAATGAAACAACTAGTTTTTGCCTTACTTAAAAGGAAAGAAAATAAACAAGCAAGATTTTTTTTTTGTTTTTATGCTTGGGCAACCCTACAAAAACTGTTAGTAGCCCTCTTTGACATGCGATTTTGACAAAATATTCAAGCAAGAGGCACCTACAACCACAACTTGTTAGACCAACAAGAGTTAGGAGAAGCAAAATCCAAAATCTATCAATGATTAGTACATGAAAAATTAGATAATCTACAAAAATAACTGATCAAATGATAAAATCTGAAAAATGAAACCATCATGGTTGGATTAGGCTCGGAAAGACCTTTCCAACGATATATCACACTTAAACTTTTGATACCATTTGCAAAATTTCAAAAAAAATGGGCACCCGTTTTCCTGAGTGGCACGGATTTGAAAACGCTGGAATTTTTAGAAAATTTCAAAAAGATAGCTAACAACCCAAAACTTGCAAGATAGATAAAATAGCTCAAAAATAGCTCGCTGTCGGGTACAGACACAGTCCAGACACCAGTATCGCACGATACTTCACACTATACCAGGCGATACTCTTCAGTCAGTGCGATACTTCGCCCTTTGCCAGGTGATACTTCGCCCGAGACCAGGCGATATTCTCTACTATAGTCGAGCGATAGTCTATAAAGCGCGAACTATCGCGCGATATTTCTCTTCAAGGCAGGCGATATTTGTAGCAAGCGTGAAGTATCACACCGCTATATAAAGGTATATCGCATGATATACTGAGAAGTATCGCGCGATATTCTGAGACAGAAAATCAGAACTGCAAAATTTTTGAAAAATAATCCAAAAAATGATGAAAATGCAAATGAAATAAAGGACAAAGCCTATCTACTCTGCCCCACGGTGGGCGCCAGAAATGTACACACTAAAATGGTGCACTTCTATGAACCATTACATGCAAGGTTGCTCAAGAATGAGGCCTCACAAAGCGGTTCATAGCTCTCTATGCATGGAGTTGCAAGATTGAAAATTGTTCTCAGCTAGAGCTACAAGCTTGTGACCTTGCTAGTCAACCATACAATGAGAGATTCAAGTGAAGACAAGGGCAACAATGCTAATATCTCCAAGAATCAAATATGCAATGCAATGCCAATCTAAAATGAGGATGAAATCTAAGCTATGAAAGGAAAGTACAATGCAACTAATCTATGAAAGGAAATAGCAATGGATTATAAGAGTTGACTTTATGTCCATATGAGACAAAAAGTGCTTTTCTCCTTTTTATAAAATATGAATAATGCTTTATTTGTGCAACTTAGGATAAGAGGAAAGTGGGGCTTTTTATTTAATCAAAAGGGGAGGAAATATTCTTTTTAATCAAATAAAGACTTAGGATAAATGGTTAGCCCATAGGATAAAAATCTAATATATGATCGAAATTAGGATTTGATCAAGAGATTGATAATGTTGAAAATATTGATTATTGATAAAATTGATTCAAGATTGATAAATCAAATAAATGGGGCCCAAAGTTTAGGTGACCATTTTAGGGTGCATACAATAGATACATAAGTTTTCTTCAATATGAAGGCATGGCTGGATATAGTTTGGAACTTAGAGTCTCATGTGGGTGATAGTTGAGTGTAGGTACAACAATGGTGATGACTATGGTTTTATAGGTATATAGGTACATGTTTTTCATTTATATGACATAATCATGTTTATGGTGATTGGTGGTGTTTTAGTTTGATATTAGGAGGTTGTTTCTTATCTCCTTGATGCTTATTTGGTTTCTTGATTATGGCACATGATCATGGACATGTTTGGAAAATTAGATTGGATGTTGATTTTGTCTTTGAGTTGAATGTGGTCTGTAGGATTATTCTCTTTGATATCTTAGTTTGTAATTTACTAATGGGGTGATGAGTTTGAATTTTTTGGTGATTTGATCTATGATTTATGTGATTGGTAGGTGTGTACATCCTATTTTATTACAGTGTGATGAATTGGATGTAGACTATCTATATCCACTAGGTTTGATTCATCATTATTATAGACTTCATTTGTTGGTCTTGTCTGTTGTCATTTGTGCATTGGTATGTTTGTTTTTTAGATGAGAGGATGGATACTTTTTATGGTACCTAGATAGTTGGTGTTGGGACTTGTAGCATGTAGATTTTATCATGATGTCATGATAGCTTATTTATTTATCAATTGCACTTTTAGTGGGATCTTTTGATAGTGATGATATGGTGACATGGGATTTATTCTTGATTGGTGATTTTTAACGGTTGTATGTATATTGGTTTGGAGATCTCTTTTTCACTTGATATTACTATATTATTAGTTGTGTGAAGGCATAGAGGATCTTCAATTAGGAGATGGTTTTCATGATGCCATGTGTGACTCAATATCATGGTTCAGTGGGAGTTGTTGGCAGTGATGTGTATTCACCATGGGATGGGGGATGATCTTCATTAGTGTTGCAGATGTTGAAGGATGCTTCAGATCCTATTGTTGCATAAGGGTCTTTCAATTTTTTTGGTGCATTAGTAGGATATGGTTATCTTCATGGTGATTGGAGATGTTGACATCTTGAGGACTCAAGGGGTCCTTAGTTAAGGTATGGTTTTATGCTTTCATTTGATATGTTATTGTGGTTTATATTATTTCATGATTTACTCTTGATACTTATTTAGAGGTTTGGCATGTTATAGCTATTCAATATGTTCATGTGGAGCATGTTATATCCTAGGAGGAGATGGTTTAGATCATGTTGTCATTTTTATGTTATTGATTTAGATGATTGGAGATTTGACATTGATCTTGGTTTAAATTTATTTGTATTGAGTACATCGATCATCTAGTTGATACTTCATGGTAATATTGTGCTGCATTAAGCATTTGGCACAGCTTGACCAATTATAGGTGCTCATGGATACTTGGGGAATTAGGTGATGTTGGTATTATATTTTATTTAGAGATATTGTATTGCACTAGTTGATAGTTTTAGTGGGAAGACCAAGGAGTATTCACTTGGTATGGACTTGAGAGGAGAGTGTTCTTGGATTAGTCTTGGAGACTTTTCTATCTTGATGAGCATTCACATTCCCCACTCTTGGTCTAGTCAGAGATTTACTACTCGAGAGGTGTTTTCCATTGTTCCTTTTAGATTCATTTTTTTATGCTTATATTTCATAGATATGGATCTTGAGTTATTGTGAGATCTAGTTCTCGAGGGTTAATTTGAGAGATGTTTGAAATTGGTTATCTCCTTGTGCATTTGTGTTCTTGTTATGATATCATTATGATCAAGTTTTGGAGATGGTTTATTGGGATTGTTCCTTGAATTGGGAATGGTATTGGTATGATCCTCTTTTGAAAGGTTTACATCCATCTTGATTACATGATATATATGTTGGTTTGGTCAAAATAGGTTGAATGTGGTTTGGGTTTTGTTATGGCTTCATGTTTGGGGTTTTATGGAAGAGATCATACTTTAAATGGTTGGTATTTAGAGGTGTGTGTGTATAGAAGGACATGGTATAGGTTTTTATTTGTATTGTTTCTCTCTTTGGTCTCAGTTATCTTCCTGAATGTTTGGTTTCACTTACATTGGATTTGGGATTGGTTGGAGATTTGTGATCACTTTTTTGTATACCTTGGAGGTATGGATAGTTATGTGTGTTAGAATTTGTTGTCAATGATATTTCATCTATGGTTTTGATATCCACTAATGGATGTTGTTACCTTTGGACTAAGTGTTTGTGTTTGCAATGTTAGTTGAGACTAGACTTATGATTCATTTGCAAAAAGTTGTGTAGCTTTCTCTTTGTATGCTCTCTTATTTCTAATGGTAGTGGCATGCTAGAGGGAGAGAGCATTCATGTATGAGATGGTGGTCACTTTTCTTTAATTACATACATCCTAATGGAGCACATGGATCACTTTGATTTATAATGGTAAATGTTGCTAGAGAGGTTATTTGTTATTTATTTTTTGTGGCTACTAAACTGACCCTTGTGAAATGCATACAACAAGTGGGAGAATTTTGGGATACTCGGTGTTGTACACCTTGCATAATATTGTATATTATTATAATATTTTATTTTATTATGTAAATATCGCACTAAGGAGCACCTAGATGGATGTACAACATGTAGAGATTCCTTAGGAATATTTTTGGAACCACTTGATGAGTTTTATTCTAATATTGTAATACTATTTGATGTAACTATTTAATATTGGGAAAATAAATTAAATAAAGCTCCTAATATTAAATTTGGGCTCATGGGTTAGGTAGAAAATGGTTTATGTAATACCACATGGTGGTTTTGTGGGTGTTGGGATTAATGAAAGTTGAGTTACTGAGAGGGAAGGGGTGAATTAAAAACCCTAAAAACCTTTTGTTCATTTATCCTTAAGATGATGTATCTCATTAACAAAGTTTCATGTTATCATTTCCTTCCATTCATAACATAACTAAAATAAGAAATGCTTTCTAAT
Source organism: Chamaecyparis obtusa (assembly GCA_027943335.1). Lineage (NCBI taxonomy): Eukaryota > Viridiplantae > Streptophyta > Pinopsida > Cupressales > Cupressaceae > Chamaecyparis > Chamaecyparis obtusa. The sequence continues at coordinate 779,616 of BSBK01000480.1, forward strand.
CTAATAAGTAAACATTCATGAAACTTCATACACAATACACAAGTATTTTGGTATCACATAAACCCCTGTTAGAGGGTAAAAGCTGAGGTGGGGATGACACCCACAAAACTTCACTACTTCAATAATAAATTTTGTCGGTTAAGGCTTACAAAGTTGATCACTTATGATGATCTTACCTTGTTAGGAGTAACAATTGAGACTTGTTAAGATCTACCTGGATAAAGGATTTAAGCAACAGTATTAAGTGTGCACTCGGTTAAGAGATTTACAAAAGACTTGTTAGGTATACTTTGTTAAGAGATTTAGCTTGCCACATTTGTTAGAAAGTAACAGTAAACTAATCTAGATGTAGCAACTTACTTTGCTGCATTTCAGATTTGATTAGCCCTTAACTGATATCACCTTGTTATGATAGGTATCTTCTCTGAATACTGCTCGGTAGCCTCTGGTGTGCTTTTGAATATAATCCTTGAATACTCTGTCAAAACCTTAACATCACAACCTTGTCTGATCTTCAGATGTCTCTTGTAGATGGCTACTTCTCATGTGTCCTCTCTTCAATTGACATCTTGAATCAAAAAGATTTGACCTCATTAGGGTTATGGTATCATCTATAAAACCTTAGATCTACGATCCAAATGAATAACCTAAAACAATAATGCATAGAGATCATCACCATTTAATGATTACATCTCCAATAAATCTTCACCTCGATCTATGTAAACCATTTTCTAGCTCAGTATAAACCATTTGCATTGTTTTTTGTGTCATTCCATACTTCTATGTAATTCCTGTATTACTCGATATATACTACATTCATGTCTCTATAAAATACTGATGCTCGGTAAATATGAATGCTTAGTTATAATTGTACTCAGTGCTCGACTACTCTGTCATTCTGCCTTGTGCTCTACTCGGTTACTATACTTAGTGTGTTGACTGACTCATCTTTTTCTTCCTTTATCAACTATATGTGTGACACTAATGACAAATCATAATGTAATTATGTGTAACGGTCTCCCCCTTTGGTATTAGTGACAAAAATGCATATGTATGCCATAATCAAAAACTTCTTCAAAATTCAAAATGTGTATACTTCAAAATTTTGTAGACTCCTCCTCTCTATATGCCTCGGTAAGTATACATACTATATACATATAGTTAATGCCAAAAATTTATATACTTACAACTTGTCAAAAATGTTTTGATTAGTTTTCTTCAGATTGGCCAAGAGGTTTTCCCATTCCTCTTTCAAACTCTCTAGTGCAATCTTCTCTAGACTGACTTGGGCATGCATATAAAAAATGTGATCTATAATTGATAACTCGAGAGTGGAAAATAATTCCTTAGCCGTCTTTACATGCCATTGCATCACTTCTATGTGTGGTAACAATTCAACTTATAGCTCAGTTGTTTGATCTTTGATCTTGTCCACTTCTCTTTGGAATTCATTCCTTAACCCATGTATATGTTTGAATTTAGCATAATGCAATTTGAATGCATGGGGTTCTGTGATCAAGCTTTATGCACTCTTCTATAGATCATCATCTAGTTTCTTCAAATTTTCATGTATCCTTGCAATAAAGGAATCTATAGCGCAAAGCTTCTTCAAAATAGTGAGTATCTGTTGAATAAGTCCTTCAATTTCACTTACAGTCTCAAATAACTTCACTTTGTGAATGGCCACAACTTGTCTAATCTTTTCTGTTATCTTGTATTGCATCTTTCTTTCTTCTCTTTCTTCAATTTTCTTTTTGCATCGGCAGTGGGAGAATTGATGTGTCTGGTAATTACTACAAGTTGGTCAATGATGGGAGTAGACTCATCAACATTGACATCAGGTGCAACTTACATCAATATTTATTTGACATCCTCTAGCACCTTTTTATGTTTGCTTTCTCATCTCAGCTTCTCCTGAGTTTCTTTTCAGGTGTAGAGTTCTTCATACCTTCAGAGAGCTTCAAGGTCCAAATTTATGGGGTCACATGATGGTATCTCTATCACTTCTTCAAGTGTGACGGGACCTTTTCCATGTTTCTTCTTCTTCTTCTCTTATTTTCTAAAGGTCCATGATTGACCATAAGGAACTAGACCCTTTTGCTCTAGATTTGACATTTGTTTCTTTGTTGATACACTTTCTTCTTTTTCTTTCCCCTTCATAATTTCCTCGGTGTGAGGTCCTAGGGATTGTGGCCTTGTGCCTATAGTAGAATCATCTACTTTTGTTTCATCTTGAGTTTCTTTTACTTCTTCCTCTTTGTTTTTAGTCTTGGTGTTCTCTTGTTCTCCTTCTTCACCCTTGTCTTCTATTGTGTCCATTGGTTTCTCAGGTGGAGTGTCCTCAGGTTTCTCTATGGTATCAATATCAATGGCTTGAACCAAAATTGGTAAGTTTCCCTCTATTAGTAGACTAGCTACCTCAGTAGTTTGTTCTTCATCTTTATTTTCAGTAGCAGTAGTGACATCTTCATCTTCCTTAGCCTCATCATCAAGATCACCTTCAGTGATATCCTCTATCAATACATCTTCCCTGGTTATTTGTAACTTTTCTAGTGTATCTTCTTGTTCGGTTTGGCCAACAAGATAAAAATCTTTAGCTTATGTATCATCCTCTAGCTGCTCAGTGTTTGATATGTGAATAGGATCTTCAACTAGCCTTTATGCAGTAACATCAACATCATCAGTGCGTACACCTTTACCTCTTCCTATTTAACTTTTCTCTGTAATAACTACAAGTGCAGTTTGTTCTAGTTCAACTTTGGAATTTAAGATTTTAGTCCATTTCTCCTTTATTTCCTCATCAACTTCTTGGAGTTTACCTTATAAGATATTCATTTCTCTTCCTTTCATAAAAAAATTGTTTGCATATTCTTTCATCATTTCTTCAATCTCTTGAACATATAAATTTGGCATTGCCAAAATCAATGATCTCTCTCTCATTTTCTTCTCGATGTGTAAGGCATAGGTCCACCATGCTGAGATTTTGTCACACAATTCCTTGGGAATATAATTTGTAAATTCAACTGGCAATCTCTTGAATTTGATCATCATGTTGATTATTGCCTCTTCTAGTTTGTCCTAATCCTCGGTATCCATGTGTACATATCTATTTATTTTAGGGTGACCGATTCCTCCCTTTTCTTTTATCTCCTTTACAATCTCATCAATAGATTGTGCTTTATTTACAACTACTTTAAATTGACTAGTATCCTCCTCTTTTGAATCTACATCATCTTTATTCCTAATTAACTTCCTTCTTTTCTTGGGTGTCTCGGTAGATACTTGAGTAGCTCTCTTTTTTTTTATAGGTATTGGTTGGTTTAGGCCTTGTTACTTTTGCAACTCCACATTTCAGAGTTGGGGAAACACTTTTAGAGGACCTTGTCCTTTCCCATGTAGGAGTCTCTTCCTATTTCCTCTTACCTTTTGTTGCCTTTACTGGTTCTGCTTGTACCTCCTTGTCTGACTTGGTCTCTTCCTCATCTTCACTATTACTGAACACTATCTTCTCCTTAGTTTCCTCTTCAACCGACTTCTCTACTTCTTCTCCAAGTTGTTTTTCTAAAGTTCCTATCATTTTCTTTGTCTTTCTACTGATTTTCACTCCAACCAAATCTATTTTTATTCTTTTTTTTTCTTCCTCATAAGTGTCGAATCTCGTTGCACTTTTATCTTTAGGCTATGCAAGAAGTGCCTTTATTGACCTAGTAGCTCGGTCAATGTCAAGTTTATAGCCCATTGGTGACAACCATGTAGTCCTTGGTTCAACTACCTTTATGAGAGTGGATTCGATGTCCACTAGGAAACAAATTTCATCTTTATATTTCTCCACCAATTGTGCAGGTATTATGCTTATTTTGTGCATTCTCTCCTTAAGTTTGGCAAAATAATCATCCATGATAGGCTCAAAATTTTGACCTAAATTTTTTATGAATTCACCGATTTGCATGATGACTAGTTTATTTACATCCCATTGTACATCATTGATTGAGGGAAATGAATTCTACAAGTAGAAAAATATACATACTAGTAGAGATCCAAACTTGTAGGTGTTGGATTTAGAAACTTGAATTGTTCATGTGTTCTCCTCCAGTTGCCTCAACATTAGCTCGACTAGGTCAAGTTGAAGTCCTTTCTTCACAATTTTATATGCTATATCAACATTGTCACAAGGAACACTGTTCGGTCTACTAGATTGGAATACCTTGTAAGAAATCATATATGCTCTAAATGTAATCTTTGGATCATCAATGGTGTTGATCCACATACCTCTATCGTTGCACTTGGCTCCAATCAAATTCTCTATTTCATTCTTCGGTGAGTACCTTAGGGATTTATCCTTATCACATACTGGGTAATCGATGACCATGTGAATAACATCCTTGGTGATCTTTACCAGTTCATCTAGCCACATTTTTCCCTCATGTACTTGGTTGAGTACTATCCTGATCCACTCAATTTTGAATACCTTTGAGAAGTGAAGGGCATTTGTTAAACCTTTAACTTCTAGATGTTTATGTTCATCCTTCAATTTCTTGTCCGTGCATAGCTCTTGGTAAGTGGATTGCAACTCGAAATCACCAATTTCACTGATCTTCCGATGAATGTAAGACCTAATATCTTTTACCAACAAAACCTTGGGTGGTATACATGAGAATGTGCCCTTATCATTGACATGTGATGTGACTTTGGGTTGCAACTTATAGTTTGGTTCTTCATACTTTGCACTTTTAATTAGTGTTACCTTCTTCTCCTTATCGGCCTTCGATTGAACGGTCTTTGATGTGGATGCCATCGCTGAGAATAATTTAGGGCTTGGTGAAAAATGTGTTCAGATAAATCCGTTTCACTTCAAAATTACTTGTATAGCTTCCAAACACTCTGTGAAATGCACAAATCACTTTAAATAGCTTGGAATCTCATTGCACAAATCTCGCTCTTTTTGCTCTAGTTTTGCAATGTGAAAAATGAGTTGACTTGACATGTATTTATACCCAGAAACCTTTCCTGACATAAATAGGTTGCATTAAATACTTCACCAACCATAACTCGATCAAAGATAAAATGTTTGGTTATCTCCTTTAGATACATTATCTCAATTAACACTACCAATGCTTGGTTGACTATGCGACTCGGTTAACTTTACCATTTTCACCGAATGGCAATTTCTTACTCAGTCAAGCTTTACTGAGTTTACTCATTTCAAGTTTAAAACATATGAAAACCTAGTGCATCTTTATTCATACAAATATGGTATTCATGCAATAGATATAAGGAATTGTTGTAAGATATAACTGATTAAGATTCAATTCCCATACTTACTTGATTTGCTTAGGTAGAGGTGGTGAAACCACCTAATCCAAGGGATGATGTGTCACCGATTGTTGTGCTTGTTCCTCCATTGTCTTCAGTTGATCTTCTTCACATTTGAATCATCTGCCTTTTGATTCCATCAATGGTATTCTCGTTCATATCAATATTCAATTCTAGTGCTCGGTCTCTGCAATCTTTACTTAAGTGACCGACCTTGTGATAGTGCAAACATGTCATTCCAAAATTTGTCCAATTCCTAGATTTTCCTCTTGAGTGTAATATCATACAATTTGAAACAATATGACCATACCTTCCACATGTTGTACAATTAACCCAAGTTTTGTAATCCCAAGTGTAAGAGTTACCTTGTCTTCTTAGTTGATAAGTGTTGTTTTGTCTTTTCGATTTCCAAACTTGTTTCGGTTGTGCCCTACATTCTTGTGATATATGACCATGCTTTTTGCAAGTACGAAAGTGCTTTTCTATATAGTGCCTCTTAGGTGACTTGTTCAACTTTGATCTACACTCATATGCTTGATGTCCATACTTGTTGCAATTGTAGCAATAACCATCAAATTTAGGAGCAGAGTTAGGAGTACCTTTAGCTTTACTTCTGCAGACATTTGTTGTGTGACCTAGTGTTCCATAGTGATAGCATGAGAGCTTCTTTGGTATTGGATTTTCATAGGAATTATTTTGTTCAACTTAATTTGATGACTCTCCCTGCTTAGTATAACCTAATCCAGTGGTGTTGTCTAGTCTTCTCTGACTCTTTAAGAATTCATCTATCCTTTTGGTACTTTCCTTAGTTTCGGTTATCATTTCATTGTGTTTTTGTTGTTGAATCTTCACTTCATTTTTTAGTCTTTCATTTTCTTCTCTTAATTCACCAATGCATTCCAATTTCCTAGCAAGCTCATTGTTTACTCGGTTGACTTCTCGACTCATGACAACCATTTGATTGGAAATTTCAAAGTGATGCTCAGTTAGCCTTAGTATTTCAGATTCTTTCTCTTCCAACTTTTTATTCATTTGTATTTTGTCTTCAATAGCCATGTTCCTTTATTATTCAACTTGTCTTGTGTTGTTCATAACCTCAATCATTCTTACCATTTGATCTCTTGTCCAATTTCTAGTACTTTTATTTGTTCAGTGAGGTGTTGATTTTTTTCAGATAGATCTAAGATAGTTCCTTTAGATGCATTAGATATAGTTCTGGATCCTTCAGATAGTTCTTCTATCTCTTCTTCTTGATATTGAGTCTCATTCAGGTGAAATGCTAATTCCTTTCTTTTTTTCAGTGACTCTCTCAGCTTTTTCTTGATTTCCTTAAGATGTTCTGAGAGAATCTACATCTCCAATTTCTGATTTTTAGTTGTCTTGTCAAGCTTATACCTTTCCATCTCTAAGATATTTCCTCTTCAATGATTAAAATTCTTCAACAAGAGAACTAGCTCTGATACCAATTGTTGGGATTATGGAAAGGTGAGTTACTAATTTGGGAGGGGTGAATTAGTAACCCTAAATTTTTTTTGTTCTTTTATCCTTAAGATAATGTATCTCATCAACCATCTGTCATGTTATCATTTCCTTCCATTCATAACATAACTAAAATAAGAAATGCTTTCTAATCTAATAAGTAAACGTTCATGAAACTTCATACACAATACACAAGTATTTTGGTATCACATAAATCTTTGTTGGAAGGTAAAAAATATGGTGGGGATGACACCCATAAAGCTTCACTATTGCAATAAATTTTTCTGGTTAAGGCTTACAAAGTTGATCACTTTTGATGATCTTACCTTGTTAGGAGTAACAATTGAGACTTGTTACGATCTACCTGGTTAAAGGATTTAAGCAACACTGTTAAGTGTGCACTCAGTTAAGAGATTTACAAAAGACTTATTAGGCCTACTCTATTAAGAGATTTAGTCTTCCACAGTTGTTAGAAAGTAATAGTAAACTGATCTGGATGTAGCAACTTACTTTGTTGAATTTCAGATCTAATTAGCCCTTAATTGATATCACCTTGCTGTGATAGATATCTTCTCTGAATACTGCTCGGTAGCCTTTGGTGTGCTTTTGAATATAATCCTTGAATGCTTTGTCAAAACCTTAACATCACAACCCTATCTGATCTTCAGATGTCTCCTGTAAGCGGCTACTTCTAATGTGTCCTCTCTTTAGTTGATATCTTAACAATTCTTATATCAATTTTTTTAAACCTAATTAGGGTTATGGTATCATCTAGAAAACCTTAGATCTACAATCCAAACAAATAACCTAAAACAATATTGCATAGGTATCATCACCATTTAATGATTACATCTCCAATAAATCTTCACCTTGATCTATGTAAATTATTTTCTAGCTCAGTATAAACCATTTGCATTATTTTTTGTGCCATTCCATACTTTTATGTCATTCCTGTATTACTCGGTACATACTACATTCATGTATGAGTAAAATACTGATGCTCGGTAAAGATGAATTCTCGGTTATAACTATACTCAGTGCTCGGTAATCATCTGGCTTAGTGTATGTGCTCGGTCAAGACTGTGCTTGGTTACTCTGTCATTCTACCTTGTGCTTTGCTCGGTTACTATACTTAGTGTGTTGACCAACTAGTCTATTTTCTTCCTTTATCAACTATATGTGTGACACTAATAACAACTCATAATGTAATTATGTGTAACATTCTCCCCATTTGGTATTAGTGACAAAAACACATATGTATGCCATAATAAAAAACTTCTCCAAAATTCAAAATGTGTATACTTCAAAAAATTGTAGACTCCCCCTATCTGTGAGCAATGAAAAGCATTCCAACAGTTGGAGAGATTGTTATAGAATAAAAATCTTCTTGTACATTTGAGAGGGGAAACTCCCTCGTATGATGAGGTTATTTGGGATTTTTGTGTACTTTTAACCTGAAAGTACAAAAAGTAGAAAACATGAAACTAAAAGAGAATGAATAATAGAAACCCTATTGAAGACATATGAAGACCAAATAGGGTTTCACAACTGATAACAATTATGAAGGGGTTTTACCATAAAAATATGTTTAGACATGCAATAAAAATGAACTAAGGATGATGAATCTCAACATACAAAGAGATAAACTTCTCCAACACACTCAGACCGAGATACGAAAGCCTGCTTGTGTATCATTATGTCAATTTCTTAAACTATAAATATTTTAATGAAAAAACCATCATTTGCATAATGAGACAAAAGGATTGCACAAGAGATTGGAAATGATAACATAGGACATCCAAAACATATGATTCAAATGCTTCCTTTATTATCTTTATGAAAATATACAGGTTCATAAACCATTTTGTATAAAGCGTGACTTAGAAGTTCTCCAAAAGTTTCTCTAGAAAATTTTCCAAGTTTTCCCACTATAAGAGTCTCCCCCCACATTACAAATGGCCTTTTACTTATAGGCTCATAGAATAACTACCTTGTAACCACTTAAGATAACTACTTTGAGTAACCACTTAGGACAACTGCTTGGGAAAACCACTTAGAAATAACTACCTAAAAGAACCCTTTTTGTAACTACTTAAGTAATTACCTCTAATAAATACCTCTTTTAAGACAAGTTAGAAATTTACTTACAAAAATCAAGGCTAAAAGCTAACTTTTGTTTACAATAAGTGACACAAATCACTTTTGCGAATAGGCAACTTGAAACCTTTAACTTTTAAGTTAGAATTTGTTGCTTATCTATCTTCATCCACTTCCTTTGAACCTCCATCTCTTTTACCATCTAAGGTCATTTGAGAACACAAAATATAGCTTTTTCCGTTCAATAGAAAAGATAATTCTTTGGCCTTCCTTAAAGATGAAAAGGATTGATAGCTCTCCATCCTTCATTGATGAGCCCGTCAATATTGAACTGCTGTCAAATACAAGAAATTTTGTATCAAAATGATTTTCCAATGCATTTCTTCATTATTTCTTGAAATATCTTAAACTTTTTCAAACTAGACATCAAAATTTTGGAACACCTGTTAGGAACCTTCTTTGTAAATTGTATAATTCATTCCAAATTCATGAAGGTTGATAAATCACACTTGAGTCTCCTTTCATCCACAAATCCATTTCTTAAATATTTTTTTTTATGTTTAGTGTGTTACAAATAGGTGAATACCTCTTATAGATTCTCTCCTCTAATTAAAACTTGTAAAGTGCTTTACCATCTATTTTCATTGTGCATGTAACCATTTTCATGATTTTTTTAGCACACTAAGAATGGGTACAATTTGGCTCTATTCCTACCAATTGTATCATGATTGGTGATTTTATAAAGACTTTGCAACATATTGATTATGTTCATATGAATAATTTGATGCATCTCATGAGTCCAAATCTTCCTAAAGAACCTTACAAAATAGTTCATTTGTTGGTCGATTCCATTCCATAGGTCACACATGGTAATTGTGTAGTGTGTCTTGATTGTGCTTTCATGTTGCACACATGTCTACTAGAGAATTTGCAACAAAACATTCCTTACAATTGTTATTATATTTACTTGAAAGTTTGTAAATTCTTTTTGTTAAATCTATTTTTTACAAAGTGTGTTATCATTTCATTTCATTCTTTGAGATGATGATCATTAGAGGCAAATGAGTCCTTCAAAGATATTAAACAGGCTATCAAGGATGCTCCTATTTTGAAAACACCGGATTATAGTAAGCCCATGCAAATCTTTTCTTTTGCTTCTTGTCATACTATTGCAACAGTATTATTACAAAAGAATGCAGATGGATATGAGCAACCTATATCATTTTTTAGCAAATCCTTACAAGTAGTTGAACTGAAATATTATATTATTGAGAAATAGGCATATGCTCTGGTTAAGGCTGTCAAAGCTTTTAGATGTTATTTGGTAGGAGCCACAGTAATAGCATATGTACCAAGTGTTGCAGTTAAAGACATATTGGTTCAGCAAGAGGCTTTAGGAAGGAGGTGTAGATAGATTAACAAGATCCAAGAATTTAATATTGACATCCATATTACAAAATTGGTAAGAGGATTAGGTCTTGCAAAGTTGATGGCCCAGATTAATTTCGTTGCAAATCACATAAATATGTTGGAAGAAGAACAAAGGCATTTTATCTGCAACATGGATTGTTGTGAATGGTATGAAGACATCATCAAGTATTTTCAAAAAATGATTCTACCTCCTGAAGTGGATGACAACAAGAATAGAACTATCAAGCTTCATGCCATAAGGTATGCCATTAGAGGTGGTGAACTATGGTGGAGAAGTAATGAAGGAGTGTTGCTTAGATGTGTGAATCAGGATAGATCTAAAATCTTGCTAGAAGAAATGCATAATGGTGTTTGTGGAGGTCATTATATGGCAAAGACTACAACCCATAAAATTCTCAGGTCAAGATTTTGGTGGCCTACTCTATTTAAGGATGCTCATCAGTTTGTAAAGAAATGCGATTCTTGTCAAAGATTTGTTGGTAAATTAAAATTTAGTGGGAATTTACCCCTCAAACCTGTTGCAATCCAAGCCCCTTTTTAAAAGTGGGGTATGGATTTTATTGGAGAAATTTTTAACAAATCTAGTGGTGGACATTCTTGGATACTGGTAGCAAGAGACTATTTTACTAAGTGGGTTGAAGAAATCCCCTTTAGAAGAGCCACCAGTAAAGTTGTGACAGACTTTATGATGCAAAACATTTTGATCAGATTTGGTTGCCTAGAGATTGTGGTGGTTGATAATGCAATGTGTTTTAGATCAGAGGAGTTTGTTAATTTTTGTCAAGGTTTTGGTATAAAAGTTTTATATTCATCTCCCTATCATCCACAAAGCAATGGCCAAGCTGAGTCTAGTAACAATAATTTGATTAAGATACTTAAGAGAGTACTAGATAGAAATAAGAAGGCTTGGGATTCAAAGTTATTACAAGCCTTATGGGCTGATAGGGTGGCAGTGAAGAAAGCAATAGGGTGTGCCCCTTTTGATTTGGTCTATGGGATAAATGCTAGATTGCCCCAAAATAACTTATTGCAAATGTACCAGTTCATTCATACATATGATGAAGATTTGGAGGATGAAATGAAAATAAGACTAAATGACCTGATTCAGTTAAGTGAAGCAAGAAATGATGCACATGAAAGAAATGTAAAAATTCAAGCCCAGTGTAAAGTTTTATATGATAATAAAGCTATTCATAGAGGTTTTGTGAGTGGTGATCTTGTTTTAATGTGGAATGCTAGATTGGAGGATAAGGGAAAGCATGGAAAATTTGATCCCATTTGGTTGGGCCCTTACATTGTTGAAGAAAACTATGGGACAGATTCATATATCCTGAAGAATTTGACAAAAGAAATTATGGAATTTTCAGTTCATGGGCAATTTTTGAAGCTCTATTTCTCCTAAGGTCTTTTTTGTCCTTGAGAAATAATTTAGGGTTTTTCGTATATTGTTGTACAGTCATGTTGTTTTTTATCAAAGTTTTGAGTTGGTCTGCTTCTCCAAGAGATTCTAAAATTCTTGTCGTATCTGTAGGAGATACACGTCCCCAAGTAAGAGCCACTATTGGTACTGTTAAATTTTTTGGCCCTTACCCTTCTAAATTTTGAAGAAATCCTTTTCCAAGTTAACCTAGCCAAGCAAAAAATTGATTAAACCCTAAATTCCTAGGTCTCCTTCTATTTTATCATTACTTTTTCAAAACACTTAAGGTCTGAATAAACGCATATGCCCCTTTTTACAACTTAAGTTATTGATTTATGTATTAGCGGTTAGGTTTTTAATCAGGGTCCGCTTCCGTGAAATTTTCCTTTAAACTTTTTCTTTTCCTTGGGTAATTTCTCTGTTGTCAGATCTTTTTAGATCCTGTGGTTGTCACTACCCTGTAAGCCCTCTTGTTGTCAAATTTTTTACCTTTGTGAGGTTGCGACTAAGTGACATGTGTCAATGCGGGCCTAGTTCTATAAGCTACGTGGTCATTTAAAACCCGATCAAAATCTACGGTCGTCGCATTGCCGCTATCCTAAGATGCATAGATATTAACCTTTGCGAGACTGCGACAACCGTCTGATTGAAAGAAGGACCAACGACAACTAAAGTGGGGCCAAGTTTTATCTTTAAACGAGGATCATCCAATTAGATCTGATCGACAGTGGTAGCTATGACTTAGCTTGATTCTACTGACAGTTTGATGCAAGAGCATTTGGAAATCCCGTGTCACCAAAAAGATTTTAAAGTTTGTTTGTGTTGCTCAGTTCCTTCTTTGACTGAGTTGGCTCGGTAGTTGGTCAATTTCCTTTGGTTATCGAGTTTGGTCAGTTATCTCCTGGGTGATTAGTTGTTTCACTAGTGCTTGGTGATGCTTATTTGTTGCTCGGTCATCCTTGCTTATCGAGTAGTTTATTTTGAGTTCTTGTTGAGGCCAACTTGTGCATTGACTATGGGTCATAGATTTAATGTTGGTATCCATCATTGGGAAGTGTGTGGTCCCAAATTTGACCGTTCCTTCTGTTGATTATGGATATGAAGGCTGAATCATTTCGGTAGCCTCTTGTATAAGTATAAATGTTTGGTTAGAGTTTAGGGTCAGTTCTGTTAGAAGTAAGAAGATAGAGATTAGAGATTGTTGCCAAATCCTCACATGTTGGAGGACTTTTGTAATTCATTGTAATATATGGCCGTAACCGGGAAGGCCTTACAGCCCACCATGTATGAGTCAATTTGAGTTAATAGATGAATGATCCTACTTTCTCTCTCTCACTGTGTTGTTGTTTGCTTCCACGTGTTGTTGAGCAAGGTAGATTTGGTAGGGTGTGCCACTATTTTGGCCCCTCCTCAATGTTCTTTACGTCAGGTGGTATCAGAGCGAGGTGAGATCTGGATCTAGGTCCATGGATCTAGATTTGTAGGTTCGTTCTTGCGAAGACCTAGTTGAATTGTTGTGGGGTGGCGGATTGCGATCTGACCTACAATTGCAGAGGGTTTCCAAGATGGTTTATGGGAGGTGAGAAGAGGATCCAGGATTGGCAAGCATGTTGAGCCAACTTGCTGCTAGAGTAGAAGCTGTTGAAACATCCCAGAGAAGAGGTAGACATCTTGAAGATGTTAATGATGATGAAATTGAAGTGGAACAAGGTGAAGTAGAACCAACACCTATGATGGATCAGGGTGAGGAAAGATTTTTTAAGGCTTTGACAAGTTTGAAGTCGACAACACATTTTAATCCTCTTGAGTATAGTGGGAAATTGGATTCTGATGAATTGATGGACTGGATCACTGAGATGAAAAAGTATTTTGAATATGAAAATGTATCTGAGGAAAAGAAGGTGAAAATTGCAGGCACAAAGTTGAAAGGTCATGCATCCTTGTGGTGGGAGCATTTGCAGTTGGATCGAAAAAAGAAAGGAAAAGATAAAATCAAGGTATGGAATAAAATAGTGAATAAATTGAAAGGAAAGTTAGGTGAATGCAAAGTCTTACCTTGTGATTATCAGATTAACCTAGTTAGGTGAATGCAAAGTATAAGGCAAAAAGATAGCTCGGTAAAAGATTATACTAAGGAATTCTATATATTAGATATCAGATCTGGACATGATGAAGATGATGTGGAAATAATTGCTAGATACCTGAATGGTTTGAGAGTTTCCATCCAAGAAGAAATCAATTTGGTTAAATTGGAGTACATTGAAGAGGCTTATCAATTTTCATTGAAAGTTGAGGAGAAATTGAACAAGAGACATGAACAAAGACAAAGAGGTCAAGGTGGTAGATTCCCTAGAGGAAGAGGTAGATCTAATGGTGAAAATGGTAGATCTAAGCCTGAAAAGACAAATTTGGATAAAGGCAAGACCAATTCGAATGGTGAAAGTTCATTTAGAGGCAGAGGTAGTAACTACCGAGGTGATTATGGCAGAGCTAATTTCTGAGGAACTTGTTACAATTGTGGAGAAGAAGGACATAGATCTTTTGAATGTACACATGCTAGTAAGAAGGTTGGTAGCAGTAGAAATTCTTTGGTGCAAGAAGAATCACTGAATGAACCTAAGAAGGAAAGTAACTTGATGGTTAGAAGAGCACTATGGAATGAAGGTAAAAAGGAAGATATGGTAAGGAAAAGCTTGTTTAAGACCAGATGTAGAGTTTCTGACAAAGTTTGGAAGGTAATTATTGACAGTGGTAGCTCGAAGAATCTGGCATCTGAGGAAATGGTCACAATGTTGCAGTTGCAAAGGTTGGAACATCTGAAGCCCTATCAGATTTCATGGATCAAAGATGAGCATACACTCTTGGTAAGTGAACAATGTTATGTGAATTTGAAAATTGGGAAATACTATGATAAGGTGTTGTGTGATATCATGCCTATGGATTGTTGTCATATTTTGTTGGGTAGACCTTGGCAATATGATAGACATGCTATATATGATGGGAGATTGCATAAATATACTATTTGGGCTGATGGAAGAAAACAAATCTTGTTACCTTTGATGGAAGAACCTGTTAGTAATGTTTGTACATCTATGAAAGTTTGTTTGATGGAAAGAAGAAAGTTTGTTAAGGATTTGAAAAGGGATGATGTATGTTTTGTTGTGATTCCTAATAAACCAAGCAAGAAAATAGAGGATAGTGTCCCAAAGGAGATTGATAAGTTACTCACCGAGTACAGTGATATCATTTCTGATAATGTACCTAATGGTTTTCCACTGAAGAGAAGTATTGATCATTGCATGGATCTAATCCTTGGAGCTAGTTTATCGAATAAGGCACCTCATTGGTTGACACCTACCGAGAATCAAGAATTGAACCAACATATTCAAGAATTGCTGGATAAAGGTTTGATTAGAGAAAGTTTGAGTCCTTGTGTAGTACCTGTGGTATTAGCACCAAAGAAGAATGGAGAATGGAGAATGTGTACTGATTCCAGAGCAATCAATAAGATAAAAGTGAAGTATAGGCTTCCTATACCAAGAATGGATGACATAATGGACAGTTTGATTGGAGCAAAGTATTTTACAAAGATTGATTTGAAAAGTGGGTATCATCATATCAGAATCAGAGAAGGTGATGAATGGAAGACTTCTTTCAAGACAAAAGATGGTTTGTATGAGTGGTTGGTTATGCCTTTTGGCTTAAATAATGCATTGAGTACTTTTATGAGGTTGATGAATGGGGTTTTGAAGAAATTCTTGGGTAAGTTTGTGATTGTATATAGTGATGATATTCTGATATTCAGTAAGACCAAAGAAGAACATTTGTTGCATGTTAGACAAGTTTTGTAGAGATTGAAAGAAGAAAAGTTGCTGATAAATCTGAAAAAGTGTTCATTCATGAAAGAGGAGATTATGTATTTGAGATTTGTAATTTCAGCTAATGGTTTGAAGATGGATCTTGAAAAGGTTGAAGCTATTCTAAATTGGCCTACACCTATGAATGCTAGTGAGGTAAGATCATTTCATGGTTTGGCAAGTTTTTACCAAAAGTTCATAAGGAATTTCAGTTCAATTTGTAATGCTATGACTGAGACTATGAGAGGAGATAAGAGAGAATTCAAGTGGACACATGGAGCTGATAAGACTTTTAAGACTCTGAAGTAGAAAGTTGTTGAATTGCTTGTTTTGGCATTGTCTGATTTCAATAAGGTATTTCAAGTGGAATGTGATGCAAGTGGTAGTGCAATTGGAGTTGTGTTGAGTCAAGAAGGTAAACCTATTGCTTTCTTTAGTGAAAAGTTGAATGATGCTAGAGGGAAATATTCTGTGTATGATCAAGAATTCTATGCTATTGTTCAAGCACTGAAGAAGTGGAGATATTATTTGATACCCAGTGAATTTGTGTTGTATACTGATCATAAGGCTTTACAATATTTGGGTAGTTAGAATAAGTTGAATAAGAGACATATGAAATGGGTTGAGTATTTGCAGAGTTATACATTTGTGATAAAACATAAGAGTGGAGTCACTAACCGAGTTGTTGATGCATTAAGTAGAAGAAGATCTTTGATGACTGAGATGAAAATTGAAGTTCTTGGTTTTGATGAGATGAGAGATTTGTATGAAACTGATCTTGATTTTTCTGAGCTGTGGAGAAAGTGCAGAGCACCTATTCAAGATCAACCAAGTATAAAATGAGAGGAATATTTCATTCAAGAAGGTATGTTGTTTAAAGGTATTCAGTTGTGTATACCGAGAGGACAAATGAGAACTAATTTGATAAAGGAGAAACATAGTAGTGGTTTGGATGGACATTTTGGTGTTGATAAGACATTGAATTTGCTTAAAGAGAAATACTTTTGGCCACAGTTGTATAAAGATGTTCAAAAATTTGTGAAAATTTGTGGAGTTTGTCAAGTTGGAAAAGGAGTAAGTTAGAATACTGGATTGTATATACAGATTATTGTACCGGAGAAACCTTGGATTGACATCAGTATGGATTTTATTCTTGGCTTATCGAAGACAGTAAGAGGTAATGATTCTATATTTGTTGTGGTGGATAGATTTTCTAAGATGACACATTTTATACCTTGTAGAAAGACATCAGATGCAATACATGTAGCTGATCTTTTCTTTAAAGAAATTGTAAGATTGCATGGATTATCAAGGAGTATTATCTCTGACTGAGACAGTAAATTTGTTGGATACTTTTGGAAGACTCTTTGGAGAAAGTTTGGCACTGAGTTGAAGTATAGTTCTACATTTCACCCACAAACCGATGGACAAATAGAAGTTGTGAACAGAAGTTTGGGAACTCTTTTGATATGTTTAGTTGGACACACCTAGTAATTGGGATTTTGTGTTGGCACAAGCAGAGTTTGCATACAATAATTCAGTGAATAGGAGTACTAGAAAAACACCCTTTGAGATTGTGAATGGCATACAGCTGAGAAGTATATCTGATTTGAGGGATATTGTTGATGAGAGTAAGAGAAGTGCTAAAGGAGTAAAATTTGTTGAGTACATGAAGACATTGGATGAAGATGTGAAAATAAAGCTAGAAGAGAGTAATTAGAAATACAAAGACAGAGCTGATAGATCAAGGAGACATAAGAATTTTGATGTTGGTGATGAAGTGATGGTTCATTTGAAGAAAGGTCAATTTCCTGTTGGAACATATGGGAAGCTGAAGATGAATTTTGGACCTTGCAAGATTTTGAGGAAATTTGACAGTGGAAATGCATATGAGATTGAGTTACCTGATGACATGGACATATCACCGATTTTCAACATTGCTGATTTATATGAGTATTATGAACCTGATGAAGATATGATAGTACCGATGGAATATCCTAAGAAACAGGTTGAAGTAATTGAGCAAATTTTGGAGCAAAGAATTGGTAGAAGTACAAGAGGAAAACAATATATGGAATATCTGGTAAAGTGGAAGAACATACCGATTGAAGAAATTTCATGGATTTCACAGTTTGAGTTGGATGCAGCTTAGATCATACCTATCAAATGATTCAGAGAATCATTTCTAAATAACCCCAGGTGTCTGATGTAGGAGCATCTCGGGTCCTTGGCAATCTTGTGTCACCAAAAAGATTTTAAAGTTTGTTTGTGTTGCTTGGTTCCTTCTTTGACCGAGTTGGCTCAGTAGTTGGTCAGTTTCCTTTGGTTACTGAGTTTGGTTGGTTATCTCTTGGGTGGTCGGTTGTTTCACTGGTGCTCGGTGATGCTTGTTTGTTGCTCGGTCATCCTTGCTTACCAAGTAGTTTATTTTGAGTTCTTGTTGAGGCTAACTTGTGCATTGATTATCGATCACAGATTTAATTCTGGTATCCATCATTGGGAAGTGTGTGGTACCACATTTGACCGTTCCTTCCATTGATTGTGGATCTAAAGGTCGAATCAGTTCAGTAGCCTCTTGTATAAGTATATATGTTTGGTTAGAGTTTAGGGTTAGTTCAGTTAGAAGTAAGAAGATAGAGATTAGAGATTGTTGGAAGATCCTCGCATGTTGGAGGACTTCTATAATTCATTGTAATATCTGGTCGTAATCGGGAAGGCCTTACAACCTGACATGTATGAATCAATTTGAGTTAGTATATGAATGATCCTGCTTTCTCTTTCTCACTATGTTATTGTTTGCTTCTGTGTGTTGTTGAGCGAGGCAGATCTGGTAGGGTGTGCCACTATTTTGGCCCCTCCTCACTGTTCTTTGCGTCATAGTTTCCTGCTTGTGGGGATGCAACATGGTGACATGTGTCCAGGGTGATGTCACCTACCAGTGGGTGAGAAGTTCTTAGAAGTTGCCACGTGTCTTTTTCCAAAGTGGGGTCATTGTTTTCATAGAAGATAAAGGTCTGAAAGATTTGGGGAAGATCAACAACAAGTGTAAAGCCTTGATTGAGAGATGCTTGTCGGTTAGTTTTTACGGTGCTGTGACAAGCTGACACCTGTCCAGCTGAGTAAGTTATAAAGGGACACATAATTTTGCACATGGGAAAAATGAAATGTTCTCATTGGTCAATAACTATACTTAGAGAAAAGGTTTAATCTTGCTGATTGGATTTTCAATAACCATCCGATGCGCCAAAAAGGAGAGGATCGATGACATAGATTTAAATTTTGTAATTTTGAAGCCTTGTCACGTCTTGTGAACATTGTAGCTACTAGTTTCAGTAATGGTGACTTAATGTGTTTTGTGTGAGTTGGATGTAAAGGAATGGAAAGGATTATAAGGAAATATTTGATCATTACGAATGATACATTATCTTCTTTCTCTCTTAGGCAAAATTTCTCTCTTTGCAAGCGTGATCTGCAAAGGTTTTCTGGTAACTGGTAGGCGATTTTAAACCAAATTTCTCAAGTTTTATTTTCTGTGATCTTGCTACCAGTAGTTTGGAGTTTCTGCACGGATTAGGGTGGTTTATTTCTAAGTTTTACATACTTCTCTGAAGCCCTAGTTGATTAAGATGGCACCAAAGAGAGACCTCATAGGGAAAATAGATTATAAGGAGAGAGGAGTTTATGAAGACCTATTACAATTACTCCCTCACTTAGAAATTGAGAAGTCTCGAATGAAAGAGTTAGTGCCTAAGAACCCTAGAGATTATATTGATGATGGGTTGTTTGATAGAGGAATGTGGATGAGAGATGCCAAGGTTAGGGACAAATATATTGCATTGATTTTGTTTAAAGCTGCATACTCTCAAAGAAATGCTTGTGCTCCCCTTAGCAATATCTGGCAGTTTGATGTAGGGAAGCTTATTGTGCCTAGTGTTTTTATGGATGCTGACCTCTTGATTCAGATTGCTAGATGTTATGATCCAGTGGCAAGGATTGTCAGAGATATAAATGGAAAAGATTTGATAAGTATAAAAGAAGATGAGATCAGACAAGTGTTTTTATTGAATGATCCTTCTGTTGGCATGGAACAAATTGACTTTGATGAGTTTAGTAAAATCTATGAGGCCCAGAAGGAGTATCTTAGGTTTGGTCCTTTGAGGGATTTCATTGGAAAGGTTGATTCCCTTTGTATGGTTAGTTCAAGCACACCAGAACCTTTTTGGTTGGACCTTTTCAGTTTAAGGGCACTAGGCATGTATAAATCTTTAACATATATTTTGGGTCAAGATGAGGCCACAAACATGCTTGTCCCCTTCATGTTCATGATGGTTCAAATCTTACACCCCCATTTAGAATTGATTTTTGATTTTGCTCCCTGCATTGTTGACTTAATTCACCAAGGTCTGATAGGCATAAAAAACATGAAGGTAGACAAACCATTTGGATGGTATTCAATGTTAATGCACATGTTTTTGCACAATGGTGTCAATTTCTTCAGCCAGACAATGGATTTAGTCAGAGAGAAGAATGGTGAGGTTCTGCCAGTCCAATTATGGACTATAGAGTTGTCATGGGATATAACTGATGCCAGTTATGTTATATTTGATAGGAATTTTGCTTCAAGGTTGAGATCCCTGCTATTCCAAGAAAACCATGAATCATGGCTTGGCTTCAACAAAGAACATTATGTGCTACTCCTATGATTGATGATAGTGATAGTGATGATGGTGATTTTTATTCTCAAAAGAGTAATGTGATTGAGCTAGTACAAACTAATTTCTTGAAAATTTTCTATGATGGCATGCAATTTCAGCCTCATGAAGTGCACCCTTCTCTATTCAAAACTTTGCAAGATATTGAGAAAGAGACTAATGGTGAGAATATTTTGCTCACTCAAAATTTGAGTGTTCCTGAAAATTTTGAAGTTACATCACTAGATATTATAAAAACTAAAATAACTCAAGTTAGTAATGAAAATCAAGTAGTTGATCAAATATGTGATGACAAAATTATTGAAAATGATTCCTAGAATAAAATAACTCTAAAATAGCACATATTCCAAACACAGAGAAGAAAAAAACTTAAACAAGGATTGAATGCCCCCAAGAGTTAAGCTCCCCTATATGAGATAGGCAATAAGGAGTAACTCCTTGCCACCTTTCAAAATTGTTGGCAAGATAACTCTCAATCATATCAAAAGAAATGAAACATGCCCCTGATCAAATGGGCGAGCTCAAGTAATAATATTTAAAATTAAAGAATGACATTCAAACTTATATAAATTGGACATGATTTTATATGTGTGTGTGTGTCCATAAAAGATAAAACATGAAATAAACAATACTTTTTAGATGATATGAAAAATATTCATTGGAAAGATTAAATATTTAATTAATTAGGTTGTTATTTAAAATCAATAAGGTACCTTAATCCTAGAGACTAACTAGACCAACTAGACATCATAATACCACTACCCAAAACCTAAACAACTGACAACAATCTGGGTTCTAGCTTGGATGACATTCCTAACTTTTACCATTTTCTCGCGCGCTCCTACACTAATGGTACTATTTCCTCACTCACGAGATGATTCTTCTCCTACATCCACTGACATGGGTGGATGATATATCCATGCCATTATAATAATCTCAATTTCCAAACTAGTCATAAATTTTCGTCAACAATTCATTTTCATATTTTTCATATAAGAAAACTCAATTCCTTCTATAACAAAATATATGTTAGAATGTACATAACCAAATTTAACAAAATTTACATTTCTATTCTCATTAGAAAATTCATATAACTAAAGTTAATTGAAATCCATTTAATTGTCATAAATCACATTTCACGAGAATTAATTATCATGGTTATAAAATAATAACTGAATTATAGCTAAACCTTTTAGGAGATTTAGTTTGAGATTGGCGAAATTTGTGTTTGAATTGGTGTCTAATGTGGAATCTCTAACAAATATTCATAAAGCCCCTTTCAACCAATTTGATTACATGGTATAGAGGAACTGGTCTCTGGTGAAATTCGGGCCCATTAATGGGCCTTTGAGGGTTAAACCTCTGGTGAAGAATGACCCAAGGTGCATTTGGTGCATGCTAGAGGATGGATAGAACAAACTCAATTTTGATGGAGCCTCTAGAGGCAAATTGGGACCATCTGGTGAAGGATATGTAGCATGCAATGAGAATGGTTGTATCTTGGCGCTGAGAGCTAAAAGGTTGCCTAATGGTACTAAACTAAAGTATCATAATTAAAAGAGATAAAATATAAATGTAAAAGGGGAATCTAACCAAATATTGTACAAGATCCTCTGGCAATGGAGAGATATGAGGGTCTCCATTCATCTCCCAAAGTCTATTCCAACGTGTCCAAGGACATTCAAGGTCCGATATAGAAAACATAGTGTCATGGTCAACACTAGAGAAAACCACTCCTAAAAAATGGTTTGTGATGTCACCATAAATTGTTCTACCTCCTAAATTGATTTCTAGAGTATGCTTCCATATAAATATGGGAAAATATATAGCCACCCAACATGTGTTTAGGATGTCATGTTTCCAAAATAACAATTGAAGGATGAATAGAAAAACCCATGATACCTCTTCAAAATAAAATATTCAAACCATAAAAAAACCTTATTACAGATAAAGTGGGTCAAATAAAGTTATCTCCAACAAAAAGACCCATTCCAAGCACTAAAATTTCTAAGTAATTGATTAGATAGTGAAAACACAAAAATCTAAATAAAATTTACCTAATAAAAACTATGCAAAAGTGTATTTATAAATTTGAAGAGATATAAGTCACATTTCCAAAATCATAAGAATAAAAAATATGGATACAGTCATGAAAAAAAATGATCAGAAGGTAAAACCAAAAATATGACTTTGATTAAGTATAGCAAAAATATTAAGCTAAAGATGACAATTAGACCAAGACCACTAGAAAGTGCTTTGAACCATCATTCCAAGGATATCTATTTTTCTGATTGAGATAGTTTTTCCAATTAACAAAAATAGATGAAAAAAGTTAAAGAAGGGGCCACTAGTATATGCTAATAACACACATAATATTATCCAAATATTCTTGGTATATGTTGGTCACTTGAAAAATATCTCTTTCGTTGTAATGTTCCCTCTAATACTAGGGTTTTCCTTCCTTGAAAAATAATTTATGGTGAAAATATTGCATGTGATAAGGCATATTTAAGGGAATATTCCCTAGTGCATGAGGAGGCATCAAAATAATACTAATATAATACTAGAGGCAGACAAAGATGTGAAGGCTGAAAACATTGAGATCAGATCTGACTGTAGAAAAGCCCTTTTTAATATTCTAAGGAACTGGTTCGGATTACGCGGTAGCCCTCATGTCAAATGACTAAATATTTGTCAAAAGACTAAATACTAGCAGTCGCACGTTTATGTACGTGCAACGATTAGCCGATAGGTGTATTTTTGGAAAGAATATCATAATGCATAATGCAACAAAGTTAGCATTAATTTACAGTCATAGAATAATAGAACATGGTATTTAGTATTGATAGGAATTTTAATTATGTCTATGAAGAACTTATTTGGTACCACAATGTATTCTTAAAATAAAGAATGAAAAACAATGAAATGATTCAATGTAATGTTGGAACCAAGAGATTGGTAGAGGGACTAAATTGTGACCTTAAATTCATGGCTAATTGAATTAAGAAAGTGAAAAAAAATAATTCTAAAATGTATGTAGTATTGATAATGTCAACATTAGTAATAGTAATGTAATGGAGAAGAAGAATTAGAAATCATGTTGGGAGGAGGCTCTGCAAAGCTTTTAAAAAAAACATGTTGGTAGTGCTGAAGCTTTTGTTGTTGTAGCACAAGCGATCCATTTAGAAAGGCGATGGCATGTAGTTGAAGTAGTATACTTTGATCTGCAAACAAACATTAGAATCATATTATGTCAGTTGAATTTGTTTTCTATGGAATGTGGCATCAAATATTTGTTGTTGAAAAGTATAGTTGGAGAATGGAAACTATTTTAGTGAAAGAAATAATTGGAAGTGGATATACTTACTTACTTTTGCCATTCGTAGATTTTATGGAATGATTGTTGTATTCCACATATGTTGTGTTTGAATTCTGATATGTTGTGTACCTGCATGATAAGTATATTTTTTGTTAGTAACTATAATTCATAATAAATATTTAAAAAAGGAACTTATACAATTCAATATTGAGTATAAATCTATTTGTAAGAAATCAAAATTGGAACTGAAGTGATAGTAATGAGAAATAGATAAACATTTTCAAATGAGACATAGCTAGGTAAACTGAAAAGCATTTGTACAATGAAATTGTTAAAAAGTGGCAGAATTTTGAAACCAAGTTATAGTAAGTTTCATATGGATTACATTATTGTTTGAAATATTAGAAATGAAAAAATAGTACAAGTGTACTTTATTTATGATTGCTTTGAGGATTTGGTACTACATGCATAGAAATGGTTCATAATATTCATTATTTTGAAGCTCCAATATCTGCAATTTGAGCAAGCAAATATTCACTTTCAGTCTTGAAGTCTAATTTTGTAGCCTTCAGGATTGTTGTTTTAAACCTTTCTTCAGAGTTGTAGATTTCAGTCGTAATCGATATGGAAAATCTGAACTTCATGAAAAACTGAGCTTTGATGATGTCTTTAGGATGTGCAATAGCTTGGGTGTCATATTGTAACATGTACAGTTCTGTGGCAGACATGTGTAATAGAAACTCTGCTACTTCATCAAAAGCAACACCCCAAATATTAGTTGTATGATCTTGGAGATTTATTTGCAAGAGGTACCTGTACTTGCACTCTGGAATGTTCTTTTCGCATTTAGAACAAAACCATGTGTTGTCATCATTTTGAACACATTTTTTCTTGCATTCTTTGCCATTCACTTCTATTGGGCAAGATGGATAACAAAAATCATCTTGCCTCATGAACTTGACTGTTGCTTTTATCGTAGTGTACAAGGGATCCTTCATTACAGTGCATTGTTGCAAGGCAGACAAAATTGTATGGGTAGTAGTTGCTGTATTGGTATTTGTAGAAAATGACAACAATGAAGGAATGTCAATTTCTTTTCCTTCCATCATGGATCGTAGTGCATCGGCTTTAGGTATGGATGGTTCAATTGTTAATATTGTTGCTACTGTAGTATTGATAACCTTTCCTTTGAATTCTAAAACACGCCCATTCCTTATAGCAATGACAACATGTTGTTTAGTAGCCTTCAATGTTTTGATGGGATCACCATCTTTGACACAAATCGGCCCCCACAAGTTGACATCAATGGATGCTAGTGACAAATCCATTAACCTAATTGTTCTACGGTCAACCTTACTTGCATCCTTTCGTTGTACTGTGCATATATCTCCAACATAAACTACAATACCAATAATATCAATCAGCGTATTGTTGCTAATGTTGGCAATGTCATTTATTGTCTTAAAATTGTATTGAACAGTTCCACCAGCTAATTCATCATTACAACATTTCAGTATTGATGAATGGTCAAGAGTTATTTCCATCTTGCTATTCAACTTGTTGTATTTATTGTTTGCTTGTTTTACTGAACCTTTTGAAATAGTATACAAGCCACCAATGTGAACTCTATCATAGTGCAATTCTGCAATGTCATTGAAGCAAACAATCCGAGTTTCTGTGCCTTCACTGTCTAAAATGTCAAAACTGAAGACTTGGCCACTACCTCTTTGGTTGTTAAATTGTCTTATTTCTTTTTTTGTTGTCAACCTCCCTTTGATTGTCCATCTTGTTTGATATGGATTTAAATCCTTTATTGGGCTGATACTCTCAGGTAGTGGTAGTTCCTTGCGAGATGTGTGGATGCCAAATTTGATTCTCTTGTTTGGTGAAACAAGTGTTTTGTCTTCCACCATTTGCTGCTCTTGAGACTTGTATAGGTACTTGGGTTTCCCGATGATTTTCCAGTCTCCATGGATGATTTGAAGGCTGAAGATGATAATGGTCCTAATTGATCAAGTTTAAATGTGATAGAATTAGTAATCATTTTTAGATATAAATTAATATAAATGTGTATAGCAGTGAAGTATGAAAATTCTAATGACTACCTGGAATCTCCTGTGGCCCGGGAAACATAATTAGTCAATGCCACTACAGATTGTATTTTGAGTGTGTTTGAGAAGAAAAGGTCATTCAATTTCTCTGGCAAAATTGCTAATTGCATATGATCACCATCTGATAACATGATCTTGTATCGATCCTTGTCATCTTCAAAAATAGTGATCTACTTGAAAGATAAGATTTGAAGGATTGGATTTGAAACCAGATCTCCAATATTGATGGATCGGATAGCATTGGTGGTCAATATTCCTTCCATTTTAATTTCCTAGAACAGTAAACTGCAGTTATTTTTTTTTAATGATTTCAATATGTATATAATTAGCATAATAGGTGTACAAGAAAAGTGATTGTTACATATAAATTGATTTAATTATTTGCATGTTAGTGACATCGATACATATTGACAAATAATGATAAGAGGGAATACATTTCAAATTGATGCTTAAATATAGGTGCCCAAAATAGGTATATGAGAACTTGAAGTAAATTTATTTAAGTTGTAAGTGCAATTTTGAAAAAATGTGAATCGAAACTCACTGGATTATTCGTCCCCATTTGGTTTGTAGGAATAGATCTGACCTCATTTGACACCTCATTTGACATTGTATCCTATAGAGTATTTGATATTGAAGACCAAAGACATCAAAAGTTAGTGACATAGACATGCATATGGAAAATACTATTACATATAAGAATATTAAAATTTAAAGAAAAAAATTCAATGACATCACAATTGACATGCATATGGAGATTATAATTTTAAAGATTAAATGATAACTTACAGTAATTGTGGTTCCTTCATCGGTCAAGTTTATGGTCAATGCATGGTTGGAATTCGTGGAGGTTGTAGGTGTTGACATAGTAACCTGAATGAATAGGAAAGCAACATAAACACCTTCGTTCGTAGTCGAGAGTAGAATAGAGTTAAAACCCTGTTAAGCCCACGGCAAATAAAGAAACCTAATAGATTCCGGCTTTATTTTTGCTTTTAATTTGTCATAAATGATTCTCGTCTAAATTATAATTTCCAAACAGATCACAGAACCAAGAAACAGGGAGAATCCATGAATATTGAAGTTAAAAATAATTTGTACATTTGATTATTAATTCAAATCTTAATCTTATTAAGAAAGTAATAAAGAATGAAGTCAAAAATTAAATTCTACATATGATTATATCTTAATTATAGTTTAGTAAGAGAACATCTGATAACAGATCTAAATAGTGAAGCTAAAAATCTTACTGTTTTGACTTATTAATTAGTTACAAAATTCCAAACACGAGAGCAAAACAAAGTTAAAAAAGAAATCATAATTGAAAACAAATATCTACATACGATTACTCTCAAATATATCGAAATCAAGCACAGTAAAGCAGAAGCAAGATCCGCTTTATTCACTTTGATTTTTTTATTACTTTCTAAAAGCAAACAAATACATCATTAGTTTTAAATACAGAACTTAGATATATAAGTAATGTTATTTTAAAATTAGAAGTGATGAAAATAAAACATATATACATATGCTGAATATTTAATTTATATACTAGTTATCCTCACATATACTATTATTCTTCTAATTATAATAAATCCGTACTATTACATGCAAAAGGCTTTGGATCATGGAGTACAAACGGTTCAAACTTCATAAAGCTATAATTTGTGAGAAGATACAAGTACACATGAATCAAGACAAGCCGATTTGATGCCCTTGTAAATTTTGTTTATCAGACACAAGATTGAAGGGGAGAAAGAGATCAAAGAGGAAAACATGATTTTGGGAATTTTAAATATGTATAGTCTAGAGCAACATCAGAGCATAGTATGTAGTAGAAAAAACAATCAACGGAGTGGATTTCTGAACCGAAAGAGAAGGTAGCGGGTCAGATCATTCCATAACAAACCCAACAACCCTGTCATCTGAACCAAAAAATAATGAAAAAACATTAAAATGCCTGGGTGCACCCACAGGTAAGCATATTTTCTTGCGCAATAAGCCCGCAATTGCAGAGATAACTAACAAGACTCATGAAAAAGGAAAGATAGATCAAGAAGAGCACTTGCAGCTTCGTTTATGTATTTTAGTAACAAAGGAGAAAGAGGAAGACCATAAATCGACTGGCAAACACTGCACAACTGCTCCCATTCAGAAAGGAGAAACATAAAAGCAAATTTATGCTGAAGCATATGAAAATGTAATAAATGACAGACATGAAAATGTTAATAGACAACCTTATTATTAAAGCTGATGGGAAGCTTTGCCGAAGGATTTATGCTAACTTGGGTCAGATAATTGTGCTGAAGATAGAACACCTGAATTGTAGCAGAAAGCAAATTAGTAACAAATTCTTTCGGCAATGCCCCGCTGAAGCGATTGTTTTTCAGATACAGAGTCTGAACAGATGAAAAAATGGGGAAATGGGTCCGTTGAACATATTATAACTGAGATCAATCAAACCTCGATGGGTGAAAAGCTAAATGTAAAAGGAAAAACAAAATGAAACTTTCAATCGATAGCCACTATGACCATTGCGAAATGAAGACATTGAAATTGTGAAACAGCTACCGCAGTATAAAAAGGCTGGAAACAACCACCAAAGAGGAAAAAACAACGCGACAACGATGGAGGAGGAGGGCATTTCAAGGAAAGAAATGAAAGGATAAGAATAGAATATTTCTAAAATATGACTGGTATTGGAAAAACTCCCGTAAAATAGAAATCCGCTTGGTCTTACAAAATTTCCGGCGAAAAACTAAATTTTGGAACTCCCGTAAAATAGAAATCCATTTGATCTTACAAAATTTCTGGCGAAAAACTAAAATTTGGGAGCAAAGCTCCCACAATAAGCCTATCGGCTTAATTATAACAACTAAATATTTGTCAAAAGACTTTACACTGCGTTCAATGAATCCTTCATCTCCGTGTTTGATGGGCAAGATGCCGTGAACGGACTTCCCACTATGCAGGCGTTACGTCGGGTCATAACTATAAGCATAACACTCTTTGTCCAAGACTTCATACATCATTGCTAAAATCTTTCTAAACCCCACATTTGATCTGGAAGATGCTCTGAAGGTAAGAAGGTCATCCCGGTCGCGATAGAACTCGCCAGGAAAGAAGAGAGAACGTGACGAGAAGCGAATAATGGGACAGACAAGCCTACCTAAAATGATTCCTTTTCAGCATTTAAGTCACGTTTCCTTTCCGTATCCTGACGGGGCAAGAATGTGACAGAAAAATAAAAAAATCCCATTTTGGAATCCGTGTACCAAGAAAACCTTAACATTTTACCAAGAAAATTTTACAAGCCTCATTTTCTTATAAATTTAGAGAGTTGTAAGGGTTTACACTCCAACTCAACCAAGTTTGAATGACATTTGCTATTCAATTCTATTCTCTTTGTCCAAAGTCGTAACAAATCAAAGATGGCTGAAGGACTTGCCCTTGGGTTCACGCTTGGAAAGCTTGGCGAAATTTTGGCGCAACACGTATTGAATGAGGCATCGCTGGTGCTCAACTTCAGAGGTGACTTCCAATGGTTGCAGACGAAGTCACAGACATTTCTGGTTATCTGCAATATGCAGATGAGCAAACTGTACTCAATGGTTCTGTGAAGCGATGGCTATCGGAAGTGACCGACATTGCTCTTGATGCAGAAGATGTAATTGATGAGTGCGCTGTAGAGCATTTGTACACAAAGCCCATGACTCAATCCTGTGTGTGCTGTTTCAGTCAACCAGTCTTTCGGTATAAGATGGGGAAGAGGATAAAATATCTAAAAGAGAGGTTGAGCTCTGCCCTTCAAAGGGCGCAGGAGCTCAATCTTGTTCATCAGATATTGCATTCAAGTCAGCCATCAGCCAGTACTTCTGACAGAGGAGCAGAGTTGAAGAGATGGCGTATATTAAACACCGATTCACGAGTTGTGGCTATGCAGGACAAGGTCGAAGAAATTCTGAGATTGTTAGAAGAGCATGCTGTTATTGCCGTCCTGGGAATGGGCGGGCTGGGGAAAACATTCCTTCTGCAGCATGTCTACGACAGAATTAAACAAAGGTATGACTGTTCTGCCTGGATTTCTGTATCAAAAACTTGTTCTGTTAGAACTTTGCTATGTGACCTAGCCAAGCAGATCAATTTCCAAATAGAGGCTGGTATAAGTGATGTGCTAGCAGCTGAGTTGATTTATAGGCAACTAGAGGGCAAGAGATATTTCATTGTTCTTGATGATGTGTGGAAGAGTAGTGTACAAGGTGACTTGATACAGAGGCTTGGTCTTCCCAGTGGCAGTAATAGCCAGTCTAAAATTGTGGTTAGCACCAGAGAAAGAGAAGTTGCTGCGAACATGAGAGCTCATTATGTCTATGAGATGCAACTACTCTCAGAGGACAGCTGGAATCTTTTTTGCCTGTTTGCCTTCCCCAATGGTGAGGGAAACAGGCCACCCGAGCGCCTCCAGAGGTTAGCTCGTCAAACTGTAGAAAAATGCGGGAGGCTGCCATTGGCTGTTAAAACAGTTGCGGCATCCATGGCAGGATCTCTGGGCTTTGAGGACTGGGAGTCAAAACTGAGGAAATTAAGGGATGTTGATGTTGGGGCAGAGGACTCTATGATGCAGATCCTCAAGCTGAGTTACGACTCTCTCCCTTCCCATCTTAAATCGTGTTTTGCTTATTTTTCTTTCTTTCCAGAGGATACAGAGATCTATTTTACTAGCATTAAGAAGGCCAAAGATATACATCTAGACTATTTGATATACTTGTGGATAGCTGAAGGTTTTATTCCAAAAAAACAGTGGGACATTGGGTTGAATTACTTCCACCAATTTGTAGATCTATGTTTACTGGAAGTAAACACAGTTCTTTCCTGTTACACTGTGCACGACTTGTTGCATGATTTGGTTATTAATATAAGTAGAGAACATGAGTGTGAATTTCATCTTCCCTTACAAGAAGCAAGCTGCCGCCGGTTATTGTTGGGTAAGAAAGGTATAACCAATGATGCAATTTCAGTAGGAACTCTTCAACGTCAGCGATTTCTTCGCAGTCTTTCGTTCTTCCAGAATCCAGATATTACAAGCATTCCAGAACACCTGTTTGATCGTTTGAAAGTTCTTCGGGTTCTCAACTTGAGGAGCACTGCCATCTCTACATTGCCAGAATGTGTTGGGAAATTGAAGCTTCTTAAGGTTTTGAATTTGTTTCAAACAGAGATCACGAAGGTGCCGGATTGTGTTAGAAGACTAAAAAGTCTTCAATTTCTTGATGTTTCTGGATGCAGTAGCATACAACGTCTACCTGGTTGGATAGGTGAAGTCCAATCTCTCTCCCATATCGATATAAGTGGCTGCTCACGAGAAGTCAATAGTCATATGCCCAAGGAAAGATCAAAGCTCTCCAATCTGAGGACTCTGAGATCAAATGCCTTCCCACTGACTATTGAAGACAATGAAATCTTGGATGTTAAAAACGTCGGCCGTTTGACCAATGTTGAGGAAATCGGTTTTTATTTTGAAGACGGTGGTGTGTTGAGAAGTTTAGAAGATGGTGCCCTTCAGCATCTGGTCAAAATGAGAAATCTTATTGTAGGAAATCGCATTCCTCCAAGGGAATGTAAATTAAAATATTAAATTATCGTTATGTAATTTACATCTATTATAATTTCAAGACCTAGAATTATCATGATCTTTACATGTATATCATAATGTGGAAATTAAACAATCATGGAAACATTATTTACCTCGATCCATTAGTGCAAAAATCTGGAAATGATGAGTGCAGTAAACTTTAATCACTGCCAGATGCTTGAATGAGATGAAAAATAGA
The DNA here is from genome assembly GCA_027943335.1 of Chamaecyparis obtusa. Taxonomy (NCBI): domain Eukaryota; kingdom Viridiplantae; phylum Streptophyta; class Pinopsida; order Cupressales; family Cupressaceae; genus Chamaecyparis; species Chamaecyparis obtusa. The sequence goes on from BSBK01000480.1 coordinate 811,186, forward strand.
ATTACTTCCAGAAGCTTGAATGAGATGAAAATCGGTTTCTCTCTTACCTCTTTACAGATAAATTCTTTTCAAACTTGATATGATGGTATTCTGAAAGATCATTTATAGGTGGAGAGAGGACCGGTTTTCCCAAAACAGTTATACTCCACTTGTCCATCAAAGTAGGAGTCTTGAAAACTACTCTTCTAATTAATCAATAAAATATATGAAAGATATGAGATACCTTTTAAACAATCGTAACTGCCTATCACGTGTGCCTCTTCATGTGGGCCATTGAAATTAATTAAAAATTTATCTTACATTCTCCCACTTGGCACATATGATAACTTAACGTTAGAGTTTGATGAGGTAATCATTAGGCGCGCCATAAATCATATCCATCTTATCTTTCAGTTTATCATCATAATACTATAATTAAACAACCCACTAATGCGAGTCATGGTGGTTCCATGTTAATAAAGCAACATAGTCTCTTCCATGTACCACAACGCTAGTAACCTGTTTAATTTAGTCTATAAATAAGAAGTGTATTCATAAGGTCCAAAAACAATGTCTCTTGTCAGAGAAGAGACTATTCCTATCATCATACACTCATTTTCATACATGTACGTACACATTTATAAAAAAAATTAAAATTATCAATCAGAAACACCTTTATAAAGATCTCAAAGTGGCAATAACATAATGCAATCTATTACATAAGAGTAACATCTGTTATGTGCTACGTTCAATACCCATTCTACTGGCATGTTCCTTAAATATTTTTGGTGGTAATCCTTTTGTCAATGGATCTGCAACCATAAGCAGTGTGCTTATATGTTCAATTGACACTCGTTTCTAAACTTCATCCTTAACAGAAAAGTATTTCAATTCCATGTGTTTTGCACCATTAGAATACTTGTCATTCTTAGAGAAAAATACAGCTGCGGAGTTATCACAATAAATTCTCAGCGGCTTGGCAATAGAGTCAACAACTCCAAGTTCTGAGATAAAATTTCGCAACCACAATCCATGAACCGAAACTTCAAAGCATGCCACATATTCAGCTTCCATAGTGGATGAAGTAGTGATAGTTTGCTTCGCACTTTTCCATGATATTGCTCCTCCAACTAATAGGAACAAATAACCAAAAGTGGACTTTCTGCTATCAACACATCCAACAAAATCTGAGTCTGAGTAGCCAATCACCTCTAGATTATCAGTTATCCTAAATATGAGCATGTAATCCTTTGTTCCCTACAAGTACCTCATCACTTTCTTTGCAGCCTTCCAGTGATCCGATCTTGGGTTAATTTGATATCTTCCCAACATACTAACTACAAAACTAATGTCTGGCCTAGTGCAAGTCTGTGCATACATTAGACTTCCTATGACAAAAGCATAAGGAATCCCTTCCATCTATTTTCATTCCCATTCATTCTGTGGACATTGCATAAGGCTGAATTTATCCCCTTTCTGAATAGGAGCAACACCAGCTGAACATTTTTCCATTCCGAATCTCTCTCAAACTTTTTGATATAGGCCTTTTGAGACAATCCTAACAATCCACATGATTGATCCCAGAATATTTCAATTCCTATCACATAAGACGCCTCACCCATATCTTTCATTTCACGATAAGTCCCAATGGCTTCAACTGAGCTTTAACCCGATTTCCCATGAACATAAAATTTTCATTTGGATTTATGGTCTGCGTTGTAAGGAATCCTTGCATCATAGTTGAAACATGAGTAGTAGCCCCAGAGTCAATCCACCAAGTATTAGAAGGAACTTCAGTTAGGTTTGATTCGAAACAAATAGAAATTAAATTCATACCTTTCTTGTCAAACCATTCCTTACGTTTTTGACAGTCTTTCTGATAGTATCCCGACTTTTTATAGAAGTGACACTTATCACTATTCTTTTCCTTCTTATAAGCCATAGAACCATGATTAGGCTCATACGCCATATATGGTACTTTCTTCATGCCCTTTCTGGGCTTTTTCCCCTTCCTTTCGGCTCCTTGAGTTGTGAGATGAATTGAATGTTGTCCATGTTACTTAAGTCTTGCCTCTTCTTGACTGAGCATACTGGCCAACTCATTCACATTCCACTTATCCTTAATAGTGTTATAGTGAATTTGAAATGGCCCATACTAAGGAGGCAAGGAGATCAAAATAAACTGCACGAGAAAGAACTCATCCACCTTCATCTCAAGATTCTTTAATTGAGCAGCCAAATTTGTCATTTCAAGGACATGCTCATGTATTCCACGTGTACCATCAAACTTCATGGTCGTAAGTGTAGCCATCAACATTCCAGCAAGGGACTTGTCAGCTGTTCAAAAATGCTCTCCCACAGATTTCATAAATTCTTTAGCATTGTCAATTTTAGGAAGAGTTGACTTGATGTTGTTTGCTATAGTCATCCGCATAAACTTAAGGCTCAGTTTGTTCAATCTTTCCCATGCTTGGAATATAGTTTTTTCTTCTATACTGCTTTTATTAGTAATAGCAGCCAGTTTCTCAGTTTCAAGAGCTGTATCTGTACACACTAGAATGTGCACTTCTCTAAGCCATTGCTTCCAAGAGAATCCATGAATGAGAAACTTTGGGAAGGGGACCTAGAGCTCCCTAGGCATGGAGTGCAAGGGTTTTAAGGATGCTCTCAACTAGAGCTATTAAGTCAATAACTTTGCTAGTAAACCATGCAATGGAAGATTCAATGAGATAAGGGCAAGAATGCCAATATCCTCAAGAATCCAAATGGAGATGAAATGCAAGCTATGCTAAGAATGGAAATGCAAGCTAAGCTATGAAAAGAAAGATGCAAGTGTTACAATCCAAGCTAATTAATCTATGTGAACTAATCTAGAGCATAGAAATGAAGCTAATCTATGAAAGCATAAATATGAAACTATGATGCAAGGAATGGAAGATGAATGCAAGAATGTCTTCAAAAAGCTCCAAAGTCTCCAAGCAATCCTGCAGCATAAGGTTAGTATTCAAAAGATGGATTCTAAAATGAGAAGAGAGCTCTCCTTTTATAAGAAATGAGAAAGAATGGACCATGGAGATTAAGAGGCAAAATATTTAATCAAGGGTGGAGCTTGAAAGATGAGCAATCCATGTGCACAAGTATCCTCCAATGAGAAAATAAGAGTTGACTTTTGTGTCCATATGAGACAAAAAAAGCTTTTTCCCTTTTATAAAATAGGAATAATGTTTTATTTGTGCAACTTAGGATAAGAGGAAAAGTGGGGGCTTTTTATTTATTAAAAGGGGAGAGAATTCCTTTTAAATAAATAAAGACTTAGGATAAAATGGTTAATCCATAGAAAATAATCGAATAAATGATAGAACTAGGATTTGATCAAGGATAAGCAATTGATGATTTTTAGCAAATAATGGTAGCAAAGGGTTAATAGTCTAGATGACCATTTTTGGGTGATTACATTTTCTCTTTTTTGACTAATGTGTGATCGATCTAGGAACACATTACGTCAAAGAATAGATCAGCCAAGAAGGCAATAGAGATCTGACTCCAAAGTATGAAGTGCAGAGAGATAGCAAATCCTGCATGGTCAACCTGGTAGCGATAGTACTGAACACTTAGGAAAGAGATGGACAATATCAGAACTCGAGACGAGAACTAACATGTCAAGTGCAAAGATAGATTGATCAGAGAAATGGAATGGTCAAGCATATGCTTTGGAGAATAGCTAATAGGATATGATGTGTCTGCCCCCTCGGGATCGAAAGCGAAATCAGGTGTAGAGAATGCAGAAGCAAGAGCAACATAATCAAATCACTAGAAATCATAATCAAAGATGAAAGATAAGACAATAACCATCAAGCAGTGAAGATATGCCCCAGTCAAGACCTCAGAGAGATGAAATGAATGAAAATGAATGAAAGACTAGAAAGGAGAGAGAGATGGGGATGAAGAGAGAAAGGATGCCCCAGCGAAGATCAAAGGATCATGCCTCAAAAGGTCAACCAACTGCGCGGAAGAAGGAGAAATGCAATTTTGATGATCAAGGTGAACTCGAATTTCAGTTTTGATCTCGAAATGAATAGAAAATGATGTGATATGAAAGACAAGAAGTGAAAGACATGATTGTGAAGAAGTGAAAGGTGAGTGCAGTTTGACTAATAAGTTCATGAAAGATGAAAAGAGATCTCTCTCGATATGCAAGATGCAAAACTAACTATCATGAACTTAAGAATGCAAGCTACTATAAAAAGTGGTTTACTTGCAAGGTCACAAAGCTAATAGAATCTAATAATCATCATCGAGTGTTATTGGCAGCATCACAAGATCATACAATGCACACTAGTATGACTATGTGAATTTGAATATGATTTATATCAGATAGGAATGTGGAAATCCCACCTAGGCATCAAAGATATGTAGGTCAAGATGACTAGTGTAGTGAGGTTCCCTAAGTTTGATATAGCAAGATTATGCTCGCATCGAGACACAAGAAAGTCAAGATGACTATAAGCATGCACTTGCGGAAAAAAATAGTCAAGGATAATACCTTGTAGATCCTAGTGTCAAGTAGAACAAGCACAAATGCTCATGACAGTGAGGATCAACAAGATATACCCACAAGCAGAAAGCAAATAAAACATGTCCTTATGCCCCAGTCTTCTAGCTTGGCATCATTGAAAATGATAAGGGAGAGAACACTCAGCAAAGAAATCATCATAGACAGCACACAAAGAAATAAAGTCAAACAAATCTCAACAAGTCAAGTGTTTAAGTGCGTGTGTGTAGGTCATAGAGTCAAATTTTGAGTATCACCTCTGCGAATGAGAAATACCATATCATGCTAGACCAGGGGTTAGATATCTGATAAGTGTTGAGAAACACTTGACGCTAGGGTAGTGTTAAAAAACACAGTTTTGGGTGGTGTTGAAAAACACCGTTTGCAAGATGTCCTAAAGACCAACACATCCTAGAGACCAAAGCTAACATAGTTATGCCCCCTAGACAAAGACAAGGACCAATTCCAAACCAAGGCAAAAAGGTCAAGGCATGATGGAGAAAGGCTAAGTGTCGAGGATGCATGCTAAAAGACAAGGGTGCAAAGGCCTCGAGTAGCGCCTGTTTCCAGGTTTTTACCAAGGCACTTTTTCTATTTTTTTAAATTTTTTACAATTTTTTGATTTTTTTTTGGAATATACAATTTTTTTGAAAATACATCAAAGCGCCTATTGCTAGGTTTTCACTAAGATGATCATTTTTTTAGGACATTTTCCAATTTTAAGAATTTTTGACAATATATCATTTTTTTGGATTTTTTCAAGATCAATAAGTATGTACAAAGGATGCCCCTAGACAGAATGGGCATCAAACTCCCAAGAAAGATCACATCATGTAGTCCCAATGTCTAGCAAGGTGGAGAACAAGAGGGATTAGCAAGCTGGTGGAAGAGATGGAAGATGAAGGAGAATGAAGAGAAGAAATTCTCAAGTGCAAACTCCTCAAGAGTACCCAAGCTAGGGAAAAAAATGTCATGTAAAGCACATTTGGATAAGTAATGAAAGACTAGGATGGGATAAGTCACAAAAGCGTAATGCAAAAGAAGGAAATGATGCAGTTCAAAGGAGTAGACATGTCAAGAGGCTTCATAGCATCGTATTTTACTCTTTTTTATTAGATCAAGACCAAAGGGGAAAAGGATAACAAAAGGCTAGAGTGAATGGATGAAAATAAATATGAAGGCTAAACATGAATGAAATGAAAATAAGATCATCGTAAGATAGCTCACAAGATAGCCAAATCTTCGTGTATAGTTCAACCTTGTCAAGATAAAAAAGAGAAGATAGAATGGATGAAATATGTAGAAGAACTACGCATGATGCCTGATTGCCAGGTTTTCATCACGGTACTTATCCAAGGTGCCACAAGGGAGTGGTTTTCACCATAGGATGAATTTATTTCTCTTTACTTTTGCTACTAAGGCGCCTATTTCCAAGTTTTCACCAAGGCACATTTTTAATTTTTAATTTTTTTCCTCTTCTTTTTTGAATTTTTCTATTTTTATTTTTGGAAGAAGGCAAACTTTTTAGATAATGCTCCTTGAAAGGATAAACCATGATATGCCAAGGATTCAAAATGATATGCTCAAAGATGCTGATAGGGAAAGGAAGATGGAAGAGAAAAATGGAGGATAAGGTTTTATGTAAAGCGAGTGAGGCTAGAAAATAGGAGGAATAGTCAAATGAGGAAAAATGATAGAAGGTAGAAGGATAATGAATGGAAGGATTGTGAAAGGGTAGATGGAAAGGAAGGCAAGATCAACATCAAAACACACCTTGAAGGGTGGCGAGAGGATGGAGGAAATGTGAATGAAGGAATACGAGAAGGAATATGACAAATATTTAGCAGAGGTTGTGGTTCAGGCACATGGAATGGAAGAATGTTTTTGGAAGAAGATGAAGTGGAAGCCTTTGAAAGATTGAGTGTCAACTTCACTTTTTGTTCAACATAAGACTCTTTCAAGAGAGACTTTGGAATCCATATAGCCGTAGGCTTTTCATTTTTTTTTGATGATTTAGAGAGAATATCTTCAATGATGAATTTTGGAACCCATACTTGTCTTGTAGTTTTCTTCTTAGATATCTCTTTTGACTTTATGTATCCATGTCGATTAGAGGAGACATACTGATCTTCTCTTTTTGATGGATTCTTGTATTGCTTATTTTTCTTGTATTGAACATTCAAGTTACTTCCAAAAGACTTGGGACTTGTGGAAGAAGAAGGATGATATGACTGGTTTAGATTGGTGGATGGATGAAAAGGATTCAAGGGTATGCATCTATGTTGATCTTGAGGAAAGATAGGAGAAGAAAGAACATAAGGACCCAAGATGGATGATGAATTAGGAGAGTTAGGAGAGGAAAGTGAAGGGACATAAGGGCCCAAATGGAAGGAAGACGCGAAGCCTTTGATATTGGTGGAGGAAGTCCAAGGATGGATGTGGAAGATGCAAAAGGATAATCAACCAATTCATCAACATTTATATGACAACCAAGGACATCGGCATCTTTAGAGTGAGCATTAAGATTTTTGATAGGATCATGAACATCTTGAATAGGAGCAACTTCTTCGATAGGATTGTTCAAAGCTTGCAAAGACTTAGGAAGAGTAGAAAATGGAAGCGAACATGGAGTGGTAGAACAAGAAGATGGATGACTTTGATCTTGACAAGGAGCTTTGGATAGCATAAGCGTATAATTTTTCTCTTGATTTTCAATAGGCTTAACATTAGAAGTAACAACACTATTTTTAATAACCTTAATGGAAGTATCATCTTTGGAAAACACAAGTGGAGTAAGGTTATTTTGATTGTCAATAAGCTCGACAGTGTAAGTAGTAGCTTGATCTTGCTTAGGAGAAGACTTAAGACCTGGTGGAATGAATGAGAAAGGATGTAGAGGATCACAAGAACATTGAAGCGGATAGGAGACATCATGAAAAGGATTGGATGACATGGAGGGTTCTTGATCTTGATCTTTCTTTATGTTCTTTTGTTTATCATTTTTAGAGTCCTCTTGACATGAAGCCACTTCTGAGGACAAGGAAGCATGTTGGAATTGTATGTAAGACTTTGGAAGAGATAATGAAGGACTAGCTGAAGTAGGCATTATAGAGCATAAAGGCTTAGGCTCTTTAGGTTTAGCATTATTGAAAGTATTTTCAGCCAAGTGAAGGTTAGCTTGAGTTTCTTTAAGAGGTAGCCCTTGAGGATAACTATAGGGAACCGTATGAAAAGTATTAGGACTTTCATTAGATAAAGGATTTGTGAGAGATTTGGAAGACTCAGAAGCTTTAAGAAGTGTATGGGTATTGGAAGAAGTAGGGGATGGCAGGGAACCATCACAAGATAAAGGTCCATCATTAACATAATTTTGTTTGAGAGAGAAAACTTTATCTTCAGCATGAGAGTTCTTAGAGGAATGATCCTTATAATATTGACATTTGAAATTGGTGCGGTGCATTTTATAGTCCTCAGTAGTAGTAGATGGATCATAATCAAGGTATTGCTCACATAAATCATCAAATTTTCTTTCAAAATTAAAATCATATGGATCACCATCACGATCTATCCAATAGGACGACCCTTTAGTAAGCATGAGCACACGACGAGGAGGACTCTTAGGAATAGAGGTTTCATAGGTATGACTATATGGTCCATCATCATAGCCATCATAATAGTCATCATAGTCATCAAAGGTGGGTGTGTCACTCTTCGTGGGAGAGGTATCACAAGGATTACTATATTGCTCATATTGAGGAGTAAGACTCTTGGGAGAAATAGAAGAGGAACGAGATCGTGAAGAAGAGGAAAGCGAAGACCTAGTGGAGGAAGAAGACTTGGATAATGAGGAATGTGAATAATGTCTAGAAGAGTCATGGTAAGACTTGGAAGATGAGGAAGAATGAGAAGACTTAGAAGATGAATTTTTTTTGGAAGAAGGAGGTCGTGACAGGATCATGTCTATGATCCTAGCAAAGGCATCTGATTCAAGCATCTTTTCTTTTATTCTTGTCTTAAGTTTATCATCCATGCAATATCTAGAAGGACTATTGGAAGAATAATACTCTTCGAATTGAGCAATGAGTTCAAGATCATCTATTCTCAAGAGAGGTTCCATAACAAGATAGTTGAAATTCATGGTTCTAGAAGAGGAGAAATCAAGCATGGAAGTGAAAGAATTGATGAATAGAAGAAGGTAGACTAGAAAATAAGAGGAAAAGCATAAAAAAGACATGAAGAATTTAGGAAGAAGAGGAAGAAAGAAGAGAAAGGATGAAAATGGAAGACTAAGAAGACATGGAAGATGTGGAAGAAAGGTGACCAAGAGTCATTTTGTGCAATTTAATACCATTTGAGTTCATTTGGATATTGAGCAACATGTCACGGAACCTAAGATCCAACCTGGACCGACCAAGGAAGACTGGGAATGGAAAGAATTAGCTTCAGATTGTAGACAACTGTGAGATAGCAAAATAAGTTTGTGCGATAGTTTCCAGGCAAGCAGTGCGATTCTTGACTAGTGAACGTGAAAAACTTAGTTTTGAAAGCAATTGGTCAATGTTTCAGTTTGACAAGTTCGATTTCACAGTTTAGAATATAGTAATAGCAGATAATAGACAAGTTTGCAAACAGTAGGTGATCAAACATGTCATAGAACACTTGCACAAGGGTGAAAGTAACCTTGCCAAGACAAGCAATTGTGATATCAAAATAGAAAATCTGATGAGTACTACCGTGATGTTTGATGTTTGAGAATGTTTACATGGGTAGATCACAATGAGAACACTTCAATCACTTACTAGCCTAGAAGGACAAAGGCTCAATACTTAACAACTTGGCCCACACTTGATGTCCCATCACCTCACACAAAGTGGTTACCCACAATAGATGTTGGCTTTGTCATGGAAGTGTCAATGGCACAACCAAAGGAACACAGATGGTGAGTAGTCTTGGGGTGATCCAGGTTAGTCCACTAGGATCAATCCTTGCACCAAGATGTTAAGTGGAAAAATGAGGTAGCTTCTATCTATGGTTCTTAGTAAGGGCTTCCATTCGTAATACTCCTCTTGCTCCCCAAAAGGACTCCTTACCTTGCAGCAAGTAACGGACCTCGCGGCCATAAGAGTACCTTAAGTATTCTTGCTCAACATTTTCCTCATGGTCACAATCCCACAAGTACTCGCATTGAGCGAAGACAAGTACTACATCTACCAAGGTTTTGTATCTTTGATAGCCTTGAGTTTATAGTGGGTCAGAATAGCTCGGTATTAGCTTGTCCCCACTTGGGTCGTTCCTCTTGATTGCTCAAGAGTAGGCCCACTAAAGGATTCTAGAACTAAACAAAGAATGGATTAATCTTTGAGGTTCAAGATTTCTGGTTCACCTCAAGGGTGAAGAGCATACTCTCCTAGCTCAAAAATCTCTCCCAAACACACCAAGAAAAGGTTCAATTTCCCTCTTGCTTTCAAAATCTAAAAGTGGGTCAGGATTTATGGTTCACCACAAGGGTGAAGAGCATAATTTCCTACCACCAAAAGACTCCTACAACAAGATCTTAAGTGCCTAAGAAATGAAACAACTAGTATATGCCACACTCAAAAGAAAGCAATTAAACAAGCACTTGATTGGTTTTTATGATTTGGGTAGCCCTGCAAAAATAATTAGTAGCCCTTGTGCATTTGGAGCTTTGACATGTGTTCTTTTAAGCAAATAATCAAGCAATGAGAGCACCTACAAGCGCAACTTGTTAGCTCCACAATGGTTAGCACATCAAAAATCAAATAATCTGCAAGTAAAATAGCTAATCAAATGACAAAATTTGAAAATGAAACCAGCATGGTTGGATCAAGCTTGGAAAGAGCTTTCCAACAATATATCACACTTCAATTTTTGATACCGTATGCAAAAATTTCTCAAAAATGGGTGCCAATTTTTTGGAGTGGCATGGATTTTGAAAACGCCGAAATTTTCAAAAATAGTAAATCAGAAAACAGAAAGTAGGAAAATTGAAACAACAATTCTAGGTCTTTGTTTGTTGCGAAATTTCACGCAAGACAATACTCAAGGCCGCACGAGAAAGTACCGAACCGTGTGCGAGAAAGCACAAGCCCGCACGGGAACGTACGACAGCTCGCGCAAGAAAGCACAAGGGCTCGTGCGAGAAAGTACACAGGCCCGCATGATAAAATACTTCATTGCGTGCATAAGTGCTAGAAACAACAAATCTTCATGCGATACAGTGAGGAACCTCGCGTGAAATTCCATAACAGTGACGCACATAAGTACGGACAGCGTACAAAAATTGTAAAAAAAAAAAAAACAGTCGAAACCTATAGCGGAAATGCAAGAAAAGAAGGACAAAATAAAGTTGTTCTGCCCTGCGGTGGGTGCCAAAAATATACACACTAGAATGTGCACTTCTCTAAGCCATTGCTTCCAAGAGAATTCATGAATAGGAAACCTTGGGAAGGCGACCTAGAGCTCCCTAGGCATGGAGTGCAAGGGTTTTAAGGATGCTCTCAGCTAGAGCTATTAAGTCAATAACCTTGCTAGTAAACCATGCAATGGAAGATTCAATGAGATAAGGGCAAGAATGCCAATATCCTCAAGAATCCATATGGAGATGAAATGCAAGCTATGCTAAGAATGGAAATGCAAGCTAAGCTATGAAAAGAAAGATGCAAGTGTTACAATCCAAGCTAATTAATCTATGTGAACTAATCTAGAGCATAGAAATGAAGCTAATCTATGAAAGCATAAATATGAAACTATGATGCAAGGAATGGAAGATGAATGCAAGAATGTCTTCAAAAAGCTCCAAAGTCTCCAAGCAATCCTGCAGCATAAGGTTAGTATTCAAAAGATGGATTCTAAAATGAGAAGAGAGCTCTCCTTTTATAAGAAATGAGAAAGAATGGACCATGGAGATTAAGAGGCAAAATATTTAATCAAGGGTGGAGCTTGAAAGATGAGCAATCCATGTGCACAAGTATCCTCCAATGAGAAAAAAAGAGTTGACTTTTGTGTCCATATAAGACAAAAATGGCTTTTTCCCTTTTTATAAAATAGGAATAATGTTTTATTTGTGCAACTTAGGATAAGAGGAAAAGTGGGGGCTTTTTATTTATTAAAAAGGGAGGGAATTCCTTTTAAATAAATAAAGACTTAGGATAAAATGGTTAATCCATAGAAAATAATTGAATAAATGATAGAACTAGGATTTGATCAAGAATAAGCAATTGATGATTTTTAGCAAATAATGCTAGCAAGGGGCTAATAGTCTAGATGACCATTTTTGGGTGATTACAGTATCAAGATCCAGAACACCAAGGTGAAACTGAACCCGTTCTTTCTAATTTGAGAAATTCATTCCATTCAAGATCGGAACAGAAGAGGCATGCGAATGTAGTGAAACAGGAACTGACACTGCAACCATAAATTCATGTTCACAACATTAATATTAAGAGTTATAAGTAAATAACCAATATAAAAACACATGGTTCAATAATAAATAGTATTACCATGATCTACCTTTGGGCTAATCTTATGGTAAACTATTAACAATTAGGGTGATTCCCTTTCACCTAATAGGACTAATTGATAAAATATTCACAACTAAGTAAGTCTGTTACCTTTGGGTATCCGTACTTACCTTTAATCATGAATATTCACCAACCATCCTATTCCAATTAATTAATCTCTAAAAAGGAAATGGTGCACCTTTGGGCCAACCTAATATTGTAGTGATTAAATAATTGCTATTTGCAAAGTCATTATTTATTTTTTTAACACTGGGAAAAGAAAAATATTAAACTTCAATAATTTAACTTGATATCTACATATCATTCCGGTTGGACCACTTTGGTGGTTACCAAGCCGTATCATAATATAGACCTCAAATTAATATAATGACTTTGCATATACATTAAATCAATAAATAAAATTAATCAATACAACAAATTTATTATGTGGCAACCATATATTATACCAAATCATGGTTTTGTGTTTATAGCACAAAATAAATTTGATCCGATAAAACAGATAAAATATTATTAAACATAATGGAAAATAAATTTGATCCGGTAAAATAGATAAAACATTATTAAACATAATGGAAAAACATGAAAGTTCTTAACTAAGCTCTGATACCACATGTAAATTAAAATATTAAATTACTGTTATGTAATTTACATCTACTATAATCTCAAGACCTAGAACTATCATGATCTTCACATGTATATCATAATGCGAAAATTAAATAATCATGGAAACATTACTTACCTGGATCCATTAGTGCAGAAATCTGGAAATGATGAGTGCAGTAAACTTTAATCACTACCAGATGCTTGGATGAGATGAAAAAAAAAATTACTTCAAGAAGATTGAATGAGATGAAAATCGGTTTCTCTCTCTTACCCCTTTATGGATAAATTCATTTCAGACTTGATATGATGGTATTCTGAAAGATCATTTATAGGTGGAGAGAGGACCGATTTTCCCAAAATAGTTATACTCCACTTGTCCATCAAAGCAGGAGTCTTGAAAACTACTCTTCTAATTAATCAATAAAATATACAAAATATATGAGATACCTTTTAAACAACCGTAACTGCCTATCACGTGTGCCTCTTCATGTGGGCCATTGAAATTAATTAAAAATTTATCTTACAGGGAGGATCTTCCATCATTCCCAGAGAAAATGAATGGACTAACAGATCTACAACAACTTGCACTAGGCCGTTTATCCCTACCAAGTTGGATATGTGGTATGGTAAATCTGACAGAATTACATTGGTTCAGTGCAGCGGTTATCCATCGCTTCAAAACATGTCCAACTTATGATCACTGATATTGGGTATGGATTCGAGATGCAGAGCATTGCCAAAGAAGTTTGGAGAGGGTGGGGGATTTTCTAAATTGGTTAGGTTGGCTGTTGGTGAGTTTTCTCTTTTGGAGGAGTTGCCGGTGTTGGAGGAGGGAGCGATGCAATGTCTTGAATTGTTAATAATAAGTAATTGTCGATGGGTGAAAAAAGTTCCAAAGGGATTGGAGTAGCTGAGGAGACTAAAGAGAATAGAGGTTTCTGAAGCAAGTGGTGAGTTAGAGGAGAGGTTAAAGGAAGCAGGAGAAGACTGGACAAAAATCAAAGCTAAAAATCCCAACACTCGTATAGAGGTATTCCAGTAGCAACTCGTTTATTTAGTTCCAGATGCGGCATAATTTGTGTGTGAATTTTCCTTTAGATATTTTATTTTGGAAATTGTAACTAACCATTTAGATGTAGAACATAGTTATTTAACAATTATTTTTTAAATATTAGTTTATATGTAGAAAAGGCCTATTAGCGGGGTTTTCATGGAATTATCACTGCTAATACAATAGCAGATTACTTTATTATTTAAATTTAAATATAATTAACTATTTTAATAATTTATTTAAAAATAGTATAATTATTAATTTTATTTAATAAATTAACGTTATAATTAGATTTTTTATAATTGTATGAATTAGAAATTATAATTAGTCTATGTTTATTTTTTAATAAATTCAAAATATAATTAGATGAGATAAAATAAAAATTATGTGTTATAGAGACTATTAATAAAAGTATTCAATTTTAAAAGTTTAAGTTGTGTTATATATAATCATGAAAATATAATCTATGATTATTAAATGGAAAAAATCAATCGTAACAAATATTTAAGAAAGAAAAAATGTATATAACAATAATTTGTACTATACAATATTGATAAACAAATACAGAGTAGAAAAGTTTGAGGATTTGAAACAAGAAAAACAAGTTAAGATTGAATTAGACATTTGCAAATCTATGCACTTAGTGAACTCAAGCATGATAAATTACAAGTGCCCTTGTGCTCCAAAAATTTTCTAGTGAATGTTGGTGATATTATTGCTTAGTTGTTGAAAAAAAAAAAACATTTTCTTTCAAGTTGGGTTTTCATCCTAAAAGGGTTGTACATAAAATCCCTTAAAGTTTAGTGTATGAAGTATTTCTACATCATTAATTCATTCCAAAATATCTTACGAGTGAGAACTCAATTTGTATTATATGTAAAAGTTCTTAGTCAAGAACAAAAAAGAGAAAAGAAAAGCTTTTTAAAGAACAAAGTACATATATAACTTGATTCAAAGAAAATAGCCTATGTACAAATGATTTAAATAAAGAATTATCAAGAGAAGATGAAAGTATTTCAAAGATGAAATAAGCATATGTTGATATGAAAAAATTCTCCATGCCATCGTAGCATGGAATAATTTACAAAAACTTCAAAAATATTTTGGATAATAGATAAGGATTTACTACATCCAAAAAAGGTGACCATATTACATTGGTCTTGGAGAAAGATATAAATAGCATTGAAATTTTTCTCAAAGAAAGATAAAAAAAGATTGAAAAATAATCTAAGGTGATAAATTCAAAGCATCATCCCTTATAATAATAATATTCTTTCTTCAACACAATAATAGAGTACTATAATAAATAAAATGAGTGAATTGTCTGTATGTGTGTGTGTGTGTGTGATCATCTAAAATTGGTCTAGTAGAACTTTAGCCCTCTTTTGATCAAATCATCTCTTTGCTAGGCATCATTATGCAGAGTAACCCTAAAAATCTCCTTTGCATAATTAAATAAAAAATCTTATATCAAGCTTATACTATATGGTCTAATTTCTAGAGCTTGTATATTTATTTAATTGATATAACCTTGCTTTTAATATAAAGTTTCTATACTTTTATTAAAAGAACACATTCACATGTGTGCGTACACTTAATCTTGATTAATTAGCAATTAAAAGAGATTTGTGCTTTCAAAATTGCTATTTTGTCTTATTCGTACCTAACATTTCCCTTTTGCCTCTTAATCCTCACCACTCATCTTTGCCTAACCTTGCGTCTCCTTTCACCTCTTCATCTCATCCACTCATTCTATTGCCTCTTAATCTTAGCCCTCCGATCTTGAGGTAGTTTCTTTAAAAGGAAGCTCTTTTTTCCAGCTCAAGGATAGATTCTCTTGCATTCTAGTCCCTAATTTTTGGTAATCTTGCATTCTTTCATTTTAGCTCTCTTTCATTCTTAGAATAATCTTGCTCATTTGAATTCTTATTTGCTCTCAATTCTTAGCTTAGCTTCACTTCTATATTAATCTTGCATGTTAATCTAGTTTCTTTCTTGCATTACTTCAATAGAATAGCTCTTGCATTCTCATTCTAGATTACTAGTTGCTTGCATACATTCTTAACTTAATATCTCATTTCTAACTTGTATCCTTGCATCTTAGCTTCATTTCTTGCACTTTTCTTCCATTTTGGAGTAGTCAAGTTATTAATCCTCTATGCCAATTTGATGAGCATCATGAGAAGGATTAAACTCACTTCAACTAGGAAGCTATGAGCCGCTCCTTGAGATCTCATCTTTCATGGATTATCTCAAGTGCAATGGTCCATAGAAGTGTGTCACACTTTTGATTACACATTTTTGGCACCCATCGTGGGGCTAGTTTCTCAAATTTAGCTCCATTTCTTGTATTTTAAATTCTTTTTTGTCGCAAGTTTGTCACTTTGATTCTACATGATAAAGAATCGTAAGACATTTCATACTATACCCAGGCAACATTCTAGCATACTGCCAGGTGAAACTTTGCATTTTTTGAAATATGGTTCTGTCTCTCAGAGAAATATTGTCTACTTCATAGAGAAATATTGCCCACCCTTTGTAAGGTATATCGTATCATTCTGAAATGTTATCTTGCTTCTTTATGGTATGTCATACGATGTTCTAACAGACTGATTAACTGTCGCCCAGATTTTATTTATGTCATAGTCTGAGTTTTAGCTGTGATTGCTTGATTTTTCTTGCATTTTAAGATTCTCTGGTCTTCTACCAACTAACAAGTGATCTTGTAGGGCTATTGCTTCTATTTACATACTTTTTATGTCATAACTTGTGGTTTTGTATGGTTTTTCTTGTCAAAAGATATCAATATCTTTCATGCCTACTAATTTTTGGTGATGTAGGATGCTTTTCAAAGACTCAATCTTGAAAGTATTAATGTTATTTCTCTTGTAGGTTGCCTTGGAGAGTATGCTCTTTTCCTTATGGAGAATCAAAAATCTTGACCTATTTAATTGATCATTTATAATTATTCTTGGGTAAATAAAAATTTGCTTGATGTGTTTGGGAGACACTATAGAGTAGGAGAGTATGCTCTTTTCCTCATGGAAAATCAAAAATCTAGACCTCCACTAGCTATCTATTTCTTTTCTTGCATCTACCTTTAGAGGGCTTGCCAAGAGAGCAATCTTTTGGGAATGACCCAAGTGGGGAACAAGAAAAGCTAGCTAAATCTACCTGATTATAATCAAATGCTTTCTTTAATCCAAAGAGAGGGAAGACTTGTATATTTATATTCCAAATGCTTCTTCATGTGTAGGGCCTAGTTGCCTAAACTTTCTAAGAAAGACTACACTTGATTGGGCACTTGTAGGGCCTTCTTGGTCTAAATGTTGTTTAAAAGACTACAAGGGGAATAAATTCACTTTGTATAGGGCCAAGAGGTCTAAATATTTCTTGTGAGACTATGCATCTTGGGTGCTTATAGGGCTATAGGCCTTAATTTCACTTGTGAAACTACAAGGAGTAGACATGAAAAAAGAACTTTACTAAACACCTTAGGACTTAGAGGCTATCCTTTTTGGCCATGTGACTTCCTTTGTGCAAGGATTTCTCCAAGTGGATTTTACTTGGATCACCCCAAGATACTCACCATATGTACTCTCTTTTTTGAAAATCCATGACAAATCCAACATCACATTGTGTGAGGCGAACGGGTACCAAGTTGTGGGAAAAGGTTGGAACACTTCCCGCTTGACAGGTTAGGTAGTTTTTTTTTATGTTCTTTAATGTGCTAAGACCTGGACAAATATTTGTTTAACATACACTTGATGTACTTGAACATTGTTACACCTTACTAAGACCTCACATATGCTTGTATCCACAAGGTTTCTTTGTCCCTTGTTGGATTGTTTGAAGACTATTTCTTGCTCACACTACTTGTTTTCAAAACAAACCTTATCTAGGAAATACTCCAAACATGTCTATCAATCTTACAATCCTTTGAATCAAACTCTTGGACCAAGCTCAAACACTATCACATTACTTCTCCATTGTTATCCTTAGCTCATCTTGTTATTTGGTATATTCCAACATGTTAGGAATTTCCTCTAGCTAGAAAAGATTACTTTGATTTCTTGACTACATTCTTGGCCAGTAGAATGTTTACTTGTCCACCATCTCTTTGATCAACTCTCTTGGATGCTCTATCCTATCTCTTGCTTGTTCACAAGTTTCGTACATAGGGATCTACCCACAACTTGGACATCTTGTGGCAAGTAATCTTTGCTATATCTCTTACACTTTGGACAAGTGAACACTTTTACTTACCTAGCTTGACCATCAAGTCATCCTAAGTCATCCTACTTGGATTTTGACAATATTTTTTCATGTCGGTCACAACTAGATCTTGGATCCATGAAGGAAAGAAACTCAAAGCTATCTTTGACAACTTTTTTAGGAATGGGAACATTGAGGGGGGGGAGGGGGGTGAATTAGTGTTCTACAATATTAATGTTTTTCTGCTTCTTTAAACTTAACCCAATTACTTATGAACTAAAATGAATATCAAAGCAAATAAGCATTCAACCATAACACATAACACTAGATATGATTACGGGGAAACCTTGGCCAAAGGAAAAATCCCGGTGGGAATTAATACCCACTAATAATTGTACTATGTATAATGAATCTGTTAATGTTCCTTTGCCTTGTTAGGAGAAATCTTTACAATGCTTAGTACAATGACCTAGTCAAAGGTCAGACCCTATTAGGAGTCTTGAAGTAACAAACCCTATTAGGGGTGGAAGGATCACTGCTAGAGCTCACTGCTCAATAGAGAAGGCTACAACCTCTTGGATATCAGATACTCACAATATCTGCAAGGGTGAACTGCTGCTATGACACTACTTGTTTGATCAGTTCATTTTGTGCGTTGATGCTTTAACCTCTTGTAAAGCTCTATATCATTCTTACTGCTCTTCACATACTTCTTCTCTTCAATTTCATCTTCTATCAACTCTACATGCTCAAATACAAAAGTGCATGTCTTATATATAAGCGCAACCAAAACTATTTACTAAGTTGACCTATAACCTATTACATACAACGCTTCCAAATGAATTGGCTCAAGCGTGTTTACATACAATGAGATTAATATGTTTACAAAACATTTACAATAGGTGCATAGCCTTAACATAATAAGATATTATACGCTAATCAAAATCTTTCCTGTCGGCTGCATACTCTGTTCTCTTCTGCCGCTCATTGTCTGTGTCACTTCAACTCGTTGTAACTTCTTCATTCTATCACATTTGACCATGCGTTCTTAACCATAGCTTACTAACATTATCAAAAGCTTATCTTCAAGGGAGCATACCAAAACTCAATCATACGCATGTGTGCTGATGCTCTGTTCATTAGGTGCTTCACTGTCTGCTCTGTCTTCCATACTTAGCCAAATTCTGATCTTCTAAGTTGTTGTGCTGACCCCTATTTCACTTTGGTTGTACTATTGGAACTTTATCATTTAAAAAAAAGGAAAAGATGCATTCATATGTAACAAGGCATTAGTAATGCCAAAATTGGATGAACAAGTATTTGCAACTTGGTTCTCACTCATAACTTCATTCCTATTAACAGACTTTGTTGGCTTAGTAAATTGAGTTTTTCATTTATCTCTATCTTCTATAGACTTTGAGAAAACCATACCATTTCCATCACCCTTTGTCAACTGTCCTCTTTTGATTATTTCCACTGGGTTTTCTTGTTCATTATTGATCTCACTATTCCTTAATTGATATTTTCTTTTGGCCTAAGAAACTTCTACCATAGTGAGAGCTATCTTTTCTTCTTCATTTAGGCACTATCCTTTTATAAAATGTTCTTCATCATCAGATCATTAATTAATCATGAAGCAATGATGATTATACCTTTTTGTATCAATATATACTTCATGCCCATCCTTTGATGAATCATAACCATAAGGGGCTCAACACATATGTGTAAAAAATATATTCACTATTTTATTGTGATTGAACTCTAGTTCTTCTGAAAGCTTCAGTTCCTGAATCTATTCCACCACACATTTTGAAGGTGAATGAGGGATATTTCATGCCATACACCAAGGACTTTCATTAACCATGTGATTCTTTTTTCTATTTAAAGGCTTAGGAGTACCCGCATTTTCTTTTGATATCTCTAGCTTTCAATCCTTCCATGATGTATTATAAGGAATACCGTTAGTCTAGATATGTTGAAATATGCATTATCACTCCTAGGTTTATCATCTCTTTCCAATTTTATTGACAAATATTTCAATAAATTCAATGCCTTATCTAGTTTTTCCTCTTCTTTAGTCAATTTATGAACCTGGGGATTACACAATTTAGTGTCATCCCTTTTGCCAATTTTCCCTATAGCTTTCCTATTATTCTCTATTGTCAAAGCAATTTTGAATGCATCTTGAAATCTTTTGGGATTTTAGGACCTGATTTCATAATTAGTTTGCCTATAATAAGCATCTATATAAAAAACCAAATAAAACCCATCTGCAAGCTTCATATATGGTGGTTTCTTGCACAACAATTTATTGAATTCAGTTAGTGATTAATTGTATCCTTTTTTCACACTTGTGACCTCATAAAGAAAAAATTAACAATCATTATGGTCACTAAATTCTTCCATAAATTTACTTTTCATTTCCACCCAACTCTTAATTGAAGCATCAAGTAATTCTTTGAACCATTCTCTTGTATCTTCAGTTGGATATTGAACACAGAGTTTCATATAAAAATCCTCACGAGGGACTTAATTATTCTCCATGTCTTACTCTAAATCCCTAATGTGATTTTCTCCAGTCTCACAACTAGTCCATGTCAATTCAGGAAAATCTTTCTTCTTGTCAGCCAAATTATCATGAGGGTCTCCAAAAACTCTAGTGAAATTAAAAAGGTTTGTATTTATTTGCATTAATAGGTCCTCTTGAAAAAGAAAAATAATGAGGACCATACTAATATTGATTATTATATGGAGGTGGAGGTGGGGGTGGATTGTCTGCATATTGATTGTATATGGGTCTGCTACCATAGTCATTATCATTGGCAGGGGAAATTGATATGTGTTCTGAGGCTTAGGGCCCCTTTATTATCCTTGATCCACTAGTGGTGGTAAATTTCCTCCATCCTCATGGTTATATCTTCTTCTAGAATCTTGTGTTCCCTACCTTATACATGCTTCCTCTTTATTATCTCCTGTAGGATTTGATTAATACAAATCCACAAAACTCAAAGATCACCTGCATACAAAAACTTGTTACAAGGAAGTAGAGACAAGAAGAGGGCAAGGGTTTGACTCAAAAATATGAAGAAGAAAATATCCTCAAATAATGAATGAATAAATTGTACAATGGATCATCCTTATAAAGGAGATCGAAAGCCTTGAAAGGAAAACCCTAGTGCATGCAATAATTAGTTAAATTATTACAAGACTAATGCATGCGAGTTTATATTTAAAACAACTAGTGCATGAGTGTTTAAATATAAACAACTAAAGAAAAAAAGGTGACATCTTAAGAAGGGAGTAAAGTTAATTAACATAATTAATACTTTAGTCTAACACCCCCCCTTAAGATGATCAACAATGCAGCTACAAACAATGCAAGAAGAAAGCAAAGGAAACTACAGTGCTGAAAGCATAAAAATGGGTCCCAACAACATGGCCTGATGAGGTACCCAAGTACAAAAGAGAGTCTCTATAAAGTGGAGAAATAGAGAAAACCAAATGGGAAAAACTCTACTCCAAAAAGAGACAAAGACTAATCTGAAGGACTGAAGAAGCCTCCAAAACTAGGAATGTTCTAGAAAATAGGAACAAGAATGAACATGTAGAACATCACTGAAGCAAGAAGATGCAAACTCTGTCAAGAAGTAACTACTGATTTGAAGATCCTCCACTGAAATAGAGCATGACCAAGTAGAGAAGATTGTAATCTGTATGAGTGCCCTCAAATGACACTACTCAAATCAGGAGGCAAACAAAGGCAAACAACTGAACTCAGAGATATAGATGGTATAAAATACCGAAGCCTAAAGAGTTGATCAATGAAAGATGGAAGAGTGCCTCTAAAAATAGGAAAGAAAGAGTGTCTATATGGTAAATGATCCATCTCACCGAAATGCATAGGTACCCAGCCACTGCATCCACCTAGTACATAGGAACAAATACTGAATACATAGCTGACACTATCAAACCAAGGAAGCAGAATAACAATCAATAGAAACCCCCCCACAATGTTGACAAGGGAGAGGTGACAGGTACACTAAAAATAGTGCCAATAAGAACTGCATTGTGAAGAGCTAGGAACATTGAAGGTGCAGTGAAAGTACAAACATAAATAAAGATACCCTGAGGCTAATGTCATGGAAGGAACACTCACTTGACAAAGGTAGATGGAAAATAAGGGCAAACATCAAACCCCCCATGGCACTTTATAATGGAGTGCGAGTACAAAGAGCACGAACATGTGCAAGATTTCAAGCATGCAATAGAATAACACTTTATCTCAATGCATGTGCATAAAAGAATGCTACAAAAGTAAAGTATACACTGCTCAAAGAAGAGCGAAGGCTACTGAAATAAATAACAGCCTAAGATGAGCCATCCCTCAAAGAGAAGAGATCCCAGGACCTGAAACATCCAAGATATCCACTAGATTGAAAAAATGCAAGAATCTGAATAAAATGAACATGGAGCAAAATATGGAAAAATGACTCATAGAAATAGAAATATCTCAAAACAAGCTTTCCAACGATATCTCACTTTCCCAAAATGGAGTCTAGATGTGCAAGATAGAGCCTCCAGAGTGTAAAACTGAACATCTAGCTTTGACAGTAAACAACATGATCAAAAAAGAAAAATCATAAATTCAAACCTCCAGATCTAGATAGAGCTTGAAACCAGCTTTCTGACGATATCTTGTTTGCCCGATTTTGACACCGTATGTTCAATTTATGAGCAAAAGAACACCAGGTGCTCCGGAGGGTCCAAAATGGTGTCTAGATGTGCTAATGTCAGTGTTTTAGGGGCTTAAAATTGACGGCCAAATGGCTGTCGCAGCATACAAGCCCCTTGGACTAAAATTTTGGGCCCCTGGTCGCCATATGACCAGGGGCTAAAACTGCATTCACTTGGCTTAAATTTGACGGTCAAATGGATGTCGTCGACAAAAAAAAATAAATTTTTTTTGCAAAATCGCATGTGCGCCTTGGGATCTGTGCAAGGCTCTACAATTTTTGCCTCGATTTATGTACCATTTTTTTGGTCTTAATTTACGTACCAAATAGAAAATTTTTTTGCCTTGATTTGCATGTCAAAATATAGAATTCTACCTCGAGAAGAGTGCAAGTCAGTACAAATTCTACATCGGGAAGCGTGCTAAGATGTCTGGTACCAAAAAATGCCCCAAAATTCAAAGTTGTCCAAATTTGAGGTGTTTTATATCAAAATAGGGGTTTTTGGGTGTTGCGAGGTCAACGGTGAGGTCAGTTTGAGCTTAAGGTGTACCAAAATTTAGGGACCCCCTAATTTCAATAAAAAACAAAAAAAAAAGCCCTAATTTGAAACAGATGATTTTCTAATCTCTGAAACCTTCAAACACAAACAAGCTATAGCAGATTAGGCTCTGATACCATGTAGGATTTGAGCAATACAAATCCACAAAACCCAAAGATCACCTGCATACAAAAACCTATTACAAGGAAGTAGAGACAAGAAGAGGGCAAGGGTTTGACTCAAAAATATGAAGAAGAAAATATCCTCAAAATGAATAAAATGTACAATGGATCATCCTTATAAAGGAGATCGAAAGCCTTGAAAGGAAAACCCTAGTGCATGTAATAATCAGTTAAATTATTACAAGACTAATGCATGCAAGTTTATATTTAAAACAACTAGTGCATGAGTGTTTAAATATAAACAACTAAAGCAAAAAAAGTGACATCTTAAGAAGGGAGTAAAGTTAATTAACATAATTAATACTTTAGTCTAACATCTCCATCATTGAGATCTAAATTATCTAATTGATAATTGAAACACTAGTATTCCCTAGGAAATTGCATATTATCATCCTTTATCCTTTCAAGATATGAAAAATAACCTCACACCTTATTTTCAAATTCTTATCTTGCATCAGCTACATTCCCATGATAGTCCTGAGTTATGTGAGAGATTTAAGAGGAATAAGGTCCAAACTACAGAGGAGTGCCTATGAGAAAAGGGTCACAACCAAATCATCTTGTTTGTCTATTGAATCCTCCTTGAACTTCTCTATCCCCCTAGCTTGAGAAAGGTAAATGTCCACTGTGACTAGATTAGAACATATTTGTCTTACAAAAACCTTTTTTTTTTCCTTGTTGGAGGAAGGTTTGTATATTGGAAGGATTGATTATCGAATTAAGGTCTTATACCACTCATATAGTCTGGAACTATCAAGAGTTTGTATTTTATATGCCTTGAATCTTTTCTTGTCACCTCACAATTGAGTTTGTAACCATTCTTGTAATAGCTTGTAATTTAGATTCACCACCTATTTTCAAGAAGAAAATACTATTTTTCTAGTCTACTAGGTTCTTCCTTCCAACATAGTGAAAATTTATTATCACTAGAGATTTTGAATAATGATTTTATATATACCTCCCCACTGGAGTCACCAATTGGTTAGTTCCCAAATCAATAGATTGGAGAGAACTAAAAGGATGCAAATCTTTTTCTTTGAACTCTCCAACTAATTTGACTAATTGACATAATTCAACCAAGGTGTTGTTGTAATCATCTTCTCTTTAGTCTTTGTAGAACCTGGGCGGGTAAACCCTTTCTCTAATATCCTGAATTAGAGATTTTTATAGCAGATTCATTCCAAATTTCTTTGACAATCCTTAATTCCAAGGCATAAAAAAATAGAATATAAGAACAAGAACTACCTACTACTCTTATAGAATTATTAGTATTTGATTATTCCTCAATTAAACATCTACTTTGACAAAAAATAAAATGAAATGACTTATCTATTTTAGAAATTCCTTACTCCTTTCTATAGATGAAGACTAGTCCCTAATCCAATTAGGCAAAGAGTTAATCATGTTGAACCCTTCACATACTTCTCTGATAAACAATACTCCAAAGGCTGATCAACATATTCAATCACCCAATCCTATCAATGTGAATAAATTAAACTTATAATAATAATCCATTTGATTATATTTAATCCTCACAAAGGAACCAATGAGATAGAAAGAAAAATGAAAACACTTCACAATTGCTTTCTATTTTTCCTAGATCAATATCATAGAGTTAAAATCCAATCACACAAGTTTTGAAGGTGACAATTAATCCTTGAATTGATTATAACAGAGAGATAGAATTCATAAAATATATAATATCCTAATTGAAAAAGGAAACAAGAAGTATTTTATTGATATAAAAAAGAGTAAGTACAATCAAGAGATCTTCTTCTTTAAGTGGAGACTAATTTATAATGAATAGTTATGACTTCCCTTCAAAATGGGAAGATAAAATATTCCAACCATTTTACATTTCATGCCTTTTCAATCCTAACTAATTCTAATCAACCGAAAGTAGACAAAAATATTATAATCATAATAAAACAAACAAAAATTAGAAAACTATAGAATATCATTAAATTGGAACATTTTTATGCTTTATTGTCTTCTTCATTCCTTTGGAAGTACCTGTTACTAGTTCAAGATATTCCTTAACCCATTCTAAAACCTAGGCAAATGATGGAAATTGATAGTGTAATATATCTGGCACAACAAGTAGGTGGTCCTTCCATCTGTTCCCTATGATTTTTCAAGCTTCGATTATAAATTTGGAGAACTTTCCTTCAAGTGTAATAACCCCATCCAATAAAATATTGAGCTTGTCAACTAAGAAACACCTGTCTTCCTCCACATGATTTATAATATGTGGAGTCACATTCTAATATTCCATTTCCAATCTTCAAAAATTTTCACATGACCTTCTAGGTCTAGAAACTTTGGAATTGTCCAATGTTTGATTGTATTGAATAATGATAACTTCTCTTCAATCTTTTCTTCCTCTAGTATAATCTAATTCAGTTATTCAAATATTGAATCCATTATACTTTTATTTTCTTTGATTTCTTCAAGAGAATCTTGATCTCTTTGAATTACGTCACAAATTCATGTGATTTCAAATGAAGAGGTCCTCCACCTCCTAGCTAAACTCTAGAAGATAGGATTTTCTTTTTAAACCCACTTAACATTTCATTCAAAAAATTAATATTCCTGATAGACATCTTCACATTTTCTAGTCACAACTTATCCTTGAATGACAAAATATTTTCCAAGGTTGAGAACATTTATACTCCTACGAGTTTTGTTTTTTTTCATTAGTTATGATGAAGTCTTAGTGATTGTCAAAGTCATTTGGTAATGAAGAAAAGTCAAGTCGGTAAGAGAAACAAGATATTCAGTAAAAGGAAATAAAGGAAAGGCAGTTTTTGGTAAAGGAAAAGGAAGTTTAGTCACCAAGAAAGGCAAAACCAAGCACCAAGCACTGAGGTGTACTAAGCTACAACATCCACAAAACCAAGAGATGATACTGTTAACGAGAAACAAGAAAAATGTATTATCGAGCATGAAAGACCGACACAAGGAGAATTTATAAATACATTGAACTTGGATATCGAGTAGAAAAAAGTTTACAAATCTCAAGGAGATTGTCTGACAGAGTATTGGAGATTCAAACATAATGATTATGTGTGATTAAAAGGTGAGATCCACCAATAAGAATTAAAAGTGAATATGTATTGGAGGAGTAACCAATGCTAGCATTGCTTAAGGAGACGATTCTAGTATATTTCCACTGCTTCTATAATTATATATAAATTAGATCTAAGTAAGAAGATCTGAACACATGTGCGATGAATTAAATGTGTAGATGTGAAGCAGAGATTGTAGAGGGAAAAGGCTATGAGAAAAGAAGCCACTGAGTAATAGAGTAGTAAAAAGTAGAGAGTAATTGTGATAAGCACATTAAGTTTGATAAACATATGATTGATGCAAGTACTACAAACATATTTGTTACTGATTAAGTTTGTAATCAGAATTGTAAAGTCTCTGAATCGAGTAGATCCTAACAGATCTTATATTGTAAATCCTCTAAAAGGGTATAGTTCTTAGATTAGAATTGTAAAATCCTTTCGTTAGGCATACTTAACTGGTCTTTAGACTCTTAACATGGTTAATACTCTTAATAGGGTAAGCTATCAAAAATAGCTAACAGTGTATCTCTAACCAAGAAAACTTTTTACCGCAATAGTGAAGTTTTGTGGGTGTCATCCCCACCATAGATTTTATCCTCTAACAATGATTTCTGTGATACCAAAATGAATGTGTTATGAGTTATGTTTATTGTTATTGCTTTATATGTTTTATGTGATGCATGCAAAGTTGTGAATTAGATGAATGGTTAAGAAAGATAGTTAAAAGTATTTTGTTGTAATGGATCACCCCTCGCCTCTCAATACTCACCTTTCCATAGTTAGTCCAACAATTGGTATCAGAGCTAAGTCTCTTATTTAGAATTTTAACCACTTTAGAGGAAAGATATGAAGAGATGGAAATTTATAAGTATGAAAGGGTGATTGATAACATGAACATATCTATCTGAGGATAGCCAATGAGAAGATTGATGAATTGAGTAGAAAAATGAAGCATTCAATAAACAAGAGAAAGGATATAGCACAAGAATTGAAGGACGCACAAAATCACATTGAATAACTTGAAGAGCTATCAAAAGGAAGTATGTTTGATGAATCTAAATCTGGAATATCAGAATTGACTGAAAAGAATAAAAACCTAACTGATCAGGTAAAAGCATTGAAAAGAGAACAAGAAGCCCAATCAGTAAGGATGTGTGAAGTCCTAGGAAAAAAAGAGAGAAAATATGAAGATGACAAAAGAATGGTTGAAGATGAGAGAAGAGAAATGAATAAAAGGCTGAATTAGAAAGATGGGGAAATACCGAGGTTAACAGTAATTCACTACAACTTGACAAACCAACTAGGGGGTGCAAATTAAGAAGTTGCAAGGAAAGTTGGAGAGATTGTTGAGCTAAGATCTAAGAATAAACATCTGAGGAATGAACTGAAATATTAAAAAGATACTAATGATGTCTTGAAAAGAAATGAAGAATCATTGAGGATATTCTATGAACAATGAAGAGGTTAGAGACAACTGAGAAATACTACTAGACTCGGATTCAATGCAAACAATACTACTGAAAAGGGTGAGTTCTCTAAACAAGAAGCCAACCAAGATAATTTTGCTACCCCATTGAAGACAAGGAAGCCTACTTGTTATCACTATGGAAAACCAGGACATACAACTAATATCTGCAAGAGAAAAAGATGCAATCCACAAAGTATTCCTAAGTTTAATGGTTATTGTTATAAGTGTAATAAGTATGCTCATAAGGTATTTGAGTGTAGCTCAAGGGTTGCTAACAGTTCATGGAAGACAAGCTTCAATGGTTACTATAACATATACAATAGATATGGTCACAAATATGAAGAATACAACTCACAAATAAAGAATGTGAAATGGATCCCTAACCGACAAAATGTTGCAAACAACTGATAAAGATCAACTATACAATGGGATTAAAATACAATAATTACTTGTACCACATGTGGAAGATATTCTCAAATTGCTTCAAATTTATTTTGTATGCGTGGTATGAACAATAGAAGGTCAAAGAGAAATTATGGAATAAATTTTTTTCATTGTTACAAGGTTAGCCACCTAGCCAAGGACTGGAGGTACCGAGGTAAAGCCCCAAACGAGGAACAAATGAATGAAAATGCTCAAGTTAATGTTGATGAGATAAGAGATTAGATGAATAGGACATAGAGAAGGAAGTATCAAGATGATGGAATTGAACTTGGAACAACTGGTGGCACCACATCCTCTGGATCAGGTGCACCTATCTTCACTTAACCGATCAAAAGGTATGTGTAGGATTTGATAGCCTAAATTCTATCTGAAATTGGTTCCTAGCATTTAAAAACAGATCCATATTAGCATATTAAGATGCATTTGGATGTAAGTTGTGAAGTTGACATTTCATATGTTGATCGGTAAGAAGTATGAGTCATTTTATTCCATTTGGTGAAAGAAATTGTATTTAGTAGTCGGTGAAAAAGGAGTCGACAAGAAGCGTTTAATGGAAATATTATAGCTATTTGAAACCCTAATCAAAGAAAAATTATAAATAGAATTCATGATATTTCATTTTCACCTTATACTTTCACAAGCATTTGAAGCATTTAGCAAAGAATATACTACCAAGCAAATTTAAGCGATCATACGAGAAATTCCAAGCATTGTCAAACATATTCAAGGTATTTATAGTTTTTTCTGACCTGTATTAATGCAATCAATTTGTTATTCAAGTGAAACCATATTGGTTAAAGATCATTTATGAGAATCTAATGGCACTTAAAGTTAAAAAGAACATTGTTGTGGAGAAGATTGACCCTATCAATAAAAAACATAAGTTTTCACCCGTTGTTGCTCCTAAAGTTGATAAATTTGGTGTCCTATCTTCAATTCCATAGAGATTTATACTTATTGAAGACATTCACACCTTCATCCACTCCAATATTGAAGAAATTTTTCAAGAATAAATTGATGCATGTTACAGGAATCTATGTACGAATGGAAATTTGAAGGATGATCACACACATCTAGAAACCAAGGGTATGTTCCATGCTATGAATGTGCCAATTGTATTTAAACATGAATGGATGAGAATGGTTATGAGACAAGTACATGATCAGTTTACGTGGCTTGATGTGCCGATAAAGATCACCAAGGATTTACTACACATTGTCATTGGATATCCTATCGGTGATAGATCGAGGGCATACAAACAAATAGACAAGAACAAACTATGTGAGATCACACAAGCGAAATGGGATGGTAGAGGTCTGAAATTGTCTATTGTTGATGATCTTGAGATGAGATTCGTATGTAACATTATATCGTAACAAATATTCCAATCATCTTGGGGTAGATATCATGCCTTATGGAGCAAATGATATAGCATACAAGGTTGTAAATAAAGACACGAAGATAGATCTGTGTGAGATCTTGTTGAAGAAACTAGATGACAATATCAACATAATCTGGAAGGCAAAGATAAAAACACTGAAGTTTGGATCCCTATCGGTATGCATATTTTTCTACTTTCAAAACTTCTTTCCTACAATCAGTGAAGTAGTGTGGAAAGAAAATAAACTAATTATTTATAAAATCAATGAATTCATTCAAAGTATATGAGATAACTTTAATGTAGTTATGAATGATTACTTTACAAAATTTCAAACTAAGATGCATATAAGAGGTTCAGGATTCCACCCTAGCTTGTGGAACAGTATAAGGATGAAATAAGTTTTGAGATAGATACATATACTTGTATAGTAAGAGATGTGGATCAAAGAAATATGTGGCTACCACTTATGGGATATTAAATGGACATTGATGCTACATCAATACAGAGTAAAGGACTATTAGAGAAACCAGTTGACATGAGGGAAACTTGGTATGGTACTTTTGAAGAAGTCAAGAAAAAAATTAAACTAGGTATCTTGATACCTAAGGCCTTAATAAAGAACAACATAATTATTAGTAGCTTGTTAGAGAACTTGGGAATCCTCATTGAAGAAGATGTAGCTGAACCATCAGAGGTTAAAGGGAAGAAGATAAAAATGAAGAAGGAAAAACCTAGTCCAATTAGTGTAAGACCATCAACAAGGTCTTCCTTCACACCAAAAGAGAAAAAGAAAGTAGAAACTAAATCAATAAAGACTAAAACATACTCAAGAGAGAAGAAAGCCATTGGGAGGCCAAGGAGAAAATTGAGACTTAAGGAAGATAGTGAAACCAAATCTAAGGATGTTTCACAATTCAAGGTTGTGCAAAATTAGAAACCAAAATTTAAAGACCTTGATGAGTCTCTCAAAACACTTAAGAAATGTCAAGGTTATTAATGATTGAAACATATAAAGTGTGAAAAGAGTAATGATGAAGAAAAATACAAAATTGAAGAGGCTATTATGTTTAACTTACACAAGTTTAGAACTACAGATGTTGAAGTAGCCCCAAATATGGCAGATGAGCTATATCAAAAGATTGGTACTGGATGAAAATATGCTCTAGCATCTAAAAAGAAAATGGGGGAGAGATCTTTGTCTATTAATGTACTAGACGCATCTAAAAGAGGAATCAAGGATACACTACAAGAATAATCCAAGAGATTTCGAGTGAAGAGAAGGGCACTAAAAATTATGTTCAGTAAGTTAGAAGAAGTAAAAAATGAGACTAATGATCTTTGGAGAAAAATATTTTCTCTTGATCAACCGACTAATGAAGATGTCAAAGAGAAAATTGGCAAGTTAGATCCAATTGATTTGATAACTGATAAAGACAAAGTTATCATTAAGGATATCATAGATCAAGACCTTCCCAAGAGTATATAAAATGATGAATATATAATGGCAATTGAGGCCAAAGAAATTGAAGAAATGATAATAGATGATTCTACAAAGGAAAGAGTAATTAAAGAAGATCCTTTTATTGAAAAGATATTGATTTTTTTTATATTGAAGATGTAATCTCAGAAGTAACAAAAGATGTTCCAACAGATGGTGATGTGCCCATTGATCAAGGAAAGGAAAGTGAACAAAAGGATACCACCGAGTTAATAACTCATACCAAGACAACTAATAAATAAAGCAAAAGGACACAAATAAAAAGAAGCAAGATGAGAAAAATGGGGAAAAGAAGCAAGAAGAGAAGGAAGAAGAAAAAGAAGAGAAGACAAATGACACCACTACTGCACAATCTATTGCAAATAAGGCATCTACAAAGAAGGGAAATTTGAAGAAAAGAAAGCATGAAAAAGAGGTTGATTTAAGACAACCTATCATTATTCCAAAGGTTTATATTTTAACTATGAGTCCTAAAGAACTATTTGAGTTCAAAGACCTATTGAAGAGAAAATTCGCACAAGATAAATTGATTACAAAGAAGTAGAAAATTGATGTTTTGGAAAATGTCAACATGACATATTGCATGAAATTGTACCAAAGACTGACATTAATGAAAAAAGAGATATATACATCCAACTATGTGAACTGGTGAATCAAATAAACCAACTAGGTACCAAGACCTTAGAGTACTTAATGCAAGTGCATAGAAAGAAGATGGAGCATAAAGTTATTGGAGAACTACTTCAATCAGTTGCACTAGACAAGGTAACTCTGCCTGAATTGGTTACAGAAATGGAGAAAGAGTTGAAAGACATTCTTTTATTATTTCAACATATTTTTTAATTTCAAATTTCACTAAGGACACTAAGGGAAAAGATGATAATGTGGAAAAGAAGCTGAACGAGAAGATAGCTAAAGTATCAACCGGGACTAATTCTTTCCAAGTATACTATCAAAAGTTGAGGCACTTAATGCCTGAGTGAAATATGAGCTAAGTAAAGAGGAAAATAAGATCAAAATAGATATTCTAGAGATCCAAATATTTTTGATACCCCATATTGAATCATTACAAAAAAATATACACAAGGCAAAACATTTAGTAAGCACACCAGATGTAAGTGCTATGGACAGTATGGTCAGTTTAACAACTGATATAAGTGAACAGATAATAGTGTTGCAAAAAATAAAAGATTCATGAAAGACATCATTGAAGGATGCAGAAGAAAGATACAAATCTTTTTTTTTCCAAGATCTCTCCACTAGACAAGCAATAAGTTATTTATTTTTGGCATTTTTGTTAAAAAAAGGGCATGTTATATAAGGAAGATATTATGTTGATGTAAAGGGGGAAATATGTATATGAGGATAATAGATACATGAAATACTATTACATGGGGAGTAATAAGTTACCGAGATATGTATACATGGACAATTTTGCTAATTTTGCTAAGGACAAAATTTTGATGACTTTGAAGGTTTTTAACAAAGATACCATAGCAATGACAAAGGGGGAGATTGATACTCCTAAGAGTTATTTTATTGTCATTAGTTATGATGAATTCTTAATGATTGTCAAATTCATTTTGTAATGAAGAAAAGTCAAGTTGGTAAGAGAAACAAGCTATTTGGTAAAAGAAAATAAAGGAAATGCAATTTTTAGTAAAGGTAAAGGAAGTTTAGTTACTGAGCAAGGCTAAACTCAGCATCGAGAACCGATGTGTACCAAGATAAACATCCACCAAAATGAGAGATGTTACAATTACCAAGAAATAATAAAAAATGTATTATTGAGCATGACATGGTGAAACAAGGAGAATCTATAGATACATTGAACCTGGACACCTAGCAGAAAATAGTTTATGAATCTCGAGAATATTGTCTGACAGAGAATTGGGGATTCAAACATAATAATTATGTGTGATTACAAGGTGATATCCACCAATAAGAATTGAAAGTGAATATGCATTGGAGGAGTAACCAATGCTAGCACTGCTTAAGGTGATGATTCTAGAACATTTCCACTGCTTCTAGAATTGTATATAAATTAGATCTAAGTGAGAATATCATAGTGCATGTGATATGAATGAAATGTGTGGATGTGAAGGAAAGACACAGTGAGAAAAGGGTATGAGAAGAGAAGCCACTAAGTAACGAAGAAGTAAAGAGCATAGTTTAATTGTGATTTAGAGTTGAATCTATTGAGTACATTATTGATATTGTGAGTGAAGCACGGTATGAGGTAATGAGTTAATGATAAAATTGAATTTGATAGGAATATGATTGATGCAAGTACTATAGACATATTTTTTACTGATTAAGTTTGTAATAAGAATTGTAAAGTCCCTTAACCAAACAGATCCTAACAAATCTTACATTATAAATCCTTTAACAGGGTACAATTCTTAGATTAGAATTGTAAAATCACAGTGAGAAAAGGGTATGAGAAGAGAAGCCACTGAGTAACAAAGAAGTAAAGAGCATAGTTTAATTGTGATTTAGAGTTGAATCTATCGAGTACATTATTGATATTGTGAGTGAAGCACGGTATGAGGTAATGAGTTAACGATAAAATTGAATTTGATAGGAATATGATTGATGCAAGTACTATAGACATATTTTTTACTGATTAAGTTTGTAATAAGAATTGTAAAGTCCCTTAACCAAACAGATCCTAACAAATCTTACATTATAAATCCTTTAACAGGGTACAATTCTTAGATTAGAATTGTAAAATCATTTATGAAGGTAGACTTAACTGGTCTTTAGACTCTTAACAAGGTTAATACTCTTAATAGGGTAAGATATCAAAAATAGCTAACAATGTATCTCTAACCAAGAAAACAATTTACTGCAATAGTGAAGTTTTGTAGGTTTCATCCCCATCGTAGTTTTTATCCTCTAACAAGGATTTTTGTAATTTACCAAAATGAATGTGTTATGAATTATATTTATTGTTATTGTTAAGAAAGATAGTTAAAAGTGTTTTGTAGTATTGATTGATTCAGCCCTCCCCTCTTAGTACTCACCTTACCATACTTATTCCAACAAACATTTGTGTTAAGAACTCTTGCTTTGACTTAGCATTAAGTGCATCTTCCATATGTTCTAGAGCTCCTTTTTGTTTACTCTCAAATGGCTTCTGAAAATTTTGATAGACAACCATAGTTTTTTCTAACTTTGTTCCTTTTGTTTCTATGTCTCCTTATCTTTCTCTGCAATCTTGAATTATAATTCATTTATCACTTTATTCAATTCAATCTTCATGTCAAAGGAATTTTACCATTCAGTTGAATCATTATATTTAGATCTTCTCTATTCATAAATAAATCCACCTCCTTTAGAGAAATGTTGTTCACCATTCACTCATAGTCCATGGGGAACTATTCTCTATAAAGCTTAACATTTTCCTGAGAACTCAATCTAAAACATTTTTGTATCATATTTGTATTTATTACCAAGAGAGGGGTTCCATCAACATTTATGACTGTTTTGTTCTCCACTCTATAGTTCCTTCTTAATGCATCTACCAAATTTGGTATCAACAAACAAATTAGGCACTATGAGCATGGCCATATCTAATTTCCAAGGGTTACATATCAGAACTTTATCTAATTTTTTTGAATAAGATGACCAAAACAATAACCTACTATGAATGGGTATGGTAGAATCCCCACAATTCTATTTTTCATCTAACACCAAATCCTTCATCCCCACATACTGAGATCTAGGTAATGTTTTAAAGAATGTGTAATGTGGGGGATGAATTATTGTATCTCCCACAACTATCTCCTTCTTCTTCCTAGGAATTATGTTGTTTTGAAAGAAAGACTAGAGAGATAAAAGAATTCAGTTCCTCATTTACCTAGCTTCTCCATTTTCTCCACAATCTCTAGTTAATTGGCAAGCCAACCTCTGTATGTGACTTTAAATCATCGCTCAGAATTTTATGTCATTAATTCTTTAAGATGCAAAGAATGTTTATACATGCAAAGAAGTCTTTCAAATGATTGCCACCTCACTCCACTGTCATCTCAAAAATGTGTCGTCATTATGTAGTACCTTGAAAGCCTCCGCATGCAAAATATTACTTTTTACTATGTTGCAAATCCTTTCTTGCCCCTCTATGAAATAGTGATGGTTCTTATTTCGCGGTCCCTTTAAAACCTTTTATGTGGAATAGCAACTATCACATCCTTCACAACTTTATGATAACTTTTAAAATATAAGGGATTCAAATATGAATATTTATGAGCTCATTTTTTAAATTTTGCATTCCCAAAAGGATTAAAGGTGGGTTATTGGTCTTCCTATTCTTCATTTTGGAAATTCAACTTTGAGAATCAAGGTAGGGGTTTTGAATTCTTTTTTTTTTTTTGCAATTCTTCATTTTTGAAAGATTGTCTTCTTTGTATTTGTCAGATTATTTCATGAGTTTTGGAGTGTTTGTATTAATTTTTTTTTTTGATAATTAAAGAAGATAAATTATAAATTATTTATTGTGTGGAAATTCATGTTGATATTGATTCTAGAAAACCATAGAATTCTTTGTGAGAAATTGTAGGTAATAGGTTTATGGAAATATAGTGTTTTTCTATAAATTTCTTTATAGATGTCTCCTTAAAAATATAAATACACTTTAAGATACCCATTTGGGTTTTATTTAACATATTATAAAATAATATGGGTTCCTTTCTAAGAACAAGGTCAAATATTGATTTTTATAGTGAGACTAGGCCTATTTGAGCTTGATTTTTAAATATGAGATAGACGAACAATCATCCACAAATTTTTCAAAATTCATAATTAGGAAAATATCTTTGGAGAGAATGTAAATGATACTGTTATGGTTGGTTTTCCCAATTTTTATACAG
Organism: Chamaecyparis obtusa; assembly: GCA_027943335.1. Lineage (NCBI taxonomy): Eukaryota > Viridiplantae > Streptophyta > Pinopsida > Cupressales > Cupressaceae > Chamaecyparis > Chamaecyparis obtusa. Next base: position 847,313 of record BSBK01000480.1, read on the forward strand.
ATCCAATGCTCCAAAAAAATGTTATGGTCTTTTTACAAAACTAGTAACCTTTATTCCAGAATAGGGTTGTTAGAGAGATTTTATTTTTACACCATTTAAATGACATTATCTTTAGTGCTATAAATAACAAAATATATGTGAAATTTAATTATATTTCCATCGATATAAGTTTTAGATCCATATCATTCCATATGAATTTATACCATTCAAATTACTGAATGATCTACATAGAGGAAATAGACAAAAAAAAACTCAATATTATACAGTTTAAAATTGTTATTAAATTTTATTAATTTAAAATTGATCAATTTGAAAATTATTAAATAATTAATATAATTGATTATTTTTAAATTTTAATTAATTAAGATCATAGGATTCACTAAAACACCATATATGTTCCATGTGTGTACTTTATGTTATTAGCTAAGTCATTTATGACTTAAGCGTATTTTAATTTGATAAATATAATGATGTTATTTAACCAGAGTTAAATAAGATGTAAAATGAATTCATGTGTTCTCTCATGTGACCTTGGTGTTGTTAAGTATTAGTGTGGGTAGGATAATACCCGAGGTGGATTTTGTTTTCAGACCTATATTATCTCTTGATTTCATACATTTTTTCTCTTTGGTTTTCATACTATGGAAATTTCATAACCTAATTATGTCACAATTGGTTCATATGTTGTCTCGTGTACATTTGTGAGTTATATTATGGATTCTCTTGAGTCTTGGTCAATATGTTGTTTGACTAGAAGATGTGACAACTATTATTATGTTGATATTTGATTTACTCGGTCACCTTGTTGGTGTTATTGGATTGTTCTATGTTATGAATGATTTCTTTGTGGATTATGTTCTAGTCCATGTTTGGAGATAGTTTCTCTTGATTGTTTTGATTGTCATTGATCTTGTGATATAAGACTATGAGAGTTTGTGATTGTTTTATTCTGAAATCTATTATGGGATTGATGATTTATTGAGATGTCCATCAGGGGTTGGACACTTTAGATCTTTGTACAGGATGTGATATTTATTATTATTCTCTATCACTTTACCTTGGTTATTTTCATGACTTGATTATTTATGAGGAGTCTTTTGTTGCTTTGTCCTTTCCTTTTATTTGGTTCTATTGGTTGGGGAATTAGGATAGGTTATCTAGGAATATATATGCGAAGTGGCTTGCAATGGGCACCAAGGCCCTAAAGAGGCTACTAGGATAACTCATTATAGGTAGCTTAATAAAGTGAACACTTAATAAATTTATTAGGAGAGAAACATTAATAATATAATTATGTGCCTCACCCATGCCTCGATAACTAGTACAAGGTAGGATGGAGTGTGAGATGATTCTTTCCATCTAGAGGAGAATTATATATAACATAGTTTGTAACCTTGTATGTACGAAAGGATTAATGATACCTTGTTTTAGGGTATATGGTCATTTGGGAGTCAGGGTCTAGAGAGAGACTGCTTGGATCAATCAAGAGTTGACATATGTGATGACACTTAACTATATGTGTCCTTGGTTCCTACATGAGCATTTGGTACACCTAGTTTTCATCTTGATCTTTTATTATTACTATTTTATATTTGTACCATAGCATTAGTATTTCTTATTTGGTTTTTTCCTTTGAAAGAGGCCTAGTGTTATCTCCTTAGCACAATGGGGTGGACCTACATGTTCCACAAGGTTAGGTGGTAGTGATTCTTCTTACCATTTGAGATTTGACGTTCATGCTCTTTTTCTTTGCTGCCATGTTTATTTCCTAGAGATTTTTTATTATCAACATAAGGTGATATCAACATGTATTCTACTATGTATTGGTTTGACATTCATTAAAGAGATGTATATGTACTTATATTATATTTTTTACTTGATTAATTATTGTGATCCTTATGACATGTACACTGTAAGATGTACTATATGTGTGTCATGATGTATGAATTGTATCCCAATTATTGTAGCTTTGTTTATATAAATATGATAAATGTATCTTGATTCCTTCTATTCAATGTATATGTTAGTTTCCTTATTAATATGTGTTCATTTAATTATGGATAACTGAATAATTATAAATATTTCATTTGGGTTTTAAAATGAATGTAAGACATATCATGTGATTATGCTATGGTTATTTTTAGTAGTTTAATTAAAGTATTTAATTAGTAGTCTTGGAACCCTTGGGATAGTTAACTAAGTTTGTGAACATTAGTGTAATAATTCATCATGTATTAATAATGTTACTTGTACTTATTTTGTAATTACTTCTGCATATGTCTTGTTGAATGTTAATTTGTATTGTTTATCTATGTTTAAATTTTAATAATAAAATTATTGCATCAACTAAGTGTAAAGTTGGGTTAATTTCAAATGTATTCTGACATGAGATGTTACATCTAATATCAGAGCCCAAGTTTTTACATTGGAAACTCTGCAAATTTTGTACACTAATTATGTGTCTAGTAGTTAAACTTGAACAAAAACATAGACGCATAATCTTTTATATTTCAAAATCATTGTATTGCAACTAAATATTTATGTCTTCACTATCTTGTAGATTTTTTGAGATGTCTGTTTGTCTACTGGTTTCATAGATGAAATACTTACTAAGGATCAATCTATTATTATAACCAATGTTACAACACTGTGATCTCTGTTTGTATTGTCACCCATGAAGTTTGTAATGTTTGGGTGATTCTTTTGTTGTGAGTGTGATTCTTGTAATTAGATGTGAAAGATTATGATTAATTTTGAGATTAAGAAGTAATTCATAATATTTTCATTACATTTAAATGCATTGTGCATAAATTGAAATAATGTAATTTTTATTGTATATTTATAAGATTATGATATTTTTTCTATCATAGTAGGTCAATTGGGTCAAGGACCCTTGTAATATTTTGCCAAAATTATTCAGTTACATTTTTAATAGATGCATCTTATTTTAGTGATTGTATATTGTGTTTAGGTACATTCTCTAACACATCCAGGATGTTATATTCTTGGATTTTGTGAAGTGGTTGTTACTCCTATTTGAGTATTAATGGTTTTCATTAGTATCATTCAATCATTGAGCCAGTAAAGGAGACAAGACAGGACAGTCGGTCAATATACAGAGCCTATACACCGAGCATGACACAAGGAAGATCTCTAAGTTAACCAAACATAGCTTTGACCGAGTACTCTTACCGACCTAGATGGTCACCAAGTACCGAGCACTATGGTCACCGAGCATTCATATGAACCGAGCACTAGTTAATTACCAAGCGATGAATGTAGTGAACACCAAGTAAAATAGGAAATGACATAGCAATTTGGAATGGGAAAAACATCAAGGAAAATGGTTTACACCGATCAAAAAATGGTTTACCAAGATTGAGATAGAATTTAATATAGATGTAATCATTAAATTGTTGATGATTCCTATGTATTGTAGATCTAGATTATTTATTTTCACCATTGATCTTTGGTTTTCTAAGATATTGTAAAACCCTAATTAGATCTAGATTATTTATTTTCAAGAAGTAGTCGCATTGAGGACATTAGAAGATCAAACAGGGTTTTGACATAAGGATTTAATAGAAGCATTTATTTTTTCAAAACTGACATAAGGCTACTGAGAAATACAAAAGGACATACGCATCACTACAAGGTGATATCGTTATAGTATTTCACAGATCTGAATCAGGAAAGTTTGAGTTTCTATTTATAGATATATCCTACTGTTACTCTTTAGCCATTATAGCATATTTATAAATCTCTTAACAGAGTGAACTTAATAGTTCTATTGTAAATCTCTTAACCAAGTACATACTTGGTTGTGTTTCTAAAATCCTCTAACCAGGTAGATCTAACTGATCTTATTCTTACTCCTAACAGGGTAAGATCACTAGAAGTGATCACATTCTTTGTAGCCTTAACCGACATACTTTGTTACTATAGTAGTGAAGCTTCATGGGTGTCATCCCCACCTCATTTTTTACCTTCTAAAAAGGTTTTCTATGATACCAAAACATTTTTGTTAAGTGTATGAAGTTTCATGTATGGTTTATTGATTAGGTTACATGTATTTACATTTTTAGTTATATTTGAGTGTATGTTTCATGCAATGGAATTCAGTCAGTTAATGTTACCTATGCTTATAACATTTCATTCTTGAAAGGTTTTAAAGGTACTAACTCACCCTCCCCTCTCATTACATATCTTTCTATAATCTCAACAATTGGTATTAGAGAAAGTTCTTTTGTTTTGGAAGGTTTAATCACTAAAGAGAAAAGATCTAAGGATGGAAAGGTATAAGTTTGATAAGATGATTAACAATTCAAAGAAGCCAAAGAAGAACTAAAAAATTTATTGATCAAAATGAAGGATATGGCACTTCGGTATAATGAGACTAATTATCACGAAGAAGAGATGGATGATCCATTTGAGGCATCTGGATCTGGATCTAGTAGCATATCTAATGCATCTGAAGGAACCATATCAGATCTATCTGAAGAGAATCTACATCTTACTGAACAAGTGAAAGCACTGCAGATCGAACAAGAAAAATAATAAATAAATTTGGCTATTGAAGATATGAGGAAAATGATTGATAAGTTGCAAGAAAAGAAATTTGAGAAACTAAGACTCACCAAGCATCACATTGAAATCTCCAATCAGATGCTTGTCATAATCTAGGAAGTCAACCGAGTAAATAGTGAGCTTACAAGGAAATTAGAAGACATCGGTGAATTAAGAGAAGAGGATGAAAGACTGAAGAATGAGGTAAAGATTCAACAACAAAATAATGAGATGATTAAGAAAGCTGAAGATAGTACTAAATGAATGGATGAATTTTTGAACAGTCAGAAAAGACTTGATAACACAACTGGTTTAGGCTATACCGAGTGGGGATAGTCATCAAGACATGTTGAATAAAAGAATTCCTATATCAATCCAAGGCCAAAGAAGCTATCATGTTATCATTTTGGAAAACTAGGCCACACATCAAATGTTTGCAGAAGCAAAGAAAAAGGTATTCCTAAATCCATTCTTACATTTAATGGTTACTGTTATAATTGTAATAAGTATGGAAATTGGGCACATGAGTGCAGATCAAAGATGAGTAAGACACCTAAGAAACCTTATATGGAGAAATATTGTCACACTTGCAACATGAATGGACACATATCACAGGAATGCCGGATAAATATGAAGCAGGTCTAGACACCAAAAGAACATAACAAAACATATCAACCGAGAAGGAAAGGTAATGCATATACTTGGGATTACAAAACTTGGATTAATTACACAACATGTGGCAGATATGGACATGTAGCAACAAATTTCATGAGAAATAATTGGAGAGGAAGATCTCATAATTGGACAAGTACTGGTATGGCATGTTTGCACTGTCACAAGGTTGGTCGACTGAGAAAAGATTGCAGAGACTAAGCACTAGAGATGAATACAAATACAAATGGTAATACAATTGAAGAAATCATGAGGATAAGAAATCAAATGTAGAGAAAAGCATCAAAATAAAATGCTAGACCAAGCACTACAATCGGTGACACCTCATCCATTTGATTAGGTGATATCACCACCTCCACCCAAGTAATTAAGGTATGTATGGAACTAAATTTTAATTGGTTATATCTTGCAATAGTTCCTTATATCTAGTGAATGAACACCAAATCAACATGAAATGATATGTATTATGGTACTATATGTTTAGAACTCAAAATGTGTACAATCGGTAAAAGAATGATTGAGTAAATGTTTGCTAATCGATGAATATTGGCAAGGTTAACCGAGTTGCAGTATCAATCGAGTAATATCTAGTGTTAACCAAGCACAACTACATTTACTGAGGTCTGGTACGTAAAGCATTCAATGTGAAAGTTTAAGTGGTAAAATAATTTTTTGGTATAAATATGTGATGAAGTTAGTTAGTTCATCACACAACAATGACGAGAAGAACCAGAGTGACTTGAGAAAATTTGAGAAAATAATTTACAGAGCTTTTAATAGAGATTTAAGAAGATCCTGAGCGAGTTCATCACTACTTCAAGTAAGTTCTTTAGCCACTGAGTTATTTTACTGAAATATTTGTGAAGCCCTAAATTTGAAAAACAATGGCATCTTCATCTAAGGTTATAAAATATAAGTTTGAGAGTGACAAGAAGGTCACAATGATTAAGTTCATGACCTATGATGATCCCAAATACAAGTTGCACCCTAAAATAGCTTCACAGATTGATCAGGCAAGTGTGTTTTCTAGTATACCTCCTAGGGTTTTGTTGGTGCAAGACATACACACATACATCCATTGTAAAATCAGTGAAATCAGAGATTTCAAGATTCAATCCACTTACCAAGAGCTGAGTGAGAACAAAAAGCTCAAAGATGAGTACAAACACCTAGAGGTGAAGGGATTAGGGTTGTTCTTAGCCAAGTGCATGAAGGTAAAATATGGATAGATGAATTGGTTAAAATATCCAAGGATATCATATATGCAGTCACTGGTTACCCTACTAGCAATAAAGAAAAGGCCATAAGGAATGTACCGAGGGTAGAGACCAAGAAGCTTGCAGGAGCTAAATGGGATGGAAGAGGACTGAGAGTCAATACAATTGTTGATCCAGAGAAATGTTTTGGAGCCTATGTTATCAGCTACAAGATATTTCAATCGAGTAGGTCAAATAGTGTACCTTGTGGAGATGTAGATATTGCTTATAAGATTGTTAAGAAGGGTCTTCAATTAGACCTCACCGAGCTATTACTAAAACAACTAGAGGAAAATATGAGAACCATTTGGGTAGAAAAGAAAAAAACATGTAAGTTCGGTTCTCTACTAGTCTGTATATTTTTCTACCTGCAAAAATTCTTTCCATTAGTTGATAATGAGTACTGGGATGCCAACCGACCAGTTATTATACAAATAAGTGAGTTTATTTAGAATCTAGGTTAGAATTGTGTTACTATTATGGATGATTATTTTGGACAATTCAAGGATAGAATGCAAAAAAGAAGTAGAATACTAGGTTAGCTAGTAGAGAAACATAAAGAAGATATTTGTTTCCTAGTGGATATCGACACCACTTTGATCAAGGCATTTGAATCAAGGACTTCTTGGTTACCACCAATGGGCTATGAACTAGATATTGACTAGGCTTCTATGTCAATAAAGGCACTACTGGCTGAGCCCAAAGATCCCAGAGCTACTAGGTTTCAAACCTATGAGGAGGCTAAATTAAGAATAAAGATGGATCTAGTCAGAGTGAAAGTAAGAAGAAAATCCAAAAAGATGATGGACACACTGGTGAAACAATTTAGACATGATGAAGGAGAAGAAGAAGAATCGATAGTTAATCCGGTTGAAGAAGCAACTGATGAACAACTTTTAATTAGCAACAATGAACATGAGGAGGATACTGAGTCAGATAAAGACTTTCAAGATGCACTGGTAAAGGCCACAAGGAAGATGAAACAAGAAGAAACACCTATAAGAACAAGGATACGATCCTCAACAACTACTTCTCCACCCTTGAAGAAAGGAATTACAAAGATAACAAGGCCAAATCCCACTAAAACATATTAGAACAAGAAGAGAGGTGCCCAACTCATGATCGAGAAACCTAAGAAGAGGAGAAGACTAATAAGAGCCAAAGATGATGTAGACTCTAAGGAAGAAGATAAGAAAGGTAAATTCAAGGTTGTTGTAAATAAAATTCATTCAGTAGATGAGTTAGCTAATAATGTAAAGGAGACAGGGAGTCTAACTCACCCCAAGTTGAATCAGTATGTATATATGACCACTGAGGATTAGGAGAAAATAGAGGAAGCTATCATTAAAATGATGATCAAGTTTAAAAGAGTACCCATTGGGTTTGCAAGGTATATTCCCAAGGAATTATATGAGAAATTGTCAGCAAGGTGGACATACACCCTACATACAGAGAAGAAAATGAGGGAACACTCATTGATTTTGGCAATGCCAACCTTGCCTGTTACTGAGATAGAAGAAATGATGAATCAGTATTCCAAATGATTTTTGATGAAGGGTAGAGAACTAAATATTTGACAGGTAACCTTGAGGTAGTTGATGACAATAGCAAGCTTCTATGGACCACAATCTTGAAAGCTATGGCAAAAGCTAATCAACTAGCACTGGCTATCATTCCTGAGAAGAAGGAAAAAAGAAAAGGTAAAGGAGTTCACTTAGATGATGTTGATATATCCACCAAGGACCCCATACATGTATCTAATACTGAGATAGTAGATGATACTTATGCCATGGATTTGTACCCGACCGGATATACTCAAGAATATAAACAGGATGCTCCAGAGAAGCTAGTAACGACCAGGATAGAAGATGTCATGATTGAGGACATCACACATGGAGATCCTAATGATGTAAATGATGATGAGTCTATCAATATTGTTGTAGATAACACTGAAGAGAATAAACCTAGTGAGGCAACAATAGTTGATATACCAGGTGATTTACCTATACTAGTTCAAGCAATTGAGATTGCTACTCAAGAGGAACCTGAAGGCTCTAAACCCAAGCAGAAAAAGGATACAACCGAGGGATAGGGTACAAAAGAGAAGAAAGATACACATGAGCCTCAGAATAAAGAGACCAAAAGAAAAGAACTAGAAATGAATACACTTGTAGAGTCAGCTACAATAGACACCAAACAAGATGCCCAAGGACAAGACACCAAGATGCCAGTCACTAGGTAGGAAAAGGAAGAGATCATGTCTACCGAGTAAGAAAGGAAAAATATGGAGACCAAAGATCTAGTACCATACAAAAAATCCCCCAAAATAAAGAAAAAGAAAAGGAAAAAACATGGTAAGGGTCCTGTCACACTATATGAGATTATAGAAATTCCTGAATGTGACCATAGGACTAGATCAAAAAGCCTTAAGAAGGTATGGTTAATAAGGCTGCACAGGCAAAGTTAAGGCAATAAAATAAGAGAAAATATGTTTTAGGGGAAGTTAGAGATATTTTGATGCAAGTAGTCCCTAACATCAATGTTGATAAGGCAACTCCCATCATTTATCAACTTGCCACTCTAACCATCCACATCAATGCCACTGATGTAGATGTAGATAAGAGGATAAAAGAATGGGCAGAGGCAAAAATTCAAATAAATCTATCATAGAAAATAAGCCAGGAAGTGGCAATTAATAAGGTCAAGCTATCAAAGGTCACTACCAAGCTTGACACCATTATTCAATAGGTAATAAATTTTTTGTATAAGTTATGCATAATACACCACTTCACTACCGAGCTTAGTGAAAAGATAAAGAAGTTTGATGAAGAGATACAACTTTGTGAAAATAATTCTTTAATTGAACCCAATGCATTTCATAAGCATTATTAGAAAATTTAAGAACTCCACCGGTTGAGAATTGACTTGAGGAAGCAAGAGGATACAATCAGAGAGCAAGTAACCGAGCTTCAGGTTGAATTGCTTCCCCATCTTAAGATAATGGAGAGACATGTGAATAAGGAAAAGGACTTAGTTGCCACCCTATTGATATCAGTTTTAGAAAACATCTTTGATATGCATGCAAAAGTCAGTTTAGAGCAAATTACTCTTGAGAACTTGAAGGAGGAATGGGAAATCTCTTGGATTCACTGAAGAAAACCCATAAGAATATTTTTGATAAGTCGATAGTACATTATTTTTTGGAAATAATTTCAAAAAGGGGGAAATTATATATATATATATATAATTGCATGTACTTCATACCAAGAGCATGTACAAAGGGGGAGTTCACATATGATTCATATTTTTGTTAAGTTCAACATTTTTGAAGTTGGTACATATACATAATGTCTTTTATACTAATGCCAAAGGGGGAGAATGTTACTCCTATTTCAAAATTAATGGTTGTCATTAGTATCAATCAATCATTGAGTCAATAAAGGTGACAAGGCTAGACAGTTGGTCAATATACAAAGCCTATACATCAAGCAGGATACAAGGCAAATATCTAAGTTAACCAAGCATAAATTTGACCAAGTACCCTTATCGAGCTAGATGATTATTGAGTACCGAGCACTGTGGTCATAGAGCACCAGTTAATTACTAAGTGATGAATGAAGTGAACACCAAGTAAAACAAGAAACAACATAAAAGTTTGGAATGACACAAACATCAAGGCCAATGATTTACACCGATCAGAAAATGGTTTACCAAGATCGAGACAAAATTTAATATGGATGTAATCATTAAATTGTTTATGATTGGAGTATGTATTGTAGATCTAGGTTATTTATTTTCACCATTGATCTTAGGTTTTCTAAGATATTGTAAAATCCTGATTAGGTCAAGTTAGTTTGATATAAAAATTATAAAGATATCATTTTGATATGGTATCATCAATAAGTAGTCATGCTCAGGACATCAGAAGATCAGATAGGGTTTTGACATAAAGATTTGATAGAAGCATTCAGTTTTTCAGAATAGACATAAGGCTACTGAGAAGTATAGAAGGACATACACATCACTACAAGGTGATATCTTTATAGTATTTCATAGATCTAAATCAAGCAAGTTTGAGTTTCTATTTATAGATATATCCTACTCTTACTCTTTAACCATTGTAGTAGATTTCTAAATCTCTTAACAAAGTGAACTTAATAGTTCTATTGTAAATATCTTAACCAAGTGCACACATGATTGTTTTTCTAAAATCCTCTAACCAGGTAGATCTAGCTGATCTTATTGTTACTCCTAATAGGTTAAGAACACCATAAGTGATCACAATCTTTGTAGCCTTAATCGACATACTTTGTTACTGCAGTAGTGAAGCTTTGTGGGTGTCATCCCCACCACACTTTTTAACTTATAACAAGGGTTTCTGTGATACCAAAACATTTGTGTTAAGTGTATGAAGTTTCATGAATGGTTTATTGCTTAGGTTACATGTATTTATATTTTTAATTATATTTGAATGTATGTTACATGCAATGGAATTCAGTCGGTTAATGTTACTTGTGCTTATAAATTTTTAGTACCTATATTTCCATAATCTCAACACTGGATACTCCCTTGAATATGGCTTATACTAGTCACTCTCTTATGTGAATTTTTTAATGATTGATAATTTATTTTGGTTATTGATGATCTGTTTGTGTTGTGTATGGGATACCATTGAATTTTTGAAGTTTCTAATGTGTGGACTAGTCACCCAACTCTCTTTTAACTATCTATTTTGTGGAACTTCTCACAATTGATTTATTATTGAAGTTGCGTGCTTTTATGATTTAATGTTGAACTTGGTAATCCCCAACTTTAATTTTTACTTTTCAAATTTTATGGTTTCTATTTCAGATGTTTCGTATTGTTGGCTCTATTTTTTGATAAGTTTTCTTTCTACCATGTTCATTATGGACCTCTAGTGGTATGTATAAGGGAGGACATTGTGAATATTGTAATATATTTGTATGTTTCCTTGTATGACATTTTTTTTCCCTAGCTTGGGTACTCTTGAGGAGTTTTCCCTTGAGGATTTCTTCCCTTCATTCTCCTTCATTCTCTTGTCTTCCATCTCTTCCACTAGCTTGCTATTCCCTCTTGTCCTCCACCATGCTAGACATTGGGACTACACGATGTGATCTTGCTTGGGAGTTTGATGTTTATTCTATCTAGGGGCATCCTTTGTACATATCTTATTGAACCTAAAAAATTTTTAAAAAAAAATTCATATATGATGCTGAAAAAAATCCTAAAAAGCATAAAAAGTCCTGAAAAAAATACAAAAATGCAAAAAAAATTCAAAAAAAAAAGAAAAAGTGCCTTGGTGAAAACCTGGAAACAGGCGCTACTTGAGGCCTTTGCACCCTTGTCTTTTAGCATGCGTCCTCAACACTTAGCCTTTCTCCATCATGCCTTGACCTTGTTGCCTTGGTTTGGAATTGGTCTTTGTCTTTGTCTAGGGGGCATCACTGTGTTAGCTTTGGTCTCTAGGATGTGTTGGTCTTTAGGACATCTTGCAAATGGTGTTTTTCAACACCACCCCAAATTGTGTTTTTTGTAAGGAAACTCAGGTGCGGAAACAACTTCCTACGCTAATCTCTATAGGAGAGTATTGTGCAAATTCTTTTAAATCCTTACAATTTCAGATTCGTTAACTACTTTAACAAAGATATTGCAACCACATACCATACATATAGAAAAATAGAGAATGACACAATGATATACCCTGGGGAAACCTTTCGGTAAAAACCCCAGCACTCCAAAACCTGCACAATGTATTGATCAAAACTATTACAGCTTACAATACACTTGCAATGCAAGTTCTTTCAGAAGATTTCTAAAACCTTGAAGACAAATCACGGTAGCATAAAATGTTCCAATAGTACACTCGCATCATCTCTTCACCTGTCATTGAATCTTCTTGACATAGCTCTTACGTGTCATAGGAATCCATCATAACCGTTTTAGCCATGATCTCCTTACACACAATTCAAGATGCTGACACATCAACATTATTTGCAAGAAATACATTTTAGAAAACAAATAATAAGAATAGGAATTATCCAAGGTTGAGACACCTTATTCCTAACATTTTTCAACACTACCCTAGCATCAAGTGTTTCTTAACACTTATCAGATATCCTACCAGCAGTCTAGCATGATATGGTATTTCTCATTCGTAGATGTGATACTCAAAGATTGATTCTATGACCTACACACACACACTTAAACACTTGACTCGATGAGACTTGTTTAACTTTCTTTCTTTGTGTGCTATCTATGATGATTTCTTTGATGAGTGTTTTCTCCCTAAGAAGTTTTTGATGGTGCATAGCTAGAAGACTGAGGGCATGAGGACATGTTTTATTTCTTTTTCTGCTTGTGGGTATATTTTGTTGGTCCTAATTGTCATTAGCATTTATGCTTGATCCATTTGACACCTAGGATCTACAAGGTATTATCCTTGATTATTTTATGTGAGTGCATGCTTATAGCCATCTTGACCTTCTTATGTCCTGATGCAAGCATAATCTCGCTATAGAAAACTTAGGTAATCTCACTGCACTAGTCATCTTGACCTACATGTCTTTGGTGCCTAGGTGTGATTTCCACATTCGATCTGATATAGATCATATTCATATACCCATAGTCATACTAGTGTGCATTATATGATGTTGCGACGCTACCAATAAAGCTTGATGATGATTATTAGATGTCTATTGGCATTGTGACCTTGCAGGTCAACCACTTTCATAGTAGCTTGCATTCCTAGGTTCATATTAGATTAGCTTTGCACCTTGCATATGGAGATAGCTCTCCTTTTATCTTTCGTGGACTTATTAGTCAAACTGCGCTCACCTTTCCTTTTCTTGATCATGTCTTTCGATCCTTGTCTTTCACATCACATCCTTTTTCCTGTCATCACAAGGGGTTAATCTTATCATCATATCTATATTTATATGATCTAAAAGACAAATGATTTTGAAAATGACCTTTTTACCTCTTAAATAGCATTTTGACTTTTTGACCTAATTTTCAAAACACCTTAGAATTGCGCAAAAATTGCACCCCTAGCTAATTTCAATGTCTTGGATCTATTTTTGGACTCAAAATTGAAATTTGAGTTAATATTGATAGTCAAAATTGCATTTCAAAATTTCTCCTTCTTCTGTGTAGTTGGATGACCATTTGAGGCCTGATCATTTGATCTTCATTGGGGCACCTTTATTTCTTCATCCCCATCTCTTTCAAACTTCTAGTCTTTCATTCATTTTCATCTCTCTGAGGTTTGACTTTATCTTCATTTTATATCTTTCTCAGTCAAACTGGGGCATGTCTTCACTACATGATGGTTATCCTATCATGCTTCATCTTCAATTATGATTTCTAGTGACTTGATCAAGTTTATCAATTTGTTGTTCTCCTCTACCTGATTTCAATTTTGATTCCAAGGGGGCAGTACCTATCAACTTCAAATCTTTGATTCAGCTTTATCATTCAGTTCAGCTTGAGATTCTTATTTTGAGACTTGATTATCATTTAACAACGGTGTTGATCTTGTCTTTTCAAACTTGACTATCACTTAATAACAACGGTGTTGGTCTTGTCTTTCAGCCGGTTTATTTTTGTCCTGGCATGTTCCTAGAATGATCACACGTCTGGATTATTTTGTGATCCCAAATCAATCTCACATTTCAATTCTTCTTTGACCACATGTGTTCCTAGAATGATCACACATTAGTCAAAGAGGGGTAAATGTATGCACCCTAAAATGGTCACCTAGACTTTGGGCCCCCATTCAACAATTTATCAGATCCCTGAATCAATATTTTCAAAAATCAGCATTTTATCAATTATATCAATTTCCTTGATCAAATCCTATTTTATCATTTTTTATTATTCACTTTGGGCTAACCATTTTATCCTAAAGTCTTTATTTATTAAAAGGAATATTTCCCCCCCTTTAATTAAATAAAAAGCCCCCACTTTTCCTCTTATCCTAAGTTGCACAAATAAAGCATTGTTCTTATTTTATAAAAAGGGAAAAAACACTTTTTGTCTCATATGGACACAAAAGTCAACTCTTATTTTCTTATTGGAGGATATTTGTGCACATGATGCTCCTCTTTAATGCTCCACCATTGATTAAATCTTTTGCCTCTTAATCTCCATGGTCCATTCTTTCTCATTTCCTATAAAAGAAGAGCTCTCTTCCTCATTTTCATATGCATTTTTGAATACTAATGTTATGCTGCAGGTTTTCTAGGTCACTTTGGAGCTTTTGAAGATTTGGAGCATTCTTGGCTTTTGCATCTACATTCCATTCTTAGTTTCATTCATGCATAGTAGCTTCATGTTTATGCTTTCATAGTTTAGATTTCCTTTCAAGCTTTAGAGTAACTCATCTAGTTTAACTAGGAAGGCTTGGTAATACTTGTACTTTCATTTCCATAGCTTAGCTTGCACCTCTCATTTCTAGCTTGCATATTCATCTTAATCTAGTTTGCATTTGCATTTCATAGTGATTGTTGGGGATATTGGCATTCTTTCCCTTGTCTTCATTTGAATCTCTCATTGTGTGGTTGACTAGCAAGGTCATTAGCTTAATAGCTCTAGCTGAGAGCAATCAAATAATCTTGCAACTCCATACATAAAGAGCTCTAGGTCACTTTCTAAGGTATCCCATTCATGAATTTCCTTGGATATAATGACTTAGAGAAGTGCACTATTTGAGGTGTACAAGTAAAAGATCAATTAATGGTTAATTAAAAAGATTAGAAAAATTAAACTATATAGATTATTTAAATATAAAATATATAGATATTTAATTAATAAAGATTAATTAAATACATGTATTTATTAAAGGGACATAATTAAAAGGTCTAAAAAAATTGACAATTTAATTAAATATTAAATCTAATTGATAAATGTATAATTAATATAAATAAATTATTAATATGTTATAAATATTATTTCTTATTAAAATAAATATATACAATTTAATTACACCATAGTTAATAACTCTAAATATTTTTTTGTTATTATTAAAAGGCCGAATGGAGAATCAAATATTTAATAAAAAAATAAAACAAAAATAAGCGCAAGAAAGGATATTTATTTATAAAAATAAATAATATTTAGTTTTTGAAAAGAAAATAAACAAATAACAATATTTATTTAGTGAATAATAAAATTAGAAAAGAAAGGAAATTATGTACTTTCTCTTTAAAAAAAAGGTAAATTGTATTTTTTTTATTTTAAAAAAACTAATGTTAGGATAAACTATCCTATAAACAAAACCCTATCCCCAAACATCCACCAAAGAGAGTGATGTTGGAAACTATAATTGAAACAATTGTTATATTGTCATTGATGTCAAACCTTAACTGGTAAGACAGTTGCTATCTAGGAGAGTACCACATCTTTTGATTGATGAAGAAGATTTGAAAAGAGGAGATAACAAGAGGACCTAAGGAAAGGTTGAGTTATGTGATACTTCAATGGGTACTTGATCATTTGGCACATTGGCAAGATAATGTGTTGTTTATCTAGTGAAGAAGAAAGACTAGAAACATAGGCTTAATCGAGCAAAAGTGAAGAAATCTAGTTTAAGCCAAGTGATGTTAGTGTCGACCAAGCGCCAGTATATGCTAAGCAAATCTAGTGCCGACCGAACATCAGTAATTGTCGAGTGACAAATAATTACTGAGAAAAGATAGTTTTTACCAAGAAGGAAATTTTTAGTGATGACCGAGATATTTAGTAATGACCGAGGAGATGAACACAATATTGACCGATTGTCAGTAATTTACATTTGAAAGAATTGAGAAACCCAGCCGACATAGTTGAATTCTTGGGATATGTAAAACATGTTGAAATTATTAATGAATGGTATGGAGCATTTAATACATGGTAAATCATTTTCTTATGAATTCAAAAAGAAGTTTGGAGATGTATCTAGAAGGAAAAAGAAGAAGAATATACTGATGGAAGGATTTGATGAATTTGACCTAAACCTAAGATCTACGGAAGAGATTAAGTGGCAAAAGATTAATCTACCCGATCAAGGAGGTATAACCAATCAAGGAGGTATAAGGATGACCTAATTGAGAGGTTACAACATGAGTGGAAGAAGTTGATGTTATTGATAGATGAATCTAAGTAGAAGGCTGAAGGTGAAGTTGTGAAGAACTGAACATAGATGTGGTTATTACTTGAAGAGAATTTCGAGCGGATTAGAGGTGGTGATGGAAATGAAGGTCAGTCAGTAAATCAACATATGTGCAAAGTGGGTATGTATTTGCAAAGTAACTTGTATATTTTCAAATCAGAACCTACTGTTACTTTTTAACCATTGTATCAGTCCAAATCCTTTAGTCAAGGTTGACCTAATAGTCATTGTGTAAACCTTTTAATTAAGGTGACATTTTGATGGAATGTTCTTAAGCCCTCTAGCCAGGCCCCTGTTAATAGGGTGATTAAATCCTTTAATCAGGTCACACGTAACAATGTGTATTGTAAACCTTTAACCGGGTTGGTTTCTCATAGAGCTCACTTCAAAAGAGTGAAAATAAGTAGCATGTTACAAGTGGTTTTTCCCAAATTGGGTTTCCACTATAAATCCTGGTGTTATACTTGTGTGAATGTTATTAGATGTGAATTATGTTGAAAGATTTATATCCTACAAGTTAATTACTTTTAAACAGTGGACTGCAAGTTTTATGTTATTGATATATGCTATAGAGACCGAGTTGAAAAATGATTTGATCTAATTTTGTTGAAGAGCTAAGAAGTTGAATTGGTACATCTAGACCCGAGGATAACTAATTCATGCCCCCTCTCAGTATTCTAAAATCATTCTAACAATTGTGATCAGAGCCAGGTTGGTGCTTGTAGAGAAAAATTTTAAAGGTACTTGAAGCTAATGATCAAAATGTACAAAAAGGAGGTACTGAAGTTGAACAAGGAGAACTTCCCTGCATGGTAGAGTTTGATAAAATGACATCTAGTGGGTATTGGTGATTCGGAGAAATACTATGTGGAAAATGCCTATGTAACACTTGTTGCACCTTTGAGTGCCCAGGAGATGAAAGAAAAATAAGGACAAAATTAGACAATGTTGGAGATTGCATCTGCCCTAAGCTATCCTAAATTTGAAGACATCAAGGACTGTACTAATGCAAAGAAAATGTGGGACACTCTAGCAGCTATTTGTTGGTACCCAAAAATGGAGCGGATTTGGCCAATTGACATGTATGATGGTGATACACCATTTATACCTCTACAATTTTGGCTTAATCAAGCCAAGGCTGGTAGGCCTAATTTCACTTTGAACTATCAAATTCACTATGATGCTCAACTACGTACACAAAACAAAGTTCCTCCAAAGGTTGTTAATGATCCTTTGAGGAAAGCAACAAATCTTTTGATAATCTCTACTCTATAAAACTTGACTAAAATGGACTATAAGGACTAAAAGTAATGCTTTTGAAATAGTAATTTAATGATCTACAAACTACAAATGAACTAACATGACAATTTCCAATTAAAGATTAGATCAGTGTCTTGTAAATACTTGGGCTATAGAGTCATAAAACTTTCAATCCTACGTACGATCAAAGACGGTTTTAAAAAACTTACTTTAATAAGACAAGACAATCACTTCACAGGCTTCCACTTGACTTATAATTCAAATCAATCTATATAGCTAATCTTATCAAGTTTAACTCAAATTAAGAGACCGATAAGAATAATGGTAGGTTCATAGACCATACAATTGATATTTGAGTTGTATATATTAATTTTGAATTATGATACTCAAGGAATTCAACATAGTGAAACACTCTATTTAATAGAATATCTGAAAGACTAATTGAAAATATATAACTTCACAAATAAAAAGAAATGGCACTTATCTTTATTAATGTTGAAAAACTGGTACATAAGAGTTCATAGTTGTAGTTGTTTATGAAATTCTATTCTATCAAAATATATCTTGTATATCTGATCTTTACATTTTACATTATGTATATATATGTGTTTGAGTGGCTTTCACACCTCTTTAGGGTGAAAAGACACAACCCTTATTACAAATTATTTAAAAATAATAATAAACTAACTAAAAAATAACTACCTAACTTTCAGATTTGGGTCTGGTTGAAAAACTAAAACACCTCGTGGAAAGCTAATATTTTTAGTGGAGATAGGAAATTGGATTTCCTGAACTGGGTAATTTTTAGATTTTTAAAATTTGACCATCATCAGCCTCTATCGACATCATCTTTATAGTAGGTTGAAATTCTAGCATTTTCTGAAAGCTTTGATCACAAAATTTTGTTTGTTCTTGTCACAGAGCTTCCTTCCATAATCTCTCAAATTTTTAAATGAAAAATAATAATGTTTTTCATCCCATTTCATGTAATCCATCATTAATTATTGGTCATGGATTTTAAGAGGCCATTTTTTAGGGTTTTATCACTATATAGGACTCCAAAATTTGCCCAAAATTTAGAGCTCCAACAGGCTCTTTATGGGGACATATGCTCCATTTGAGCATAGCGAGATTACAACTATCTTTGGAGAAGCAGACCAAGTATCCATACTAATTTGATGTGAAGTAAAATTGGGTGGCCCCAGGCCCCCCCAAAAATTGAAACTCACTTCATTCCTCTATCAAACACTCGATTCTGATCACATAACACTTTTAACCTTGCTGCATTACACATGTCATCCTTATAGACAATTCTCATTGCTTCAACAATACAATCTTTGGCATCCAATCTATGTTTAGCTCTTGAGAAATCATCAGGTCCATTGTAATCCTTGTTGAATAGAATATTTTGGTTAATCATACAAACCTCTAGGTTAGTCTTCTTTTTTTGGATACCTTCTTGTTCACAATCTGTCCCACCTTTATATTCTGGATATTTTTTCTCCTCACCAAAAGGCTTTGAGAATAGTTTATCTTTAAGAAGTACAAACTCTCTCTCACCAAGAGTTTGATCAACTGGGACATTTCTAAAATTTTCATAACTATGCTTCAACACATTCTCTTCATCATGTTTGGTTGATTCCATCTCATCTTCATACATTTGACATATTCCATTCTCATAGGATGAACTGACATATATCTCACCTTCTGAATGCATATTATGATTTTAATCAACTTCAAAATTAGGATTGCTATCTTCATCATAATCCTGATGGATTTGATTGCACAAAATTTCTTCTTCAAATAATGGATTCAAGAACATAGAGAACTCAGACATATATTCTTCTTTTTCCTCTTCAAACAATGGATTTAGGAACATACAGAATTTAGACACGTCTTCTTCTTCTTCCTCTCTACTAAATTCATCCTTTTTAGAATCATATACTTCATCAACAAGACATCTATCTCTCTCATTAGGTTTATCTTCTAATGTTTCATCCCATTTTTTATCCTTGTGAACTGGAAAATATTTTGAGTCATTTTTGTGTATATGCCTTTGATATTCCTTATCCAACAAATCTGAAATTTGTTGTGCACTGAGAAAGGATTCTTCCTCATTGTCTTTATTATCCGCATCTACTTCATGTACCCCATTGCTAGAAGATTCAGCTAAATATAAATCAATTACAGGTTCACTATATTTCATATTTTCTTCTTTGACGAATGTGCCACAAAGTAAATGCTTGATTCTTAGAGGTAGGTAGCCTTGGTTCAAATTATCACCTTCTTCATATCTTTTGCAAGAAAAATCTAAACCAGGCTCTAAATTCATATTGCAACTTTGATTTTCTTCCCACTCATAGCACACATTGTTTTCTTCTTCACTTTCATATTTCATGCAATTCTCATCATGGTCGGATTCCTCTTCAAAAAAATTATCAGATTATTGATCCACCTCTATATGTTTTCCTTTTCCTTCATTATATTCTTTTACTTTCTGAAAAAGAAGATTCAAATGAGGATCATCTTAAGAGACTCTTAAATCATCAAGTTTTATTCAAAATTCCCTGCTTTAATGTGCGATATCTGATGGTATCTTCAAATAGAAACCCATCATTCTTATGAACAAATGGACTGTAGACTCACCCTTTTGTCTTTCTTTATTGAAAAATGCATCTAAGGGAGACATGTAAGATTCTATTTTCGTAGTGCAATTGTGATCTCCATTATGCTCATAATACACGTTATCTTCTTCATCATTGGTATAATGAAACATATCAAAAAACCACTGCTCAAATTGCCTCCATGATGAAATGGACTGAGTGGGTAATGACTCATATTACTCTCTTGCATTATCTTCTAATTTCCTGACAAATAGTTTCATTGCCTGATCTTCTACACAAATCTCATAGTTCTCTATAAATGCATCCAAATGTTTAACTGTTGATTCATCCCATTCTACATGGAACTTTGGTACAAGCTGTGAAAACTTAGGGAGCAACTTAAAAGGAATATAATGGAATCCCCTGAGATCTAGTCGCCTGATACCATCTAGAATAAATGGTTTTCTCTGAAATAGTTGTTTATTCTAATACATTCTAAATATCTAAATTGGTAGTAACTTGTTTCTTTATACATTAGGTTCTTGACAATAGAGTGGCCACCTCTTTCAAAGAGGAAACTTTACTTATCTCCTTATGGGTCTTCTTCCTTAGTAGAGTCACTGATTAAAATGCTTTATCGAATAGAGTCACCACCTCATTTGAGGAATGTCTTACTTCTAGGTTCTTTCTTCATGTAGACTATACTTCCAAATAAACTAATATAACTACTTTTTTATTCTGATCTGCGAAATCTAAAATTCTACGTAACTTCACAATATATATTGTGAGAAACTCTCCCCAATAGAGTAGCCAATTTGTTGGTGCCCAAAAATGATGGATCGGATTTGGCCAACTGACAGGTATGTTGGTGATACACCACTTATACCTCTACAATTTTGGCTTAATCAAGCCAAGGCTGGTAGGCCTAATTTCACTTTGAACTATCAAATTCACTATGATGCTCAACTGCATACACAAAACAAACTTCCTCTAAAGGTGGTGAATGATCCTTTGAGGAAAGTAAAAAATCTTCTGATAATCTCTACTCTATAAAACTTGACTAAAATGGATTATATGAAGGACTAAAAGTAATGCTTTTGAAATAATAATTTAATGATCTACAAACTACAAATGAACTAACATGACAATTTCCAATCAAAGATTAGATCAATGCCTTCTAAATACTTGGGCTATAGAGTCATAAAAATTTCAATCCTACGTACGATTAGAGACGGTTTAAAAAAAACATGCTTTAATAAGAAAAGACCATCACTTCACAGGCTTCCACTTGACTTATAATTCAAATCAATCTATATAGCTAATCTTATCAAGTTTAACTCAAATTAAGAGACCGATAATAATAATGGTAGGTTCACAGACCATACAATTTATATTCGAGTTGTATATATTAATTTTGAATTATGATACTCAGGAAATTCAACACAATGAAACACTCTATTTAATAGAATATCCAAAAGACTAATTAAAAATATATAAGTTATATCCACAAATAAAAAGAAATGACACTTATCTTTATTAATGTTGAAAAACTAGTACATAAGAGTTCATAGTTGTGTTGTTTATGAAATTCTATTCTATCAAAATATATCTTGTATATCTGATCTTTACATTTTACATTATGTATATATATGTGTTTGAGTGGCTTTCACACCTCTTTAGGGTGAAAAGACACAACCCTTATTACAAATTATTTAAAAATAATAATAAACTAACTAAAAAATAACTACCTAACTTTCAGATTTGGGTCTGGTTGAAAAACCAAAACACCTCGTGGAAAGCTAAGCTTTGTATTAGAGATAGGAAATTTTATTTTCTGAACTGGGTTGTTTTTAGATTTTTAAAATTCGACCATCTTCAGCCTCTGTCAACATCATCTTTGCAGCAGGTGAAAATTCCAGCATTTTTTGAAAGCTTTGATCACATAATTTTGATTGTTCTGGTCACCGAGCTTCCTTCCATAATATCTCAACTTTTTAAATGAAAATTAATATTATTTTTCATCCCATTTCATGTAATTCATCATTAATTATTGGTCATGGATTTTAAGAGGCCATTTTTAGGGTTTTATCAGTATATAGGACTCCAAATTTTGCCCAAAATTTAGAGCTCTAACAGGCTTTTTCTGGGGACGTATGCTCCATGTGAGCATAGCGAGATTCCAGCTATCTCTGATGAAGTAGACCAAGTATCCATACTAATCTGATGCAAAGTAAAATTGGGTGGCCCCCGGCCCCCCCAAAAAATGAAACTCACTTCCTTCCTCTATCGAACACCCGATTCTGATCACATAAATCTTTTAACCTTGCTGCATTACACATGTCATCCTTATATACAATTCTCATTGCTTCATCAATACAATCTTTGGCATCCAATCTATGTTTAGCCCTTGAGAAATCATCAGGTCCATTTTTATCCTTGTTGAATAGAAGATTTTGGTTAATCATACAAACCTCTAGGTTAGTCTTCTTCTTTTGGATACCTTCTTGTTCACAATCTATCCCATCTCTATATTCTGGATAGTTTTTCTCCTCACCAAAAGGCTTTGAGAATAGTTTATCTTTAAGAAGTACAAACTCTCTCTCACCAAAATTTTGATCAGTTGGGACATTTCTAAAATTTTCATAACTATGCTTCAACACATTCTCTTCATCATGTCTGGCTGATTCCATCTCATCTTCATACGTTTGAAATATTTCATTCTCATAGGATGAACTGACATATATCTCACCTTCTGAATGCATATTATGATTTTTATCAACTTCAAAATTAGGACTGCTATCTTCATCATAATCCTAATGGATTTGATTGCACAAAAGTTCTTCAAATAATGGATTCAAGAACATAGAGAACTCAGACATATATTCTTATTTTTCCTCTTCAAACAATGGATTCAGGAACATAGAAAATTTAGACACATCTTCTTCTTCTTCCTCTCTACTAAATTCAACCTTTTTAGAATCATATACTTCATCAACAAGACATGTGTCTCTCTCATTAGGTTTATCTTCTAATGTTTCATCAATTTTTTTATCCTTGTGAATTGGAAAACATTTTGAGTCATTTTTGTGTATATGCCTCTGATACTCCTTATCCAACAAATCTGAAATTTGTTCTGCACTAAGAAAGGATTCTTCCTCATTGTCTTTATTGTCTACATCTACTTCATGTACCCCATTGCTAAAGATTCAGCTACATATAAATCAATTACGGGTTCACTATATTTCATATTTTCTTCTTTAACCAATGTGCCACAAAGTAAATACTTGATTCTTAGAGGTAGGTAGCCTTGGTTAAAATTATCACCTTCTTCATATCTTTTGAAAGAAAAATCTAAACCAGGCTCTAAATCCATATTGCAACTTTGATTTTCTTCCCGCTCATAGCACACATTGTTTTCTTCTTCACTTTCATATTTCATGCAATTTTCATCATGGTCAGATTCCTCTTCAAAAACATTATCAGATTTTTGTTCCACCTCTATATATTTTCCTTTGACTTCATTAGATTCTTTTACTTTCTGAAAAAGAAGCTTCAAATTAGGATCATCTAAAGAGACTCTTATATCATCAAGTTTTCTTCAAAATTCCCTACTTGAAGGTGTGATATCTGATGGTATCTTCAAATAGAAACCCATCATTCTTATGAACAAATGGGCTACAGACTCACCCTTTTGTCTTTCTATATTGAAAAATGCATCTAAGGGAGACATGTAAGATTCTGTTTCCATAGTGCAATTCTGATCTTCATTATGCTCATAATACATGTTATCTTCTTTATCATTGGTATACTGAAACATATCAAGAAACCACTGCTCAAATTGCCTCCATGATGAAATGGACTGAGTGGGTAATGATTCATATTGCTCTCTTGCATTATCTTCTAATGTCCTGACAAATAGTTTCATTGCTTGATCTTCTACACAAATCTCATAGTTCTCTATAAATGCATAAAATGCATCCAAATGTTCAACTGTTTATTCATCCCATTCTCCATGCAACTTTGGTACAAGCTGTGAAAACTTAGGGAGCAACTTAAAAGGAATATAATGGAATCCCCTGAGATCCAATGACTTGATACCATCTGGAATAAATGGTTTTCTCTAAAATGGTTGTTTATTCTGATACATTTTGAATATCTAAATTGGTAGTAACTTGTTTCTTTATACATTAGGTTCTTGACAATAGAGTTGCCACCTCTTTCAAAGAGAAAACTTTACTTATCTCCTTATGGGTCTTTTCCTCAGTAGAGTCACTAATTGAAATGTTTTATTGATTAGAGTTGCCACCTCATTTGAGAAATAGTTTACTTCTAGGTTCTTTCTTCATACATAGTGTACTTCCAAATAAACTAATATAACTACTTTTTCATTCTGATCTGTGAAATCTGAAATTCTAGGTAACTTCAGAATATATATTGTGAGCAACTCTCCCCAGTATAGTCACCAATTTGTTGGTGCCCAAAAATGATGGATCGAATTTGGCCAATTGACAGGTATGTTGGTGATACACCACTTATACCTCTACAATTTTGGCTTAATCAAGCCAAGGCTAGTAGGCCTTATTTCACTTTGAACTATCAAATTCACTATGATGGTCAACTGTGTACACAAAACAAAGTTCCTTCAAAGGTGGTGAATGATCCTTTGAGGAAAGCAACAAATCTTCTGATAATCTCTACTCTATAAAACTTGACTAAAATGGATTATATGAAGGACTAAAAGTAATGCTTTTGAAATAATAATTTAATGATCTACAAACTACAAATGAACTAACATGACAATTTCCAATTAAAGATTAGACCAGTGTCTTTTAAATACTTGGGCTATAGAGTCATAAAAATTTCAATCCTACGTATGATCAGAGATGGTTTTAAAAAACTTTCTTTAATAAGACAAGATCATCACTTCACAGGCTTCCACTTGACTTATAATTCAAATCAATCTATATAGCTGATCTTATCGAGTTTAACTCAAATTAAGAGACCGATAAGAACAATGGTAGGTTAATAGACCATACAATTTATATTCGAGTTGTATATATTAATTTTAAATTATGATACTCAGGGAATTCAACACAGTGAAACACTCTATTTAATAGAATATCCAAAAGACTAATTGAAAATATATAACTTATATCCACAAATAAAAAGAAATGGCACTTATCTTTATTAATGTTGAAAAATTGGTACATAAGAGTTCATAGTTGTAGTTGTTTATGAAATTCTATTCTATCAAAATATATCTTGTATATCTGATCTTTACATTTTACATTATGTATATATATGTGTTTGAGTGGCTTTCACACCTCTTTAGGGTGAAAAGACACAACCCTTATTACAAATTATTTAAAAATAATAATAACCTAACTAAAAAATAACTACCTAACTTTCAGATTTGGGTTTGGTTGAAAAACCAAAACACCTCATGGAAAGCTAAGATTTTAAGTGGAGATAGGAAATTTGATTTCTCAAACTGGGTTGTTTTTAGATTTTTAAAATTTGACCATCTTCAGCCTCTGTCGACATCATCTTTGCAGCAGGTTGAAATTCCAGCATTTTCTGAAAGCTTTGATCACCGAATTTTGATTGTTCTTGTCACAGAGCTTCCTTCCATAATATCTCAAATTTTTAAATGAAAATTAATATTTTTCATCCCATTTCATGTAATCCATCATTAATTATTGGTCATGGATTTTAAGAGGCCATTTTTTAGGGTTTTATCACTATATAGGACTCCAAATTTTGCCCAAAATTTAGAACGCAACAGGCTCTTTTTGGGGACATATGCTCCATGTGAGAATAGCGAGATTCCAGCTATCTCTAGAGAAGTAGACCAAGTATCCATACTAATCTGATGCGAAGTAAAATTGGGTGGCCCCAGGCCCCCCCCAAAAATGAAACTCACTTCCTTCCTCTATCGAACACCCGATTTTGATCACATAACACTTTTAACCTTGCATTACACATGTCATCCTTATAGACAATTCTCATTGCTTCATCAATACAATCTTTGGCATCCAATCTATGTTCAGCCCTTGAGAAATCATCAGGTCCATTGTAGTCCTTGTTGAATAGAAGATTTTGGTTAGTCATACAAACCTCTAGGTTAGTCTTCTTTTTTTGGATACCTTCTTGTTCACAATCTGTCCCATCTCTATATTCTGGATAGTTTTTCTCCTCACCAAAAGGCTTTGAGAATAGCTTATCTTTAAGAAGTACAAACTCTCTCTCACCAAGAGTTTGATCAGTTTAGACATTTCTAAAATTTTCATAACTATGCTTCAACACATTCTCTTCATCATGTTTGGTTGATTCCATCTCATCTTCATACATTTGACATATTCCATTCTCATAGGATGAACTGACATATATCTCACCTTCTGAATGCATATTATGATTTTAATCAACTTCAAAATTAGGATTGCTATCTTCATCATAATCCTGATGGATTTGATTGCACAGAAGTTCTTCTTCAAATAATGGATTCAAGAACATAGAGAACTCAGACATATATTCTTCTTTTTCCTCTTGAAACAATGGATTCAGGATCATAGAAAATTTAGACACATCTTCTTCTTCTTCCTCTCTACTAAATTCATCCTTTTTAGAATCATATACTTCATCAACAAGATAGGTGTCTCTCTCATTAGGTTTATCTTTTGGTGTTTCATCAATTTTTTATCCTTGTGAATTGGAAGACATTTTGTGTCATTTTTGTGTATATGCCTTTGATATTCCTTATCCAACAAATCTAAAATTTGTTGTGCACTGAGGAAGGATTCTTCCTCATTGTCTTTATTGTCTGCATCTACTTCATGTACCCCATTGTTGAAGATTCAGCTACATATAAATCAATTACTGGTTCACTATATTTCATATTTTCTTCTTTGACGAATGTGCCATAAAGTAAATGCTTGATTCTTAGAGGTAGGTAGCCTTGGTTAAAATTATCACCTTCTTCATATCTTTTGCAAGAAAAATCTAAACCAGACTCTAAATCCATATTGCAACTTTGATTTTCTTCCCGCTCATAGCACACATTGTTTTCTTCTTCACTTTCATATTTCATGCAATTCTCATCATGGTTGGATTTCTCTTGAAAAACATTATCAGATTTTTGTTCAACCTCTATATGTTTTCCTTTGCCTTCATTATATTCTTTTACTTTCTGAAAAAGAAGATTCAAATCAGGATCATCTAAAGAGACTCTTAAATCATCAAGTTTTCTTCAAAATTCCCTTCTTGAAGGTGCAATATCTGATGGTATCTTCAAATAGAAACCCATCATTCTTATGAATAACTAGGCTGCAAACTCACCCTTTTGTCTTTCTATATTGAAAAATGCATCTAAGGGAGACATGTAAGATTTTGTTTCCATAGTGCAATTCTGATCTTCATTATGCTCATAATACATGTTATCTTCTTCATCATTTGTATAATGAAACATATCAAGAAACCACTGCTCAAATTACCTCCATGATGAAATGGAATGAGTGGGTAATGATTCATATTGCTCTCTTGCATTATCTTCTAATGTCCTGACAAATAGTTTCATTGCCTGATCTTCTGCACAAATCTCATAGTTCTCTATAAATGCATAAAATGTATCCAAATGTTCAATTATTGATTCATCCCATTCTCCATGGAACTTTGGTACAAGATGCGAAAACTGAAGGAGCAAATTAAAAAGGAATATAATGAAATCCCCTGAGATCCAATGGCTTGATACCATCTGGAATAAATGGTTTTCTCTGAAATGGTTATTTATTCTGATACATTCTGAATATCTAAATTGGTAGTAACTTATTTCTTTATACATTAGGTTCTTGACAATAGAGTCGCCACCTCTTTCAAAGAGGAAACTTTAGTTATCTCATTATGGGTCTTCTTCCTTAGTAGAGTCACTGATTGAAATGCTTTATTGAATAGATTCGCCACCTCATTTGAGGAATGTCTTACTTCTAGGTTCTTTCTTCATGTAGAGTGTACTTCCAAATAAACTAATATAACTAGTTTTATATTCTAATCTGTGAAATCTAAAATTCTATGTAACTTCACAATATATATTGTGAGAAACTCTCCCCAGTAGAGTCACCAATTTGTTTGTGCCCTAAAATGATGGATCAAATTTCATGAACTGACAGGTGTGATGGTGATATACCACTTATACATCTGTAATTTTGGCTTAATCAAGCCAAGGCTGGTAGGCCTAATTTCACTTTGAACTATCAAATTCACTATGATGCTCAACTGCATACACAAAACAAAGTTCCTCCAAAGGTGGTGAATGATCCTTTGCGGAAAGCAGCAAATCTTCTGATAATCTCTACTCTATAAAAATTGACTACAATGGATTATATTAAGGACTAAAAGTAATGCTTTTGAAATAATAATTTAATGATCTACAAACTAAAAATGAACTAACATGACAATTTCCAATTAAAGATTAGACCAGTGCCTTCTAAATACTTGGGCTATAGAGTCAGAAAACTTTCAATCTTACGTACAATCAAAGGTGATTTTAAAAAGCTTTCTTTAATAAGACAAGACCAAAACTTCACAGGCTTCCACTTAACTTATAATTTAAATCAATCTATATAGCTAATCTTATCGAGTTTAACTCAAATTAAGAGACCGATAAGAACAATGGTAGGTTCACAAGCCATACAATTGATATTCGAGTTGTATATATTAATTTTAAATTATGATACTCAGGGAATTCAACACAGTGAAACACTCTATTTAATAGAATATCTGAAAGACTAATTGAAAATATATAACTTATATCCACAAATAAAAAGAAATGACACTTATCTTTATTAATGTTAAAAAACTGGTACATAAGAGTTCATAGTTGTAGTTGTTTATGAAATTCTATTCTATCAAAATATATCTTATATATCTTCTCTTTACATTTTACATTATGTATATATATGTGTTTGAGTGGCTTTCACACTTCTTTAGGGTGAAAAGACACAACCCTTATTATAAATTATTTAAAAATAATAATAAACTTACTAAAAAATAACTACCTAACTTTTGGATTTGGGTCTGGTTGAAAAATCAAAACACCTCTTGGAAAGCTAAGATTTTTAGAGGAGATAGGAAATTTGATTTCCCGAACTGGGTCAGTTTTAGATTTTTAAAATTCAACCATCTTCAGCCTCTGTCGACATCATCTTTGAAGCATGTCGAAATTCCAACATTTTCTGAAAGCTTTGATCACATAATTTTGGTTGTTCTTTTCACAGAGCTTCCTTCCATAATCTCTCAACTTTTTAAATGAAAATTAATATTATCTTTCATCCCATTTCATGTAATCCATCATTAATTATTTGTCATGGATTTTAAGAGGTCATTTTTTAGGTTTTTATCACTATATAAGACTCCAAATTTTGCCCAAAATTTAGAGCTCCAACACTATCTATGGTGGGGACATAAATGTACTAAGAGCCAAATCTGAAAGCTTGAGAGGTAAGTTTGATGAAATGAAAATGCAAGAACGTGAAAATATTTCTCAGTATTGTGGTCGAATTAAGGAGGTAGTAAGTGCTATTAAAGGAGCTAATGGAAACATTGATGATGAAACTATTATCAGTAAAGTATTGAGAAATTTTCTTCCTATCTATCCTATCAAAGTTTTTGCAATACAAGTTCATCAAGATTTAACCCTAGTAATGTCTTAACTCTAGAAAGTCTTGTTTGCAAGCTTACTACTTTTGAGCTATCTAACTATGATAATTTCACTATTCACAACATTGAATCTTCATTCAAGTCTGAAATGGTTCTTCATAAAACTAAGAAGGGAAAATAAAGATGTGTGAGCAGTGATAACAACAAGGATAGTGATAGTGACACTTTTGATGAAGATCTAGATGATCTTGAGGCACTTATGGCTAGAAGGCTACAAAAAGGAAAAGGGAAATATAAAGGTAAACTTCCTATTATCTATTTTTCATGTAACAAAGTTGGACATATTGCTACAAAATGCCCTAACAAGACTGACAAAGATGTGAGAAGGGAAAACAAGTACAAAGACAAGAGAAATGACAAAGATCATAGAAGGTATAGAGACTAAAAAGACAAAGGTAAGAAATTTTTGTATATGTTGAAGAGGAAACTGACAGTGAAACTAGTGAATTTGATAAATGTGATATAGAAGTTGTTTATGTTGCTATGAAAGATGATTCTGGTGAACATGAGAAAAATGAACTTATTTCATATGTGAGTAAAGGTTATAAATGGATTATTAATAGTGGTTGTTGACATCACATGACTGGTGATAAAATTAAGTTTGAGACCCTAAATCATTAGAAAGGTAGAAGTGTTAAATTTGGTAATGATGCACCATGTCCTATGAAAGGAAAAGGATCAATAAGATTGACTAATAAGATCAGATGTGATAATGCTTATTGGGTTGAAGATCTTAACTATAGGTTGTTGAGTATGGCACAATTGAACAGTACTGGTTACCGAGTTGAATTTCATCATAGGAAAGCCAAAATAGTTGATGCCACTAGTGAACTAATTGGAAGTGGAGAACAGACTAGAGGTAATTTGTTCTATCTAGACCTATCTGAAGAAACATGTTTGTTTGCACAATTTGATGATGTATGGTTATGGAATAAGAGGTTGTGTCATGTGAACTTTGACAATTTGGTAAATATCAGTAAGTTGAAGAAAGTTAGAGGTTTGCCAAGATTGAAGAGACCTGATAATGTGATGTGTAAACAGTGTCAATTGGGAAAAATGACAAAGTCTAGTTTTAAGAGAAAGACATATACTTCTTGATGAACTACAACTGATTTAGAATCTAATTGAAGATCTATGATTAGAGATCACCGAGTTGCTAATTAGATATGTAATATGATTAAATCAGTAATATGTTGTCATTTATGTCAACTAGTTTGACAACACTTATCTTGTAAGTTGCAATACCTAAACATCTGTAGAAAAGGAGTAAGAGAGATGAAGAACATAAATATCTACATGAGGAAGATGTATATGATAGATGAGGATAAGGAATACATTGGGTAAATTTTTGATGAGTCTATGACCTTATGTTATTGACTTGATTATGTGTCATTCATCTATGATGAAGAAAAGAGTTGAAAGACACAAGGCAGTGTGGTCGGTTGATGAAGCATCATAGTATACACTGAGTAGTGTAGTGTATACCGAGTACAATATAAACTGAGCTTGTGTTCACCAACACATTTCTTTGTTAACCGAGCAAGAGAAAGGAACTAAATGATTAGTTTAGCCGATAAAGATTGATGAGCTATAAAGTACCTCGTGATAGGAGATGGAGATAATGTTTGTTATGAAGATCAATGGATAGCATAATTCAAGGAAGATCTAAAGGATGGAATTAAAATGTGTTACTGACACATCAGCCGAGAAAGGTTTAATTGGCAAAATGGATGAAGGAGAACAAGTGGCAAAATCTAATGGAGGAGAAGAAAATGGTTTACTTGTCTATTTAAGAGACTAGGGTTTCGTTATGAAACTCATGTCGAAAGAAGGAGATTGTAGAATTATTGCATAAACAAGTTTTATGTATGCCTGATCAAACTAGTTAAGGAGAACAGAACTACAGAGTTTACCGAGCGTCAGAAAGCTATTATCGAGCGACAGTAAGTCATTGATTATTGTTGATACAAAATTGATATATTGATCAGAGGATTTAAATGAGCATAGTATAGATTTGAACATTTGTAATTGAAGTTGTATTGAAATTAGATCACCTACTATTACAGTTTAACCGTTGTATACAAACAAATCTCTTAACAAAGTGGACTAGGAAAATATTATATGTATCATTCATAGAATGAACATTGTTATCCTATCAACCCCATAGTGAATGTTGGTTGGACGATAACGGTTGGTCCAAAATCCTCTAACAAGGTCACACCTCACAGTGTGTTTGTAACCTTTAACAAGGCTGGGTCTTCACCAACCTCACTTCAAAAGAGTGAACAATTTTTGGGTTGCCAGTCTCAGGTGGGTTTTCCCTTCACAGGGTTTCCACATTAAATATTTTGTGTTATGTGTTCATTGTGGTGATTGTTTGTTATCATAATTTACATATTTCATGTTGGATTTGATCGATAATCATTATATGTTATTGACTGGTAATCGGTAAAAACACAGACAGTATAGTATTTTATGTTACTGAGCTATAGAAGTTTAAGTAAATTTTTTTGGATTATACATTTTGATTTGGGACTGTGGATAACTAATTCACCCCCCTCTCAGTTATTCTAATAATTGGTATCAGAGCATTGGTTGCTTGGAACTGAGTATTAAGGACTTTAGAACAAAGGTCTCAAAATGTTTAAGAGGGAAGTGTCAAAGCTAAACAAGGATAACTTCACAATATGGCAAAGTCAAATGAAGCTGCATATATCCAGAATTGGGAATTCTGCCCTAGATCTGATGGAGAATGGATACCTTGCACCGCCCACTGGTCCCTTGACCCTTGATCAACTAAGAGACAGGCATGAACATAATGTTACTATGATGGAGATTTTTTCTACCTATTCAAATGCTGAATTTGAAGACATCAAGGACTGTACTACTGCTAAGCAGATGTGGGATAAACTTGCTCAAGTTTATAGTGGTGATGCAAATGTCAAGAGAGCAAGAGCCAAAAGCTTAAGAGGAAGATTCAATGACATGAAGATGAAAGAAGGTGAAAATATTGTGCAGTACACAAACATAATAAATGAGGTAGTTCACACTATTAGAGCATCAAATGGAGTTATTGATGAAGACATTGTGGTAAGCAAAATTCTAAGGACCTTATTGCCTATCTATGCCATCAGAATATCTGCAATTCATGAAAATAGGTTAGCACCTAACATCACACTCACTCTTGATAATCTGATTGGGAAGCTTACAACATTTGAACTGAATAATTATAATAATAGTGTTGTACCGAATGTTGAATTCACTTTCATGACTTCTCTGAAGATTGGTAAGTATAGTAGCATAAATAATAAGGATGATAGTGATAGAAATACTGATGATGAGCTTGATGAACTTGAAGCTCTTATGGCTAGGAGGTTGCCTAAAGGAAAAAGAAGATATAGAGGCAAATTACCTTTAGCATGCTTTAACTGTAAAGAAGTTGGCCACATTGCTACTAGATGTCCACACAAGAAAGATGATGAAAGAACCAAAGACCGATCTGAAGGAAGCTATGGGAGAAGAAGCAACAGAGGCTACCGACACTACAATAGAGACAACCAAGACAATAATGATAAAGGAAAGAAGGTATGGTACATTACTGAGGAAGAAGATATCACCGATACTGACACTGATGATGATGTGGAGGTAGTATTTGTGGAAATGAAGGATGATTCAGAAGAAGATGAAAGGTATGTAGAGATAACACTTATCTCTAAGGTTAATAAAAATGATACATGGATCGTAGATAGTGGTTGTACACATCACATGACTGGTGATGAAGAAAAATTTGATTATCTTGAAGAATACAATGGAGGATCTATAAGAATGAGTAATGATGCACCCTGTATGGTAAGAGGTAAAGGATCCTTGATGATAAATGATAGATTAAAATGTGAAAATACTTATTGGATAAAATGATTAAACTATAATTTAAGTGTGGCACAACTGAACAATTCAGGCCACCAAGTTGCTTTTGAGAGAAAAAAGGTGAAAATATTTGATGATGGAGGAAGACTTGTTGGAACTGGTACACAATCTAGAGGTAATCCATTTTATCTTGATAATGATCAGTCTTCTTGTTTATTGATGAAAGCTGAAGATGCATGGTTGTGGCATAAGAGGTTATGTCATGTGAATTTTGATAACATGATTAAGATCAGTAAAAAGAAAAGAGTTAGAGGTCTACCTAACTTGTCAAAGCCTAATCATGTTATGTGTCATGAATGTCAGAAAGGTAAAATGACTAAATCTAGTTTCAAAAGAAAAGATTATTCAATAAAGAAGATACTTGAGTTGGTTCATACCGACCTATGTGGTCCTATGAGAACTTAGAGTTATTATGGAGACCTATATTTTATTCTTTTTGTTGATGATTATACTAGGTTGATGATTGTCATGTTTTTAAAAGAAAAGTTTGAGGCATTCAAGATGTTCAAGTGGTATAAAGAAAAAGTAGAAAAAGAGACTCGTAAAGAATTGAAATGCTTAAGATCTAATAGAGGAGGTGAATTTATCTCTGATGAATTTACTAATTTTTGTAATGAGCATGGTATTAAAAGACATATCTCTGCACTGAGGACACCACAACAGAATGGCATTGCTGAAAGGAGGAATAGGTCAATTGTTGACTACGCAAGGACATTAATGATAGAAAAGAATGTTTCTCAAACATACTGGAGAGAAGTTGTTAGCACTATTGTTTATGTGCTAAACCGAGTACAACTAAAGAAGGACACTAATAAGACACCCTATGAGTTATGGTTTGGACACAAATCCACTATAAGTTATTTCAAGATTTTTGGAAGAAAATGTTTTACTCTGAAAGATGAAAGAAATGGAAGTTTGACTCAAAAGGTGATGAAGGGATATTTCTAGGATATTCCAGTAAAAGTAAAGCATACAAGTGTCTGAACAGAGTTACTAATAAAATGATTGAAAGTACTAATGTTCGAGTTAATAAGTTTGATGATAAGAATGCAGAGGAAAGTGGAAAGGAAAGGGAAGAATATGATAGATTCACTTACATTAAACAACTTGAGTACCTACTGAAGCCGCAGACTGTGACAACCGGTCAGCAGGAAAACAATACCGAGGAATAGGAAAGAGAAACTGACGCGCGAGGACCTTTCGAGCAAGCAAATGAACCTGCACAGGATGAACAAGAAAGAAGAAATTGGATACTGGCAAGTTTTGTTAGAAGACATCATCCTAAGACAAAAATCATTGGAGACAGACAAGATGGCATGCAAACAAGGAGTAAGACAAGACAAGGTACATGTCTAGTTTGTGAATATGAACCGAAGAATGTAAAAGTTGCATTAGAAAATGATGAATGGGTTAATGCAATGAAAGAGGAAATAGAACATATAGAGAAGAAAAAAACCTGGACCTTAGTACCTAGACCTAAAGATAAGAATGTTATCGGTACTAAGTGGATATTCAGAAACAAGCAAAATGAAAATGGAGAGGTAACAAGAAATAAAGCTAGATTGGTATGCAAGGGATATGCACAGGAGGAAGGAATTGATTATGGTGAAACATTTGCACCTGTTGCTAGATTAGAAGGAGTTAGAATGTTACTTGCATATGCTACACACAAAAATTTCAAAGTTTATCAAATGGATGTCAAGTCAGCATTTTTGAATGGGATACTTGAAGAAGAAGTCTACATAAAACAACCAGAAGGGTTCATTGATCCAGACAAGAAAGATATTGTATGTAGATTACATAAAGCTTTATATGGTTTGAAGCAAGCACCTAGAGCTTGGTACGAGAGGCTGCATACTTATTTGTTAAGTATTGGATTTGTTAGAACAAGTGAGAACAACAATTTGTATATGAAAGGAGATACTGATGATACTATTCTTATTGCTGAAATATTTTTGGATGATATTATTTTTGGAGGTCAATATCAAATTTGTAAGTCATTTGCTGATGAAATGAGAAGTGAATTTGAAATGTCTATGTTCGGAGAGATTAAGTTCTTTCTAGGACTACAAGTGATTCAGCAAAGTGATGGGATATTCATCACACAATCCAAATATATCAACGAAGTATTGAAGACATTTGGCATGGAAGATGCTAAACCTATGGGAACATCGATGGCTACTGGATGTAAAATATCTAAGGAAGATGAAACTATAGAAGTGAACCAGACACTGTACCGATCTATAATTGGTAAATTAATGTATGTAGTGCATAGTAGACCAGACATAGCACATGTTGTGGAAATTGTTGCAATTTTTTTGCAAATCCTAGAGAGTCACACATGGTTGCAACAAAGAGAATCTTAAGATACCTAAAGAAAACATAAGATTATGGATTATGGTATCCTAAGGAAGGAAAATTTGAACTCAAAGTCTATACCACTGCTGATTGGGCTAGAAATGTGGATGACAGAAAAAGTACCACCAAAGGAGCATTTTTCTTTGGTGAAAGACTTGTTACATGGACAAGTAAGAAGCAGGCTTGCATTTCTCAATCTATAGCCAAATCAAAGTATGTTGCTACTGCTACAAACTGTTCAAATATTGCATATATTAAGCAAGTATTGGAAGGTATGAATGAGATAATCACTAAGCCAGTGATTATATATTGTGACAACACCAGTGCAATAAACATTTCAAAGAATCCAGTGATGCATTCTAAAACAAAGCATATATCTATTAAGTATCACTACTTAAGAGAACAAGTACAGGAGAATCAAGTTAAGCTAGAATTTGTTACATCTAAAGAACAACTTGCAGACATATTTACAAAGCCTCTACCGAAGGATACATTTGAATACTTGAGGACTAGACTTGGGGTCTGTCCTCTGTCTACCGGTCACTAATGTGATCTAGAAGTTGCATCATCCTAATCTTATCAGAAGATCATTCATGTTGATGCAACATAGTTCACACTTTGGATCATGTCTAAGGTTGTGAAAATTTTGGAGAACGGGAACAGATTGGCATATTAGTATACAGAGATATAGAGTATGCACCGGACAACAAAGAGTTACATGTCTACTACAGAGCTATATGTTTATTTGTTTCTTTGGCATTGTTGTCAAAGGGAGAGATAAACAATATGAAACAATATACCGATGAGAACACTGAAACATCTATCTAAGGGAGAGACAAACTAAAAGAAAGGGAGAGCACTGAAGATCAGTTATTGAGAACAGAAGAAGGAATCCGAGAGCTAAAAAGATCATATCTGCAGAATGTCAAAGTTGCATTGGTAATGTTGTTGAGTAACATAGTGATTAAACATATTAAGCTAGAGAGAGCTTGTACAATATTTGTTCACAGAGTTGTAAAATACATGTTTGGTATGTGTATGGTATATTTCATATTACTTGAGTTTCCATCAATGCCAAAGGGAGAGATTGATGAACTACAACTGATTTAGAACCTAATTGAAGATCTGTGATTAGAGATCACCGAGTTGCTGATTAGATATGTAATATGATTAAATCAGTAATATGTTGTCATTGATGTCAACTAGTTTGACAACACTTATCTTGTAAGTTGCAATACCTAAACATCTGTAGAAAAGGAGTAAGAGAGATGAAGAACAAAAATATCTACATGAGGAAGATGTATATGACAGATGAGGATAAGGAATACATTGGGTAACTTGCTGATGAGTCTATGACCTTATGTTATTGACTTGATTATGTTTCATTCATCTATGATGAGGAAAAGAGCTGAAAGCACAAGGCAGTGTGTTTGGTTGATGAAGCATTACACCGAGCAATGTAGTGTATACCAAGCATAGTATAAACTGAGCTTGTGTTCACCGACACATTTCTTTGTTAACCGAGCAAGAGAAAGGGACTAAATGATTAGTTTAGCCGATAAAGATAGATGAGCTGTAAAGTACCTCGTGATAGGAGATGGATATAGTGTTTGTTATGAAGATCAACAGCTAGCATAATTCAAGGAAGATCTAAAAGATAGAATTAAAATATGTTACTGACACATTAGTTGAGAAAGGTTTAAGCGAAAAAATGGATGAAGGAGAACAAGCAACAAAATCTAATGGAGGAGAAGAAAATGGTTTACTTGTCTATTTAAGAGACTAGGGTTTCATTATGAAACTCATGCTGGAAGAAGGAGACTGTAGAATTATCACATAAACAAGTTTTATGTATGCCTAATCAAACTAGTTAAGGAGAACCGAACTACAAATTTTATCGAGCATCAGAAAGTTAATAACAAGTGACAGTAAGTCATTGATTATTGTTGATATAGAATTGATATATTGATCAGAGGATTTAAATGAGCATAATATAGATCTGAACATCTACAATTGAAGTTTTATTGTAATCAGATCACCTACTATTATAGTTTAACCATTGTATACAAACAAATCTCTTAACAGAGTGGACTAGGAAAGTCTTATATGTATCATTCATAGAATGAACATTGTTATCCTGTCAACCCCATAGTGAATGTTGGTTGGATGATAATGGTTGGTCTAAAATCCTCTAACAAGGTCACACCTCACAGTGTGTTTGTAACCTTTAACAAGGTTGGGTCTTCATTGACCTCACTTCAGAAGAGTGAACAATTTTTGGGTTGCCGGTCCCAAGTGGTTTTTCCCTTCACAGGGTTTCCACGTTAAATCTTGTGTGTTATGTGTTCATTGTGGTGATTGTTTGTTATCATACTTTAAATATTGCATGTTGGATTTGATCGGTAATCATTATATGTTATCGACTGGTAATCAGTAAAAGCACATACAGTATAGTATTTTATGTTACCGAGCTATAGAAGTTTAAGTAAATTGTTTTGGATTATACATTTTGATTTGGGACTATGGATAACTGATTCACCCCCCTCTCAGTTATTCTAACACTTCTCACAATATTTTAGAATTGGTTCATACTGACCTTTGTGGACCTATGGGTATACAAATTTATTGTGGCAATAAGTATTTAATTCTATTTGTTGATGACTTTTCTAGAATGGTGATTGTAATTTTGTTAAAAGAGAAATCTGATGCATTTCAGTTGGTTAAGTGGTATTAGGCAAAAGTTGAAAAAGAAACAAGTAAAAACTCAAATTGTTTGAGATTTGACAGAGGAGGAGAGTCTATATCAAATGAGTTCAATCTATTCTAGAATGATAGAGGAATAAAGAGACAAATGTCTGCACCTAGGACACCTCCACAAAATGGTATAGAAAAAAGAATAAATAGATCAATTATGGATTATGCTAGAAAACTTATGATTTAAAAGAATGTTTCACAAAAGTAATGGAGAGAAGTTTTAAGTACAATAATTTATACCTTGAACTGAGTACAAATGAAGAAAGGTACAAATCCTACACCTTTTGAGTTATGGTATGGATATGCACATAATGTGAAATATTTTAAAGTCTTTGGGAGTAGATGTTATACACTGAAAGATAATTGGAATGGAAAATTTGATGCTAAAAGTGATGAAGGCATATTCCTAGGATATTCCACTAAGAGAAAAGCTTACAAGTGTTTGAATTCTAACACTAACAAAATTGTGGAAAGTACAAATGTTAGAGTTGATGAATATGTAGAAAAGAATGAAGTTGAGTGCAAGATAGAGCCTGAAGATTATAGATATTTTGTATACATGGAAGGAGAGGATAGTAATGCATGAGCCTTGCGAGCCACATCAATATATTTTTGAGCATCAGGAGGATGCTACCGAGCATTAAGAGGATGTTGTCAAGAAATAAGGAGAGGCGGAGAATATACAAGATGAACCTGAACATCAAGACCAAGGAGAAAAGAAATCTAAACCTACATTGGCACAGTATGTAAGAAGACATCATAATCCTAAACAAATCATTGGAGATAAGGAATCTAGAGTTATGACAAGGTGTAATTTGAAAGATCATACATGCTTACTATGTGAATTTGAGCCTAAGACAGTGAAAGATGCTTTAGAGATAAAGATTGGATATAAGCCATGAATGAAGAATTAGAACAGATAGAAAAGAACAAAACATTGACACTAGTGCCGAGACCAGAAGACAAGAATTTTATTGGAAAAAAATGGGTATTCAGAAATAAGCTAAATGAACATGGAGAAATCACTAGAAACAAAGTCAGATTTTTATGCAAGGGGTATGTACAAGAAGAAGGCATTGACTATGGGGAGACATCTACCCTAGTTGCAAGATTGGAAGGAGTGAGGACTCTACATGCATATGCAACATATAAAGGATTCAAAGTGTATCAAATGGATGTAAAATCTACATTTCTAAATAAGATATTGGAAGAATAAGTATACATTGAACAACCAGAAAGATTTGTTGACCCAATCAAGAAGAATATGGTTTTCAAGCTACACAAGGAACTGTATAGATTAAAGAAAACCCCCAGGGCATGGTATGAGAGACTGCATAACTATTTGATAAAAATTAGATATGTAAGGACAAATGAAAACAAATCTTTATTTGAAGACTAAAAAAGGTAAAGGGATTTTGTTAGTTGAAATATTTGTTGATGATATCATATTTGGAGGACAAGATGCCCTATGTCAAACCTTTTCAAATGATATGAAAACTGAATTTGAAATGTCTGTGATTGGTGAGATCAAATTCTTTGTTAGTTTGCAAGTTTATCAGATGAAGAGAGGTATCTATATTAATCAATCTAATTATGTCAAGGAGATACTAAAAACTTTTGGTATGGAAGATTCCAGACTAGTAAGTACACCTATGACTACAAGACAAAAGTTATCTAAAATTGATGATACAACAGAAGTGAATTAAACCCTGTATAGATCCATGATTGGAAAGCTACAATATGTTTTTTGTTGAAAACCAGATATTTCCCTAGCAATTGGGATTGTTTCAATATTTTCTACAAATCCTAAAGATAGTCACATCATGGCAGTGAAAAGGATATTGAGATATCTAAAAGGAATAGAGGACTATGGATTGTATTACAAGAAGAATGATAAGTTTGAACTGAAAGTATACACTAATGCAGATTGGGATGGAAATGTTGATGACAGAAAGAGTACAAGTGTGTTAGAATAACTGAGAGGGGGGTTGAATCAATTATCCACAGTCCCAAATACAAAATGTATATCCAAAAACAATTTACTTAAACTTTTACAGCTCGGTAACATAAAATACTATTCTATTTGTGATTTTACCGATTACCAGTCAATAAATTAAATTAATTACCAATCAAATCCAATATGCAATATGTAAAGTATGACAATCAAACAATCACCATAATGAACACATAACACAAGATATTTAACATGGAAACCCTGTTAAGGGAAAAACCACCTGGGACCGACAATCCAAAAATTGTTCACTCTTCTGAAGTGAGGTCGGTGAAGACCCGACCCTGTTAAAGGTTACCAAACACACTGTAAGGTGTGACCTTGTTAGAGGATTTAACACTAATCGTTATCATCCAACCAACATTCACTATTGATAGGATAACAAATGTACACTCTATGAATGACATTACAAGACTTTCAAGTCCACTCAGTTAAGAGATTTATTTGTTTACAATGGTTAAACTGTAACAGTAGGTGATCTGATTACAATACAACTTCTATTGCAGATGTTCAGATCTATATTATGCTCACTCAAATCCTCTGATCAATATATCAATTTTGTTTCAACAATATTTAGTAACTTACTGTCTCTCGGTTATAGCTTTTTGATGCTCGGTAATCTCTACAATTTGGTTCTCCTTAACCAGTCTGATCAGGCATACATGAAGCTTGTTCATGTGATATCTCTATAGTCTCCTTCCTCTAGTATAAGTTTCATAATGAAACCCTAGTCTCTTAAATAGACAAGTAAACTATTTTCTTTTCATCTATCAGATTTTGCCGCTTAATCTCCTTGGTTGGTTTTGCCACTTACACCTTCCTCGGCTAATGTGTTAATAACATGTTTTATTTCAATCCCTTAGATCTTCTTCAAATATTGTTAGTCATTGATCTTCGTAACAAACATTATCTTCAGCTCTGATTATGATGTACTTTCCAGATCATCAATCCTTATCAGTTAAACTGATCATTTAGTTCACTTCTTTCTATTCGGTTAATAAAGAAATGTGTTGGTGAACACAAGCTTGGTTTATACTATGCTCAGTATACACTATACTACTCGGTGTATACTGAAATGCTTCATCAATAGACCACACTGCCTTGAGTCATTTTTCTCCTTTTCCTCATCATAGATGAATGCAACATAATCAAGTTAATAATATAAGGTCATAGACTCATCAATAAGTTACCCAATGTATTCCTTAGCTTCATCTATCATATCCATCTTCCTCAATGTAGATATATCTATCCTTCAGCTCTTTTTCTCCTTTCTACAGATGTTTAGGTATTGTAACTTACAAGATAAGTGTAGTCAAAACTAGTTGACATCAATGACAACATATTACTGATTTAATCAACTTACATATCTAATCAACAACTCGGTGATCTCTAATCACTGATCTTCAATTAGGTTCTAAATCAGTTGTAGTTCATCAATCTCTCCCTTTTCCATTGATGGTAACACAAGCAATATGAAATATGTCATACACATACCAAACATGTATTCTACAAATCTATAAACAAATGCTCTCCCTAGCTTAATATGTTTAATCACTACGTTACTTAGCATTTGTAGGTGCAAACTATCTTCTATAGATATGATCTTTGCAGCTCTTCAGATTCCTTCTTATGTTCTTAGTAACTGATCTTCAATGCTCTCCCTTTCATTTCAATTCTCTCCCTTTGATAGGTTTTCCAATGTTCTTCTCAGTTCATATTGTTTATCTCTCCCTTTGACAACAATGCCAAAGAAACACATAAACATACAACTCTGTAGTAGTCATGTAACTTCTGGTTGTCTAGTGCATTCTCTGTATCTCTGTATACTGTTATGCAAATTTGTTCCAGTTCTTCACAACTTTCACAAATTTAGACATAATCCAAAGTGTGAACTATGTTGCATCAACATGAATGATCTTCTGATAAGATTAGGCTGATGCAACCTCTAGATCACATTAGTGACCGGTAGACAGGAGACAGACCCCAATTCTAGTCCTCAAGTATTCAAATGTATCTTTCGGTAGAGGCTTTATAAATATGTATGCAAGTTGTTCTTTAGATGTAACAAATTCTAATCTGACTTGTTTCTCCTATAATTGTTCTCTTAGGTAGTGATACTTAATAGATATGTACTTTTTCTTTGAATGCATCACTAGACTCTTTGAAATGTTAATTACACTAGTGTTGTCACAATATATAATCACCGGCTCAGTGATTACCTCATTCATACCTTCCAACACTTGCTTGATATATGCAATATTTGAAAAGTTTGTAGCAGCAACAACATACTCTACTTCGGCTGTAGATTGAGAAATACAAGACTGATTCTTACTTGTCCAGGTTACAAGTCTTTCACTAAAGAAAAATTCTCCTTCGGTTGTGCTTTTTCTGTCATCCACATTTCCAGCCCAATCAGCATCGGCGTATACTTTAAGTTCAAACTTGTCTTCCTTAAGATACCATAATCCATAATTCTCTATCTTCTTCAAGTATCTTCAGATTCTCTTTGTAGCAACCATGTGTGACTCCCTAGGATTTGCAAAAAATCTAGCAACTATCCCAACAACATGTGCTATATCTAGTCTACTATGAACTACATACATTAACTTACCAATCATAGATCGGTACAGTGTCTGGTTTACCTCTGTAGTTTCATCCTCTTTAGTTAGAATACATCCAATAACCATCGATGTTCCAACAGGTTTAGCATCTTCCATGTCAAATGTCTTCAATACTTCCTTGATATATTTGGATTGTGTGATGAATATACCATCATTTTGTTGAATCACTTGTAAGCCTAGAAAGAACTTAATCTCTCCAAACATAGACATTTCAAACTCTTTTCTCATTTCATCAGCAAATGATTTACAGATGTGATCTTTTCCTCCAAATATTATGTCATCCACAAATATCTCAGCAATCAAGATAGTATCATTTGAATTTCCTTTCATATACAGATTGTTATTCTCACTTGTTCTAACAAAACCAATACTCAACAAATAATTATGCAGCCTTTCATACCAGGCTCTAGGTGCTTGCTTCAAACCATATAAATCTTTATGTAATCTACATACCATATCTTTCTTGTTTGGATCCACGAACCCTTCTGGTTGTTCTATGTAGACTTCTTCTTCAAGTATCCCATTCAGAAAAGTTGATTTAATATCCATTTGGTAAACTCTAAACTTTTTGTGTGCAGCATAGCAAGTAACATTCTAACTCCTTCTAATCTAGCAACAAGTGCAAAGGTTTCACCATAATCTATTCCTTCCTCCTGTGCATATCCCTTGCATACCAATCTAGCTTTGTTCCTTGTTACCTCTCCATTTTCATTAAGCTTATTTCCGAATATCCACTTAGTACTGATAACATTCTTATCCTTAGGTCTGGGTACTAAAATCCATGTTTTGTTTTTCTCTATTTGCTCTATTTATTCATTCATTACATTAATTCATTATTCATTCTCCAATGCAAATTTAACATTTTTCGGTTCATATTCACAAACTAAACATGTACCTTATCTCATTTTACTCCTTGTCATCATGCTAGCTTGTTTGTCTC
This sequence comes from Chamaecyparis obtusa, assembly GCA_027943335.1. Classification (NCBI taxonomy): domain Eukaryota; kingdom Viridiplantae; phylum Streptophyta; class Pinopsida; order Cupressales; family Cupressaceae; genus Chamaecyparis; species Chamaecyparis obtusa. The sequence goes on from BSBK01000480.1 coordinate 892,160, forward strand.
CAATTATTTGAGTCTCAGGATGATGTCTCCTGACAAATCTCACCAGTACTTGATCTCTTCTCTATTGTTCATCCTGTTCAGGTTCATTTTCTTGCTCGGTAGGTCCTTCATGCTCATCGATTTCTCTTTCCTGTTCCTCGTTATTATTTTCCTGTTGACTGGTTGTCACAATCTGCGGCTTTGGTAGATACTTTGGATGTTTAATGTATGTGAATCTACCATATTCTTCTGGTTCCTTTCTACTTTCTTCTACATTCTTATCATCAAATGCATCAACCCAAACATTAGTACTTTCAATCATTTTATTAGTGACTCTGTTTGGACACTTGTATGCTTTACTTTTAGTGGAATATCCTAGAAATATCCCTTCATCACCTTTTGAATCAAACTTCCCATTTCTTTCATCTTTCAGAATAAAGCATTTACTTCCAAAAATCCTGAAATAACTTACAGTGGGTTTGTGTCCAAACCATAACTCATAGGGTGTTTTGTTAGTGTCCTTCAACTGTACTTGGTTCAGAACATAAACAACTATGCTAACAGCCTCTCTCCAGTATGTCTGAGCTACATTCTTCTCTATCATTAATGTCCTTGCACAGACAACAATTGACCTATTCCTCCTTTCAGCAATGTCATTCTGCTGAGGTGTCCTCAGTGTAGAGACCTATCTTTTAATACCATGCTCATTAAAAAAGTTAGTAAATTCATCAGAAATAAATTCACCACCTCAGTTAGATCTCGAGTATTTCAATTCTTTACCAGTCTTTCTCTACTTTTGCTTTATACCACTTGAACATCTTAAATGCCTCTGATTTTTCCTTCAAGAACATGACAGTCATCAATCTAGTATAATCATCAACAAAAGAATGAAATATTTATCACCATAATAACTCTGAGTTCTCATAGGACCACATAGGTCGATGTGAACTAACTCAAGTATTTTATTTGTTGAATAATATTTTCTTTTGAAACTAGATTTTGTCATTTTACCTTTCTGACACTCATGACACATAACATGATCAGGTTTTGTGAAGTTAGGTAGACATCTAACCTTTCTCTTTTTATTGATTTTAATCATGTTATCAAAGTTTACATTACATAACCTCTTATGCCATAACCAAGCATCTTCATTTTTCATCATTAAGAAAGAAGACTCATCATTGTTAAGATAAAACAAGTTACCTTTTGATTGTTCTCTTGTTCCAACAAGTCTTCCTCCATCATCAAATATTTTTACTTTCTTGCTCTCAAAAGCAACTTGGTGACCTGAATTGTTTAGTTGTGCCACACTTAGAAAGTTATAGTTTAGTCCATCTACCCAATAAGCATTATCACATTTTATTCTATCATTTATCATTAGGGATCCTTTTCCTCTTATCATACAAGGTGTATCAATACCCACTTTTATAGATCCTCCATTGTATTGCTCAAGATGATTAAATTTTTCTTCATCACAAGTCATGTGATGTGTATAGCCACTATCTATGATCCATGTATCATTTTTATTAACTTTAGAAATTAGTGTTATTTCTACATACCTCTCTTCTTCCTCTGAGTCATCTTTCATAGAAACAAATACAACCTCTACATCATCATCTGAGTCAATGTTAGTATCATCTTCTTCTGCAATGTAACATACCTTTTTACCTTTATCACTGTTGTCTCAGTTGTCTCTATTGTAGTGTCGGTAACTTCTATTGTTTCTTCTCCCATAGCTTCCCTCACCAAATCAGTCTTTGTTTCTATCATCTTCCTTCCTATTTGGACATCTAGCAGCAATATGACCAACTTCTTTACAGTTAAATCATGCTAAAGGTAATTTTCCCTTATATCTACCTTTACCTTTAGGTAATATTCTGGCCATAAGAGCTTCAAGTTCATCAAGCTCATTATCAGTATTGCTATCATTATCATCATGTCTACTACTAGACTTACCAATCTTCAGAGAAGTCATGAAAGTAGATTCAATAGTCAGTACAACACTATTATCATTATTGTTAAGCTCAAATGTAGTCAATTTACCTATCAGATTATCGAGAGTGAGAGTACTACCAGATGCGGACCTCATTTCATGAATTGCAGATATTCTGATTGCATAAACTAGTAATAAGGTTATAATAATTTTTCTTACCACAGTGTCTTCATCAATAAAATCATCGAATCCTCTAATTGTATTAACAACTTCCTTTATTCTGTTTGTATACTGCACTATGTTTTCACCTTCTTTCATCTTCATGTCATCGAATCTTCCTCTTAAACTTTCAGCTCTGGCTCTTTTGATATTTGTATCACCACTATAAACTTGAGCAAGTTTATCCCACATTTGCTTAGTGGTAGTATAGCCTTTGATATCTTCAAATTCGGCATCTGTCAGAGCAACAACAATCTCCATCATAGTGACATTATGCTCATGTCTATCTCTTAACTGATCAAGGGTCAAAGGTCCAGTGGGTTGTGCAAGGTAGCCATTCTCCATTAAAGTGAGGGCATAATTCCCAATTCTAGATACATGTAGCTTCATTTGGCTTTTCCATATTGTGAAGTTATCCTTGTTTAGCTTTGGCACTTCCCTCTTATACATTTTGTGATCTTTGTGTTGAAGTCCTTAAAACTCTATTCTAAGCAACCAACGCTCTGATACCAATTGTTAGAATAACTAAGAGGGGGGGTGACTCAATTATCCACAGTCCCAAATACTAAATGTATATCCAAAAACAATTTACTTAAACTTCTATAGCTTAGTAACATAAAATACTATTTTGTTTGTGCTTTTACCAATTACCAATCAATAACTTAAAGTAATTATCGATCAAATCCAATATGCAATATGTAAAGTATGACAATCAAACAATCACCACAATGAACACATAACACAAGAGATTTAACATGGAAACCTTGTTAAGGGAAAAACCACTTGGGACTGACAACCCAAAAATTATTCACTCTTCTAAAGTGAGGTCGATGAAGACCCAACCTTGTTAAAGGTTACAAAATTTATGCAGTCAAGGATGGTGGATTTAGTGAAGGATAATCCAAACCTTGTAGCCAAAAGAATTACACAGCGGATTACTCGACAATGCAACACAAAGTAATTATTTAACACTAATTTTCATTAACATGCCCGACTGTAAGGCCTTCTAGGCTAGGGCCAATTACAATCAGAAAATAATTCTTCAAGAACCACAACAAGATCCAATACAATCTCAGCTAGTTCAGCTCTGAAGATAATCAAAAGCTGATGGAAACCCTAAGGTAGATCTAAACTTGAGCTTGCAAGCCTCCAAGCAATCTCCTTGTTGCCAAGTATGCAAACCCCTAGCTCTACTACAAAGGACTACCAGATTACAATCTGATCTGCAAGAACATCAAGAACTTTTCCACAACTTTGCTCTCAAGCTTCGCATCTAAATTCCAGATCTGCTAAGTCTCCAAGTTCTGACCTCCCCGAATCTATCTGTCAAAAATCTACCTCTAAACATCTACCCAAGCCCTCCTTAAATACTAATCATTAGCCACAAGTCGGCTGGATGAAACCCTTAACTCCCCAAAATAATAATTAAATGCCATACAAGTTAGCTTACAAATGTATACAAACATTTAATTCTGCATGTCGGCCCAAGACAATGGCTACCAACAATTAATTCATCAACTCAACTCAACAAATCACATAGAACTCCAGTTGGTAAGTCTAAACTACCGAGCAATAGTAAAATTAATGAGCACGCAGGCATTGTTGAGCACCAGTATCAACCGAGCACCACAGGCATGACCAAGCAACAATTTCACTGAGCGCCAGAGACTACCGAGTTCCTATAGTGACTGAGCTTCCTTCCATGACCGAGACCATCGGTCAAGGCTGCAACTGATTAAAATTGGCCAAAACACAAACACTCAATGTAGTTTACCAAGGACACAGAATGTCCCTATCTTAACCTTGGATGCCCCTGCATTAGACACCCCAGGTTCCAAAAGATGTTCATATGTGAAAAGAACATCTTCCAGGATTCAACACATAAATCTCAAATTGGTTCTTCACATACAAGTCCTCCACCTTTTCTTCTTGCAAGGTCTTCCACTTCAACTTACTCTGCCTCTTCAAGTCTTTTCTTGATAATGTACAGGTTGGTTCTCCATACTAATCATTCATTTTCTCTGGATCCATAATCTCAACTCGGCTACCAATACTCAGGCTTCTCCTATCGAGTGTTGCATCCATCAAAGGCATCAGTAAAAACTTCTTGTCATTCTTCTCAATAGTAAACACAATTCTTACAAGTCATAAATAGCTCTGCAATCATATTGCCAAGGCCTACAGAGCAATATATCACAACTATTCATCTTCACAATGTCACAAAGCACAAGATCCTTGTACTAGCCAATCTGAACATCAATGAAACATTTCTCTCTAATTTCCAAAGCATGAACATCTTGCAACCAGCCAAGCCTATAAGGACAAGGATGTTTCATTCTACTCAAACCAAGTTTCTGAACCAGGTCTTTAGCAACAAGGTTATCAGTGCTACCCCTATCAACAATAACATCATAGAGTTTACCTTTAGTCTTGCATCAGGTCCTAAACAAATTACTCCTCTGACAAGGTTCATCCTTTGTGCCGAGAAATGTTCACCGAAGCAGCAAGTTCTCTGATTTAGGTTCATTCTAAATGTTCTCATTCATCACAACAGTTTGTGGGTCAACCTTCTTTTGTGTACACCCAAAAGAATAGTGTCCTTCATCTCCATAGTTATAGAAAGTACCTTTAAAGATAACTCTACCTTTCTTCTTCTTTGGTTCTACAAGTTTTTGTTCATCTTCTACATCAGTCGGTTTCTCCTTTACCGAGTGATCAATCTTTTCTTTCCCTCAGGAGTTACTAGGTTGTTTCCTCTTCAACTTATCTTTTGCCTTTAGAGCATACTGATAAGCATCTTCAACAGAATCAATCTTCAACATACCAACCTCATCCTGAATATTGAATCTCAGACCATTCACATACCGGGCTACCTTTTCCTTACCAAGCTCTCGGTGTCCAGACCAAATAGTAAGTTTGTAGAACTCCTTGGTATAATCTTCAATAGACAAATCCTTCTGTTTTAAATTTTGCAATTTCTTAAACAAGTCAATCTCATAGTTAGCCGGTATGAACTTAGCTTTCAACTTAGTCACCATCAATCTCCACCGATTGATCTTTATTTCACCTTCATCTTCTCAATCTCTTTGTAGTTCCTTCCACCAAAGAGCAACATGTCCTTTCAACTTTGTTTGTGCTAATCTTACTCGAAAAGGATCTTCAATTTCTTCTAGCTCAAAGAAATCTTCAAGTTCACCAATCCAATCAATCAGATTGTCGGGCTTCAAAGTACCAGAGTGAATAGATGTAAAATGGATTCACCTCTATTCAAATGTAAAGGGAAAAATATGAGATCTATTCTCAAAACCTAAATTCCCCAAAGAAGAGATCCGATTTGATCAACCAAAAGGTTAATGCACAATCGAATCAATTTTATGGAAAAGAGTAGGAAGAGAGAGAGTAAATCCAATATTTCCCTAATGTGGAGGATTATGTTTAGAATATAGAATAATTGAAATACAAGTACTAACCTCAAATTAGGGCAGATCTAGAAAATGTTGAATTCTAATGTCTATGTGCACTTTCAGGAAAATCTAAAACCTATCCTAGACTGGAAATACCGAGACAGAGAAAACCTAGAAATCTTTCCTCAAGATGGCTTAGCTCAGGTTTGAGCCTCATAAAAGGTCAAATACCACATTCTTTATTTGAAGTCCGATTCGAATTCTGTTCGCAGATCCCGGAAGTTTGTCGAAAAGGGTATCCAAATTTGCTCTCAGATCCAAAATTCCACACCTGTACCTACAAGAAAATGGGGGTTTTTGTTGTATGGGGGGTTTGGCTTGGTCAAACCCTAGTTTAGGAATTAACCTTGAAATTGAATTGAAATGTATTGTGCATAAACAAAGGAATTGAAATAAATCACCTTGCTTATGTTGAAGTCCTTGTAGAGGATTCAAATCCTCAAATCCACAAGTAGGAATGAATGTAGGATGTAGGATGTCTCCAATCAATGTTATTTGATCTTCAACACCAATCTTGAATTGATCTTTGCATATGAGAAGGCTTGAATGAATGGAGAAGGATGGATCATCAAAGGGAGCTCCAAAGAGATTGAATCTTTCAATAGCTAAAAATGGATCTCCTTGATGAATGGATGCTTGAACACTTGAATGCTTGAAGACTTGAATTCACTTGCTTTCAATTGAGAGTTTGATTGCAAAACTTGATGATAGCTTGCTTGGATGAGATGTGATGTCAAAATGAGAGAGGAAGGCCTCCTTTTATAATGATCTAGGGCACACTCCTCTAGATGGGCCACCTTGGAGAATTAAATCTCAATTAGGTCCTCACCTTTAGAAAATATACCTAGATTAAATGCAATTAAAGGATTTACCATCCTGAAACCCGAAATGGCCGACCCGGAGGTGGGAAAATAAATTTTTCGAAAGCCCGAAGCCCGAAAATTAAAGATCTTGAAAATTTGGAGAAAGGGGTCAATGTCGAGGTTGACCCTGACCTAGTCAGGGTCGACCTAAGACCTTGACCTAGTCAGGGTCAACCTAAGACCTTGACCTAGTTAGGGTCAACCTAAGACATTGACCCTGATCCTAAGTTGACTCAGAATCAAGTCAAGAGGTCCCAGGGATGTCCAGAAACCTAAAAACTGATGCCAGAATAGGACAGAATGTTAGGAATAGACATAAAATCCTATGATTACTGAGATGAAGTCTAGGAGGATCCATTTCTAAATCCTACCTAGAAAATAGAGCCATGAAAGAGAGAAATTCAGAAGAATCCTTAAGATCCTAACCCTAATTTCACCTAGAATGAAGAAATCAAGTGCGGGGAAGAAGTGGAAAGCGGGGAGAAAAGACAAATACATGCAAAGACCCAATCAAGGCACTTAACATGACCCCAAACCACCTACTCGAAGGGCTAAATGCTCTTATCATGGAAGTGCTTCCATTTTAAGATGATACATTAAGCCCCCACTTTAGCAAGAGTATGGACTCGATGCAAACTCTTGGTAAAGGAGATCAGAATAAAAAGATAATCTTATCATAATCCAAAGGACAAAGAGAACCTTAAGCCCCCAGGGACTCAAGTCTTCATCAACTCCTAAATCATAATAAGAGAGACATCTCTAGAGAGAGAAAGAAGGTGTGATTACCTCACCCAATGAGAACTTATGTCCCATTGTGAACCACACAGGAAAATGGTGCAACTAGAAAGATGGAATTGAACCGCCTAGTGAATGTGGCTACTCACTAGTCAATCCATCAAGGATTTATCCTTAGGAATATTCTATTCCATAAGAATAAAACCAAAAAAAAAAGAGATCCAGTCTTAAGGACACTTCCGACCTTAAGGGATCACAATATATGTGTATTTGAAACTGGAGGGATCAAGAGATCCTAAAATATAAATCTGTGCTTTAAGGATTAGTTACTAATCCAAAAAGGGAAAAGAAGTATCTTGAAAAATATATGTGTATTGAAAAGTGTGTGTGTGTGTGACAGGTGACCAGAGCGTATGCCCCCACATTAAAGTCATTGCTGACACTTTAACAGGAGCAATGGCTTTAATGAAAACATAAACAACTCCACTGATTACGTTTCCATGTCGAGATGTCCCTAGATGAAGACAAATCAAGGGAAATATCATAGAAACATATAGAGAACATGGAAGGGATCTACCTATTGTGGGGTCAGTATGATCATAAGATAATATATATATATGATATTATTGCAAATGAATTGACATCATTCCTCAAAGATAGTATAACTACAATCACAAAGGAGGAAAGATCACATAAGATATATGAAGGAGAATCTTTTCAGACCATGACATGGAGACCAAAAAGAATTTGTGCTACCATATCTTGAATCCAAGAAGATTACACAAGGAAACATGTATGAACAATATCACAGTTACAACATAACATTGAACAACACATAGAAGAATAGAGATACATATAGAATAATTTGAACAACAATTTTGATTCCTTCATCACCTTGCACCTACTGAGTAACAAGGATCGTGTAAAAGAATCTAACAACATTTAGCAAACACATTACGAGAGAAGCATAGTACAATAGGAAAACACACAACAAAGCTACCATGAAGGACAAGCCGATCAAGCATGTCACCTACTTCCGCCATCTCATTGTATATCATTTAGGGAAGGTGGGTAACTCACAAGAGGGACTATATCCAACATAGTAGGAATGATAGCTAGTTCATAACAAGGATCCTCTTGAGAATCACTATGTTCGACACTAGGTGTAAGAGTTAATTGTGATGAAAGCATATCAGGTAAATCAATGTCAACTTCAATAGTCTCATATTCATCATTAACATCATCAGTATCTTCAAGAGTATCTTCTTTATCCAAATTAATCAAAATAGGATCTAAGATATGAATAGAATCATCATAATCATGCATGTGAATATCATTATTAGTAACAACATCTTCTAACACATTATGCATAGGTTTATCCGAAGAAGATAGAGATCTTTTAGCTTTAGCAAGAGCACGACGCTTTTTACAACGTTCATTAGCAGATTGGTTACATTCTGATTTATTTGAAATAGGTTGAGAACTAGGAGGAACAATCACAGGATCCTTTACAGGTTCTCTAGGAAGATTAATAGGATTATCAACCATAGGAGGAACAATCACAGGATCTTTGATAGGTTTGGTAGAAGGAACTTGATTAACATAACAAGAAGCCATAGTTAAAGGAGGTATCAAAGGTGTAGGTAAAAGAACATGATTAAGATCCATAGGAGGTGAAATTAATTCAAGGATTTTATGATGTTTATAAGCTTGATATGATAAAAAAATATTATCAGGTCTAGGAGGACATGAATTAGGTAAGGAAGGCCAAAAGAAATCTAGAGCAACACAATCTCTAGGCCTAGAAGGTTGATATAGACTATGATTGATCATCTTCACTTCACCACCATGAATGAACTTAAGACACTTATGGATAGGGGAAGCAATAGCATGCATGGCATTCAACCAAGGCAAACCTAGCTTAACTTGAAATTGATCAGAAGTAGGAACCACAATGAAGGTAGTGTTCACAATTTTTCCAAAAAGTTCAACTGGCAAGGTAATAGAACCAAATGATGGATAAAGAAAACCATTGTAAGTTTGAATCCACACATCCAATGTATCATAGAATTCACGTTGTAAAATTTTCATAAAAATATTTTCTTTAGTGATAACATTGACTAAGGAGGTAGGATCAATAAGACAACCAGGAGTAGGTATCTGAGAAATCCTAGCAGCAATGTAAAGGGGACCATCAGGAGCTTTAATAATCTCAGAGTCATCAAAGGTAATCAAAAGTTCCCGAGGTCTTTTATTCTTGAATTATTATTGAGGTTTAGGTTGAGGTTTGACTTTAGGTTTAGGTTTTGGTCGATGTTGAGAGTGAACTTGAGGTGAGGGTTGAGGTGAAGATATAGACTTATCAATATGTTCCACTTGATTAACAACATGATTGAGATCATCCATCTTTGAATCATACACAATTTCCATAGCAGATGGTTGAGCAATAGTATTAGTATCATGTGTAGGTAAAGGGTTCATATAGATTTGAAGGTTTTGATTAGGAGGAGAGACAGATTGATTCCCACTACTATCCAGATTATCAATAGATAAAACCTTAGAATCAATTATATCTTGAACCTTGTGTTTTAAAGAATAACATCTCTCAGTATCATGACCATTTTGACGATGATATTGACAAAAATCATTGTGATCAAAAGATTTAGATACAATCATAGTAGGTAAAAGAGGTCGAATAGGAGGTAAAGTAATCATATTAGTAGCTAACAACCTATTCATAATAGCATGTAAAGTTTCAGAAAGAGGAGTAAACGTACAATTTAATTGAAAAGCAGTGGATGCAGAAGTGGCATTATGAGATGCAACAACAACCTAATCAGCAACTGCATTCTCTTGTTTGTTTATCTTGACATAATTATTGAATTTTTGAAACTTGTTTGGATTAGGAGCAGCATCACTCTTATCAACTGGAACATGAGCCATTGGAGTGGTGCTCTCAAATTGACTCACTTGTAATTGATAATGATGAAGCATTGCACAAAGTTGTTGAAAAGAGGTAAATTCAGTAAGAAAAATCTTATCTCTAATATCCTTTTGCAAATTTGAAATAAACATACATTGAATATCAATATCAGGAATAGGATAGGAAATCTGAGCATGCAAATGCTTAAATCTACCAATAAATTCAGTCAATTTTTCTTTAGCACTTTGTTTACAATGCATTAAATCAGTCAATGACACTTGCGGGCCAATATTATTTTGAAATTGTTGAATAAAGACATTAGAAAGTTGTGGGAAGGAATCAATTGAATAGGGAGGCAAGGAACAATACCATTATAAGGCCTTGTCACAAAAGATTCTAGCAAACAGTTTGGCTAAAATCCAATGGTCATGAGCATAATCACTACAAAGGATTTGAAATGTTTTAATATGATGAACATGATCTCCTTTTCCATTATAATTCTCAAGATGAGGCATCTCACCTTGCTGAGGAACAGGAGTACGAATAATATCCCGGGACAAGGGACTTCCCATGTCACATGTAGGAATGCTAAACTTGTTTTGAGTTAAGGAAGCAAGTTGTTGTTGTAAGGATGACACAATCTGAGCCAAACTAATGATGGTTGAATCATTAGAGGAAATAGGGGGAGTAGCAACATTAGACACACTTGGTAAAGTGTAAGAAGCTGCAGGAAGAGAGGACACAACTAGAGGAACACTAGGAACTACAGTTGGAAGTAGATTGGAATAAGTAAAAGGAACATTATGATATGAAGGTTGTGATATAGGAAGGGACACAGGAGGAACACTCATAGGAACATAGGGAACCATCACAGTCACCGAAGAAGGAGTATAGATAGGAATACTAGGTAAAGGATTAGAAGGAGGTTCAACACTAGTGATAGGAGGAGTTAACCCTAAATCTTGAGCTTCTTGAGCTAAAGGTTTAACATTGGAATGCACAAGATGAGTAATACCATGCAAGAGGTTAATACCTTGATCACTATCATGGAGAACTTTCTTAAGAGCCTCTATAGCTTGAATGGAATCTTGATTATGGTTTTCTTGAAGAAGCCAATTACCCATTTTATCAAGTTTAGTGGAAAGTTTTTGGACTTGTTGAGGAGGAACTCTTAAAGTGTCATCCTCATCATGAGATGAGTGAGAAGAGTTTTGCTCCATAGTAGGATTGGAATCATGAAGAATCAAGTTATCATCGGGGATCCTAAGGAAAGGAGAAGAAGATTCAGGATCAAAGGCACCCATGAGTCTATGACTTCTTCTAACCGGAATGTTATAACTAGGACTAGTGGTAGTAAAGCTCATAAACTAAGGTAATGCAAATGAACTAAACTAAGAACACATAAAGCCTGAATATGAAATCTAATTAGCATGCAATATCAATCACAAAGGACAAATCTAATACTAACAAGATAAAAGGAAAGCACAATAAAGCATCCAATAAAAGAAAAGAGAGTAAGTATGTCGAGTTCACCAAAATGAATAGTGAAGGTGAACACACATAATAAGACAAAGGGAAATCTAACACCAAAAAGAAAGAGAGTAAGCTAGTCGGGTTCACCAAAATGAATAGATGTAAAATGGATTCACATCTATTCAAATGTAAAGGGGGAAATATGAGATCTATTCTCAAAACCCAAATTCCCCAAAGAAGAGATCCGATTTGATCAACCAAAAGGTTAATGCACAGTCGAATCAATTTTATGGAAAAGAGTAGGAAGAGAGAGAGTAAATCCAATATTTCCCTAATGTGGAGGATTATGTTTAGAATATAGAATAATTGAAATACAAGTACTAACCTCAAATTAGGGCAGATCTGGAAAATATTGAATTCTGATGTCTGTGTGCACTTTCAGGAAAATCTAAAACCTGTCCTGGACTGGAAATACCGAGACAGAGAAAACCCATAAATCTTTCCTCAAGATGGCTTAGCTCAGGTTTGACCCTCATAAAAGGTCAAATACCACATTCTTTATTTGAAGTCTGATTCAAATTTTGTTCGCAGATCTTGAAAGTTTTCCAAAAAGGGTATCCAAATTCGCTCTCAAATCTAAAATTCTGCACCTGTACCTGCAAGAAAATGGGGGTTTTTGTTGTATGGGGGGTTTGCCTTGGTCAAACCCCAGTTTAGGAATTAACCTTGAAATTGAATTGAAATGTATTGTGCATAAACAAAGTAATTGAAACAAATCACCTCGCTTATGTTGAAGTCCTTGTAGAGGATTTGAATCCTCAAATCCACAAGTAGGAATGAGTGTAGGATGTAGGATGTCTCCAATCAATGGTATTTGATCTTCAACACCAATCTTGAATTGATCTTTGCATATGATAATGCTTGAATGAATGGAGAAGGATGGATCATCAAAGGGAGCTCCAAAGAGATTGAATCCTTCAATAGCTAACAATGGATCTCCTTGATGAATGGATGCTTGAACACTTGAATGCTTGAAGACTTGAATTCACTTGCTTTCACTTGAGAGCTTGATTGCAAAACTTGATGATAGCTTGCTTGGATGAGATGTGATGTCAAAATGAGAGAGGAAGGCCTCCTTTTATAATGATCTAGGGCACACTCCTCTAGATGGGCCACCTTGGAGAATTAAATCCCAATTAGGTCCTCACCTTTAGAAAATATACCTAGATTAAATGCAATTAAAGGATTTACCATCCTGAAACCCGAAATGGCCGACCCAGAGGTGGGAAAATAATTTTTTCGAAAGCCCGAAGCTCGAAAATTAAAGATCTTGAAAATTTGGAGAAAGGGGTCAATGTCGAGGTTGACCCTGACCTAGTCAGGGTCGACCTAAGACCTTGAGTTATTCAGGTTCAACCTAAGACCTTGACCTAGTCAGGGTCAACCTAAGACATTGACCCTAATCCTAAGTTGACTCAGAATCAAGTCAAGAGGTCCCAGGGATGTCCAGAAACCTAAAAACTGATGCCAGAATAGGACAGAATGTCAGGAATAGACATAAAATCCTATGATTACCAAGATGAAGTCTAGGAGGATCCATTTCCAAATCCTACTTAGAAAATAGAGCCATGGAAGAGATAAATTCAGGAGAATCCTTAAGATCCTAACCCTAATTTCACCTAGAATGAAGAAATCAAGTGTGGGGAAGAAGTGGAAAGCGGGGAGAAAAGCCAAATACATGCAAAGACCTGATCAAGGTGCTTAACATGACCCCAAACCACCTACTCAAAGAGCTAAATGCTCTTATCATGGAAGTGCTTCCATTTTAAGATGATACACAGAGAAAGTAGAAACTTCCATTTGATAATTACTAAATTGAGGAGCAGGTCTAAGCAACCGAGCAATTCTATCTTCACCAGATTTGTTCCTCCGGTCATCACCACTAGATCCAGCAGTTTCAAATTCTTCAGTAGCTTCTTCATAGCCATCCTTAGTACCAACATTCTAAGGTATACCAACAACAGTTCTCATGATCTCGGCGACCATATCATTCTTCATCAATTCCAACTCAGATCTGAAATCTGATTTCACCTTCTCTGTGATCCTGGATTCAATGGTACCACAAAGATCAGAAATAAATCTAGGGTCCAATCTTCTCAGAGGAATCCTTACAAATAAGAGAAACCCTCTGCAACAAACCCTCACCGACCATCTTGTGACAATTTCCAAGTTGCAACAAGTCAGATCTCAACCTGCAATCTTGTAAACAACTAGGGCACAATTTCACAAGTTCAATGCTTTAGATCTATAATCCAGATTGTGCACAATCTTTGCTCCAACAAGATTAACTTCCACTCCACAGGAACAAAACTTCACTCTAATACCGCCTTATGTAGTCAAGGATGGTGGATCTAGTGAAGGACAGTCCAAACCTTGTAGCCAAAAGAATTACACAGTGGATTACTCAGCAATGCAACACAAAGTAATTATTTAATAATGATTTTCATTAACATTCCCAGCTATAAGGCCTTCCGAGTTAGGGTCAATTACAATCAGAAAAAAATTCTTCAAGAACCACAACCAGATCCAATACAATGTCAGCTAGTTCAGCTCTGAAGACAATCAAAAGCTGATGGAAACCCTAAGGCATATCTAAACTTGAGCTCGCAAGCCTCCAAGAAATATCCTTGTTCCCAAGTATGCAAACCCCTAGATCTACTATAAAGGACTACCAGATTACAATCTGATCTATAAGAACATCAAGAACTTTTCCACAACTTCACTCTCAAGCTTCACATCTGAATTCCAGATCTACTAAGTCTCCAAGTTTTGACCTCCTTGAATCTGTCTGTCAAAAATCTATCTCTAAACATCTACACAAGCCCTCCTTAAATACTAATCATCAGCCACAAGTCAGCTGGATGAAATCCTTAACTCCCCAAAACAATAATTAAATGCCATACAAGTGGGCTTACAAATGTATACAAACATTTAATTTTGCATGTCGGCCCAAGACAATGGCTACCAACAATTAATTCATCAAGTTGGCTCAAAAAATCACACAGAACTCCAGTCGGTAAGTCTAAACTACCAAGCAACAGTAAAATTACTGAGCACACCAAGCATTACTGAGCACCAGTATCGATCGAGCACCGAGACATGACTGAGCAACAATTTCACTGAGTGCCAGAGACTACCGAGTTCCTATAGTGACTCAGCTTCCTTCCATGACCGAGACCATTAGTCAAGGCTGCAACCGAGTAAAACCGGCCAAAACACAAACACTCAATGTAGTTTACTGAGGACACAGAATGTCCCTGTCTTAACCTTGGATGCCCCTGCATCAAAAATACACTGTAAGGTGTGACCTTGTTAGAGGATTTAACATGAACCATTATCATCCAACCAGCATTCACTATGGGGTTGACACGATAACAAATGTACACTCTATGAATGACATTACAAGACTTTTAAGTCCACTCGGTTAAGATATTTATCTATTTACAATGGTTAAACTGTAACAGTAGGTGATCTGATTACAATACAACTTCTATTGCAGATGTTCAGATCTATATTATGCTCATTCAAATCCTCTGATCAATATATCAATTCTGTTTCAACAATATTTAGTAACTTATTGTCTCTCGGTTATAGCTTTTTGATGCTCGGTAATCTCTACACTTCGGTTCTCCTTAACCGGTCTGATCAGGCATGCATGAAGCTTGTTCATGTGATATCTCTATAGTCTCCTTCCTTCGGTATAAGTTTCATAATGAAACCCTAGTCTCTTAAATAGACAAGTAAACCATTTTCTTTTCATCCATCAGATTTTACCACTTAATCTCCTTGGTTGGTTTTGTCGCTTAAACCTTCCTCGGTTGATGTGTCAGTAACATGTTTTATTTCAATCCCTTAAATCTTCTTTGAATATTGTTAGTCATTGATCTTTGTAACAACATTATCTTCAACTTTGATTATGATATACTTTCCAACTCATCAATCCTTATCAGCTAAACTGATCATTTAGTTCCCTTCTTTTTGTTCGGTTAACAAAGAAATGTGTCGGTGAACACAAGCTTGGTTTATACTGTGCTCGGTATACACTATACTACTCAGTGTATATTGAAATGCTTCATCAACCGACCACACTACCTTGAGTCATTTTTCTCATTTTCCTCATCATAGATGAATGCAACATAATCAAGTTAATAATATAAGGTCATAGACTCATCAATAAGTTACCCAATGTATTCCTTAGCTTCATCTATCATATCCATCTTCCTCAATGTAGATATATCTATCCTTCAGCTCTTTTTCTCCTTTCTACAGATGTTTAGGTATTGTAACTTACAAGATAAGTGTAGTCAAAACTAGTTGACATCAATGACAACATATTACTGATTTAATCATCTTACATATCTAATCAGCAACTCGGTCATCTCTAATCACTGAACTTCAATTAGGTTCTAAATCAATTGTAGTTCATCAAAGTGGTGGTGCATTCTTTCTAAGAAAGAGATTAGTCTCTTGGAAAAGCAAGAAACAGAACTGCATTTCCCAATCTATAGCCAAAGTTGAGTATGTAGTAGCAACAATGAATTGTTCAAATCTAGTGTGGATCAAGAAATTGTTAAAATGTATGAAGGAGGAAATTAGTATGATAAAATAAATCAAATAGAGACTAAATAAACCATAATTAATACTCCATTTAGCAAATAAAGCACAATTAATCATCATATGGCTCTCTATTTAAGAGTGTTAATGTGAAGCTCTCAACAAGCTACCATTACTGACAGTCCTGGAATGAGAAATGATATGATAAAGCAAATGCTAACAATTAATTCAAATTGAAATGCTAAATTGCTCCTAAATTGCCTTTCTAGCTATAAAATGCAAGAGGTTCTATGCAATTCTCAGATGTGTGGTTATGAATTATGATTGATTTTGGTCTTCCTTTTATAGATTTATGCAAGGGTAGGGGGTGTAGTTGTGTTGATCATGATTAAGCTTGAGTTGAGTCTTTGGTTCCACCCTTTGAAGACAATGCAAAGCTTATTACTCAAAGCTTGGGATAAGTAGGCAAGATGAATGGACAAGATGCTCTTTCACTTTGAGTGATTAAGATTGAATTTGGCTTGATCACTAGTACATTTGACCTTATTTTTCTACCAAAATTTTTGACAATCAATTAAAAAGGTTTAGGTTGGTCAGATTATAGAAGGAAAACTTTCCTTTTTTTTAATACATGCCCATGTTGGTCAAAATTTTGACCAATACCAAGTAGGTCAAAATATTGACGCACACGAGCATAACTTTAAAAAAAAAGTTTCATTTCTCATTTCATTTTTACGGGCAAATTAGATCAAGGGTTGCAGCACACAAAGGAGGACTGCAGCGTGCGAAGGATTTCCATCTTTAGTCATTATGTGAATTGGTATGGTCTTCGAGATCTCACTATTTGTGATGTGTTGAATGAAGATTGAAACAACAATAGAATACGAATGGTTTGAATTCTTTTAAAGGTTCCCAGTCAGATAAACTAGATTTTAGTAATCACAGTTTAAAATTATGGCTTTGAACACTGGTTTCATAAAATGTAGGGTATCCTACTTTCCCACCGATGGATGTGAACGCCGCCTTGGGAAATGCTAGTTCCTTTCATGTATACTAAGAATTCAAAACCCCAAGCCGTAACTGTTCATCCACGCATGAAGGATTGATGCCCTAGGCTAATTATTTAATATGTATTTATCATACATGTCTATCAGGGCATTCACGACTACAAAGTTTGTCGAATATCCACCTTCTATGATGGTTTGATGGATTCCTATACCTTGTTCCAAAGCTCCCATTTGGGCACAGGGTGGGAGGATGCTAATAAAGGTTGTGGAATTTGGTCTTACACCTGCTAATCTCATTTGCTCAAAAGTCTCTAGGGCTTGTTCAACGAACCCATTTTGTGTAAATCCTGCGATCATTGAAGTCCATGAGACAACATCTCATTGAGGCATTTTGTGAAACAGTTTCTAAGCCTTCTGAATGCTTCCACATTTTGCATACATATCCATCAAGGCACAGGCAATCACAACATTTGATGAAAATCCACTTTCCATTGTGCATTGATGGATTTCCATACTCGGTTTGATTCAATCTCAAAAGTTGAGAGAGATTCTTTGTTCTCAGAGTACAGGGTTGAGAGGTGTTGCAAAGAACCACAATTTCTCCAAATATTTCTCCTTCTCTTATATTTCATATGACCTATACTTGTGTGAAGAAAAATGTCCTCTTTCGGAGTGAAGTATTCTAGTTTCATCTTCATGACCTTAATTTACAAGACCTAAAGTTAGAATTAAATGCTCACTTATATAATAGTTTTCTAACCATTTGTATCTATTCAATTGGAATAAAAAGTCTTTAAGTTCTTGACATCCACATACTCAAAGAACATATACCTATCCAAAACATATGCTTGTTTGTAAACCCTTTATGTCTATAAAGAGAAAAGTATGTAACAAATTGATATTTAGAGGAAAAACATGTATGTTTGTAGATTGACATTTATAGACTCGGCCTATATAGTGTGCATTTGAGTATGAAAACAACTTGGTTTTTATCATTAAGATTTAATGTCTATAAATTTTAAAATAAAAATGAACTCACCAACCAGAGCAGCAACTCAAGAGAAACGCCTCATAATAGATACATAGATTCTACTATTGGTAGAAATAAGTACTGTGCAATTTTTGTTGTGATAGCCTTTGGAATTAAGTTCCTCTATAGTTTCTTGTTGTCTCAAGCTCTTTATTCTAAACTTCGGGCACATAAATGATAAGATATGTTCCCTAAGCATTATTGGGAGGTGATTCCTAATTGAAAAGCTTGAGGCTGCTAGGATGTTGTTTCTCTGCAAGAAGAAGAAGAAGAAAATAGGAAAAATATTTAGGACATAAAAAATACTTTCATCTTTTCTCTAGTATTAGAATTAGACTTTACCAAATGTATTGTACATGAAACACATTATCCATTACATATAAAGTATGTAACGAATGGTTTATGATATAAAATTGATTATCTATTAAAACTTACAAAATGCATTGTCTAGCTACAACTCTCCACCACCAGATTAGTCATATTGCCAATCAAGTATGTTTCCCAAATTGAATATCATGTCAAATATCCTTTCCTTGAATTCACTACATAGAGATCTCCATATCCAATTATGGTTAATGTTGCAATGAACCAATAAATAGAAGATATAAAGCATACAAATAAATAGAAGATGCTGACAAATGTTGTGGAGTTTTGTTTAACACCTACTAATTGCATTTGATTAAAAGCCTCCAAGGCTTTCTCAACAATCCCATTTTGTGCATATCCAGCAATCATTACTATCCATAAAATCACATTAGGTTGAGGCATTCTTTTAAAAAACTATAAAGCTTCATCGAGAGCACCATTTTGTGCATATCATGATATCATTGTATTTCATGAAATCGTAACTTGTTCAGGCATTTTGTCAAATAGCTCATGTGCTTTCTGCATCCTTCCACATTTTGCATACATATCCATGAGAACATTTACAACTACAAAATCTGAAAGAAACCCTCTATCCATTATACTTTGGTGGATTTCCATACCCTCTTCCATGGCCCTCATCTTGGCATAGGTTGGAAGTATGGTGGTAAATGTGAAGTGATCTGGTTGAACCCCTGTTTGCTGAATTTGTTGAAAAAGTTTCAATGCTTCTTGAGGATAACTATGTCTTCTGTAAGTTGCAATGATCAAATTCCATTAGAAGACATGTTGGGTCATGTGGATAACTATTGTAATCAGTTACCTTAGACTTGTCATCAGTTCCCGTAGACTTGTATTGGGTCAAGTTATATTAGACTTGTCATCCTTCATTATTGGACCAAGATTGGTACTTATCGTAGTAAGTCATTATGAGACAGTGCATCATCCATCCAGGAGTAATTGTTGAATCTTGTATTCAGGGTTTGGAATGGTAGTTAGGACATGTTATTAAGTGGACTTTGAAGGTGTGGGGTATAGGTTCTAGTAGGTTGTTGTCCTGGAGACCTTTGAGAAGGTTTTGAAGGACAAATTGCCCTAATCTCCCACACTTACCCTAGTCCTTGCATCAATAAGTGCCATCATCATATTAAATGAGACATAAAGAAAAAAGTATCATAGAAGTTTTTTCTGAAGTATCCTAATTGAGCATAAGAATCTACTTGTGAATAGGATACAAAAGAGAACAATTTAAGAATCTACTTGTTAAAATTAACCCCTAGGCCTTATTTGAGGGGTTAAGAACCATGTCCTTAAGAATCACGACCTCCTTAAACTTAGTGGTTATGTCCAAAATAACATGCATAGGGGAAAAGTGACCCCTATTGGAGGTTAAAGTTAGGAACTACTCTAGAAATTGTAAAAATGATGTTACATTAAAAGATCTAAAACTATCATTTGAGGAGTGCAAAACTATCACTTGAGAGGTGCAATGATTATTCAAGAAATGATATTGTGATATATTTATCGATCTCTATCCTTCCCTATTTTTATTTCTATATCTATAAATTGAATAATTTGTTTCTCAATTGTTGATTGATCCATTCATACATGTAAAAGCAAAGAGTGATTGGCAATATAGCTTATGAGAATTTGAATGAATGTCATAAGAAATCTATACGTGCCAAACTAGTAATACACTTAAAGAAATAATAGTATCTTGATGAATGGTTAGAGTTAGAGTTGTCTGTCTGTTCAAACATCAAGTTTTTTTCTAGAACAGTAGTCAAATAGTTGTTTGATTTGTCTGGTAAATGAGCAACCTATTATAGGCACACTAGTTGATGTTAAGAATTATTGAAAAATAATTGAAGTATGTTTCTAGTCAGATATGATGTTGATTCTACTTTCTAATGCTCACCAGCTCATAAAGCCCTTGACCCTGCTCTGCAACATATTCATAGCAGACCTGAGAACAAGGAAAACCATGCATTTAATTTTAAAAACATATTAGCACAGATTAATAACTTCAAATTGCATAATACAATGAATATAAATATTAATTGTGAGGTACCACCAATTGAATTAGTGATTATACATACATAATATATTATAATCTATATATTATAGATGGGAGTTGGTTGTTCCTTCTATCCAAAATGTGAATAGGGTAGCAGATAGATAAGTAGAAAAGATAGTTTTGTCTTAGTCAAGACAAGTTGTCTTAATCCCCAGCTGGACCATTAGTCTTGGCCTTTGACTCTTCAAACTCCTTTCACACTATCTTTTTCATTTTTGGCATTTTGACATCTTTGGACCCACTAAACAAGAAAGAAAATTGTGCAATCTTGACTATGTTCAAAGCATTGATAGAAAATTCTTGCATGTTGTTCCTATATAAATGCACCTTCCTCCTCTCTTTCCTCACAGCTTAATACCAATTCTTGCAAAGCTCATAAATACCCACATTTTAGAATGCTCACCATAGTAACTGAATCAGAATTCATACCCTCTTGTAACAATTGATAAAATAGTGTGATTGAACAACATGCATGTCCATTTTGGGCATATCCACAAATCATTGTAGTCCATGTTATTATTTTTCTTTTCACCAAGTTGTGGAAACATTTTGTATACATATCAAGTAGTGAAGAACCCACAAAAACATTTGATCCATGTTCATTCTTTATTATATGATAATGAATCTGCCTTTTTGGCTGCAGAGCTGGGAAAGTTGCAACAACCTTGAGAACAAATGAATTGGTCAAATTGTTTGGGAATAAGCCTGTTTTAAGTAGGTGTTTTTCATGTAACCCATCACTTTAAAAAGCATTCTATTTAAAAGTAACACTGTACTATTTATATAATTTCATTGTACATAAACAAACAATGAAAGAAAACTTTGTACATGCTTATTTTTATTTTGGCAGTCTCAAATAACACTATCTTAGTCTACTATCATTCCCAGTCACAATATCAGTTAGTCCAAGTTAGGACAATCCTTTGTTGAGTAGTAGTTCTCAATTCTTACAATTGATGTATTCTCATGGTGGAGTGGAAGACTTCGTGTAACAAAAAAAATGATTGGGATCTATCTATGAGATTTCTTTTAAAAATGAATTGACTGATCCAAGTTACCTTTGTCACTGCAGCAAGCACACAAAATCAGTTAAAAAATGATTGTTAGGTATTGAAAAAAGGATACATATATTTTTCATATATCTTTAAGTTGATCAGGGTCCCTTGGAACCAAATCACAGTAATGGAAATTGCATTTACATAGGCCATTAAGTCTCAAGGTAGTGACTGTCTTGTCTTAAGGTTGAATTATAGTCACAATCCAATTCATTCCATACCATGTCAATCCACCTTAAGCATTAAATTCCTTCACATGACTGATCATCTTTTGTGCTCACTGTCATGAGGAACTCTATGACACTCTAAAAGTGCCATTCCAACTTCATCAAAATTGTCTTTTCCATTTGCAGTGTATACCATTGCTTTTGAGCAGCGATTTAATGGTCAATATAAGATATAGAGATGTTTCTAATGATGTGTTCACTACCACAAGACTGTTGGTGTATATTGCACCAGAGTTCTATTATCCATGATTGCAAAATTATCTTGTGGTTGTGAACACATCATTAGAAACAAAATACATATAATTGCCTCTCCTCTTGAAAACATCTCTATATCTTATATTGACCATTAAATCGTTGCTCTAATTGTTCCCTTTACCACTGCTACTCCTTTATACACAGTCACCATGATTCCTCATGCTTGGTATGGTTTTCCATTTCTTTCATCACACTGGACACCATGATTACAAGTCTTAAGATTGTACTTAATCAATTACGTATCGATGTATCCCTTGCGAGGGAGAGAAGCCAAACACATAAAGAACATGCACATAAACATGAAAATTGAAAAACTTAAATGGAATACACCAAGAAGTACCAAATGATGAATGCTCAATTGTTGTAATGGCAAAGCAATATCAGAACCATCCATTTCTAAAACTTGATTTTTCTATAGTCCTCATGATTTTTCTTATTTCTTGTCTGTGCTTGGTGACAGGATTTTGAACATTGTTGACATACTTAAATGGAATACACAATACCAAATGATGAATGCTCAATTGTTGTAATAGCAAAGCATCAGAACCGTCCATTTCTAAAATTTGATTTTGTATAGTCTTAATTATTTTTCTATAGTCCTAATGATTTTGAAAATTATTGACAAAGAGTGTTTCTTTTTTTTATTATAGTATAAATGATTTTTCTATAGTTGTAATGATTTTTCTTATTTCTTGTCTTTTGTCCCTTTTTGATTTCCTATGTCTGTGCTTCGTGATAGGATTTTGTCACCTTCTTTTGATGGTATATTTCATTCACTCTATGTGGAATACTATTTTGTTCACTATTTTATTTCAACTTC
This sequence comes from Chamaecyparis obtusa, assembly GCA_027943335.1. Lineage (NCBI taxonomy): Eukaryota > Viridiplantae > Streptophyta > Pinopsida > Cupressales > Cupressaceae > Chamaecyparis > Chamaecyparis obtusa. The sequence continues at coordinate 915,197 of BSBK01000480.1, forward strand.
ATATTTCTTTCATTTTTCATATACACAGAGACTACACATGTTGATAAAAAAATGAGCTATTTGATTTAGGTTTACTTTTCATTATTGTAAATGGTTAATATTTTTGATGGTACTCATTGTATTTCATATAAAAATAATCATGTAAAAATAATAAATGTAGTAACGATGGTGCGGTGCATTATTGATATAGGCTTGATGACTCTTGTCAATGTGCCAAATTGTTAATGTGGTGGTGGGCAGTGTGTGTTGAAGACTTCACAGACACTGAACAACCTTGGATGACAATTTTGGTGCTGCCCAAATAGAAAAAAGGTTGCTAATGTGTATATATTTAATGTTTCTAATGTAAATACTATTCATTATAATATAAGAACTAATGTAGACTGGGTATCACAGGGAAATAATGGTTGCAGATACTTTAGTTGGGTCGATGACAACTCATTTGCATCTATCTACCCATCTCCACTTATCCACGATGAAGGATTTGAGTGCAAAACGTGTCAGGCTAGGGCAAATTCTAAAATTATATTTTTACAATGCCTTCTCTGTATTGTAACCGCATATCTTTGTTGCGACCATATGTAGAGATGAACTCAAGAATTAGTTAGTTTAGTATTTTCATATTGTAACTAATATTTTAATATTGATATGACATAACTTCTCTTTGCCTCAAGTGCGCATATATATGGTTTACATCTTTTTTTAGAATAATTCTTCATGTTTATGGCTTAGGTGAGCCCCAATTTGCTATCAATCACATGATTTAACGTATAGTGTTTTCTTGGTTATTCCATTTGTTCCTTGACCTTGACTATGGATTGACTATCATTTTCAAGCTTGAGCAAGACTTCATACCATGCAGCGTCTACAGATTTGTACGCAACGCTGATTTATGTTGGAGATAAACTACATGTGTCATGTAAACAACATGGTTGATTGCAATCTCTTTTGCATGTTTTCAAGATTTTTCCCACCAATACAAGCATAAATAACGCATTGAACGTAATCTACAAACGCTGCGTGGTATGAAGTCTCACTGAAGTTTGAGCGTAGTGTAGTATGAAGTCTCCCTTTATTCCAGTGAGGGATTGGAATGAGTTCATTTTGGATGCAAAGGAGAATGGGGATACACAAAGAGGAATTACACTAGCAAATGAGAGAAGGTATAAACACAACAGCTAAGAAACATAAATGCAGATTTCACAACAACTGAGAAACATAATTGTAGGCATCACAGTCACAATTTTTTGGAGACAACGTAATTGAGTTGTATACCCAAGCGATGGAGTGCAACTTCTGCACCTCTGATTCCAAGTTGACACTATGGGATACAAAGACCATAGATAAGGAATAAATTTAGAGAGCAGAGGAGGTCCATAATGACCAAAATAATATAGGACAAACCTCAAGTTAAATGAGGAAACTGCAAACATTTTAATAGATTTTTATTATTAAATAATGAAATTTACATATACTAGTGTTCTAAGCCCCTCATTACATGATTTATTATTGTAAGCCCCCTCTAACTTACGCATCTAGGAAATGAAACTACAACCTATTGGGATTGAGACAAACCTTATAGAACAACAACAGCTAGGAATGATCATTTTCCAACATCTGTTGAATAAATCTTTTGAATACATCTGTAGCTCATGAATACAAGGTCCTCCAATAGATGTATTCAACAGATGTTGGAAAGTGATCCTTCCTAGCTGTTGTTGTTCTATAAGGTTTGTCTCAATCCAAATAGGTTGTAGTTTCATTTTCTAGATGCGTAAGTTAGAGGGGGCTTACAATAATAAATCATGTAATGAGGGGGCTTAGAACACTAGTATATGCAAATTTCATTATTTAATAATAAAAATCTATTAAAATGTTTGCAGTTGCCTCATTTAACTTGAGGTTTTTCCTATATTATTTTTGTCATTATGGCCCTCCTCCGCTCTCTAAATTTATTCCTTATCTATGGTCTTTGAATCCCGCAGTGTCAATTTGGAATCGGAGGTGTAGAAGATGCACTCCATCACTTGGGTATACAACTCAATTATATTATCTCCGAAAAGATGCAACCATGATGCCTACAATTATGTTTCTCAGCTGTTGTGTCCTAGGACCCCTTATGACCCTTTACAACCATTTACGATCCCTAAGAATACATCTTAGAGGTCTTAAAATGTCGTAAAGGGTCATAAGAGGCTCCTAGGAGGGGCCATATGAGCTTCCACCTTCACGTGGTTGGCCCTGTTAAGTAGAGAATGTTACACTCTTCTCGAAACAAAGAGAAGCTCAATAATTTTATAAGGTCTTAGTCCATGGACAAATTAAATTAGACTTACTATCCAAAACACAAAAAAACATGCACATAAACACGACAACTGAGAAACATAAATGTAGATTTCACAATAGTTGAGAAACATAATTGTAGGCATCATGGTCACAATTTTTTGGAGACAACATAATTGAGTTGTGTACCCAAGTGATGCAGAGAAAATTCTACACCTCCGATTCCAAGTTGAATACATTTGTTGGAGGACCTTGTATTCATGAGCAACAAATGTAGTCAACTTGGAATCGGAGGTGCAGGAGTTTCTCTGCATCGTCTAGGTATAAAATTACATTGTCTCCAAAAAATTGTGACCATGATGCCTACAATTATGTTTCTCAGCTATTATGTCCCAGGACCCTTTATGACCCTTTACGATCATTTACGATCCCTAAGAATACATCTTAGAGGTATTAAAATGTCGTAAAGGGTCATAGGAGGCTCCTAGGAGGGGTCAAATGAGCTTCCACCTTCACGCAATTGGCCCTGTTAAGTAAAGAATGTTATACTCTTCTCGAAACAAAGAGAAGCTCAATAATTTAAGGTCTCAATCCACAGACAAATTAAATCAAAGGCTTTTTTGAAGTCAATAAAGCAACAAAAAGCCTCGTCACCTGGAGTGTTTCAGTCTAAAACCAGCTTGTTTGTGTGAAATAAGATAGAAAATGTGTGACTGTTTGTAAATAGTAAACAGCAGTGACATAATATTGTTGTGCTTAATTTGATAATATATATATATATATTTTTTTAAATAAAAAAATTGTATGTCGATATTTCGACCAACAAAGAATAGAAATATCGATGAGAAAGCTATACATTTGACATTTATTGCGACACTTTTACGTTGCTATTTCAACACACATTGGTCGTAGGGATAAGACAATTCTTCCAGGTTGAAGCAATGATTTTGACATCATTTCTGTTGATAGTTCAACCATTGGGGACGTCAAAATTGTGACGATGATTTGAAATGTGGTATTTTCAACAAACAAAAATCTGATGACCATTATGGTCGATTAGCCGACCAATAGGAATTTAATAATCGACTAAACCTCATCAAAAAACAAGCAAAAATTTACTAGTGGATCCACGTGAATGCATTTTCTCAAATCCTATTGGTTGATTGAATTCCCTCCCCTTTTGGGTTGTTGAGAGAAATTAGGATTTATTAATTGATTTTAATTGATTAATTTATCCATGTACCCCTTGAATGGGTTGAATTTGATTTAATTCAAAACTATACAATTAATAGAATTAATTGCACTTTGATTTGATTTCACTTGATTAAAATGCTCTTGATTTTGATTTATCTTGAATTAAAGCTTGATTTTAATTTTGATTGGCTAAATGTTTGATTCAATTCAATTGCTTTAATTTTGTCCTTGATTCGCCTTGATTTTGTTACTTAATTGTCTTTGTCCATTTTTAGGTGATTACAAATTCCCCTCTTTGAGTTGACGTGTGAAGCGTGACAATTCAAAGAATGTCTTGATCCAGCTTGATGAAAGTCTTGATTTAACTGATAAAGGTCTTGATTCTGTCGATGGTCGATCTTGATGTTTGATGTAAGATGCAATTCTGATGATGTCTGATATAATTCTGATTGATTTAATATTCTTGATGATCGATTTGATGTTATATTACTAATGTGATAACCGATTTGATCTGATTCCATGTTTGATGCCCTACTCGATTGATTAGCAAAAAATTTCTTGATAAAAGATTACGCTTTGATTTGATGGCCATTATCCTGATTTGATGATGTTGCCACTAATGCTGATTATCTGAGTATATGCCCCCTCAGGAAATGAATCGAAATGATTTTGGATGATTTGATTGAGATTGGGAAATTTCAATTTATTTCCCAATATAAAAATTTGGAAATGCCCCAATCATGAGAGATTTTGATGAGAAAAGATTTGATTGATAAGATGTTGTTGATGTTGTGAATGAGTTGATGATGGTTTGGTATCATTTGATGGCAGTTAGAATCACTTGGTTGATGTTGATGTCAATCTGATAGGATAAGTTGATGGGTTGATATTTCATTCTCAAGATCTAGAGAGATAAAACAATGATTTTCCTTCCTCAAGATCTAGAGTTGGGAGATTTAATGCGCTCAAGATGAGAAAATGGATGATAGGATAACTTGATTGACGTTAGATGATCAATTGGATGATTTGACTGATTGATATTTGATACATGATTATATTTTTTGATGTGATGGAGTTGATTGAATGTTCTCATGATGCAAAATAGGGATTGGAGAAGAGAAGGGTCATCCATTGGTGTAGGTGCAGATATAGATATAGGTGATGCATAGAGTTAGGTTGTCCCTAGTTAATCAGAATGATTGATTATTGATGATTTCCTTGATGGAGCATGAATCATTTGATGGATCAAATATTTGATAATGTATCTTGATGATGTTGATGTACCTTTGATGATCAGATTGAGTATGATTTTTGATGATGGATATATCAGACATTGATGATGTTGATTAGGACTTTGATGATATCGATAGACATTTGATGGTGTTGATCAGGACTTTGATTATACATTGATGGACATTTAATGATGTACCATTGATGATATCTTTGATCATTTTATGTATCTTGATTTGGTCTTTTGATGATAATAACTCCACCCCCTTTCTGTTTTCTCTTTTTCAAATCTATTTTCAAGCTAAGAAAGGCAAATACCTTAAATGCATTTAATCTAGGATGTATGCAGCTAACTATCACTATTCAAGATTAGGAAGCTTATTTTCATCATCGAGCTTTTGGAACATAAATTGGTACAACCCTCACTGGTTCAACCATGATGATATGAATACCTCTTTCCTCGGATTTTAATAATTGCAAGTAAACAGACAAAGAATTGATCCCTTTCACAAACAAATGTCATCAATGATTATTTGATGATCATGTCATTAGACAGATTCACATATTGTTATGAATCAACCTGAAAAGCACTCAAGAAGAAATCAAGAAAATATCATGTCTTCATCATCGCTCATCTAGTCCAAGACTTCAACAATTTGCTAAAAAGACATGGTTTCACCAATCAAGTAATCACTTTAAACATTTTTGCTTTTTTTTGTTTGTAGATCCATATTTCAAAAACTTCATCCACTTTGATCCTTAGTTATGTTTAAGCCTTTTAGATTTTGATCTGATTTGTTGTTCTAAGATTTTTTTATTTGATTAAGCTTTTTAGATTTTGATTTGTCAAATGTTGTTGTTTAGATCAAGTGTTTGGATGTTTGAAATGTGATATAAATCAATAAGTTCAAGTGTAGCAATTTTTTGATTTTGATACAATGATTTTGAGCCAACTTGTGTCTATTTTGATAAGCTTATTGAATTTGGATTGGTTCCCCTGGTTTGATTTAGCAAAGATCATTCTTTGTTGGGCAATGCAACTTTTGAGTGTTTACTTAAGATTTGCAATTTTTAGATTTTTAGATTATTATTTTGGTTTTTTTTAAAGATTTTTTATGTTTTTGGATTTTTAGAGATTTTTTTTTTTTTTTTGGATTATTTGAGGAACATTTTCACTTTTTTTTTAATAGATTTTTAGAGATTACTAGTTCTCAAACAAGATCACATTGAATTTGTCCCCAATGTCTAATAAGGACATGAAAGAAGGATTTTCAAACTGATGAATCACCAATGAATAAACAATGATGGATGAAGCAAGTGTGTTACACATAGGACCATCTCCTCAAGATTATCCAAGCTAGGGAAAAATAATATCTCAATATGGGCCAATGATGTGGTGTTGGATAGCATATGGAATAATGACCTGGTGTCATGACAATCATCCAAAGGAATGGACATATCAAGAGACTTTCTATAACATATTTTCCATTTCTTTTATTGTATTCTTCAATTGGATCAAGATTAAGGGATCAATGTGGATAGGATCACACAATCATGATAAAGGGGTGGAGAAGGCTATGAGTGAATGGTTTGGGATTATGGGAAGGCTTCTTAGAAATAATGAAGGTGGCTTTAGGATAAGCAAAATCACGATAAGGTAGCGTGAACACAACAAGTGAATAGGCTAATGAATAGGATAACTCATGTCAAGATACTTAATGCTCAAGGATATGTTCAACCTTGTCAAGATCAAAGGCGAAAGATGTAATACAGATGCAAGTGAGATAAATGGTAGAAAGATGGAGGATATGATGGATGAAACTTGCCCCCAAGTATAGAGTGCAAGAGAGAGGAATTTATGCATGACGCCTGTTTGCCAAGTTTTCATCATGGTACTTGTCCAAAATGCCACAAGAAGTGGTTTTCACCATAGGATGGATTTCTTTTCTTTTCTTTCTTTTTTCTTTTTTTTTAAAATTTTCTCTTTTTGAATGGACTCAAGCCTCATGCTCTTTGGATACTCCTTGAAAAGGTATGATATGACAAGCCAAGGCTTCTGAAAGGTATGCTCAAAGATGTTGATATGGTGATGGAAAGATGATATGGTGGATAAGGTAAAGGGTGGCTAAAGATTTATGAAATGGATTGGATAATGGAAATGGAAGGATAATGAATGAGAGGATAATAAGTCTTTCCATATGTGGGCGTGAAAAAGGGAATGGAAGGATAATGAATAGGAGGATAAGAAGTGTTATCAAGATTAACATCGATACACACCTTGAAGGGTAGTTGAATAATGGAGGAAAATTGGGTGAAATAGCTTAGGATTTTGTTGTAAGAGAGGATATGAATCTTGGGACACAAGGACTCAAAATGGATGGATAAGATGGAATATGTTTGGGAGAATGTGAAGTGGAAACCTTTGGAAGCTTGAATGCCAACTTTTATTTCTCTTTTGTGTGTAATTCCTTCAAAAGTGACTTGGGAATCCACACTTTCTTTGATTTTTCTTTCCTTTTGGATGCTTTAGAATGCATTTCTTCAATGAGGGATTTAGGAACTCACATTTTCTTTGATCTATCTTTTTTCTTCATGGACCTTTGTGGTCTCTTGAATATTTATTTTTCTCTTTCATTCACATGTTGATTAGATGAGACATGGTACTCTTCATACATAAATGGATTCTTGGTTTTATGATTTTTATGTTGCGCATTCAAATTTCTTCCAAAGGACTTGGGATTTATGGATGAATAAGATTGATATGGTTGGTTCATATGGAGGGTTTATATGGATGGGTGTTTGGTTTCTCAAGTATGTATGTATTTTTTGATCTTGATACATGGTAAGGTAAGGGGATGGCGGGATAGGGATGGTAGGAAAGGTTGATGGAGGAATGTAAGGGCCCAATATGGATTTGGAGGATGTATAAGGTTTCAAGTTTGGGATATAGGGACCAAGGATGGATTTGGATGGTGTATAAGGAATATTATTATGCACAAATGGAGGTAAATGGGATGTGGGAAGGATATCAACATCTTTATTTTGAGCTGCATGGCCAAGGCTTTCATCTTTCAGATTTATCTTTATACCAATAGGCTTATATGTAGCTTTGATAGGAGTGACTTTGATAGGAGCAGTTGAATCTTGAGATAGATATGGAGGCTTATGAAAAGTGGATGTTGGGGTACTTTGATCTTGACAAGGATCTTTTGATAGCCTAGGAAGAATACTTTTCTTTTCATTTTCAATAAGTTCATTAGAGATGGAAGGAATACCTTGATCTTGCTTAGGAGATGGGTATGATATAGGAGGTGAAGGAATATGGGGTGTTTGAGATGGAAGGATATCTTCTTGAAATAAATGGAAGGGTATGAAGGATTCATCATGGGATTCTTGGGATATGGGACTTTGGTCAAATATAGGATAAGTAGGGATATTATGTTGATCTTGATCCTTAATAATACTTGTTTCTTTGCACTTTTTATTAGTCTCTTGACATGGAGCCACTTCTAGGGACAATGTAGGAGTTTGGATCCACACGATGGATTCTTCAAGAGATGATGGATGTTCATTTGAAATAGGAATGATAGGTATTGTAGCACATGAAGGTTTGGGGTCTATAACCTATGAAGCATGAAAGAAGTTTGTAGAATGATGTAGGTTATCTTGGATCTCTTTTAGAGGTAGCCCATGAGGGTATACATAGTCATTGTGAAAACTATTTGGATCTTTGTTTGATGGAGTAATATTGGATAGCTTTGCTTCTATATGAAATGGAGGAGTGGTGGAATAGGTGAAAGCTATAAGAGGACCACTACTAGACAAGTGTCCATAAGTTTGATCTTGCTTGAGAGTAGTATCTTCATTAGATGATTCATTAGGATCTTCAATTTCAATTAAGCCATCATCAATAAGATTTTGGATTTTATGTTTCAACTCCATGCAATCTGAATTTTTATGCGCATTATGTCTATGATATGCACAATAATTGCTCAAAAAGATAAAACCACATGAAGTGATTTGAGGCAATGTGATGAGATCATTTTCAAGGATTTTTTCCAAAGCTAATTCATAAGATTGTCCCAAAGGAGTCAATGATCTATCCCAAGGATATTTGGATGTATTTGTGTTTCTAAAAGAATTTTTATATGATGAATATTGTTGAGATGGGACTAATTCCTCTTGATTTCATTGATCAAAGATGAGATTCTCTTGATATTTTGAAATAGGTTCTTCATCAAATATTGGTTTATCATTAGGATATTCTTGATCAAATATAGGGTTTTCATGATATTCTTTTTGATCAAAGATATACTTAATGTGAGATTTTGTAATAGCCCTTTTGTCTAAAGAATATGTAGATGTGGCTGTAATATTAGGCTCATAGAGATAAGGAAACAATGTTCTTAGTGAGAATTGGTTGGATAATGTTTTCATTTCTTTTTCCATTTCTTGAATTCTTTTGAATAGAATATTCTTTTGAATCTTTATTGTTAATTGATTTTTGGATCTTAATGGATGTTTTCTTTTTGTAATCAAAGACCTTCAAGCACAACACAATAATTTTATCAATTATCACAAGAAATTCTTCCAAGCAATCTACCTAAGGTCAAATTTGGCTTTTAAAAAGGCTCTAATGAGGTAGGCTTGCTAATTTATCCAGGATTTAATATGGATTCTGTTCAAAATGGATCCTAAACTTTCATCCTCCAAGTATATTAAGAGGCTTCCCACCATTGATATATTGGAGTTTTGTGCAATCCCGAAGGACTACTCGCGGAAGTTCAAAAATTTAGTATCCTTTTGTCACACACACCATTAAGGATATATGCATTTTGTTTTATAGTGGGTTGGATTCTGGCGGGAAAAAGAAAGTGTATCCCACTTGGGGTTGTCCCTCTCACCGGCCTCATTAAGGAAAATCTTAGGAGGTGAGCCCAACTAAGTATCTAGCATATCCATATGAAAATAATAAATTTGAAAATGAAGAGATTGGTTGTGGGAATTTGATTCACCAAAAAGGTGAAGAGCATATCCCTATCTACTCCTCAATTTCACAAACACGATTATCAAGATTCAATTTCCAACCCACTAACTAAAGGGATTTGAGTATTGCTACTCTCTTCCACAAACAAGAGGCTTTTCAATTTATGTGTTTGATTTATTCCTTTAAGCTATCCAAATTACTAGATTTTTGAAAGCACCAAAGCCACAATTTAAGGGAAAAATTCACTAGTTTGAAGCTTACCTTTTCCTTGTAGCTAGCAAAAAGGCTAGGGGCATTTTTGAATGATTTTGCAATTTTAATGCTTACCTTGGCGATCGTTCCTTTCCAATGTGCTTTTCCTCCAACAAGTTAGTCAAAAAAACCAACCAAAGCGAAGGAAACAAAGTTAAAATTTGAAGAAGCAAAGATTGAATTGAATCTAAGGCCTTATTTGCAAATTTTAAGAAAAACTTGATTTAAGGTGAGAAAATCCAATTTAGTGAGACAAATTTAGTTTTGTATGCTACTACAACTTTGAGATAATTTTCTTAAACTTGATTTTCTTGATGTGAATCCTCAAGAACTAGCTTGATATGAGCAATGTTTTCCTTCTTAATCTTCCTTGTCAAAGCTTTGCCTTCTTGATTGAATCTGCTCTCTGGTTTTTTATTTATTTTTATGTTCAGACATCCTACAAAGACATAAAAATCATTTTCTGATAGTCAAATTATGAAACTTTTTAATTTAAGCAAAAGCACCATTTAAATGCTTGAAAGCGCTATTTAAATGCTTAAAAGAGCTATTTAAAATTATTGAAATCTTAAAATGATTGAAAGTGCTATTTAAATGCTTGAAAGTGCTATTTAAATGCTTGAAAGAGCTATTTAAATGCTTGAAAGAGCTATTTAAATGCTTGAAAGAGTTATTTAAATGCTTGAAAGAGCTATTTAAAATGATTGAAATCTTAAAATGATTGAAAATACTATTTAAATGCTTGAAAGCGCTATTTAAATGCTTAAAAGTGTTGGCTAGTCAGGGAATAAGCGATGTGAGAATATTAGACAAAGAGCAGAAAGATTCAAAAGCACTACTAATAGGTGCAAAGGTGCACAACTTTATCGTGAAAGCACTGAAACAGTGCTCAAAAGTGCCATTTAACTATGCAAAAGTATCGTTTGAGCTGTCAGAAGCACTATTTCACTGCAAAACCTGAGAGTTAAACATGCAAAAATTTGACAAAATTAAAAAATTCCAAGAATTTAGAAAAGTGAAGCATTCTGCCCCATGGTGGGAGCCACTTTGTGTACAAGGAAATGTACCTTCATAAAATTAGTATCATACAATAAATCAAATAGAGACTAAATAAACCACAATTAATACTCTATTTAGCAAATAAAGCACAATTAAGCATCCTATGGCTCTCTATCTAAGAGTGTTAATGTGAAGCTCTCAGCAAGCTATCATTAATGACAATCCTAGAATGAGAAATGATATGATAAAGCAAATGCTAACAATTAATTCAAATTGAAATGCTAAATTGCTCCTAAATTGCCTTTCTAGCTATAAAATGCAAGAGGTTCTATGCAATTCTCAGATGTGTGGTTATGAATTATGATTGATTTTGGTCTTCCTTTAATAGATTTATGCAAGGGTAGGGGGTGTAGTTGTGTTGATCATGATTAAGCTTGAGTTGAGTCTTTGGTTCCACCCTTTGAAGACAATGCAAAGCTTATGTCCTCAAAATTTGGGACAAGTAGACAAGATGAATGGACAAGATGCTCTTTCACTTTGAGTGATTGAGATTGAGTTTGGCTTGATCCATGTGAATGCATTTTCTCAAATCCTATTGTTTGATTGAGTTCCCTCCCCTTTTGGGTTGTTGAGAGAAATTAGGATTTATTAATTGATTTTAATTGATTTATTTAGCCATGTATCCCTTGAATGGGTTGAATTTGATTTAATTAAAAACTATACAATTAATAGAATTAATTGCACTTTGATTTGATTTCACTTGATTAAAATGCTCTTGATTTTGATTTATCTTGAATTAAAGCTTGATTTTAATTTTGATTGGCTAAATGTTTGATTCAATTCAATTGCTTTGATTTTGTCCTTGATTCACCTTGATTTTGTTACTTAATTGTCTTTGTCTATTTTCAGTGATTACATATAGACTACACACATTCAAACCTAACCCATTGTAAATCAAAACCCTTGGAATAAGATTTCTATAAATAAGAACAACAACCATAAGAGAATAATATTGGTTTTTCACTTCCTTAGGAGGAAAGTCACCATGATTAAACACAATTTAAGGAGGATTAGACATTGTGTGCATACACTCCAAGAATGAATTGATGTTATCTTGGTTAGGTGGTGGTATAGGAAGAGTAGACAAAGATTTTTGTAAAGCCTCATGATAAGTGGGAGAAGGGTGAAGAATATCCCACATGGAGATCTTTGTAGGATTAGGGTGTTTGGGGAAGAATAGGTTGAGAGGGAGAGAGAGAGAAGTAGGAATAACAAGAATGGTAGGTTGAGGATTATTCTATGTTTGATTGGTATGTGCAAATAAAGTATAACTAGGTTTTCCCTTAAGGACTATAAGGGATTCTTCATTTGAAGGACAACCCTTAAGATTAATAAGCGCTTATTGAGGAGGTCATCCTTTCATAGTTATAAGGGGTTTAGTGAATAGAACATTTTAACATGCTCAATATTACAAGAATTCTCACACAAAGGAAGCCATAATAAAAACTTATTGTATTTAGGTTAGGCCGGAGAGATGTAGAGGAAGATTATGGAGGAATGGATTCAATTAAGATCTCATTCATTATATCCCACACTTCACTAATAGATACCTCATGAGTTTTACTAACAAATGCATCATCAAAGTACTCATTAAATAAGCCATACATATTAAAAGTAAAACAAGCTATTTATAATGAAACGAAACGCAATCAGAGCGATATTTTTTTTGTTTTTTTATGTTTATAAATGTAATGCATGTAAAAGAGAGATCTAACTAACAAGATCAAATAAGGATGGTTCACATTGGGGTCACCAAAATGTTCATGGGGAAATGTCATCAATGATTCTAACAATCCAAACTAGGTATATCAAGTTTAACACTTTCTCCCTAAGCCATTCAATACAAGAGAAAGAGGGGCTTTCGAGCATAACTCTCAATATGACCTAGGTTAGATTTAAAAAACCCAAAGGTGACAGGGGATGCAAATGATAAACCCAATTTATATTAATAAAGTACACTAACAATTTCTATTTCATGCAATGTAATCCAATTATAGATATGTAATGAAGATGACAAAAATTAGAACAATTGATTAAGCAAGAAGTGTAAGAGGAGTCTAGGAACCAAATGGATGCAATCTAACCAATTAAGATAAAAAAAATAGATCTATCCTAATAGATAAAATAAATGATAGGGTACTTACCTTAAAATGTGTGATGAAATGTGCCTTTCTATTCTAAAAATAGAAGATTTAGACCAGTACCAAAATTTTTGACTGCGGATCCCCGATCATGGCTGAAAAGATAGAAAATTCTAAAAATCTCAAGCTGATGGGAATAGGTTAACCATGTCACCTTGTTCCAGAATAGTTTGACCAAGTCACTATGTTCCAAAGGTGCTTTTATGAAGTTCACCTAAGTTCTTTTGGTAGCTCTCAGTCTATAACCTCCAGATCTCTAACTATCCAGTTGATAACCTACAAATGTATGATAGAATGTGTGTGTGTGGGTGGCTATAAATGGATTTTCATTAGTGAACCCCAATTTTTGTGATTTCAACCTCTACAAATATCCATTTAGAAAAAAAAATTGTGTGTATGTAGTTCTCATGAAACTTAGAGTGTAGATCTAAAATGTAAAAGAGCTAGAAATGCTAAGAATCTACTCTATAAGTGAAACCCTAGCATGTATGTGTATGTATTTAAATATGTAAGATATAAAGAGACAAAGATTAGATCTCAACTTATCATAGAAATCATACCAAGTCCCCAAGGCTCAAATAATTGATGAAGGGTGCTCCCCTTAATGTGACAAACACATAACAAAAATAGAGAAATAACAACAATTTGCAAGAACATAAAATGGGCTTCTTATTATCTCCACAAATGTGGAATTACAAATTTTAGAATTACAATATGCAAAGCCACATGGGCATTTTCCCTTACAATATTCTGTAGGACAAAGCCTTGAATCATTACTCGTATATACCCAGAGTTTCCCTAGACAACACTACGGGCTTTTCTTATATAGGCAATTTCCACCACCTGAGAAGCTTCCAGAAATTTAGCTCTTAAGGCTGACTTCCCGAAGAATTTTTATTTTTTTTTCATTTTTTTTACATAGGGTTAGGTCCAAATAATTACAAACTATGTTTTAAGGTACCCAACTTCTAGAGGCCATAAATTTCTAACCATAGCTCTGTTGTTCTATTATAACCACTTTTCAGAAATGGCAAGACCCAATCTATAGTGCCTAACTCGTGCAAGCTCCAGTCAACCGAGGGTTGATCATAATCCAGAGCCTTTAAGGCCTTCAAAATTAAGCTCAAAGATTTTGTAACCAAAAATCTCAATAACTTCACTGATACAGATGATATGGCAATGAAACTCAACTAGTAGGCTTATATGACTAAGATGAACCTCCACCTGTGAAATCAAAACATTCCGAGATTGTATGACCAACTTACTAAAAATAGTAAGTTTCCATAAATAGCAGCTCTGCACAAGATAGCCTTTATTGAAAAGAAACCATAAATATTTTTGGGTGATGCAAGATTGCTCTTACACCCAGGATGCTCCTGCATCAAACACCCGGGGTAATTTGAGAAGTGACCCTGTCACAACTCAGGTGTGTAGAGGAAAACCAAGATGGTTAACCTCCTCTTTTGTCATCCATGATGAATCTTCAATAGGTCATCCTTTTCATTTGACCAGATATTCTTCATATGTCATGTTCCTTATGCTTCTGCCAACATGAATATCCAGTATGTCCTCAATCTCCTTGGTATCTAAACTAGTTACTGGAATACTCCATTGTGCTTCTGTGATCTCATCTTCAACACCTCCTTCATGATACTCTGTCAAATCTAAAATATTAAATACTGGTGAAATATTCAACTCAGTAGACAATTATACTTCATATGCATTTCCTGAATCATGCTTCTTCAGTATCTTACATGGCCCAAACTTCTTTAATTTCAACTTGTTGTATGTACCAACTGAAAATTGCTCCTTTCGTAAATGAACCATGACTTCATCGCCAACCTAAAATTCCTTATGTCTCATTTACTCATCTCCCTTAGCCTTATATTGTGCATTCATCTTGGTAATGTGCTTCCTCACTTCCTCATGGATGTTCTTCTAATGTTCTACAAAACCCTCAGCTTTAGCACTACTTATCACTCCTTTGTCTATCTTTCTCATCTCAGACACATTTATGGGGCTACTTCCATATACAATTTGGAATGGTGATTTACCAGTGCTCCTGTTGTCAGAATTATTGTATGCATATTCCACCTGTGGTAAAATCAAATCCCATCCTGTTGGCTTATCTCCAACCAAACATCTCAGCAAATTCTCCAAACTCCTATTCACCACCTCTGTCTATCCATCAGTCTGTGGATGATGTGATGAACTGAACTTCAAATCTTTCTTTAACTTCTTCCATAATGGGCACCAACAATATCCAACAAACTTAGTGTCCCAATTTGAAACTATACTCTTTGGCAAACCATGTAGTCTCACCAATTCTTTCAAAAACAATTCTGCTACATGAACAACATCATTAGTCTTCTTGCAGGGAATGAAATGTGTCATCTTTGAAAATTTGTCAACCACCACAAAAATTGAATCATGTCCCTACTGAGTTCTTGGTAAACCAAAAACAAAGTCCATACTAATATCCTCCCAAGACTTCTCTTGTACATGTAATGGCTAATACAAACTTGTATTCTTCTTTGTTCCTTTTTCCATTTGACATACTCTGCAACTCTGTACAAACTTCTTAACATCTTGTTGCAATTGTGGCTAGTAATAATTCTCACTAACCAAAGCAAGGGTTTTATCACGACCAAAATGTACAGCCAATCTTCCACTATGCACAACTGACACCCTCTGAATAGAATATCATCCTGAATGATGAAATCTAACCACTTCATTCTGTCTAGAGTAACAAGTTCTTTACAAGCTTCACCAAAATTAGGATCCTTTGGATACAAACTCTTCAGTTCCTTGAACCCAACCACCTCAATCTCCATCTCTATCATCAATAGTTGTCTTCTGCTAAGTGCATCTACAACCCTATTAGACTTTCCACTCCTGTGTTTCAAAACAAATGTATAACTCAGAAAAAAATCAACCCATTTCAAATGCCTTTGATTCAACTTTCCTTGACTATTCAAATATTGCAAAGCTTGATGATCAGTATACAAAACAAAATCCTTAGGAAGTAGATAGTGTCTCCACTTCTTCAATGCCTGAAGTATAGCATAAAATTCTTGATCATAAACATAATATTTCCTCTTGGCATCATTTAATTTCTCAGTGAAATAAGAAACAGGTTTACCTTCTTGGCTCATAACAACTCCTATTGTAGTATCACTAGCATCACAATCTACTTGAAACACCTTATTAAAATTTGGAAGTGATAAAATAGGTTGTTCTACAACTTTCTATTTCAATATTTTAAAACTCTTATCTGCCCCTGTAGTCCACTTAAATTCTTTCTTATCTCCTCTCATTGTTTTAGTCAAGGGTCCACAAATACCACTAAAACTCCTAATAAACTTTATGTAAAAACTAGCCAATCCATGAAAATATCTTACCTCAGGAGCACTCCTTGGATTAGGCCATTCAAGGATAGCCTGTACTTTCTCTGGGTCCATTTTTAGACCTTCTACTGAAACTAAAAATCCCAGATGCACTAACTCCTTCACAAAACTGCACTTCTTCAAATTAATCAACAATTTCTCTTCTCTCATCTTCTCAAACACCCTATGAATATGAATTATATGCTCCTCCAATATCTTACTAAAGATCAAAATATCATCTAGCTAAACAATGACATTCTTACCCATAAATTGTTTCAGAACCTCATTCATGAGCCGCATGAAAGTGCTTAGTGCATTGGTTAGCCCAAAAGGCATGACTAACCACTCATACAGTCCTTCCTTTGTCTTGAAAGAAATTTTCCATTCATCTCCTTCTCTGATCCAAATCTAGTAATATCCACTCTTCAGATCTATCTTTGAGAAATACATAGCTCCACTCAAACAGTCCATAATATCATCCATCTGTGGCAATGGAAACCTATACTTTATTGTGATCTTGTTTATAGGCCTAGAATCTATACACATCCTCCATTATCCATTATTTTTTGGTGCTAATACTACTAGTACAACACATGGACTCAGGCTCTCCCAAATCAACCTGTTTTGTAACAACTCATGTACTTGTCTGTTCAACTCTTCACTTTCTACTGGTGTCATTCTGTGTGCTTCTTTATTTGGAAAACTGGCTCCTGGAATCAAGTCCATATGATGACTAATCTTCCTTACTAGTGGTAATCCATCAGGCACATTATCAGATACAATATGCTAAAACTCATTCACCAAATCTACAACTTCTACAGGTACATCTGCTACTTCCTCTTTACAAGCTTTTAGAATTAAAGCAAAACACACATTCTCATGCCTCATACCCTCTAGGAATTTTCTTCCATCAACAAAACTTATTATTGCATTACCACATACCTTTTCTTTTGTGTCATTCAATGGCTTTAGCTTATGTTGCACTCCATCCTTTGTCAAGGAATAGGTATTCACATGACCATCATCTACAAAACCTCTGTTAAACTTCCATGGTCTACCCAACAACATATGACATGCATCCATACTTATGATATCACATGGTACCTCATCATGGTATCTAACAATCTTGAACTTTACTAGGCACTGTTCATTGACCATGACCTTGTGGTCATCCTACACGTAGGCGATTCGGTATGGATGCGGGTGTTTATGTCTCTTGAGCTTCAAATTTTTGACCATCTCTTCTAAAACCAAATTTTCAGTGCTTCCACTATCAATAATCATTTCACAAAACTTATCCTCACACTTGCACCTAGTGCGAAATAGGCTCCTCCTTTGCTTAGGTTCATTCTCACCACTCAGCGGGATTCTTCTATTAATTAGCATTTATCCTCTTTCAGCATCTTCAAAATGTGATGATTTGGCATATTCATCCACATGTGCAACTCTAGCATGGCCTTCAGTTCTCCTATATGTCCTTCCTTGGCGTTGAGGACATTCAAATGCCCTATGACCTTCTTCTCCATAATGAAAACATGTTCCACAGAAGCCTCCTCTTCCCGATCCTTTTCCTCTTCCTCTTCCTCTCTGATCTCTATTATTATGATCATGGAAATGATTGAAATTGTTTCCTCTCTAATTTTGACTGTTACTGGCCTCATCCTTCTTTTTTGGATTTTCATTTCGGCCTCCATATGACCATCCACTAGATCTTCCACCACGACCTCTTCCACTTTGTCTTCTCTCAAACTTCTTGTTCAACTTTTCCTCTACTTTTAGGGAAAACTGGTATGCCTCTTCAATACTATTCATTTGAACCAAATTAAACTCCTTCTGAATGCTTGGCCTTAACCCATTAAGGTAGCGGGCAACTTTCTCCTTGTACACTTCTGCATGGCCTGTTCTGATGAGGATTCAATAAAAATCTTCTATATACTCCTGAACAGATCTTCCTGCTTGCTTCAAACCTTGCATTTTCTTTAGTAGGTCAAGCTCATAATCAACATGAATGAATTGTTTCTTCAATTTATCCACCATCTAATCTCATCTTGTGATTTTATCCTTTCCTCTCTATTTCACTCCAATTTAGTCTCTTGCCACTAGATCTTTGCATGACCCTTCAGTCTGGCCTTCACAAACTTGACCTGATCAGCATCCTCGATATCTTCATACTCAAAATATTCTTCTAATTCATTGATCTAGTCAATCAATTACTCTGGGTTAAGATTTCCTGAAAATGCAGGAACCTCAATCTTAGGTCTTTTCCCGATCTTGGAAATGGCCTGAAAAATCCTTTCTTCCTCTTGGTTCAGAATTTCACCTTCTCCTTCTTGATCAAAATTTTCTTCTTCTTTGGCTTCATCCTCGCTTTTGTCTCTGACTGTAAGATTCATTCCTCTGCAAATCTCTTCTTGCAATTCTCGCACTTGTCTCTGGAGAGATCTAACCTTAGGTGTCACACCACCGAATCTTCTACCACGTTGCCTTTGTGGAGGCTTTTTTGAGCTTTATCATTGAAACCCTAAATTATGTTCATGGTGCAAACTACCTCACAGTCGGTGATCAGTTTACACACTCAGGAACTCCTGCTCTGATACCACTTGATGAAGGGTGCTCCCCTTAATACCACAAACACATAACGTAAACAAAGAAACAACAACATTTGCAAGACCATAAAATGGGCTTCTTATTATCTCCACAAATGTGGAATTACAAATTTCAGAATTATAATATGCAAAGCCACATGGACATTTTCCCTTACAATATTTTGTAGGACAAAGCCTCAAATCATTACCTAGACCTGCCCAGAACTGCCCTAGACAACACTACGGGCCTTTCTTATATAGGCAATTTCCACCGCCCAAGAAGGTTCCACAAATTTAGCCCTTAAGGCCGACTTCCCAAAGAATTATTTTATTTATATTTTTTTTACATAGGGTCGGCTCCAAATAATTATAAAATATGTTTTTAGGTACCCCAACTTTCGAAGGCCATAACTTTCTAACCATAGCTCTGTTTTTCTATTAGAACCACTTTTCAGAAATGGTAGGATTTGATCTACAGTGCTTGACACACGCAAGCTCCAATCAGTCAGGGGTCAATTGGGATCTGGAGCCTCTAAGGCCTTCAAAATTGAGCTCAAAGATTATGTACCCAAAAACCTCAATAACTTCACTGATACAAATGATATGACAATAAAACTCAACTGGTAGGCTGATATGACTAAGATGAACCTCCACCTGTGAAATTAGAACATTCCAAGATTGCATCATTCTTTGAGATGATGACTCTTTGAGGCATTTTGACGAATACTTCATGTACCTTTGTATGTGATTCACATTTTGCATTCACGTATGACATTACGATTGCAACTAGCATTTATATTTGATTGAATTTACTAAAGTATTTTAAATAGATCCATTTTGTGTTAAAGCTGCAATCTTTTCATTTCATTCAATGAGAAGACATCTCTTTGTGGCAATTTGTCAAACAATTCGGGTGGCTTTTTGACGATTCTACATTTTACATGCATGTTGTGGCTGGAGCATTTTCAACAAAAAAAAAATTTGGTAAAATTTATTTAGTGGGTGCTTGTGTCATGCTCCTTTCATTTTCCAGGTCTATTTCGAGCCACCTCTATGTAAGCTTGAAAGATGCCAAAAAAAGGTTACTAAAATTGGCTTTATGGTTTTCAATCACATCTTGCTTAAAATTTTATAAAGCCTTTTCAACAAATTCATTTTATGCATATTTATGAAATCATTTCATTGAGATGACATATCTTTCTAGAATTATAAAACAACAGGTTGTCGTTTCCTTGTGCATCCACTTTTTTTTTTGCGTGTACATTTATCAACACATGAAATATCCATTTTGTTATCCTTTGGTGGATGCTATACTTTGTATCATGTTCCACTTTTTGCATATGCATAGAGGATGTTTGAAAAGTTTGTAAAATTCATATTTCTCAATTGCTTGCTTACCTTTCTTAATGGTTTCTAAAGCCTTTTCAACAAGACCGTATCTTGTGCATTTTGTAACCATGACATTCCATAAGTTGACATGCCTTTGAATACTATATAATCTCATCTTGTCATACTCTCTGAAATGATAAATTGGGACATATGATTCTATTTTTTTATGATTCTTTAGGTACCTAGAGTATGTGTCCATAAGGATTAAAATAACTTCGAGATTCCTATAATTTTTTTATAGGAATTTGTTATCATAGTTTTCAACTATAATGACACTATGTTGTATTCTATTGATTGCACATATAACATTTTAGTGTAATACCATTTTATAAAATAAGTTTTTTAAAATTTAATATAAACTAATAAATAGATACTTGTGGTTTGATATTTCAGAATTATCATAGATGGATAGTTCAATTTTAAATTTAAAAGATATAATATTAAAATCTTTATATTTTGAATTAAATAAAATATATCTTTGTTAGTTTTTTTTGGCTGGATAAAGATTTACTTTTATATAAAATTCAAACTAAGTATTTATAAAATATGTAAGTGTATTGATCAAGTAATATGACATTATCTTCATTGCTAGTATAGTTAAATTTTTTAAGTAATGCTATTTATTGATGCTCTTATTGGTTGTCAGCAGTAAAGGTAAGAAGAAAAATATTTTTGGTGAAATTTAATTTGGAAAAATCCAATTTGGTTGTTGGCAAAAAATGTGGTTAAGTACTGTAATTTAATACTCCAGCTGGAATCATAAAATCTTATTGAATGCAATTTAATGCAACAACTGGATTCGTAAAATCTTTTAAATGCAATTAAGTGGAATCGTAAATGGGTTTTTAAAAGCTTTGAGCAGTAGAGATTTGTTTTTATCTTTTTTTCCTGCAGTGGCATAAGCATGTGAACATCTGTCGAGATTGTGAGGTGCATGTTGTTGTGTGTGTTTGGATCTGTGACATTTGGGGCAAAAAATCTGGTTTAGGTTTTCTTCATGGGTATTGCCAAGTAAGGCAGTTGCATCTTTTAATTTCTCTCTTTATTGCTTATAATTTGGGTTGCCTGTAGCATAAAATCAAACTGTATGTTGTTCCTTATTGTTGGAGCATAAAATCAGATTGTATGTTGATTTGATACAACAAAAGTTCTAAGTTCCATTTTGAGTTTTTATTTTTGCTGTTTGGAGGAGTTTATTTTGTTAAAGGCATTAAGCTCCTGAGGGACTCGAAATGCTAGGTATAAATAAATTGATTGTACTTGAAGGATCTTAATACATTTCCTATGCAATATCTTATTGTTGGAGCTTAAAATCAGACTGTATGTTGATTTCATTCAACAAAAGTTCTGAGTTCCATTTTGATTTATAGGTTAAATTACTAATGGGCATGAAGATGTTGGGATATCTCTCTTGTTTGTACATAAATGCTCAATTGTTCTGTTAACTTTTGAAGGCTCTGTATATGTTGAGGAAACATTTGAAATATTCCCATTTTGTATTTCTAGTAAATATTGTATGCTGGTTTTTATATGTATATTTCTAGGCTCGAGAAAGGGTTTTCTTTTTTACTTTTCCAATAAGGTTTTTCTTTGTTTTAATTGTGGCTTGTACCTATGTAAAAGAGATATATTTGTTTTCTTCTTTGAAGTTCGTGAGGGCTTCTCGAGTCATTATGCCATTTTCCTTTTGGACCTTTGAGTACTTTCCCTTCCTTAGTGACTTTAGCCTCCTATAAAACCTATGACCTATGAATGCATAACAGTGTGCTTTCTAGGTTAATAAGGTGGGATTCTAGAAATGTTGTTATATTTTACATTTCTATACAAATGGCATGGTCGAGGTTCATGGAATGTATTTCTTTATTTACCTTTATCATTTAGACGTCTCATATATATTATCGTAAATTCAATCAAACCCTTGTTTCAGTGAGTATTTTTTGTGAAGACCCAAAAAAATGCATCTTAACCTATAGGGAAAAATACCCTAGCCTTACCACCCACCCTGAATATTTCAAGGAATCAATGATTCTGAGAGCAAAGAATTGATAAAAAAAATTGTTACCTCTACCATCAATTTAGACTTGAATAGAAACATCTACTTCCTCTATGTGTAGTTCCACTCAGACAAGGTTTCACTGGTAATATGATGTTAAGGCCTTTGAATCAGAGCACTATTTGAACAAAAGTGCTTATTCCTCACACTAGTGTATGAAGGGCTCTTCAAATGACTAGATGGTGTGTGATTAGTTTAAACTGGACTTCACTTTTCCTAGAACATTATTGCACACAGTCAACTTCCCTTGTTCTTCCTATAGTTTATTCATTTCATTTGGAAATAAATTTCCCCCTTTTAACTAGCTTTTAAAATCAATTTGCAATCCTGACAATGCTCAAGAAAAAATATTAACTATTTTAGTTGCATAATTAACTTTGAATGAATGTTCAAATAAACTTTCACTTGCAGCTTCTCCAGTTTTCTACTACCTGAAAGTAGAAAAGTTCATTATGATCAGATTCAATAACTTAAATCATTTTGGGCTTAAACGTCTGAAATTTAAATAAATAACTCACTACAGATATGCCAAATATATTTACAGCATTGATAATTAAAGATATGATTCCAACAAGATGAACCAAGATAAAGTAATAGATGACTATGTAGCTGAAACATTTTAGGGCCTCACCTGGATCTAATTTTTCAAGGGTTTCTTCATGGGCATTATTTTCAAACCCTAATTGAATCCCCAGGCCTTTGTTATTATCACTTATCCACCTTGTTCTCTAATCTCAGTGAGAACATCTCCTTCTAATTTGTATTCCCTCATGGGTGTGAGGGAACCCATCTTCCTTCTCTTCAACAGGGGACGCATATCAGTGAATTTGAATTGAGAAAACTTGTTCAGAGATCGTACCTTAGTTAAGGACGGGAGATCCAAAGCATTTTTTATAGCACAATTGTTTTCTTCTTGTATTTGCAGTAGAATGTGTGTTTCTAGCTCTATTGTTTCTATTTCACTTCCCCTGTTCCCTGCATAATGGCTATGGAAGACATGGAATATCATGTCTTGGATTAATACAACCTTAATTTCCTCCTATAGACCAATTCCAAAGCCAAAACAAAAATCCTTCTTCCTAGTGTGACTATCTAAAAAGCTATAAAATTTAACATTCTCTGAGCATAAAGGTTGTTTCCTATGATAGCAGCCAGGTTGAAGCAGAAAGCGTTTGTGGGCTGCAAATGAGTTGAATCTTTGAGTAGAGAAGCTAATAATATCACTTCTCCCCAAATTCCCAATGGAAACACTACTCAAATAAATACGATTTTGCAATCATTTTAGAGCAAATAATTTTCTGAATTTTAGATGTAGAATGGGCTCAACAAGGATGCTCCAGCTTCCTTTTCAAATCTTGTAATTTATTCCTGATAAAAAACCTCCAAGATAGGTCACTGCAATTAGCTTAAATCTTCTTTCTTTATATCAAATTAGTAACTGTAAAGATCTACTCTATTTCAAACCATGACCCATAGGCAGCTGTGTTGAAGACTTAACTTACACCTGCTACGTAGAAGCACATGCAACACAATACATGGAAGGCATTCACTCTTTTTGGGGATGTGGTTTCTACTTCTTGCTCCCAACATTACCCAATATTTTATTTTATGAGCTAGCTTATCTTATTTCTAGGTTTTTATTTTGGTTGTCTTACTGAAGTGTGGGATTTGAGCACAAGGTCATATTATATTATCTATTTGAATACTATATAATATCATCTTGTCATACTCTCTGAAATGATAAATTGGGACATATGATTCTAATTTTTTATGATTCTTTAGGTACCTAGAGTATGTGTCCATAAGGATTAAAATAACTTCGAGATTGCTATAAATTTTTTATAGGAATTTGTTATCATAGTTTTCAACTATAATGACACTATGTTGTATTCTATTGATTGCACATATAACATTTTAGTGTACTATCATTTTATACAATAAGTTTTTTAAATTGAATATAAACTAATAAATAGATACTTGTGGTTTGATATTTCAGAATTATCATAGATTGACAGTTCAATTTTAAATTTAAAAGATATAATATTAAAATCTTTATATTTTAAATTAAATAAAATATATCTTTGTCAAATTTTTTTGGCTATATAAAGGTTTAATTTCATATAAAAATCAAACTAAGTATTTATAAAATATGTAAGTATTGATCAAGTATTATGACATTATCTTCATTGCTAGTATATTTAAAATTTTTAAGTAATGCTATTTATTGATGCTCTTATTGGCTGTCAGCAGTAAAGGTAAGCAGAAAAATATTTTTGGTGAAATTTAATGTGGAAAAATCCAATTTGGTTGTCGGCAAAAAATGTGGTTAAGTACTATAATTTAATACTCCAGTTGGAATCATAAAATCTTCTTGAATGCAATTTAATGCTACAGCTGGATTCATAAAATCTTTTAAATGTAATTAAGTGGAATTGTAAATGGGTTTTTAAAAGCTTTGAGCAGTGGAGATTTGTTTTTATCTTTATTTCTTGCAGTGGCATAAGCGCGTGAACATTTGTCGAGATTGTGAGGTGCGTGTTGTTGTGTATGTTTGGATCTGTGACATTTGGGGCAAAAAATTTGGTTTAGGTTTTCTTCACGGGTTTTGCCAGGTAATGCAGTTGCATCTTTTAATTTCTCTCTTTCTTGCTTATAATTTGGGTTGCTTGAGGCGTAAAATTAGACTTTATGTTGTTGCTTATTGCTGGAGCATAAAATCAGACTGTATGTTATTTCTTATTGCTGGAGCATAAAATGAGATTGTATGTTGATTTGATTCAACAAAAGTTTTGAGTTCCATTTTGAGTTTTTATGTTTGCTGTTTGGAGGAGTTTTTTTTTTTAAAGACATTAAGCTCCCCAAGGACTCACAATGCTAGGTATAAATAAATTGATTTTACCTGAAGGATCTTAATACATTTCCTATGCAATATCTTAATGTTGGAGCTTAAAATCAGACTATATGTTGATTTCATTCAACAAAAGTTTTGAGTTCCTAGTACATATTGTATGCTGGTTTTTATATGTATATTTCTAGGCTCGAGAAAGGGTTTTCTTTTTTACTTTTCCAATAAGGTTTTTCTTTGTTTTACTTGTGGCTCGTACGTATGTAAAAGAGATATATCTATTTTCTTCTTTGAAGGTCATGAGGGCTTCTGGAGTCATTATGCCATTTTCCTTTTGAACCTTTGAGTACTCTCCCTTCCTTAGTGACTTTAGCCACCCATAAAACCTATGACCAATGAACACATAACAGTGTGCTTTCTAGGTAATAACAAGGTGGGATTCTGGAAATGTTGTTATATTTTATATTTCTATACAAATGGCATGGTCGAGGTTCATGGAATGTATTTCTTTATTTACCTTTATGATTTAGACATCTCATATATATTATCGTAAGTTCAATAAAACCCTTCTTTCAGTGAGTAGTTTTTGTGAAGAGTGACAAAAAAGAATCTTAACCTATAGGGAAAAATCCCCTAGCCTTACCACCCACCCTAAATATTTCAAGGAATCAATGATTCCGAGAGAAAAGACTTGATAAAAAAATTTTGTTACCTCTACCATCAATTTATACTTGAATAGAAATATCTACTTTCTCTATGTATAGTTCCACTCAGACAAGGTTTCACTGGTAATATGATGTTAAGGCCTTTGAATCAGAGCACTATCTAAACAAAAGTGCTTATTCCTCACACTAGTGTATGAAGGGCTCTTCAAATGACTAGATAGTGTGTGATTAGTTTAAACTAGACTTTACTTTTCCTAGAACATTATTGCAAACAGTCAACTTCCCTTGTTCTTCCTATAGTTTATTCATTTCATTTGGAAATAAGTTTCCCCCTTTTACCAAGATTTTAAAATAAATTTGCAATCCTGACAATGCTCAAGAAAAAATATTAACTATTTTAGTTGCATAATTTATTTTGAATGAAAAATCATTTGGGGCTTAAACTTCTGAAATGTAAGTAAATAACTCACTACATATATGCCAAATATATTTACATCATTGATAATCAAAGATATGATTCCAACAAGATGAACCAAAATAAAGTAATAGATGACTATGTAGCTAAAACATTTTAGGGCCTCAGCTGGATCTAATTTTTCAAGGGTTTCTTCATGGGCATTATTTTCAAACCCTAATTGAATCCCCAAGCCTTTGTTGTTATCACTTATCCACCCTTGTTATCTAATCTCGGTGAGAACATCTCCTTGTAGTTTGTATGCCCTCATGGGTGAGAGGGAAACCATCTTCCTTCTCTTCAATAGCAGACACATATCAGTGAATTTGAATTGAGACAGCTTGTTCAGAGATCATACCTTAGTTAAGTATGGGGGATCTAAAGCATTTTTTATAGCACAATTGTTTTCTTCTTGTATTTGCAGTAGAATGTGTGTTTTTGGTTTTGTTGTTTCTATTTCACTTCCCCTATTCCCTGCATATTGGCTATGGTAGACATGGAATATCATATCTTGGATTAATACAGCCTTGATTTCCTCATATAGGCCAATTCCAAAGCCAAAACAAAAATCCTTCCTCCCATTGTGACTATCTAAAAAGTTGTAAAATTTGACATTCTCTGAGCTTAAAGCTTGCTTCCTTTTACAGCATCCAGCTTGAAGCAGAAAGCATTTGTGGGCTGCAAATGAGTTGAGTCTTTGAGTAGAGAAGCTAATAATATAACTTCTCCCCTAATTCCCAATGGAATCACTACTCAAATAAATACAATTTTGCAATCATTTTAGAGTGAATAATTTTTTGAATTTTAGATGCGGAATGGACTCAACAAGGATGCTCCAGCTTCCTTTTCAACTCTTGTAATTTATCCATGATAAAAAAACCTCCAAGATAGGTCACTGCAATTAGCTTAAATCTTTTTTCTTTATATCAAGTTAGTAAATGTAAAGATTTTCTCTATTTAAAACCAGAAGCCATAGGCAGCTGTGTTGAAGACTTAACTTACACCTGCTACGTAGAAGCACATGTAACACAATACGTAGAAGGCATTCACTCTTTTTGGGAATGTGGTTTCTATTTCTTTCTCCCAAATTTACCCAATATTTTATTTTATGAGCTACCTTATCTTATTTCTAAGTTTTTATTTTGCTTGTCATACTGAAGTTTGGGATTTGAGCACAAGGTCATATTATATTATCTTTCTGAATACTGTTGGAAACTGCAATTGAAACAATTATTGTATTGTCATTGATGTCAAACCTTAATTGGTAAGACTATTTCTACTTAGGAAAGTACTATATCTATTTGAGTGTTGCTAAGGGGCTAAGCAAGGTTGGTAACAATAGCACCTAAGGAAAGGTTGAGTTATCTTGATACTACAAAGTGTACTTGACTATGTTGCACAATGATGAGATAATGTATTGTTTATCTTAGTAAGATTGAAGATTAAATTGGTAGGCTTAACCGAGAAAAGTATGGAAAAATCATGTTTAAGCCGAGTAATGTTAGTGTCGACCAAGTTAGTATATGCCGAGTCAAAATTATAGTGTCGACTGAGCATCAGTTAATTGCTGAGGAAGACAGTGTAAGCCGAGGAAACAATTTTAGTAATGACCGAGCTTTCTACATGAAGACCGAGTGAACAATCACAGTATTGACTGAGCATCAACAATTTTATATTTGAAGAGAATTTAATTTTGGAGCCGACATTGTTGAATTCTTGGATGTAAAATGTGTTGACTTTATTTATTGATTGTTTGGAAGCATTAAATGCACTTTAAAATGTTTTATTGTAAATCTTTAAGAGATTTGAGATGATTCTAGAAAAGGAGCCAAAGAACATGAAGCAGGTAGATTCAATGAATTTGAACTAACCCTAAGATCTACGAAGGAGATTGAGCGGTAAAAGATGAGTTAACCTAATTGAGGAAAATATAAGGGAACCTGAGCATTTTGATATGTATGTACATGGAGAACAGAGAATGTTGGAAGTGGAAAGTTTTATTGACTGAATAAGCAGAAAAGGCTGAAGGAGAATTGTGGTGATTGCTTGAAGAAAGTTCCGAGCAGATCAGAGATGGAAATGGAAAAGTTTCAAAGTCAGTAAACCAGCATTAGTGTACAGAATCGGATCTGATATTTGCAAAGTGAGTTGTATATTTTTCAAATAATATTGCTGCTACTTTCTAACCATTGTAACAATCAAAATCCTTTTAACAGAGGTTGACCTAATAGTCATATGTTAAATCCTTTGAACAAGGTTGCATTCTAATGGAGTGTATGTAAGTCCTATGACTAGGCTCACTTTTAACAGGGTGATTGAAATCCTTTAACCTGGTCACATTTGACAGTGTGTATTGTAACCTTAAACAGGGTTGGCTTTTTACCGAGCTCACTTTAGAAGAGTGAAAATAATAGTAGCATGTTACAAAGTGGTTTTTCCCAAATTGGGTTTCCACTATAAATCCTGGTGTTTATACTTGTGTGAATGTTTTGGTTTGAACATTACTATGTTTTGCAAGTTAAGTTACAGCTGGGTAGTGGACTGCATTGTTAGATGTTTCTATTATTGAATCAGTGATGACCGAGTTTGTTTTGATTATTGGATCTGATTTAAGGATAATTTTTTAAGATTGTTTTATACATCAAGACCTGAGAACAACAGATTCACCCTCCCCTCTCTGTTGTTCTAAATCATATTAACAATTGGTATCAGAGCTAAGTTGCTTATTATTAGTGTTGACAGAATCAAGTTTAAAGGGGCTTGAAGCAAATGATTAGGATGTATAAGGAGGTACCAAAGCTAAACAAGGAAAACTTCCCTGCATGGCAAAGCTTGATGAAGCTGGATCTAGCCGGTATTGGTGACTCTGCAAAGTGTTAATCTCTATTGAGCATTTTAGGTTGTCATTAGTATCAAAGGACAGTAAACAGGTCGGTCGGCTATTTACATTGAGACAGTTGGTAACTAGAAGTAAGATAGAGAAGTTAGTAAAGCCTTATACCGAGCATCACACAGTTAACCGAGCACTAGCGACACCAACGGTTAGCAAACACCGAGCATCGCAGTATACACCGAGTAGATTATACAGTGTTTACCGATGATCACAGTAAATGACACAGTAAATGACATAGTAATAAAAAATGACACATTATTCTATGCAAATGGTTATAACATATCGTAAAATGGTTTACCAAGATCGAGGAGCATTTATTGTAAAAGATATTCATTAAATGCAATGATTATCTTATTTGTATTAGTTGATCTAGGTTATTTTTCACCGTAGATCTTAGGGTTATGATTTTCTTTTGTAACCTAATTTTTCTTTAAGCGGAAAAAATAGAACACTATATATTGTATATGTTTGCACCATTTTATGGAGTTGTTGAACTGATATATATGAATCACAAAGCACTTGAAGAAATAGCCTATCTTCAAGACAATCAATTTACCGAGCTGAACAAAGTATAGAGGTTTTCAGATTGAGTAGAATCAAACAAGGCAACCGAGCAGATCAGAGCAGAGAACCATCACAGATAAGGTGATATTTTGATAAGAACTTATAGATCTGTTTCAGACAATTAAGTTGTCAACTAGCAGATAATTTACCTATTACTTTCTGACAATTGTGATAGAGTTTTGATAAATCTCTTAAACAGAGTAGACTTAACAGTCTTTGTATAAATCTCTTAACCAAGTACACACTTCATATAGTGTTGTTAAATCCTATAACTAGGTAGATCTAGCTGATCTAATATGTTACGCCTAACAGGGTAAGATCACTAGAAGTGATCAAAACTTGTAGCCTTAACAGGCAAACCTTTTCTATCTATAGTAGTGAAGAATTTGTGGGTGTCATCCCCACCGTAGTTTTTACCTTCTAACAAGGGTTTCTGCATTACCAAAATACTTGTGTTATGTGATTGTCATATTGATTTCATATTGTTTACTTTCTTAAGTTAACTAGATGATTGATTTATGCAATTAGATTCAAGTTATTTTGATCGGTTATCATAGTATTCAGTCATAGATTAGAAAGGTTTTGCAACTAAAGTTTTGAAGGAACTGATTCACCCCTCCCCTCTCAGTACCTATCTCTCCTAACTCCAACAATTGGTATCAGAGCTCAGTTCTCTTGTTGAACAGTTTAACCACTGAAGGGAAAAGATCTAAGTCATGGAAAGATACAAGCTTGACAAGACTATTAAGAATCAGAAGATACAAATGCAGATGTTTTGTGGAACAATGCAAACAAGCCAAGGAAGAACTGAAGAAATTACTGGTTGAAAGAAAGAACCTTGCAATTCAGCAGAATGAAATAAGTTATCATGAAGAACCTATTGATGACATATTTGATCATATTGGATCAAGCTCTGGAAGCATCTCTGACGGATCTGAAAGTATAATCTCTAAGCTATCTAAAAAGAATCAGCATCTATCCGAGCAAGTGAAAGAACTTCAAATCGGTCATGAATCTCAAATGGTGAGAATGGTGGAAATCATGAACAATGGTAGACAAGTTGAACAAGATCAGAATCTAGCTATTGAAGACCGAAGACTAATGACTGAAAAACTTCAAGCAAAAGAAAGTGAAATCTAGAGACTCACTGATTGTCACTTCCAAGTATCAAATCAAATGATGACAATTAATCAAGAAATGAACCGAGTAAATGGAGAATTATCAAGAAGACTTGAAGATGTAGCAACACTTAGAGAAGATAATTAAAAACTAAGAAATGAAATAAAAGCACAAAAGCAACACAATGAGATGATGAAGATAGCCAAGGATAGCTCTAAAAAGATTGATGATTTTCTGACTAATCAGAGGAGATTCGGAAGCAAAGTTGGTATAGGCTACACCGGTGAAGGAGAATCATCACAAAAAGCTAAAGAAGTCAACAACAATCAAAGTCAAAAACCTAAAGTATTAACATGTTACCACTATGGAAAACTAGGACATACATCTAATGTGTGTAGAAGCAAAGCACAAGGTAAACCTCCTGTCATTCCTAAGTTCAATGGATATTGCTATTACTGTGGTAAGTTTGGACATCTAGCTTATGAATGTAGAGAAAAGAAGAATGAAATTTCTAATAACACTACTGAGGAGAAAATGTGCTATACTTGTAATAAGTATGGACACATTGCAAGGGACTATAAGATGAAAATGAAGCAGGTCTGGACACTTAAAGAGAAACTACAATGAAAACCATATCAACCGAAGAGACAAGGTAACTCATATGTTTGGGATTATAATACATGGACTACTTGTACTACATGTGGTCGGTATGGACATATTGCAGCAAACTGTTACAGAAAGAGTCAGATTGGATAATCAAGTAACTAGACAAATGCAAGAATGGCATGTATGCACTGTCACAAGGTTGGTCATGTAAGAAAGAACTGTAGAGACTGAGCACCTGATGAAAAACATATATTTGAGAGTGGATATAACATTGTAGAAATTACAAAGTTAAGGAACACAATGTGGAAGAAGGCATCTAATGAGAATGCTGAGTCAAGTAACACTATCGGTGAAACCTCGTCCACTGGATTGGGTGACATTGGTACCTCCACTTAAGATAACAAAGGTATGTATGGAACTGACATTTCAAATGATCACCTTTTACATACAGTTCCTTATATATGATGTACATATACCAAATCTGCATGAATAAAGATGCACTATGGTTTATATATTATAAGTTTGCAAATGACATCTAGTCGGTAAAAGGGAAACATGAGTTGGTTACCCGTCAGTAATCAGTATACAAGGTTAATCGACAATAGTTTAAACTGATGAAGAAACTCTATGTTAACCGAGAAAAAGACTTTACCGAGCTGACAGTCATCTTGTACCGAAAGTTAGGTCACACATTTAATGCATCAAAGTTTGAGTAGGAATTTCAAAAAACCCTATATATATGCGGAAACAGAGTTCATTGTTACATCACGATTTCGAAGAAAGGAGATTTTATAGAGAAGAGTTTGAGCTAACAATTTTTAGAATAGATTCAAAGCAACTAGATCAAACCAACGACAATTCTTTGATGAAAACTAGTAAGTTCATCCGCCTACCGAACATTGATTATCTATTTACTTGCCGAAACCCTAGAAACAATTTATGGCATTGTCTTCGACCGTAAGCAAATCACAAAATGTTGAGGAGGAAGTGGAACTAATTGTTAGGGCACACTTTACCGAGGAGAAATTCATATTACATCCTAAGGTCCCAGCACAAACGGACGATATGGGCGCATTTTCTAGTATTCCTGATAAGGTTTTGTTAACAGAAGACGTTAGGGCTTACATTCACTGCAAGATCAGTGAAGTATGTGACTTTGAGAACATAGTAGCTTATCAACAAGTCTGTGGACTGAATGGTAAGATCAAACTCGAGCATAAGAAGATTAAGGAATCAGGGTTACGGTGTTTCACATACTTTCTGCAATCATTTCACAACAACTGGATACGAATCATGCTTAGCAGATTCCATGACGGCAAATTCTGGCTAGACAAACTAGTTGAGGTCACCAAGAAGATTATCAGTAGGGTTACTGGGTACCCTACAACTGACAAAACCAAAGAATTTCGAAGTTCATCTCATCCTGACGTAGAAAAGAACGTTGGAGCTCAATGGGATGATAGGGCACTAAAGATTTCAACTATCAAAGATCCAGCGGTAAGATTTGTAGCTCATGTCATCAGGTACAAGATATTTCAATCAAGCAGACCAAATAGTGTACCCTACAA
Source organism: Chamaecyparis obtusa (assembly GCA_027943335.1). NCBI lineage: Eukaryota > Viridiplantae > Streptophyta > Pinopsida > Cupressales > Cupressaceae > Chamaecyparis > Chamaecyparis obtusa. Next base: position 948,470 of record BSBK01000480.1, read on the forward strand.
CATCGTGGACATGGCTTACAAAATTGTAAAGAAAGATCACCAGGTTGATCTTGCCAAGATACTACTACACCAACTGCATGAAAACATGAAGACAATAAAAGCAAAGAAGTCCAATACATGTAAGTACAGATCACTGCTTGTCTGTACATTCCTCTATTTGCAAAAATATGTACTAGGTATTGGAAAAGTTAACTGGAAATCAAACAAACCAATAACTGCCCAAATCGATGATATGATGAGAAGTCTAGGAGACAATGTGAACAAGGAGTTCCATGCATATTTAAAGGAATTTCTAACAAGAATGCAACAAAGAAGCAAAATTCCAAAAGAATTAGTAAGCAAATTTGAAGATGACATATGCTTTGTGGTAAGCACAGAACACTCAATGATAAAGGCAGTAGAACCGAGAACAAAATGGCTAGCACCAATGGGTTATGAAATGAATCATGATTTCACTCTGAAATCTATCAATGCATTGCTAGCATTATCGATTGACATCATTGCCAATAGGTTTGGAGTGTATGAGGAAGCTAAGTCTAGAATCACAATGGACATTGAGATTGGTAAAATGTTAAGAAGGGAAAAGAAAATGAAAAAGGATTTCTCAGCAAGATATGGAACTACATTTGACTCACATAAGGAGTCACCGGTTAATGAAGCAACTGAAGATCAGTTACAGCTGGCTGATAAACCCTATGACAGTGAGGAGACTGAGTCAGACAAAGAAAAGGATAACACACCAGTTCCTCCCACCAATGATGAAGAAGAAACTCAACTTCCCACAACTGATGAACAAGATACTTAGCTACCAGAACCTGAAGGAATGAGGACACATTTAGCAAATGCAGCCCAATCAACCGAGCAGAAAGAAGAAGCAGAAAAAGTTGTAAAAAGGAGAGTAGCCACATCGACAAAGAAATACATCAAGAGAAAGAACAAGAAGGCAACTAAACCACCGAAGAAAAAGAGGAAATACATAAGGAGTAAGGAAGACATAGAGGAGGCTGACACTGAAAATGACCTTGATCAATTTAAGCTAGTTCATAACAGGGATAGTACCATAGAAGAAATAATTGAAGATATTATTGAGAATGGAAATCTTAATGATCTAGGCATAGGAAAATTCAACAATATGTCAATTGAGGACAAGACAAAGATAGAACATGAAATTGTTCAAATGATGATCAAGTTCAAAAGAGTATTGATGGAATTTGCATGTCAACTGTTGAAGGAACTTGATGATAAAATAAGTGAAAGATGGGCTATTTCTTTAGACACAGAGAAAAGAAAAAGAGAACGCTCTCTAAGCCATCTAGCCACTCACTTTAGCTATGTTGAGGTAAGTGAATACATGACAAGGTATCAGCCTAGATTTTTAGTCAAGAATAGAGCTATGTAGATTATGGATGAGAATGTAGATGATATGGATGTCATATGTGACTCCCTATGGACATCAATTTTGAAAGCAGAAGAGAAATTTGAACAGGAAGCATTCCTGAAATTGTCTAAAAAGAGACACAGTTCAAAAGGTAAAAGTATTTTCATTGATGATAATAAACGCAAGAAAATAGAAGACACCGGTATATCAGTTACCAAGGTAATTGATATCACCGAGCAAAAGGAAGAAATCAAAGTTTCACAGGATGCACCGGATCAAGCTAAGATCCACTTGCAAAAGAAAATAGATGATGATGCACTCATTGAGGACATCACTAACGGTGATCCTGATGACAAGGATGATGAAGATGTAATAATTACACAATACAAAGATGAAGCATTAAACACTGATAATGTGTGTACATCTCTACTAGGTGAACTACCTATACTTGTAGAGGCCGCTGAAATAATTTCACAAGTACAACCTGATGTCTCTCATCCTGAGCCAACCAAAGATACAACTAAGATTCAAGCACTTGAGCAACCTACCGATACAAATGAGCCTATCAAACTAGAGGCACAGTCTACAAAATAGAAGGAACCTGAAGAAACCAAGTCAACCGAGGTGAACCAACCTGACACTACCACTGAGACTCACACTCAATCTACCGAGGAGTAGAAGAAGGATGATATAGTGTCAACTGGCAAGGATACTCTGAGGAGTGAAGAAAAAGCTATTGTTGTAAGTGAAAAGAAGTCACCTCTAGCCCCAAAGAAGAAAAAGAAGAAAGCCAAAGGGCTAGTCACCATTGATGAAGTTATCATTATACCCGAATGTGACCCAAGAACTCTAAGCCCCGAGGAACTAAATCGGTATGGGGAGTTATGTTTGAGGAAAGCGGCACAAGAAAAATTGAGGCAAGAACAAAAATGTAAAGAAGTGTTAAATGATGTAAGGGATATTCTACAACAGATAGTACCAGAAACAAACATTGACGAGAATACTCCCATTTTAGATCAACTTGCCAACCTCACCAACAGAATCAATGCCCCTGATACAGAAACAGACAAAAGAATAGAAGAACGGGTAGAGTCAAAGATTCAACACAAATTGGTAGAAAGGATTAGCACTGAAGTGGCACTAAAAAGGTGAAATTATCTAAGGTCATTACCAAGGTAAAATCTATCACCCAGGTAATTTTTCAACTGCTAATAAAGCTTTGTACTACAAACACCTTCACTGTAGAAATCAGTGAAAAGATAAAAGGTTTAGAAGAAGAAATCAAGTTGAGTACACAAGCAGCTATTGCCGAGCCAACTACTTTCTTAAAGCACATTAACCGAGTTCAGGAACTTCGACGGCTGATAGCAGACTTAAGGAAATAGGAAGAGCACATCACCGATTAGGTCACAGAGTTACAAAAAGAACTCACTCCTTACTTGAAGATTTTTGAAACACATACTGTCAAAGCTGAGCAACTTGTGGCAACACCAGAGATTTTGATGTTGGAAAATATCTTTGACATGCATGCACAAGTCGGTCTTGAGCAAATTGCTCTTACCAACTTGAAAGAGGAATGGGAAAACCTCTTGGAGTCTATGAAGAAAACCCATCAGCACATTTTTTATAATATGTAAGTATACATTACATATTTTTTTGGTATTTGGCATTATTATCAAAAAGGGGGAAAACATGTATATGCCAAATAATATATTTTTTGATATGTATATTACATAATACCGGGAACATGCACCGAGGGGGAGTACTTTTGTACTTAGAAGTTTTTGTAGTGGATATGTATATAGCAGAGATATAAGGGTTATATAGAAATAGTTTGTCTATATACATTATGAAGTTTTGATACTAATGCCAAAGGGGGAGATTGTTAATCTCTATTGAGCATTTTAGGTTGTCATTAGTATTAAAGGATAGTAAACAGGTCGGTTGGCTATTTACATTGAGACAATCGGTAACTAGAAGTAAGACAGAGCAGTCGGTAAAGCCTTATACCGAGCATCACACAGTTAACCAAGCACCAGCGACACTGACACCGATGGTCAGCAAACACCAAGCATCACAATATACACCGAGCAGATTATACAGTGTTTATCAATGATCACAGTAAACGGCATAGTAATTAGAAATGGCACATTATTCTATGCAAATGATTATAATAGATCGTAAAATGGTTTACCACGATCCAGGAGCATTTATTATAAAATATATTCATTAAATGCAATGATTATCTTATTTGTATTAGTTGATCTAGGTTATTTTGCATCGTAGATCTTAGGCTTATGATTTTCTTTTGTAACCTAATTTTTCTTTAAGTGGCAAAAATAGAACACTATATATTGTATATGTTCGCACCATTTTATGGAGTTGTTGAACTGATATATATGAATCACAAAGCACTTGAAGAAATAGCCTATCTTCAAGACAATTAGTTTACCAAGCAGAAGAGAGTACAGAGGTTTTCAGATTGAGCAGAATCAGATAAGGCAACGAGCAGATCAGAGCAGAGAACCATCACAGATAAGGTGATATTTTGATAAGAACTTATAGATCTGTTTCAGACAATTAAGTTGTCAACTAGCAGATAATTTACCTATTACTTTCTGACAATTGTGATAGAGTTTTGATAAATCTCTTAAAAAGAGTAGACTTAACAGTCTTTGTATAAATCTCTTAACCAAGTACACACTTCATATAGTGTTGTTAAATCCTATAACTAGGTAGATCTAGCTGATCTAATATGTTACTCCTAACAGGATAAGATCACCAGAAGTGATCAAAACTTGTAGCCTTAACAGGCAAACCTTTTCTATCTACAGTAGTGAAGAATTTGTGGGTGTCATCCCCACCACATTTTTTACCTTCTAACAAGGGTTTCTACATTACCAAAATACTTGTGTTATGTGATTGTCATATTGATTTCATATTGTTTACTTTCTTAAGTTAACTAGATGATTGATTTATGCAATTAGATTCAAGTTATTTTGATCGGTTATCACAGTATTTAGTCATAGATTAGAAAGGTTTTGCAACTAAAGTTTTGAAGGCACTAATTCACCCCTCCCCTCTCAGTACCTATCTCTCCTAACTCCAACACAAAGTACTACATTGAGAACAACTATGTCTCATCTGTCGTACCTTTGACTGCTGAAGAAATGAGAGCTAAGCAAGAACACAATCATGCAATGCTGGAAATTGCATCTGCTCTAAGTTATCCAGAATTTGAGGACATTAAGGACTGCACAAATGCTAAGGATATGTGGGACACTCTTACAAGAATCTATGGTGGTGACTTAAATGTGCTAAAAGCAAAGGCTGAGAGTCTTAGAGGTAAGTTTGATGAAATGAGAATGCAAGAAGGTGAAAACATTGCACAATATTGTCGTAGAATAAAAGAAGTTGTGAATGCTATTAAAGGAGAAAATGGGGCTATTGATGATGAAACTATAATTGGGAAAGTACTAAGAACCCTGCATCCTCTATATGTTATTAAGATCTCAGCTATTCAGGAATCTAGATGTAACTCTACTACTGTGCTTACTTTGGAAATTTTGGTTGGTAAGCTGACTACTTTTGAACTCTCTAACTATGATAATTTCACTGTTGGAAGCATTGGAAATGTTGAATCTGCTTTCCACTCACAACTAATTCTGAATAAACCAAAGAAAGAAAAAGAAAGATGCATCACTGAAAGTGAAAGTGAAAGTGATAGTGAAAGTAACAATGACACTTCTGATGAAGACCTAGAAGATCTAGAAGCTCTTATGGCTAGAAGACTGAGAAGGGGAAATGGAAAGTATAAAGGTAAACTCCCTATTATATGTTTTGCATGTAATAAAGTTGGTCATATAGCTACTAGATGTCCTGACAGGAAGGATAAAGATGATGAAAGGAAAAGAAAATACAAAGACAGAAAAGATGATAGAAGCTACCGATGGAACAAACACTACAAAGGAAAAGGTAAGAAATCTTGTTACATTGTTGAAAAGGAAACTAACACTGATAGTGATGATTTTGAAATTGAGGTAGTCTATGTTGCAATGAAAGATGAATCTAATGAGGATGAGAAAACTGCATTGATATCCTATGTGAACAAGAATGATAAATGGATTATTGACAGTGGCTGTTCACATCACATGACTGGTGACAAAAATAATTTTGAGACCTTACATCATTACAAAGGTAAAACTGTAAAATTTGGTAATGATGCACCATGTCATGTTAGAGGAAAAGGTTTGATTAAGCTGACTGATAATATATCTTGTGAAAATGCATATTGGGTTGAAGATCTTAATTAAAATTTGTTAAGTGTTGCTCAGCTTAACAAAACTGGTTACCAAGTGGAATTTCATCACAAGCAAGCTAAAATATTTAATGCTACTAGAGAACTGATTGGAAGTGGAGATCAGACTAGAGGTAATTTGTTCTATCTTGACCTATCTGAAGAAACATGTTTAATTGCACAACTTGATGATATTTGGTTATGGCATAAAAGGCTATTTCATGTTAACTTTGACAATCTGGTAGAGATAAGTAAGAAGAAAAAGGTAAGAGGTCTACCTAGATTGAAGAAACTTAAGAATGTGATGTGCAAGGAATGCCAATTAGGAAAAATGACAAAGTCAAGTTTCAAGAGAAAATCCTTTACTTTTGAAAACATTTTAGATTTGGTTCATACTAACCTTTGTGGACCTATGGGTGTACAAAGTTACTGTGGTGCTAGATACTTTATCTTATTTTATTGATGATCATACTAGGATGATGCATGTGATGTTTCTAAAAGAAAAATTTGAAGCTTTTCAATACTTTAAGTGGTATTTGGCTAAGGTTGAAAAGGAGAAAGGTAGGAACTTGAAATGTCTTAGATCTAACCGAGGTGGAGAATTTACATCAAATGAATTTAATCTATTTTGCAATGATAGAGGAATTAAAAGATAGATGTCTGCACCTAGAACACCTCCATAGAATGGTATAGCAAAAAGGAGAAATAGATCTATCTTGGATTGTGCAAGGACATTGATGATTGAAAAGAATGTGGCACAAAAATATTGGAAAGAAGCTATAAGCACTATTGTCTACACTCTTAATCGGGTATAGATCAAGAAAGGTACAAATCTAACACCTTATGAATTATGGCATGGACATGCAGCGAGTGTTAAATACTTTAGAATCTTTGGAAGTAAGTGCTATATATTAAAGGACACTAGGAATGGAAAGTTTGATGCTAAGAGTGATGAAGGCATATTCCTAGGGTACTCCACAAAAAGTAAAGCTTATAAGTGTTTGAACTCTAACACTAACAAAATTGTGGAAAGTGTGAATGTCAAAATTGATGAGTATGCAAAAAGAAATGAAGCTGACAGTAAAAGAGAACCGGAAGATTATAGATCTTTTGTGTACATTAAAGAAGAAGAAGAGGCAAGTAACAGACTTGCACCTGATATCGAGTCTCAGGTAAGCAACGTCGAGCGACATATAGAAGCTGCCAAGCATCAGGAAAACAATGCCGAGAGAGAACACGAACATGCCAAGCTACAAGAAAATTTTGTTGAATATCAGGAAGAGGTTGCCGAGCATTCTGAAGTTGAATATGACAATCTTGTTGAGGAAAATGATGAAATACAAGAGAGAGGAGCTGAACCTATTTTGGAAAAATATGTAAGAAGACATCATAAGCCTGAACAGATAATTCAAGACAAAAATAATGGAATTCAGACCAGAAGTAAGACTAAGGATCCAACATGCCTATTGTGTGAATTTGAACCGAAGACAACTAGAGAAGCATTGGAGAATGAAGACTGGATATAAGCAATGAATGAAGAAATTGACCAGATTGAGAAGAATGATACTTGGACTCTGGTGTCGAGACCTGAAAACAAAAATGTTATAGGAACAAAGTGTGTGTTTCGAAATAAGATGAATGAAAATGGTGAAATCACTAGGAATAAAGCTAGGTTGTTATACTAAGGCTATGCACAAGATGAAAGAATAGATTATGGGGAGACATTTTCCCCTGAAGCTAGATTGGAAGGAGTAAGAACTTTGCTTGCATATGCTGCTTATAAAGATTTCAAGATATATCAAATGGATGTCAAGTCTGCATTTTTTAATGGTATACAAGAAGAAGAAGTTTACATAGAACAACCAGAAGGTTTTATTGATCCAAATAGAAGACACATGGTGTGCAAACTGAACAAAGCATTATATGGATTAAAACAAGCTCCCAGAGCATGGTATGAGTAGTTGCATAACTACTTGATATAGATTGGATTTTCAAGAACAAATGACACAAGCAATCTGTACATGAAGGATGAAGAAGGTAAAGGTATCTTTTTGGCAAAAAAAATTTGTTGATGACATTATTTTTGGTGGACAAGATGCATTATGTAAAATTTTCTCAAATGAAATGCAAACTGAATTTGAAATGAGTATGTTTAGTGAGATCAAATTCTTTGTTGGTTTACAAGTATATTAGAGGAAGAATGGAATTTTCATTACACAGTCTAAGTATGTTAATGAAATACTAAAAACTTTTGGGATGGAAGATGCTAAACCAGTGGGAATTCCCATGGTTACTGGACAAAAGTTATCAAAGAATGATGATGCTACAGAAGTGAATCAAACTCTGTACAGATCCATGATTGGAAAATTGTAGTATGTTGTACATAGCAGACTAGATATTGCATTAGCTATTGGGATTGTGGCAAGATTCTCTGCCAATCCTAAGGAAACACATATGATGGCCATGAAAAGAATTATGAGATACTTGAAAGGAACTGCTGACTATGGTCTATATTATAAGAAGGATGACAAATTTGAACTCCGATTTTATACAGATGTTGATTGGGCAAGAAATGTAGATGATAGAAAGAGTACTAGTGGTGGAGCTTTCTTTCTTGGACAGAGATTAGTCTCATGGACAAGCAAGAAACAAAATTGCATTTTCCAATCTACTGTCGAGGCCGAGTATGTTGTTGTTGCAGTGAACTGTTCAAACTTGGTATGGATAAAATAATTGTTGATAGGCATGCAAGAAGAAATCACTGAACCTGTTGTTATTTTTTGTGACAACACAAGTGCTATCAATATTTCTAAGAATCCAGTGATGCACACTAAGACCAAGCACATTGCAATCAAGTATCACTACTTGAGAGAATTAGTACAAGACAAAGACGTCCGAATGGAATATGTGAATAAAAAAGAACAATTAGCAGACATATTCACTAAAGCTTTACCCAGAGAAGCTCATGAGTATTTGAGAAGTCAATTAGGGGGTCTTCCCCTAACTAAGGCTACCTAGAAAAGCTAGGAGCATTGCATAAAATATGCTACAGCAGAACATTTGACAAATTGATGTAGAAGATTGTCACACTTTAGGGTTGGCCTAAAGTTGTGAAGAGAAGCAAAGACAAGGAATCAATCATAATCAAGATGACAAAGGGAGAAACACTGAGCTGCACATATATTATCTACATTTGATGGATGTATGTTTTAGTTGCTACTTTGGCATTTTTGTCAAAGAGGGAGAAGAAATTGATATGATAACACATGATACTAAAAAGCAAGAGGGAGATGAGCTGATGGAACTAAAAGGAAAGAGGGAGATGAAATGAAGAAACTGAAGATAAGGATGATGAACTAAAATGAAGGATCAGGATAGAGGGAGATCTGAATACTTCTGACAGTCACATAAGTGAGGCTTATAGGATTCTGAATCAGAATGAAGCTAAGTATATTATAAAATAATTTTTCTAATGAATAGATAATTTTTTGGATTGGTTGGTAATCCATGTGTTATTCAGGTGATATCATATGGTGTTTCCTTCAATGCCAAAGAGGGATATTTTTGCAAACTGCAATTGAAACAATTGTTGTATTGTCATTGATGTCAAACCTTAATTGGTAAGACTATTGCTACTTAGGAAAGTACTATATCTATTTGAGTGTTGCTAAGGGGCTAACCAAGGTTGGTAACAATAGAGCGTAAGGAAAGGTTGAGTTATCTTGATACTACAAAGTGTACTTGACTATGTTGTACAATGATGAGATAATGTATTATTTATCTTAGTAAGACTGAAGATTAAACGAGTAGACTTAATCGAGCAAAGTATGAAAAAATCATGTTTAAGCTAAGTAATGTTAGTGTCCGAGTTAGTATATGCCGAGTCAAAATTATAGCATCGACCGAGCATTAGTTAATTGCCGAGGAAGACAGTGTAAGCCAAGGAAACAATTTTAGTAATGACCAAGCTTTCTACATGAAGACCGATTGAACAATCACAGTATTGACCGAGCATCAACAATTTTATATTTGAAGAGAATTTAATTTTGGAGCCGACATTGTTGAATTCTTGGATTATGTAAAATGTGTTGACTTTATTTATTGATTGTTTGGAAGCATTAAATGTACTGTAAAACATTTTATTGTAAATCTTTAAGAGATTTGAGATGATTCTAGAAAAGGAGCCGAAGAACATGAAGTGGGTAGATTCAATGAATCTAACCTAACGCTAAGATCTACGAAAGAGATTGAGTGGCAAAAGATGAGTTAACCTAATTGAGGAAAATATAAGGGAACCTGAGCATTTTGATAGGTATGTACATGGAGAACAGAGAATGCTGGAAGTGGAAAGTTTTATTGATTGAATAAGAAGAAAAGGCTGAAGGAGAATTGTGGTGATTGCTTGAAGAAAGTTCCAAGCAGATCAGAGATGGAAATGGAAAAGTTTCAAAGTCAGTAAACCAAAATTAGTGTATGAAATCAGATTTGATATTTGCAAAGTGAGTTGTATATTTTTCAAATAATACTGCTACTACTTTCTAACCATTGTAACAGTCAAAATCCTTTTAATAGAGGTTGACCTAATAGTCATATGTTAAATCCTTTGAACAAGGTTGCATTCTAATGGAGTGTATGTAAGTCCTATGACTAGGCTCACTTTTAATAGTGTGATTGAAATCCTTTAACCGGGTCACATTTGACAGTGTGTATTGTAACCTTTGACAGGGTTGGCTTTTTACCGAGCTCACTTAATAAGAGTGAAAATAATAGTAGCATGTTACAAAGTGATTTTTCCCAAATTGGGTTTCCACTATAAATCCTAGTGTTTATACTTGTGTGAATGTTTTGGTTTGAACATTACTATGTTTTGCAAGTTAAGTTACAGCTGGGTAGTGGACTGCATTGTTAGATGTTTCTATTATTGAATCAGTGATGACCGAGTTTGTTTTGGTTATTGGATCTGATTTAAGGATAAGTTTTTAAGATTTTTTTATACATCAGGACCTGAGAACAATTGATTCACCCCCCCTCTCTATTGTTCTAAATCATATTAACAAATACTATATAATCTCATCTTGTCATACTCTCTGAAATGATAAATTGGGACATATGATTCTATTTTTTTATGATTCTTTAGGTACCTAGAGTATGTGTCCATAAGGATTAAAATAACTTTGAGATTTCTATAAATTTTGTATAGGAATTTGTTATAATAGTTTTGAACTATAATGACACTATGTTGTATTCTATTGATTGCACATATAACATTTTAGTGTAATATCATTTTATAGAATATGTTTTTTAAATTCAATATAAACTAATAAATAGATACTTGTGATTTGATATTTCAGAATTATCATAGATGGACAGTTCAATTTTAAATTTAATAGATATAATATTAAAATATTTATATTTTGAATTAAATAAAATATATCTTTGTTAGTTTTTTTGGCTGGATAAAGATTTACTTTTATATAAAAATCAAACTAAGTATTTATAAAATATGTAAGTATTGATCAAGTATTATGACATTATCTTCATTGCTAGTATATTTAAATTTTTTAAGTAATGCTATTTATTGATGCTCTTATTGGCTGTCAGCAGTAAAGGTAAGCAGAAAAATATTTTTGGTGAAATTTAATTTGGAAAAATCCAATTTGGTTGTCGGCAAAAAATGTGGTTAAGTACTATAATTTAATACTCTAGCTGGAATCATAAAATCTTCTTGAATGCAATTCAATGCTACAACTGGATTCGTAAAATCTTTTAAATGCAATTAAGTGGAATTGTAAATGGGTTTTAAAAAGCTTTGATTAGTAGAGATTTGTTTTTATCTTTATTTCATGCAGTGGCATAAGCGCGTGAACATCTGTCAAAATTGTGAGGTGCATGTTGTTGTGTGTGTCTGGATCTGTGACATTTGGGGCAAAAAATATAGTTTAGGTTTTCTTCACAGGTATTGCTAGGTAAGGCAGTTGCATCTTTTAATTTCTATCTTTCTTGCTTATAATTTCGGTTTCCTGTAGCGTAAAATTAGACTTTATGTTGTTGCTTATTACTGGAGCGTAAAATTAGACTTTATGTTGTTGCTTATTGTTGGATCGTAAAATTAGACTGCATGTTGTTGCTTATTGCTGGAGCGTAAAATTAGACTGTATGTTGATTTGATTCCACAAAATTTTTGAGTTCCGTTTTGAAGTTTTATGTTTGTTGTTTGAAGGAGTTTATTTTTTTAAAGACATTAAGCTCCCCAGGGACTCACAATGCTAGGTATAAATAAATTGATTGTACATGAAGGATCTTAATACATTTCCTATGCAATATCTTATTGCTAGAGTTTAAAATCAAACTGTATGTTGATTTCATTCAACAAAAGTTTTGAGTTCCATTTTGCGTTATAGGTTAAATTACTAATGGGCATGAAGATGTTGGGATATCTCTTGTTTGTATAGAAATGCTCAATTGTTCTGTTAAATTTTGAAGGCTCTGTATATGTTGAAGGAAACATTTGAAATATTTCCATTTTGTATTTTCTAGTACATATTGTATGCTGGTTTTTATATGTATATTTCTAGGCTCGAGAAAGGGTTTTCTTTTTTACTTTTCCAATAAGGTTTTTCTTTGTTTTACTTGTGGCTCGTACCTATGTAAAAGAGATATATCCATTTTCTTCTTTGAAGGTCGTGAGGGATTCTGGAGTCATTATGCCTTTTTCCTTTTGGACCTTTGAGTACTCTCCCTTCCTTAGTGACTTTAGCCTCCTATTAAACCTATGACCTATGAACGCATAACAGTGTGTTTTCTAGGTAATAACAAGGTGGGATTATGGAAACATTGTTATATTTTATATTTCTATACAAATGGCATGGTCGAGGTTCATGGAATGTATTTCTTTATTTACCTTTATGATTTAGGTATCTCATATACATTATCATAAGTTCAATTAAACCCTTGTTTTAGTGAGTAGTTTTTGTGAAGAGCGACACGAATGCATCTTAACCTATAGGGAAAAGTCCCTTGGCCTTACCACCCACCCTGAATATTTAAAGGAATCAATGATTCTGAGAGCAAAGACTTGATCAAAAAGAAATTGTTACCTCTACCATCAATTTAGACTTGAATAGAAACATCTACTTCCTCTATGTGCAGTTCCACTCAGATAAGGTTTCACTGGTAATATGATGTTAATGACTTTGAATTAGAGCACTATCTCAACAAAAGTGCTTATTCCTCACACTAGTGTATGAAGGGCTCTTCAAATGACTATATGGTGTGTGATTAGTTTAAACTAGACTTCACTTTTCCTAGAACATTGTTGTAAATAGTCAACTTCCCTTGTTCTTCCTATAGTTTATTCATTTCATGTGGAAATAAATTTTCCCCTTTTAACTAGCTTTTAAAATCAATTTGCAATCCTAACAATGCTCAAGAAAAAATAATAACTATTTTAGTTGCATAATTTATTTTGAATGAATGTTCAAATAAACTTTCACTTGTAGCTTCTCCAGCTTTCTACTGCCTGAAAGTAGAGAAGTTCATTATGATTATATTCAATAGCTTAAATCATTTTGGGCTTAAACTTTTGAAATTTAAGTAAATAACTCACTACAGATATGCCAAATATATTTACAGCATTGATAATCAAAGATATGATTCCAACAAGATGAACCAAGATAATGTAATAGATGACTATGTAGCTGAAACATTTTAGGGCCTCACCTGGATCTAATTTTTCAAGGGTTTCTTCATGGGCATTATTTTCAAACCCTAATTGAATCCCCAAGCCTTTGTTGTTATCACTTATCCACCCTTGTTCTCTAATCTCGGTGAGACCATCTCCTTCTAATTTGTATTCCCTCATGGGTGAGAGGGAAACCATCTTCCTTCTCTTCAACAGGGGACGCATATCAATGAATTTGAATTGAGACAACTTGTTCAGAGATCGTACCTTAGTTAAGGATGGGGGATCCAAAGGATTTTTTACAACACAATTGTTTTCTTCTTGTATTTGTAGTAGAATTTGTGTTTTTGGCTCTTTTGTTTCTATTTCACTTCACCTGTTCCCTGCATAATGGCTATGGTAGACATGGAATTTCATGTCTTGGATTCATACAACCTTAATTTCCTCGTATAGGCCAATTCCAAATCCAAAATGAAAATCCTTGCTCCCGATGTGACTATCTAAAAAGTTGTAAAATTTAACATTCTCTGAGCATAAAGGTTGCTTCTTATGACGACAGCCAACTTGAAGCAAAAAGCATTTGTGGGCTGCAAATGAGTTGAATCTTTGAGTAGAGAAGCTAATAATATCACTTCTCCTCTAATTCCCAATGGAATCACTACTCAAATAAATACAATTTTGCAATCATTTTAGAGAGAATAATTTTATGAATTTTAGATGCAAAATGGGCTCAACAAGGATGCTCCAGCTTCCTTTTCCACTCTTGTAATTTATCCCTGATAAAAAACCTCCAAGATAGGTCACTGCAATTAGCTTAAATCTTTTGTCTTTATATGAAGTTAGTAATTGTAAAGATCTGTTCTATTTCAAACCATGAGCCATAGGCAGCTGTGTTGAAGACTTAACTTACACCTGCTACGCAGAAGCACATGCAACACAATACGTGGAAGGCATTCACTCTTTCTGGGGATGTGGTTTCTACTTCTTGCTCCCAACTTTACCCAATATTTTATTTTATGAGCTACGTTATCTTATTTCTAGGTTTTTGTTTTGTTTGTCATACTGAAGTGTGGGATTTGAGCACAAGGTCATATTATATTATCTGTTTGAATACTATATAATCTCATCTTGTCATACTCTCTGAAATGATAAATTGGGACATATTATTCTATTTTTTTATGATTCTTTAGGTACCTAGAGTATGTGTCCATAAGGATTAAAATAACTTCGAGATTCCTATAAAAAAATTTATAGGAATTTGTTATACTGTAGTTTTCAACTATAATGACACTATGTTGTATTCTATTGATTGCACATATAACATTTTAGTATAATATCATTTTATACAATAAGGTTTTTAAATTGAATGTAAACTAATAAATAGATACTTGTGGTTTGATATTTCAAAATTATCATAGATGGAAAGTTCAATTTTAAATTTTAAAGATATAATATTAAAATATTTATATTTTGAATTAAATAACATATATCTTTGTGAGTTTTTTTGGTTGGATAAAGATTTACTTTTATATAAAAATTAAACTAAGTATTTATAAAATATGTAAGTATTGATCAAGTATTACGACATTATCTTCATTGCTAGTATACTTGATAAGAATTTAAAATACATTTAGAACACTGATTAGATCATAGTGAAATTCAGTCAGAACTTTGAAATAATCATATATGCAAAATGGAATTAAATATTATTTGACTTGAATAGTCAACCCACATTGAAAGAAAGAATAGTTTGAGAAACAAGAGTTACTTACCAAAGAAGCTTGGGTTAGATTTAGGGCAATATGGGATAAAAAGGACTCTACATGTTTGAGTCTAATATTTAATTTTAAAAACACAGTAATTTTTTTATCAAATATTATCATTGTAATTATACATTTTAATATTTTAAATAGTAATAGATTATATGGTTATGACAATAATAATATTTACCGTGGTTTAAATTAAGCACAAAATTCAATAAATCCTCTCCTGTAACTAGAATGTGTTAACATTACTATTATTTCACTTTTAAAAACATTATATTTTTTAATTGAATATTATCATTCTATTTATATATTTAAATATTTTTAATAATAATAAATTATATGTTATAAAAATATATTAACTAAAGTAATAATATTTACTTTAAAAATGGATTGATTTTTAAAACTCTAGGAGAGAGAGATGCAGCGGAGATGGGTGAGGAGAAATAAGGATGGCAGGTTTTCTCAAAAATTCGGTCTGATTCATGGGAGTCATAAGGCTTTTTCCAATGCAGGTGGCTCTCGACAGGGTGATGATGCCATTTTTCAGTTTGAAAAAGGGAAGAAGGAGAAGATGGTGGAAATTTCATTACCGAAGGAGGTTGAAGAGGATATCACCTTGTGGGAAAAAATTGCAGTAATAGGGCGTTTCATTGGAGACAGGATTTCTAGAGATCAAACAAGAAGCTAGGTTTCTAGGAATTGGAGCAAGGAAGCTATCATCAAATTCATTCCAAAGAATTTTGTCATAGTTATTTTCTAGAATGAGGAGGATAGAAATGCGATTTTGTTCCACCAAAACTAGTTTTTTGGGCTATCCCCCCTCTATCTTCAACTGTGGCAATCTGATTTCAACCCTTTACCTCTTGGGTTTTACTAGAATCCGATCTGGATTCAGCTGTATAACTTACCTCTTGAATTTTGGGGAGATTCCAGTTTGGACTACATAGGTCGATCGCTGGGTACTCTACTAGAGGTGGATGAATCAATAATAAACAATGACTCTTATCTTTATGCAAGAATCAAAATAGCAACGGTGCAAGAAGTTCCAGATTTCATTAATCTGAAAGCGGGAGATCTGGTTTGGAAACAACTTATTAAAGTAGAAAACCAGCCTTTAGAATGCCTAAAATGTGGGCTAAAGAATCACATAGCCTTAGAATGTAGGGTTTTTGTCAAAACTGCAAAAATTTGGAGGAAGAAAGCCAACATCCAAAAAATGGTTATTGCAACCATTTTGTAGCCCCAGGAGAACTTGCTGAAGGAATCGCCTATGAAAAATTTGAGTGTGGCTAAGTAGGAAGGGGAATGCTCGTCTGCTTGTTAGGATAAATCCCAAGAGAAGGATATCTCCAAGGCCATTATTCCTTATACTCATTGTCACTCAGACTCAAAGGTTGACTATGACAGGGATTCTTCAGACGGTCTGTTGGTTGATGAATTGGATAATATTGAACCCAGATGTATTAGTCAATTAGAAAACATTCTTTTGGGGAAAGCCAAAGGTGGCAGAGGTAGGCGTTCTAATAGACAGATGAGGGAAGATAGGTCTAAAGAGAAAGGCACTGTCAACATCTTCGACTTTATGAAGAAAGCCAAGGGAGGAGGAGTCTCCCTTGGTGGAAAATGAAGATCTCATCCTGCAATGTCAGGAGTCTAGCGACCTCTGACAAGAAGCGCTTGTTCAAACGAGCACTGCAGAGGCTTGAAAGTGAATTAGTTTTAATCCAAGAGATAAAACTCTATTTTGACAAAGCCCTCGGTTTCTTGTTCTCTTGCAAACAATGGGAAGCCTTTTTCCAGGAAGCTAAAGGTGCTTTGGGTGGGATTGGCTTCTTGTCGAAACCCATCTTTTATTAAGATGTCTCTTTTAGAAAAACACAATCACTGGTTGTTTGGCATGGTGGAAGTTATCAATGAACACATCTCTTTCCTTATATTTAATATTTATGGGCCTACCAAAACTGAAGATAAATTTTTGCTGTGGAATGAGCTTTCTTCCAAAATTTCTTGTGTGGGTTCGAATAAGGTTATCTTGCTAGGGGATTTTAATGCTATTCTTGATCTAGAGGAAAAATTAGGAGGCATTAGTAAAATAAACAGGGTCATGGATGATTTCAAAAACTTTGTACAGAATAATAATTTGATTGATGGGATCATATCCAATGGGTGATTTACATGGTCCAATAGAACGGCAAACTTCACTAGGATTTCTGAAAGATTGGATAGGTTCTTGGTGGACTCGTTTTGGCTAGATTCGAA
This sequence comes from Chamaecyparis obtusa, assembly GCA_027943335.1. NCBI lineage: Eukaryota > Viridiplantae > Streptophyta > Pinopsida > Cupressales > Cupressaceae > Chamaecyparis > Chamaecyparis obtusa. The sequence continues at coordinate 965,851 of BSBK01000480.1, forward strand.
TTTCAATGTGGAATCCAACATTATTCCCATGACATTATTGGATCACTTCCCTATTCAATTAAGTCTTTTCTCTTCCGCCCAAAAGGTCAATGGCAGTTTCAGGTTTCAAAACTTGTGGTGGAGAGACAAGGATTTTATGCCGAATTTGGAAAATTGGTGTAGGGAAAGTAATCACTTTTAGGGCACACTGAGTTTTGTTATGGTCAAAAGATTAAAGGAAGTCAAGAATTGAATTAAGGAATGGAACATAATTTCCTTTAAAAAAATCTTCTCAAAAAAGTTAAAGCTAGAGAAAGAATTAGAGGACTTGAATAACGCAGTGATTGCCTCAGGTATGTCTAATGTGGAGTTTGAAAAAGAAAAGTACCTTAAAAGTGAATTAGCAGAACTTATTCATAGAGAAGAACTCTACTAGAGAGACAAGTCACGAGAGTAATGGATTAATGATGGAGATCAAAACTTAAGATTTTTTCATGCCTCAGTTAAGGCAAAGAGATCTTAGAATAGTATTAACCGCATACTAGATGATCTCAGAAATTCATAGGAGAAGAAGGAATTCATCGAGGAGATAGCAATCTCTCACTTTCAATCCATTTTGGGCTCTTCTAATGACACTTTATCCTCATTAGCCTCAGCGTTCTTAGACGTCATTCCAAAAGTAATCTCAGAGGAGGACAATTCCCAGTTGATCAAACCTTTCTCTCTTCAAGAAATTAAGAAAGCCACTTTTGACAACCCAACCAATAAGGCATCAGGCCCAGATGGATTCCCTTCAGAATTCTTTCAGAAGTGTTGGACATTTATGGGGGAGGAAATTCTCAAAATTATGGAGTCATTCTGAGTAAAAGGCCAGTGTGTGAGAGAATTAAATAATATGGTCATTGCGCTGATTCCTAAAAAATAAGAAAGTTCTTCAATGGATGACTTTAGGCTGATAGCGCTATGCAACTCACTATATAAAATTTTGTCAAAGGAAATGGTAAATAGGTTGAAACCAATCCTTAGTAGAATCATTTTAGTAGAACAACATGGGTTTGTACCTGGTTGGGAAATTACAGATAGTATTATTTTGGCAAGGGAAACCATACAGAGCATGCATTTTAGTAAGAAACCAAGTATGATCATTAAACTTGATGTTAGCAAAGCTTATGATAGAGTTCAGTGGCCCTTTCTACTTGAACTCCTTTCTCATTTTGGCTTCTATTTTGAATGGATTAAATGCATTCTTTTTTGTATCTCATCTGTGCATTTCTCCATTTTTGTAAATGGGTCAATTATTGGTTTTTTCCAAGAGACTTATGGGTTAAGGCAAGGTGATCCCCTGTCTCCCTTTCTATTTGAATTGATGGTAGAAGCTCTAGGCCATCTCATCAAGTAGAATACCAAGCTTCGTAAATGGTGTGGAATCTTAATTCAAAATAATATGGATCCCATATCTCACTCCCAATTTGCAAATGATGCTATCCTCTTTGGAGTGGCATCAGTTATGGAAGCAAGGATCATCAAGGCAGTGCTATTAGATTATGAAAGGGAATCAAGTCAAGTCATGAATACCAATAAATCAAGGGTTTACTTTCTCCATACCAACAAGAAGCTGAGAGGTTCCATCATTAATATCTTGGGATTCAAGGAAGGTAATTTTCCCATTTTGTACCTTGGAGTTTCCTTGTTTGAAAGGCGCATGGATAATAAATTTTGGGATGGAGTCATTGATAAAATCTGATCAAAAGATTCTTCAAGGAAGAACAAACGGCTCTCTCAAGTAGGAAGGATTCTCATGATTAAGTCAATTCTATCAGCCATTCCCATTTACCACATGTCGGTGTATAGACTTTCTAAGAGAGCCACCTCTGCTATTGACAGTTTATTTAAAAAATAATTGTGGGAAGGTTAAAAAATAGATAGAAGGATACATTTGATTAACTAGGACATGACATGTTTGGCCAAGGATGAAGGAGGAGTAGGCCTTAGAAGTATGGACTTTCAAAACACAGCCTTGGGTGTCGAATTGGCTTGGAAGATGTATAAGATTCCAGATAAGCCATGGTGTCAAATAATGAGTGCTAAGTACCTTGATTCACAGGATCCAGATAGAATTTTGACCGCAAAAAATGCACAATTTGGCTCCCCTTTTTGGAGGCATATTTGGGACAGCAGAAAAGTCATCACAAAACATCTCACATGGTAGATTGGCAATGATCATAGAGCATTGTTCTGGAGAGATTCTTGGTTAGGGGATAGGCCACTGGATAGTTTCTTCTCGGACGAAGACTGGGTGAATAGCATGGAATCAACAGTAGGTAGTAGGGTGGTGGACTACATGGTTTTCCAATCCCCCTATTCCTCTAAGGCTAGGTGGAGAAGCATTGGTGACCTGACGTCGGTCAATAGTACACGTTTGCAGGAGTTGCTTCTTAATAAAATAGTCATCTGCTCAAATGAGGAAGACTCTTTAATCTGGAGCGCATCTAAATCAGGCTCATATAAGGTAAAGCTTGGATATGATCTTCTTAGGTGCAGGTAGAGTAATGATTATTGGCCAACTGAATTGTGCTAGGGAAAATGGCCATTGCCTAAGGTTGGAGCCTTCCTTTGGGTGGCATTACATGGCAGAATTTTGATAGGTAGTAGGCTGAAATCAATTGGAATATCTGGCCCTAATTGGTGCATCATGTGCCACCAGAAGGAAGAGATGGTGGACCACCTTCTTTTGTGGTGCCCTATTGCTCGATATTGCTAGGATTGGCTTGTGGGCATGCTACAATGGCAGGGTGTAAGAAATGGCACGCTAAAAGAATTTTTATCCTCATGGCCCTAAGATAGAACTCAATCCAAATGGGATCTCTTATGGTTAGTAAGTCCCTCAATGTTGGTCTGGCATATTTGGAAGGAGTGAAACCAGAGGATATTCAAAGAAAATGTCTTAGAAATTGGACAACTTAAGACTAAAATCCAAATTGCTATAGAAGAAGTTGTTAATAGCAGAATATTAGGGCTAAATTATAAATTCATGTCAAAATAGGATTTGGATATGGAAAAGACGTGGATTACTAATCATAGGGGTGATCATAGGCTAAAAGACAAAATGGAAAACATAAAGGTTACATGCTGGCAGGCTCCTCCAAAAGATTGGGCAAAGCTAAACTTCAATGGAGCTAGCAGAGGCAATCTGGGAGATAGTGGCATTGGTGCAATCATCAGAAATGATAAGGGGGAAATTTTGAAAGACATCGTGAGAAAAGTGGGTTTCACCATAAATAATGTGGTAGAAATCTCAACCTTGGAAGAAGGATTAGCTTGGTGCTTTTCCAATGACATTGGAAAAATCATCATTGAAGGAGATTCCTAGATTATCATTAACAGGGTTTCAAAATCAGAATTCTCTAGTTGGCAGTTGGCTAGTTGGCTTCCTAGACTGAAAGAACATTTACTGAAACTTGAAGATTTTAAAGTACAACATGTGTACATAGAAGGTAATAAAGTGGCAGACAAACTGGCTAACATGGGTATAGACAGAGGATTAGACTAGGAATTTGACAAGGACGACCCAATCCCAGAGGATCTGCAAAATCTAGTAAATTTAGATATCGATTCCCTTGACAGGACGAGAATAGGCTAGAGTCGGATTTTTTGGTGCAGGCATAAAGGATGGGATATTTCTACAGACATGCATGACCATTGCAAAGTCCTTCCCAACTTTGCAATGGTGGCTTGGTGGAGTCCCATGAATTGATGTATTCGTATATTTTCGATTGAGGCTTCTTTTGTCAGAACTCTAATTCTATTTATTCCCTCCATTGGATAGAGATCCTCAGTTCATTGGAAGGAACTATGTTTCTTCAATCCTACAATGTCTAATGGAAAATATGATGGGCATTGGATGCAGATGTCTTCAAGATGTGGAGTTAAGGGAAATGTCGAAAGAGAAAATCAAGCGTATTTTCAACCAAGCAAATGACAGGGAGAAGGTGACTATGCTTGTTTTATTGGGGGTCGATTACTGGATAGGACCACATATCCATGACGGGAAGATTATCTTCGATCTCTTCCAGCCTATTCTCCAAGTAATAGGCCATGCGGTGCCTGTTAATGGAATGATTAGAAGGATGATTGCAGAGGAGCATTATTTTCAGGTAACTAACACCCTAGATTTAGGTCATTGGGTCACTGCAATTAGCTTAAATATTTTGTCTTTATATCAAGTTAGTAATTGTAAAGATCTTTTCTATTTCAAACCATGAGCCATAGGCAGCTGTGTTGAAGACTTAACTTACACTTGCTATGCAGAAGTACATGCAACACAATACGTGGAGAGCATTCACTCTTTCTGGGGATGTGGTTTCTACTTCTTGCTCCCAACTTTACCCAATATTTTATTTTATGAGCTACGTTATCTTATTTCTAGGTTTTTGTTTTGTTTGTCATACTGAAGTGTGGGATTTGAGCACAAGGTCATATTATATTATCTGTTTGAATACTATATAATCTCATCTTGTCATACTCTCTGAAATGATAAATTGGGACATATGATTCTCTTTTGTTATGATTCTTTAGGTACCTAGAGTATGTGTCCATAAGGATTAAAATAAATTCGAGATTCGTTATAGGAATTTTTTATCATAGTTTTCAACTATAATGACACTATGTTGTATTCTATTGATTGCACATATAACATTTTAGTGTAATATCATTTTATACAATAAGTTTTTTAAATTGAATGTAAACTAATAAATAGATACTTGTGGTTTGATATTTCAAAATTATCATAGATGGAAAGTTCAATTTTAAATTTTAAAGATATAATATTAAAATATTTATATTTTAAATTAAATAAAATATATCTTTGACAGTTTTTTTTGGCTGGATAAAGATTTACTTTTATATAAAAATTAAACTAAGTATTTATAAAATATGTAAGTATTGATCAAGTATTACGACATTATCTTCATTGCTAGTATACTTGATAAGAATTTAAAATACATTTAGAACACTGATTAGATCATAGTGAAATTCAATCAGAACTTTAAAATAATCATATATGCAAAATGGAATTAAATATTATTTGACTTGAATAGTCAACCCGCAATGAAAGAAAGAATAGTTTGAGAAACAAGAGTTACTTACCAAAGAAGCTAGGGTTAGATTTAGGGCAATCTGGGATAAAAAAGACTGTACATGTTTGAGTCTAATATTTAATTTTAAAAACACAGTATTTTTTTTTATCAAATATCGTCATTGTAATTATACATTTTAATATTTTAAATAGTAATAGATTATATGGTTATGACAATAATAATATTTACCATATTTCAAATTAAGCAAAAAATTCAATAAATCCTCTCCTATAACTAGAATGTGTTAACATTACTATTATTTCACTTTTAAAAACATTATATTTTTTAATTGAATATTATCATTCTATTTATATATTTAAATATTTTTAATAATAATAAATTATATGTTATAAAAATATATTAACTAGAGTAATAATATTTACTTTAAAAACTTACTATGTGTTTCCAATAGTTAAATAATAGTATTGTTAATACTTTTAGTAGGAGAGAAGATTCATCAAATATGTAATTTTGAAATAATTATATAAACAATTCATTGTATTATTTCATATTTTATTAAGTTATACATTTTCATATTTTAAATAGTAATAGATTATATGGCTATATAAGATATATTAATGACAATAATAATATTTATCGTGTTTCAAATAAAGGACAAAATTCAATAAATCCTCTCCCTTAACTAGAATGTATTAACATTACTATTATTTAACTTTTAAAAACATAGTATATTTTAATTGAATATTATCATTGTAATTATATATTTAAATATTTTTAATAATAATAAATTATATGTTATTAAAATATATTAACTATAGTAATAATATTTACTTTAAAAAATTACTGTGTGTTTCCAATAGTTAAATAATAGTATTGTTAATACTTTTACTTAGGAGAGAAGATTCATCAAATATGTAATTTTAAAATAATTATATAAATAATTCATTGTATTATTTCATATTTTATTAATAGTTAAATAATAATATTAATAAAATTCCTGTACTCTCTACATCTTAAATCTTAATCTTTATTTTATATATAATTGAAAATTTAATTCCCCAAATCGTAGGTTTTAATTATTTTTCATAATTTAGTGCAAAGTAATTTATGATGTAAACCTCTGTTTTCCATTGTACAAAAAATAGTAATAATGTTTCTCTTTCACTAATATGGTCCCAATGCTTTCATTCACAGGCTCATAATATTAGCTTCCCTCATGTCATCTTAGCCGAGTCATCATAGATATTTTATTGATGAACATAGTCATGCCATTATATGCATGAAAAGAAACAAATCAACTAGATTTGATAGATCATCTTCTCAATTCTGCAAGCATATTAACCCGATAGCACCTAGGCCTAAAAGAAAAAAGGGGCATTGTCAACAAATGTCATATTCCCTAAAATAGTAATTAAACTCAGATAAAAAATTAAAGCCCTGAAGACCTATCACTCTACTTAATATGCCTTAAATGTTTTTGGAATTATTAATTTTATCTAACACGTTAAATGAAGACATGTCTGAGGTATACAAAGCTATTAAAAATTTGTTTGTCTAATAAATTTAAATGTTTTAACTTTGATGAAGGATTTAAGCTCAAAAATTTAAGATTTCTAAATGGCTATGTTTTTTTAAAAAAATTATGAAGTTTCGATGGATCAAATAGTTAACATTAGTAAATGGTACTCCTCTTTCTAAAGAAACATGGTAGATAAGAAGGTGTGTCTTGTCCTTCTGCCCCTCTCCCCCACTTTTTATAGTTTTATTAAATGTTTTTCAAAACCCTTCAGTGGGAAGTTAGATAATTAATACCGTTCATCATATTGCTTGTAATTTTCATTCCATTTTGTATTTCCTAAAGCAACTCTGACTAAAGAAAAGCTCATTCTTTTTGTAGGTTAACATCGACATTATCATTTGGAAATTGAGTAACAAACAACTGATAGAGAGTGTGCAAACAACCAATTTTTGTACAACATAATACACGGTAAGGTACTAACCCTATCTTTCTTAGCATTATTTGGGTTCTCTTTCTTGTGAGGTATAGTAATCTATGTGATTTTACCAAAAAAAAGTATATAAAGTTCATTTACTTTTTACCCAATACTTTTTGTTTTACAAATATAATAGTAGCAATTTGAAATCACTGAGATACAACATACAACATCCTAGCATACTAGAAAACCTTGGCAACAACAAACTACACAAGTAATATCTCATTTACAAAAAAGAAGCTCCTACTTTCTCTATGGAGGAAGACAAAACACACAAATCTATCAATAAATTGAATGAAGCAAATAAACTTGACATACAAGAACCACAAATTGTAGATGTAGAAAAATATGAAAACTTAAGTCAATTTGTACAATGTGACATTGATGATGTGCTAAAGAAACACGGACTATATAGCATACGTACATTTAAGTAGAACGTCAGAGATTGCTTATTTGACTCCTTGCAATGGTTACTTCAGCATAGTTATACATCAACTCAATTGTGCAACGGGACTATTTATACTTCTTGACCTGTCTCAAAAGACAAGAAATAGAAGCAATTGACTCCTACAACAACGAATTGGATGCCCAAACTTTATACGAGTTACATAAAGTTAAAGACGTCTATACATATTTACAAAGAATGTGATTATCTGCAAAAACAACAACAACTAGCAGTGAAATTGGACTCTGGGGGGATGTATTTTGCATTCATTGGTTATCAAAGTGGTTAAATATACAAATATGTGTTTGGTCATTAACAAGAGGAAAAAAGTACTTGCAATTCAACAAATCATCACATACAGAAACATACTCATTACTTTTCCATGATGCTAATCCACTTTGTGGATATTTTGAACCGCTAATACATTTTCAACTACAAAATGCAGAATGCGAACAACATAGAACTTTCAACGAACTAAAAGAAACAAAAGAAATAAGCATTGCATGCAAAATGCAAGATTTACAAAAGAAGAAAACTTAGCTATTTCAAACCAAACCCAAATAGGAACACACAAAGAACAACAAAATAAAATGCAACAACCAGCATCACTTTGTAAACTTAAAAAAATAATTAGAAGCAATACTAGCCATGAATCAATGCAACCAATAATTTGCATTGATAAATTGGGAAAAATGAATACAACCAGTCAACAACAACATCCAATACAACAAGAAAAGCATAATGAGAAAGAAAAAAATGTAAATGTTGGAAAAAAGGACAACAAAAGCATAATCAAAATCAGCGACCCTAGTAACATTAGAAGTCATACTAACCATGAACCAATACAACCAACAATTGACATTGACAATTTGGAGGAAATACCTACAAGAAATCAACAACAACAACCACTACAACAAATAAATCATAATCATAAACTAGAAATTGTATATGTCACAAAAGAAGACAACATAAGCATAAATGAAAACTATAATGCTAGTAACACATTTGAGAAAGGGCTTGTAAAATTTCAAATAAAATTTGTACAAAAACACCAACAAATGACTTTACATGAAATCAAGAAATTAATGAGATAATCATCAAATGCAAATGACAAGAATAAAAATGAAGAGAAATATAGAAAATGTCAACAAAAGCCAAATACAAAGAAACAATGAACAAAAAAAGAATATAGAACAAGAAGCATCACTCCGGAAGCTAAAATATTTGATTAGGAGTAGTAAGTTGCATCAATCGACGTTGAAAGCAAAATGCATTCAAACAATGCAAAAAATAAACAAAATTAAAAAAAAAAAAACCAAAACCAGTCAGAATTCAACTTCAAAAGGAAAAGAATATTGTTTCCAATTGATGTGTTTGAAATAACAGTCCGGGACACACCCAAATACATATGCACTATTTTTCAACAGTTGCATTTCAAGAAAGACATTAGAATATTCAAAAATCAACAAAAACAAACCTATTACAAACTACTAAAATCAAGTGACAACATATTACCAAATTCAATTTGCCAAAAATGCAATTCTGCATTGAAGAAATCCATGCTCCCACAGTATACTGCACCACACACTATCAGAATCAACAAGCCATTAAAATATGTGCAAATCTTAACACAACTAGAAGACCAACTTGTTTCATTGTGAATTGCATTTGCTCAAATATGGGAGATAGGATACAAAAGATCTCAAATGGGTCTAACTGGCTCAATTATCAATGTTCCAGTTGACACTAACATTATACAAACAACTTTGCCTCTATCAACTAGTAATACAAAAATAATTGTTGTCTCCCTCAAAAGATGTTTGGAATATAAAAATGCATTCCAAAAGGGAATGGTACAACCAAACATCATCACGCATGCTCTTAAAAAATTGACAGAAACAAAATTATACAAAATGAAAGATGTGCAACTTAGCAAAGACTGGCATGAAGCTCTGGAAAGAAATAACGAAATTGAGGAAAACCACAAACTTATTACAATTGAAAATGACTCAGAAAGTGATAAAGAACAAGAACCATGTGAAACTTTGATACATGGATTTACTAAATCCATCAATATACACAAAATGCAAGAAAAAATAATAGAGATTACACCTGCACAAGACCAATACCCTATTGGAATATTTAAAGACAAATATGCAGAAGAAATGAATTTCCCAACATTGTTCTTTGGCAGCCCACATGATGCTGACATTGTGAAAAAAATTACATATCAAAAAATAGCACAATGAGAATTGTCACATTCACAAAGATGTTTTGCATATCACACAACTAACCCATTTTTCAAAATAATCAAGATACTCATACAACAGGTGATGTCCACAATGTGGATAAAAATTCGAAAAGGCCAACTAAAAGGAAGAAAGTTATGAGCAAAGGATGTCAAGCACAAACCAAATCTAGAAAAAATATCAAAATCAAATATAGGCTATGTTGACTTTAAAAGAATAATAATATCTCCAAACTATACACAACTACTTTAAAAAAATGTATTTGCAATGATATGACAACTAGGAGCACCAACTTTCTTCCTCACCTTCACTAGTGCTGAACAAACTTGGTATGCTCTCACACAAACACTTGAAGAACTACATATTGCTCACCATTCAACAAAAAAATAAAGTATTAATACCACCAACCAAATTGACAAATACCAAATAATCCAAAAAGATCCAATAACTTGTGCATGTTAGTATAGACATCACATAAATGCTCTTAAAAAATTGATATTTACAAATCACTCTTTCTTTGGAAATATATTGGACTATTTCTCAGTAACTGAATTCTAGAATCGTGGAAATGAACATGATCATTTCCTCATATGGGTAAAAGATGCACCTATCTATGGAAAACAATCCAACACAAGCATTATGTTAGAATAACTAAGAGGGGGGGGTGAATCAGTTAGATCAGTTATCCTACAGTCCCAAATACAAAGATGTACTCCACAAAACAATTCAACCAAATTATGTAGCTCGGTAACACAAAATATCAATTTGTCTATTAACTTTACCGATTACCAGTAATTAACTAACTGTGATTACTGACCAAATCAACTATGCAGTATGTAAAGTATGATAGCAAAACAATCATCACAAATAACACATAACATAATGATTTAACGTGGAAACCCTGTTAAGGGAAAAACCACCTAGGACTGGTAACCCAAAATAATTCACTCTTCTGAAGTGAGCTTGGTGAAGAGCCAACCTTGTTAAAGGTTACAATACACATTGTTAGGTGTGACCTGATTAGAGGATTTATCACTAACCGTTAACTTTTGACCAACATTCACTATGGGGTCAACTAGATAACAATGTACATTCTCTGAATGACATAGGGTAGAATATAAGATAGTTAAGTCCACTTGGTTAAGAGATTTTTTGAATCAATGATTAAACTGATACAGTAATGATTTGATTCAAATACAACTCAATTGCAGATATTCAGATCTATGTTAAGCCCATAAAATATCCTCTGATCATTGATCAATTCACTTCCTCAGTATACTTCAACTTACTTTCACTCAGTAAATGGTTCTTTGACGCTCGGTAAAACTCTGCAGCTCGGTTCTTCAATAACCAGTTTGATCAGGTATGCATGAATAAGTTCTTCAAGTGAATTCTCTGCAGTCTTCTTCTTTCTGGCATGTTTCAATAATGAAACTCATATCTCTTATATAGACAAGTAAACCGTTTTCATATCAGCCATTAGATTTTTTTGCTTAATCTTCTTCATCCATTTTGCCTCTTAAACCTTCCTTGATAAATGTGTCATTAACATGTTTCAATCTCATCCTTTAGATCTTCTCTGCATTTTGTCAGTCGTGGATCTCATAACAAACTTCATCTTTAATCTCAAAATCATACCAATATCCAGCTCATCAATTTTAGTTGGTTGTTCTTAGCATTTAATGTTTTCATCCGTACTCAGTTGATGTATAAATGTGTCGGTGATAACTAGTTGAACTAACTCAGTTAATACTGTCAGTCAGTATACACTGCACTGGCTCGATGTATCCAGAAGTCTTCAATTACCAACCATATTCACTCGATCAAATTCAAATCTCTTCATAATAGATTAATGTAACATGCTCAAGTCAACAATATAAAGCCATAGACTCATCAATAAGTTACCCAATGTTTTCCTTTTCCTTATCTGTCATATCCATCTTTTCCTCATGTAGATATCTCAGTTCCTCATCTTTTCTTCCTTCAACTGATGTTTAGATGTTTGTAACTAACATGATAAGTATTGTCAAGACTAGTTGACATCAATGACAACATATTGACTAATTTAATCATCTTACATATCATTTCAGTACTCGGTGATCTCTAATCAATGTTCCATCAGTATTCAAGTATTCAATCAGTTTGTAGTTCATCACATTATAGAGTTCGTAGACAAGTACCTTACATGTCAAACTGAACATTTAGAACCAAATATAGCCATACTACATAAGCATCACCATACAAAGCAATGCAAAAGATCCAAAAGAGCACATTGTAGATACAAATTTCCATTTCCACCAATTAGAAAAATTGTAATACTTGAACCATTACCTGAAAAAAATAAAACTCTAAGCTCAATTGCTAGTAATATTCAATCCAAACTTCAAAAAATAACCTACAATGTTTCATTCACATTTGAACAATTCCTAAATGATATCAAAATGACAGAAGAAGACTACATAATGGCTCTATGATCCACAATCCATAGACCCGCCCTTTTCCTCCAAAGGAAGCCTTCACAGATAAGGAATAATAGTTTTTCCAAAAATATCCCACATATCTGGAAAGCAAACACATATGCACAGTTTGTGCTAAACGCATATGCTGCTACAATGTATTGCAACTCATACATGGCTAAAGTTGACAAGACAATGACTAATGCATTTAAAAGAATACACAAATACCACTAAGAATAAAATATAGATGCACTCAAAATGATAAGCAAACTTGGAAATCCCTTATTGAACTTACAACAAATGTCATCCCAACAAGCTGCTCATCTTGTCTTATCACTCCCACTAAATTGTAGCTCTAGGAAATGTATATTTATTGATACAAAATCTAATAATGACCGCATGTTTATATTGAAACCTGTTGAATAATTAAAGAAAGAAGCAGATGACTCTGAGAATGTAATGTGCAAATCCCTAGTGGACTACTACTTAAACCATCCTAACACTATTGCTAATATATGTCTAGCAGAATTTGTGGCCAAGTACAAAAAAGATGGAAGGAACTTTGAACCTAAAACTAAACCCAATATTATATGCTTTATTAACTTCAATAAATATTTTGACTTGGAGAGTCACTGTAGAGAACAATTATTACTATATGTATGATTCACAATAAGCAAAGATACATTGAAACATAATTATGACTCTTGAGAAAAAGAATTCTTGCACAATGAAAGAATAATTCAAATCAATCATGCAAAATTCTACTATAACATAAACTCCACATGGGGTGATATAGATAAAGCCTTTGACAAGATAAATGTTGAAAATTATAACAATAAAACCTTGTGCATACAAAACAACATTATCAAACACAAAGACCAATATGACATAGAAGAAGATATTAAATCTACATTCCATGCCACCTTAAACACCAAAGTGCCAAAAGCATTTGAAATTGCATGAATCCCCCATATTATGGACAATGATGAGTACTATAAAATAAGAAGAATGTTAAATAAAGAGCAACAAGAAATTGTCAAGGACATTGTAATGAAAAAGTTAAAAGACCCTACAACTCCATTGCATTTGTTCTTGACTGGAGGTGCTGGAACTAGAAAGACATTCACTATAATAGCCATTTACCAAACCCTTATCTGCATTTACAACAATTGCATTGATAATGATCCTGATAAACCAAAAGGCCTAATAACTACTTATACAAGAAAAGTTGCCTACAATATAGGTGGAACTACATTGCATTCAACATTTCATATACCTTTCAAAAAATCAGAATTTATTCCACTAAATACAAAAATGCTGGATACAATGTCAAAGAACTACAATCAATTACATGTACTCCTCATAGATGAGATTTCATTGGTAGGATCAAAATTTTTATGATACATTGACAAGCGATTACGTGATATAATGCAATTAGCTACTCTATACTTTGGTAACCTTGATACAATTTTTTGTGGTGATTTGTACCAAGAACTACTTGTACTTGACTTCGTTGTCTTTGACAGCAAACCAACAACAACAGATTTAATGCCCTACAATTTTTGGAGAGACAATGTCAAGTGCTACTCATTAACTACTACAATGCGACAAAAGGATGAGCACTTCATCTCAATTTTGAATAGAATATGACTAGGTCTACAAATAACTAATGACATACAATACCAAAATTGCACTTGCTTGCGTCCCCCACCCATTGATCCAAGATTCCCCTACTTATTCTATAGGAAAAAGGATGTTAATGCACACAACAATAATATGCTTTCTACAGTGTTTGGTGACCTTATTATATTAGATGCAATTGACAACAAAGATGAGAGATACAATGCAATAAGAGTATACAACCATACAACAACTCTATCAAGTCAAATAATCCTCAAACCAAACATTCAGGTATAAATTTTTGCAAGAAACTATAATACACAAGATGGCCTTGTCAATGGATCAGATGGAATATTTAAGGCATAAACAAGGCACGAAGATCTCAAAATACTTTGGATACAATTTAATGATCCAAAAATAGGCCAAGCACAAAGGAAAAAACTAGCTCAATATTATATTGATTCCATAGACAAAGATTGGGTTCCCATTCTCCGTATAGCTAGGCCCATCCCAAAAAAATTCACGAACAAAAAAATAAGGATTAGAAAACAATTTCCAATACAAATAGCCTATGCTCGAACAATTCACCTCTCACAAGGACTCACAATGGAAGGCGTTGCATTTGATCCAAATGGCATAACTCAACATGGCTTAACATATACAACACTTTCTCAGACAAGAACAATTGAATCATTATTTTTGTTGAACCCTTTAAATCCAAAAAATTTTAAAGTCAAAGAAAAAATAACTTTGAAATGTCTCGCCTTCAATCTGATGCACAATGCAACTTGAAAATTGTATTACTTGTTCAATAGATGCATCGCACATACTAATATGCACATTAAACACTCGCAGCTTAAGAGGTCACACAAATGACATTATCAACGACTATGATACCATATCCTCTGACATCTTATGCTTACAAGAGGTACACTTCATACCTCCAAATATTAACATCCTTTTCAAAAAATATAATAATTATTCAATGTATCACATACATGATTTAACAATCCTTGCTAGAAACAATCTTTTACATACGAATACAAAACAATATAGACAACCAAATGTTGAATCCATAATAATAACACTATGTCAACTCACCAATGAACTCAACATCTCTAATGTTTATGCAAGGCCTAATGCATCCATTGCAGAAATCAAAACTATCATTACTGAAATGGTCAAATTTCTTGGTACAAAAAATAAACTTTACATTGTAGGAGATTTCAATATTGACATGTCCAAACAAAACACAACCACAAAAACACTCATAAAACATATGGAACAATACAACATACATTACATGTTGAATGAAATACATAGTACAAACAAACCATAGATTGATCATGTTTGGACAAACTCGCCAATAAATATATGTGCCATTTACAAAACTGAAGCATAGTGGACAGACCATCTTGCACATTTTATGAAAATCCACCATACATAATAAAATAATCAAGAATTAAATCCTAATGGTGCTTGACCACACTCTTTATTTAAGCTCAATAGTCATTATGCCCTCGTCTCAACAAATTAAACTTCTCTGCCTATAACCCAATGTTTCAAACATACAACATCTGTGCTTTACAATGTACAATGACTCAATTTACTTAACATTGAATCATGCATCTTTGTCCAAAACTTAGATTCTCTCTCCTTCTCTCCTTTCTTTCATACAATAACACTACAGTTCACCATACTTGCATGAAAACATAACTCTTTTGTTCAAAATCTTAGTGCTCACTCTCTGCCATATATCGATATACCAAATGCTACTTTCCACCCCAAAACATCTGACATAGATTCACATCATTTCTTCCTAAGTTATAACTCATATACTAATCACCCTTTTAATTTCAACTACAATTTATCTTTCTACTATGAAGTATCTCCCCCAAGATACTTCTTGCAGTTTAACCACAACATCATACTTAAAACTCTTTCATTGTCTAGTACATTGCAGAACATTGCCAATTGCATAATAATATACAAACAAGAGTAATATTATAACAACATAACTAGGCACATAAATTTTACATTCAATTTCACCTTTCTAAAACAAATGTAATAATGCACACTTCTCTCTCAAAATTTAGGTTCTTCTTTTCGAATTCCTGCAACAACAATGAATCCAGAAAAGCCAGCAACAAATGAAGAAGAACTAAAGCAAGAACACTTGCCAAAAAGGTAATTAAGCTCAACACCTCCATTTTTCATGTTTATATAGTTCTCCAAAATAAATAAGATATTTCTCTCCTTTTTACAGGACAAAAGTAAACAACCAAAATCCCATATCAATTGAGGATCTAAATGCAAGAAGAGCAGGAGCAGCTTTCGAAGGCGATGTGTTGGTAGTATATAAATTTGTCCTCGATAGAGCTACAAAGAAAAAAGAAGTTCTGCATGCAGACTTAACAAACTCCAAAGGTGAGATGACAATAACACTTAATGTAAGCGGGAACCTAGTCTACAAATACGAAGGAAAAATAATCCCAGGCATGGCAATAATAGTAACAGGGTTCAAAATTGCACCTAGAACAAATTATGATCAAGGAGATAGTGATTGCATACTCATTTTAAAAGACTCAAGCACAATTGAAATAAAACTTTCTCTTTTGCATGAATACAAGTTCATTCTAGGTACAACTATACAACAATTGTTGAATTCCCAATCGGAATAATTGGTGTAGTTGATGTTGGAACACACATTAAAGGTACTCAATACATACTTGACATCAAAGATGGATACACTGATATGGACAAAGCACCGGTAAACTTATTCACTCAACATTTCTCCTTAGCTATCATAAACCTTTTTTACCTTCCTTGATCCTTTCAATTCAAATCTTAAAGTGTTTAGTTCAAAAACTAACATTGTTGCTCAAAAACAGGTCTACATGCATCCAAATTTTAACCAAATATACTTTCAAATTAAAGAGCAGTAAAAAAATGAAATTCCAGCCTTGCTTTTAAGAAACATTGCAAAAAAGGTTGATCAAAAGAATGCTCTTCGGACAAGTCTTTCAACATTTATATGCAAGCTAAATGACAAAAGAACATTAGAAAAACTATACGGGCTTCTACACACAACATTTGAGATTTTCCCTCTTGACTTTATTATCACTCTCCTTCATAGCACACTAATATTCTAACATTTCTTACAGGTTGTTGGAATCTTAAAGCCCACAAATGCATATTCCAATCTCTTTCATGCATTATGCCCCAAATGTAATTATAGGTTTGAGAGCTACGGTACACTGGATGGAAAAATTGTTCATTGCAAAAAATGTGATGAAGAAGTCACATACACAACTTCTCTATACCTCAAAACAATTATCACAAAGGACAACAAACAAACAATACATTGCTCTGTAGAAAAAATATCATTCAACAACTGTTGCCTAGTCTTCATAGCACTACTTATCAGTAATACATCAATGACAAAGAAGCAGTCATATTCATGCTCCGAGAGTTCACAATAAATGGCAAGTTCACTTTGAACCAAAATAACACCATCACGTGTGCCATTGTGTTTCCTAACTAGACAAAAACTACTGCACAAAGGTAACTATTCTACTACTACTAATACTCTTTACAATACACAAATTATATCATTTAATCTTTATTATACAATACTAATTTTTACCAAATTTTCAAATACTAGATTTTGAAAACATGGCACATCATTTCCACATCTCAGCCCAAGAAGCAGTCCTCTATATGCTTTTACCATGCTTCAACTAGAATTTTGTAATTTTTGTGTACTGTGAACAAATCAAAAACTAAATACTTTAAATACTAAAAAATAACTACAATTTTTGGTGTTTACAACTCCACTTCCGAGATGCATAACAAATAGTCATAGGTTTCAATGCTCCTGATCAACATATGTGTCTACTATTTTGGTTTATTCTGGCATGTTTCTTTCCTTCTCACAACACAAAGACTTCTTCACTGAAATACTATGTACTAGATCCTCTTAATACTTAAACAAGTAATATTTTAATGTTTTCCTACTTCTTTCCATCTGCTTTACATGAAATACATATGCAACTTACAATCCTTCTATCAAATGTTCTTTATAGTAGTGCATTTACACAATCACTCTTTTTATATTGTTTCCTCTTTCTCCAATGATTTGAATCTATTTTTTTTGTAATGTCGTATACATTTTCATTGACATACAATTTTCCAAATGCTTCAACTTGTTAATGGCTATTCTGCATTAATTGGAATATATGAGGGAAAAATTAAGTTTCTTAGAAAAATGTTTTGTGCTTTTAGGATGCCCAACTTACTCTAACTCAATTACCATGTGCTTTTTGTCTAAACTAAAGGTCACCAAAGATTCACAATGATTTTTTCATAGTATCTTCAAATAAAATGACATATTACATGTTTACAGTCTAAACTAATGGTCACCAAAGTTTCATGATTATTTTTTTTATAGTATCTTTGATTCAAGTTGCCATTCTAATGCATTAAATTGCATTATTGGAAATTATCTTCTAACAATAAAAATTCCTCTATCACTACATTATACTGTTGGGTGAACAAGCAATTTACAAAACCAACCTCATGGCATCACTTCACATTATAAGGTATACTCATTTCTAGCCTTTCCATTAAAAAAATTATTTTACAAATAGGTTTTTTTAACTTGTAATGTCTAACTGTGACTCACACAACTATGTAGCAAGCACAGTTTGCAACCATGAAATTTGAACTTCTACTAATGACTAAACATGTATGCATATCCAACTGACCTTAATCTCTACATGTCAATCTTGTCTTTACAAGTGTTAAAACTGAAATTTGGTTTCTCATTAACTTTTTCTAGATGCTTAAATTACTACCCATGTTAATTGCAGTCCATGAGGCCAATGAATACATCCACAGGTATATATTACATATTACCTTATTGCTTCTCCATATATGCAACTTTTCTTCACATTGACTTAATATAATTTTAGAAAAGAAAATGTCACCAAGTTTCTTTTTAGATTAAAATAGTAACTAACTATTTCCTATAATTTCTTTTCAGATTTTATTTTCATATTCCATTTTTTAATACAAAAACCAAAAACTACACAAGGTACCTTGGATTCGGTATACAAGATCCATTGATTAACTCTAAGGTAAGAACACATTTAGTGCTTTTCATATATTATTTAATAACTACATATCCTATTTTTTTGACCTCTGCCCTGCTCCATTTATCTTTTATTCTTCTACAATCTTTCATATATCAGACACTTCAAATTTATATCCTTTCAAATATTTTTTATTTTCAGTTGTTTCTTTGACTAAAGAGGTCTGTAACAATGTTTTAGGTGAATGCGTTGATATATGTACATTCAATGAATCATTTGTTGGTTCAATATGCAATATGCATTGTATGTTGCTTCTAAAGGGGACAAGGATCACTTAACAATTCTGACTTTGGTTGCCTAATTTACACATGTAAGACATTGTCAATGTGAGATATTCTTTTCCCAATACATTTCTATTTCTGATCTCAATTTTCAAATTCAAGGCACAACTGTCTCAATGCTTCAAATTTGCATCATTTGGAATTATCTTCTACAGAAATTTCCCTATTGCTACATCCTATAGTTGCGTAAACAAGTGATTTACAGAGCAACCTCATGTCATCACTTTCCATCATGAGGTATTATGATTTGCAGCCTTGCCATATTTTATTTTATTTTTCAAGTTGGCTTTCTTCACTTGCAATATTTGACTGTGAGTCATACAATGATTTAAAGTTTATTACTTATATTCAAAACTTCATTTCAGACCTTGACAACCTTCCTAAATCTACATTGATTTGTAAGACACTATTTAGCCATGCAAAAGACATTGGTAAATATGTTGATATACACATTAACTAAATCATTTTCTGATTCAATATGCAATATTCATTATGTTCACTTTTCCTTTTTCACATATTTGTTATTCTTGAAGGTTTACTTGATTGAATTCTACATTGAGTTATATATTTCAACATTCCTTTCACATTCAATCCTTCTACATCCTTGCTCTTTTTCTTTTACCATCTAAGATATATAATTTAACTCGTTAATTTGTTTTTTCTAGACATAACTAGCAAGACCACTGCTAGCACTTCAAAATGCTACTATTACTCACACATGTTCTATATATGAAAACTTGCAGAAGGTAATGCTTTTCAGTTTATACTTAATTCCATATTTATCATAACGTACTACAGAACTTACAATCCTCAACAGTCTCTTAGTACACTGAGATTCTAAATATAACCTTAAAATTTGGATCTGATCCATGGAATTAGAATAATTTGTTGAGGAATTTGTGAAATAATATTTTGATTAGATTGTGCATTATTTGGTACTTTTGATTGAAAGATCTGTTTGACATTGTGTTCATTTATGCATGTCGTAAGAAATCCTGAGATGACACCTATATGTACATACTATTATGTGCAACTATAATTTGACTAACATGCCTCCTAGCATAAAGGTGGAACAATGTTGTCAAAATAAAATAAAATGAGAAGCATGCTACTCAAGCTAATTACAACATGTATCTTGACATTACTTTTCATTGCAAATTACATTTAATTAGATTTATTTTCCTCATTTCAGAAAGAAATTTCAAACTCCAAAACAATCACAAATATCACAACAGATTCTATATTTTAATCAAACTTGTCAACACAATTGCCTCTTGGTCATTATTTTCCTCCAAAGTCTCTTTCAAATTTGTTTAAATTCTCTTCTTTTCTCTATAATTTTATTCTCATGTCTCTGGGTTTTAATTAATAGGCACACAAAACTGGTCATTCAGTCTACATCATCAATTAACATTTAATTTGGAACTATTAAGAGTTCCAACTACAGATCTCCATGAGGATGATAGCTTGAGGACTCTTCTTCTTACATGATGACTCACATCCATGAATAATTCATCACAAGGCCTGTCAACATTAACCAAGACAACAGTTTTCCAAAGAACATGCACTAATATTTATGAAGTCTTTTGGAAAAATTGCTCATGTATCTCATCAATCAAAATAACCAGGAAGATGTGCATATTGAATATTGCATGTAATAAGTGCAATATAGTAATTGCATTGTGTAATTTGAATTTTATGTCCAAGCTACTATTCAAATATTTGGCTTATATTATTTTCTTTCACTCCCAAAATATGTCTTTATATTTATTGTACACAAAATGTTTTGTACCCAGTCGAACTGATTAATTTTGGTAGCCACACTTATTATATTTCTATATGCCTCTAATTCTCTACTGCCTTAAATGGAGCAATTATTTTTTCTTGGAGGATGCACATATTTACTTCAAGAACGTACTGATCGAATTAAATGCCTTTGCAGATCGATTTATGGCTACATTGTAAATTTGCTTGCTTTATGGGTACATTGAAAATTTGGTTGCCTTGTACCTAGCCTCAATTATTTATCTTATACAAGAACCTAACTTATTAGGAATATCTAATCAATTTTTTTTAAAAAAATAGTTATTCCATTCACAATGGTTAATTTGCAATGTCTTCTTTACTCGGCCTTAACCACATTTTCATCTCACCATATCTTATCCCAAAAAGCATTACACTATAGGCAAGAACTTTGACGCTTGCGTCTCTTGTTAATCAATAAATAAATAATTAATTTTAATTTTAATATTAACAATATCAACCAATATATATTTAAGTAATCAAAGTGACTGATAATTAACTAATCAATAATAATCGACTTCAATAACCAGTCGATACTAAGTCGATAATAGGAATAATAAATCCTTGGTAATAAATTAAATAGGCTTCATACTTAGCCCCATTGACCACAATGAAGCGACAACTTTGGATGGAGAGAGGAGTCGCGACCCATGAACACATGCCATGTACAAATACAGTTTAGAAAATAAAAGAATCGGGGGAGGACATTGTGTTGGAAACTGCAATTGAAATAATTGTTGTATTGTCATTGTTCTCAAACCTTAATTGGTAAGACTGTTGCTACTTAGAAAAGTACTATATCTATTTGAGTGTTGCTAAGGGGCTAAGCAAGGCTGGTAACAATAGCACCTAAGGAAAGGTTGAGTTATCTTGATACTACAAAGTGTACTTGACTATGTTGCACAATGATGAGATAATGCATTGTTTATCTTAGTAAGACTTAAGACTAAACTGGTAGGCTTAACCGAGCAAAGAATGGAAAAATCATGTTTAAGCTGAGTAATGTTAGTGTCAACCGAGTTAGTATATGCTGAGAAAAATTATAGTGTCAACCGAGCATCATTAAATTTTCGAGGAAGACAATGTAAGCCAAGGAAACAATTTTAATAATGACTGTGCTTTCTACATGAAGACTGAGTGAACAATCACAGTATTGACCGAGCATCAACAATTTTATATTTGAAGAGAATTTAATTTTGGAGCCGACATTGTTGAATTCTTGGATTATGTAAAACATGTTGACTTTATTTATTGATTGTTTGGAAGCATTAAATGCACTGTAAAATGTTTTATTGTAAATCTTTAAGAGATTTGAGATGATTCTAGAAAATGAGACAAAGAACATGAAGCGGGTAGATTCAATGAATCTGACCTAACCCTAAGATCTATGAAGGAGATTGAGCAGCAAAAGATGAGTTAACCTAATTGAGGAAAATATAAGGGAACTTGAGCATTTTGATGTGAATGTACATGGAGAACAGAGAATGCTGGAAGAGGAAAGTTTTATTGACTATCTAAGCAGAAAAGGCTGAAGGAGAATTGTGGTGATTGCTTGAAGAAAAGTTCTGAGCAGATTAGAGATGGAAATGACAAAGTTTCAAAGTCATTAAACCAGCATTAGTGTACAGAATCGGATTTGATATTTGCAAAGTGAGTTGTATATTTTTCAGATAATACTGCTGCTACTTTCTAACCATTGTAACAGTCAAAATCCTTTTAATAGAGGTTGACCTAACAATCATATGTTAAATCCTTTGAACAAGGTTGCATTCTAATGGAGTGTATGTAAGTCCTATGACTAGGCTCACTTTTAACAGGGTGATTGAAATCCTTTAATCGGGTCACACCTGACAGTGTGTATTGTAACCTTTGACAGGGTTGGCTTTTTACTGAGCTCACTTCAGAAGAGTGAAAATAATAGTAGCATGTTACAAAGTGGTTTTTCCCAAATTGGGTTTCAACTATAAAACTTGGTGTTAATACTTGTGTGAATGTTTTGGTTTGAACATTACTATGTTTTGCAAGTTAAGCTACAGCTGGGTAGTGGACTACATTGTTAGATGTTTCTATTACTAAATTAGTGATGACCAAGTTTGTTTTGGTTATTGGATCTGATTTAAGGATAAGTTTTTGAGATTGTTTTATACATCAGGACCTGAGAACAACTAATTCACCCCCCCTCTTTGTTGTTCTAAATTATATTAACAATTGGTATCAGAGCTTTGTTGCTTATTATTAGTATTGATAGAATCAAGTTTAAAGGGGTTTGAAGCAAATGATTAGGATGTATAAGAAGGAGGTACCGAAGCTGAACAAGGAAAACTTCCCTGCATGGAAAATCTTGATGAAGCTACATCTGGCTGGTATTGGTGACTCTACAAAGTACTACATTGAGAACAACTATGTCTCACCTGTCACACCTTTGACTGCCGAAGAGATGAGAGCTAAGCAAGAACATAATCAGGCAATGCTGAAAATTGCATCTACCCTAAGCTATCCAGAATTTGAGGACATTAAGGAATGCACAACTGCTAAGGATATGTGGGACACTCTTGCAAGGATTTATGGTGGTGACCTAAATGTGCTGAAAGCAAAGGCCGAGAGTCTTAGAGGTAAGTTTGATGAAATGAGAATGCAAGAAGGTGAAAACATTGCACAATATTGTGGTAGAATAAAAGAAGTTGTGAATGCTATTAGAGGAGAAAATGGGGCTATTGATGATGAAACTATAATTGGGAAAGTTCTAAGAACCTTGCGTCCTATATATGCTATTAAGATCTCAGCTATTCAGGAATCTAGATATAACTCTGCTAATGTGCTTACTTTGGAAAGTTTGGTTGGTAAGCTGACTACTTTTGAACTCTCGAACTATGATAATTTCATTGTTGGAAGCATTGGAAATGTTGAATCTTCTTTCAAGTCACAGCTAGTTCTGAACAAGCCAAAGAAAGAAAAAGAAAGATGCATTAGTGAAAGTGAAAGTGAAAGTGACAGTGAAAGTGATAGTGACACTTCTGATGAAGACCTAGAAGATCTAGAAGCTCTTATGGCTAGAAGACTGAGAAGGGGAAAATGAAAGTATAAAGGTAAACTCCCTATTATATGTTTTGCATGTAATAAAGTTGGTCATATAGCTGCTAGATGTCCTGACAGGAAGGATAAAGAAGATGAAAGGAAAAGAAAACACAAAGATAGAAAAGATGATAGAAGCTATTGATGGAACAAAGACTACAAAGGAAAAGGTAAGAAATCTTATTACATTGCTGAAAAAGAGACTGACACTGATGGTGATGATTTTTAAATTGAGGTAGTCAATGTTGCAATGAAAGATGAATTTGATGAGGATGAGAAAACTGCATTGATATCCTATGTGAACAAGAATGATAAATGGATTATTGACAATGGTTGTTCACATCACATGATTGGTGACAAAAATAAGTTTGAGACTTTACATCATTACAGAGGTAAAAGTGTAAAATTTGGTAAGGATGCACCATGTCCTGTTAGAGGAAAAGGTTTGATTAAACTAACTAATAAGATATCTTGTGAAAATACATACTGGGTTGAAGGTCTTAATTACAAATTGTTAAGTGTTGCTCAGCTTAACAAAACTGGTTATCGAGTGGAATTTCATCACAGGCAAGCTAAAATATTTAATGCTACTAGAGAACTGATTGGAAGTGGAGATCAGACTAGAGGTAATTTGTTCTATCTTGATCTATCTGAAGAAACATGTTTAATTGCACAACTTGATGATATTTGGTTATGGCATACAAGGCTGTGTCATGTTAACTTTGACAATCTGGTAGAGATAAGTAAGAAGAAAAAGGTAAGAGGTCTACCTAGATTGAAGAAACTTGAGAATGTGATGTGCAAGGAATGCCAGTTAGGAAAAATGACAAAGTCAAGTTTCAAGAGCAAATCCCTTACTTCTGAAAACATTTTAGATTTGGTTCATACTGACCTTTGTGGACCTATGGGTGTACAAAGTTATTGTGGTGCTATATACTTTATCTTATTTGTTGATGATCATACTAGAAAGATGCATGTAATGTTTCTAAAAGAAAAATCTAAAGCTTTTCAATTCTTTAAGTGGTATTTGGAAAAATTTGAGAAGGAAACAGGTAGGAACCTGAAATGTCTTAGATCTGACCAAGGTGGAGAATTTACATCAAATGAATTTAATCTATTTTGTAATGATAGAGGAATTAAAAGACAGATGTTTGCACCTAGAACACCTCCACAAAATGGTATAGTAGAAAGGAGAGACAGATCTATCTTGGACTGTGTAAGGACATTGATGATTGAAAAGAATGTGGCACATAAATATTGGAAAGAAGCTATAAGCACTATTGTCTACACTCTTAACCGGGTATAGATCAAGAAAGGTACAAATCTGACACCCTATGAATTATGGCATGGGCATGCACTGAGTGTTAAATACTTTAAAATCTTTGAAAGTAAGTGCTATATATTAAAAGACACTAGGAATGGAAAGTTTGATGCTAAGAGTGATGAAGGCATATTCCTAGGGTACTCCACAAAAAGTAAAGCTTATAAGTGTTTGAACTCTAACAATAACAAAATTGTGGAAAGTGTGAATGTCAAAATTGATGAGTATGCAGAAAGAAATGAAGCTGATAGTAAAAGAGAACCAGAAGATTATAGATCTTTTGTGTACATTGAAGAAGAACAAGAGGCAAGTGACAAACTTGCACCTGATGCCGATTCTTAGGTAAGCAATGCCGAGTGATAGACAGAAGCTGTCAGGCGTCAGGAAAATAGTGCCGAGAGAGGACAAGAACATGTCGAGCTACAAGAAAATGCTATTGAGTATCAGGAAAAGGTTGTCGAGCATTTTGAAGTTGAATCTGACAATCTTATTGAGGAACATGATGAAATAGAGGAGAGAACAGCTGAACCTATTTTGGAAAAATATGTAAGAAGACATCATAAGCCTGAACAGATAATTGGAGACAAACATACTGGAATTCAGACCAGAAGTAAGATTAAGGATCCAACATGTTTACTATGTGAATTTGAACCAAAGACAACTAGAGAAGCATTGGAGAATGAAGACTGGATAAAAGCAATGAATGAAGAAATTGACCAGACTGAGAAGAATGATACTTGGACTCTGGTGCCGAGACCTGAAAACAAAAATGTTATAGGAACAAAGTGGGTGTTTCAAAATAAGATGAATGAAAATGGTGAAATCACTATGAACAAAGCTAGGCTGGTATGCAAAGGCTATGCACAAGAAGAAGGAATATATTATGGGGAGACATTTTCCCCTGAAGCTAGATTGGAAGGAGTAAGAACTCTGCTTGCATATGCTACTTATAAAGATTTCAAGGTATATCAAATGGATGTCAAGTCTACATTTTTTAATGGTATACTAGAAGAAGAAGTTTACATAGAACAACCAGAAGGTTTTATTGATCCAAACAAAAGACACATGGTGTGCAAACTGAACAAAGCATTATATGGATTGAAGCAAGCTCCCAAAGCATGGTATGAGAGGTTGCACAACTACTTGATATAGATTGGATTTTCAAGAACAAATAACACAAGCAATCTGTACATGAAGGATGAAGAAGGTTAAGGTATCCCGTTGGCAAAAAAAAATTTTAATGACATTATTTTTGATGGACAAGATGCATTATGTAAAAGTTTCTCAAATGAAATGCAAATTGAATTTGAAATGAGTATGTTTGGTGAGATCAAATTCTTTGTTGGTTTACAAGTATATTAGAGGAAAAATGAAATTTTCATTACACAGTCTAAGTATGTTAATGAAATACTGAAAACTTTTGTGATGGAAGATGCTAAACCAGTGGGAATTCCCATGGTTACTGGACAAAATTTATCTAAGAATGATGATGCTACAGAAGTGAATCAGACTCTGTACAGATCCATGATTGGAAAATTGCAATATGCAGTACATAGCAGACCAGATATTGCATTAGCTATTGGGATTGTGGCAAGATTCTCTGCCAATCCTAAGGAAACACATATGATGGCCGTGAAAAGAATTATGAGATACTTGAAAGGAACTATTGACTATGGTATGTATTATAAGAAGAATGACAAATTTGAACTCCGAGTTTATACAGATGCTGATTGGGCATGAAATGTAGATGACAGAAAGAGTACTAGTGGTGGAGCTTTCTTTCTTGGATAGAGATTAGTCTCCTAGACAAGCAAGAAACAAAATTGCATTTCCCAATCTACTACCGAGGCCGAGTATGTTGCTGCTGTAGTAAACTGTTCAAACTTGGTATGGATAAAACAATTGTTGATAGGCATGAAAGAAGAAATCACTGAACCTGTTGTTATTTTCTATGATAACACAAGTGCTATCAATATTTCTAAGAATCCAGTGATGCACACTAAGACCAAGCACATTGCAATCAAGTATCACTACTTGAGAGAATTAGTACAAAATAAAGAAGTCTGAATGGAATATGTGAATATAAAAGAACAATTAGCAGACATATTCACTAAAGCTTTACCCAAAGAAGCTCATGAGTATTTGAGAAGTCAATTAGGGGTTCTTCCCCTAACTGAGGCTCCCTAGACAAGCTAGGAGCACTGCATCAAATGTGCTACATCAGAACATTTGACAAATTGATGTAGAAGATTGTCACACTTTAGGGCTGGCCTAGAGTTGTGAAAAGAAGCAAAGAAAAGGAACCAGTCATAAGTAAGATGACAGAGGGAGAAACACTGAGCTACACAGATATTACCTACATCTGATGGATGTATGTTTTAGTTGCTGCTTTGACATTTTTGTCAAAGAGGGAGATGAACTTATATGATAACACATAACACATAAAGGTAAGAGGGAGATGATAACACTGAAAGGTAAGAGGGAGATGAACTGATGAAACTGAAGATAAGGATGATGAACTGAAATGAAGGATCAGGATAGAGGGAGATCTGAATACTTCTGATGGTCACAGAAGTGAGGCTTATAGGATTCTGAATCAGAATGAAGCTAAGGATATTATAAATGATTTTCTAATGGATAGATAAGTTTTTGGATTGGTTGGTAATCCATGTGTTATTCAGGTGATATCATATGGTGTTGCCATCAATGCCAAAGAGGGAGATTGTTGGAAACTACAATTGAAACAATTGTTGTATTGTCATTGATGTCAAACCTTAATTGGTAAGACTGTTGCTACTTAGGAAAGTACTATATCTATTTGAGTGTTGCTAGGGGGCTAAGCAAGGCTGGTAACAATAGCACGTAAGGAAAGGTTGAGTTATCTTGATACTACAAAGTGTACTTGACTATGTTGCACAATGATGAGATAATGCATTGTTTATCTTAGTAAGACTGAAGACTAAACTGGTAGACTTAACCGAGCAAAGAATGGAAAAATCATGTTTAAGCCAAGTAATGTTAGTGTCGACCGAGTTAGTATATGCCGAGAAAAATTATAGTGTCGGCCGAGCATCAATAAATTGTCGAGGAAGACAGTGTAAGCCGAGGAAATAGTTTTAGTAATGATCGAGCTTTCTACATGAAGATCGAGTGAACAATCACAGTATTGACCGAGCATCAACAATTTTATATTTGAAGAGAATTTAATTTTGGAGCCGACATTGTTGAATTCTTGGATTATGTAAAACGTGTTGACTTTATTTATTGATTGTTTGGAAGCATTAAATGCACTGTAAAATGTTTTATTTAAATCTTTAAGAGATTTGAGATGATTCTAGAAAAGGAGTCGAAGAACATGAAGCGAGTAGATTCAATGAATCTGACCTAACCTAAGATCTACGAAGGAGATTGAGCGGCAAAAGATGAGTTAACCTAATTGAGAAAAATATAAGGGAACCTGAGCATTTTGATGTGAATGTACATGGAGAATAGAGAATGCTGGAAGAGGAAAGTTTTATTGACTGTCTAAGTAGAAAAGGCTGAAAGAGAATTGTGGTGATTACTTGAAGAAAAGTTCCGAGCAGATCAGAGATGGAAATGGAAAATTTTCAAAGTCAGTAAACCAACATTAGTGTACGGAATCGGATTTGATATTTGCAAAGTGAGTTGTATATTTTTAGATAATACTGCTGCTACTTTCTAACCATTGTAACAGTCAAAATCCTTTTAATAGAGGTTGACCTAACAGTCATATGTTAAATCCTTTGAACAAGGTTGCATTCTAATGGAGTGTATGTAAGTCCTATGACTAGGCTCACTTTTAACAGGGTGATTGAAATCCTTTAACCGGGTCACACCTGACAGTGTGTATTGTAACCTTTGACAGGGTTGGCTTTTTACCAAACTCACTTCATAAGAGTGAAAATAATAGTAGCATGTTACAAAGTAGTTTTTCCCAAATTGGGTTTCCACTATAAAACCTGGTGTTAATACTTGTGTGAATGTTTTGGTTTGAACATTACTATGTTTTGCAAGTTAAGTTACAGCTGGGTAGTGGACTGCATTGTTAGATGTTTCTATTACTAAATCAGTGATGACCGAGTTTGTTTTGGTTATTGGATCTGATTTAAGGATAAGTTTTTGAGATTGTTTTATACATCAGGACTTGAGAACAACTGATTCACCCCCCCTCTCTGTTGTTCTAAATCATATTAACACATTGTATATGGTGGAAGAAATATAGTAGTCATTAATGGATAGGTGGATATAGTTGATGTCTTTGACATATAATCACCGATCTCAAGCTATCATCGATAATTGATGAGTTATTGCTATTATAATTCCCTCGATATCAAATCTTGTCATCAATAGTTATTATATCACTATGCCCGATCATGGATCTTTATTTCCAATGATGCCAAATACTACCGGTTCTCTTACAAATCTCGATATCAAGATACTATGATGCTTATTCCATACCCTTCATCTGCATAAGTATATCAACTCTTGCTCTCCTCTCGTAGTTTCAGTGGAATCTTTGATATGGTGCTAATCATTGATAAGAGTATTAGGAGAATACACTAAGCTAACCAATCAATTTACTAGGAATTTGATAAATTAATCATCGACAATCTAAGTCATGAACAACGGCAATCGATATGGGAGGCAACATCTGCAAGGTGTGACAAGAGTACAATGATAAACAACAATCTGTATATATAGCACACAAGACTCATGATATCATATTGTCGCTATCCCAAACTAATTATATAAACAAATGAGTATACAACAATTATCATAAGGTAGAAATTAACATACCTTGGCAATTTGAAGGGAATACTGGTTAGTCATTAAAGCGGTAATTACAAGGGACCAGTTGTTATGTAATGGTGTGATGATAGGAGTAACTAGTGTGTGATAAAGGAAATACAATTAGTTATAAAAAGGTCTATTATGAAAGGATATACAACATACAGTCCCATCATTCAACAAAAGGGCATGGAATAGGAGGTAATAAAATAGGGATATAATGGGGAATAGAAAATAGAGAACTAAAAAGAAAGTAAAGAAAATGAATGCAAACTTGTAGTCGGCAATAGCAATCTTTTGACTTGGTAAGTAATTAAATATACCTTCACTATATATATATATATATATATATATATATATATATATATATATATATATATATATATATATATATATATATATATATAAAGGATTTTATTTCTTTTATCTATAAAAAAAGTCTATAAATATATAAGATATATATTAAATATATATTTATACATATGAAATTAAGATCTATGAAATTATGTTATAGGCATTTTGTGTTTTTGGATTTCTTTTATAAATATGAATATATGATCATTTAATTTACATTAATTTTTGGTACATTTATATGTCCACCCAAATTGATGATATGGAGACCATAGAGAGAATGAATCTTATATTCATTAAGAGATGGATCTCATATCTGGAGGGGACTAGATGAAATTGTTATAGTTTTTCTAGTCTTGAGATTGTTATAATCTCACATAGGCAGTATATATATTGATGTCAGTCATATGCATATGCATAGGCTTGGATAGCATTTATTGCTTCTAAGAGATTCTTATGGGCAATGCTCTATGGGATGATGTGTCGATAGCCTGGTTGCTTAGAGTGGATCTTATATCCCTCAAGTCAAGAATCGGGAATTCTGTGAAGCCTGAACTAGAGGCAGCCTTAAGGGTCAAATACCCCCCCCCACCCCCCCCCCACCCCCCCCCCCCTACTAACTTAGTGTAGAGTATGAGTCATGCAAATATTGTGTAATATTTGTACTAACATCAGTTTTGCAGGAAATTAAAAGGGAGAATAAGAAGGGACATTACTTAACCAATATTATTCATCATAGTTATAAATTAATTGGTTGTTTAATACCATATAAAATAACAATCAAAATATAATATATTATTAAATAATAATATTTTATAAATTAAATATAATATGTCAAGATATAAACTAACAAGAAAATTAATTATAAATAAACAAATCTATTAAATTAATGAAATATAAGTATTTCATCTATGATTAATAAAAGAGATACAGAGAATTAGTTCGCAAAAATCTTAAAGAAGAAATTTATGTAAGGTCTTGACAAGGGACATTACAGTGGTATCAGAGCATGATCTTTTGATCTTGTAAGGTAAAAGATAAACAAGGAATCAAAACATATGAATACACTTGAGATAATGACTCTAAATAAGTTGTCTAGATTACATTGCTTATATATAGATGTCTCGCCTTGTAATCAATTGGAATAAGCAGAGGAAGTAAGTTAGGAAATTGTAGTTTAATGGTGCCCCCAAGCTAAGTAGGCCACCCCAAGGGATGAAATTGTCTTAGTGGGACATCCCTACCTCTTATGGGCCAAGGGGTGAGTTGTCATAGTGGGACACTATGCGTTCTTGGGCTTAGTGGGGTTGAGCAGTTTATATGCGCCCTCTTGAGGCTTTCCTATCAAACTAAATCATGATTGATTATGAGAGACACATCTAGCATTCTTTTTTTCTAATCAATAAGAATAAACCTAGCAATGTGTATAGTTTGTGTATGCTCCATGTCTTCATGCACTAGTGTGTATGTTTTGTGTATATTTCGTGTCTTCACATATTCATGCATTTATTTTCAAGAGTATACTCTATGATGATTTTACTCGGTTTATGTAGAATAATAGAATAATTGAGAAATATGAATTAGAGGTATGCTATTATACAAACATGGTCTTGACAAAATTAATGGGCACCACTATGAGACAATCTATAAGATCATTTCCTAGAAGATGAGAGAAAACAATCTTAAGTTGTTAAATTCAACTATTAAATCATAAGAAGAAAATATATATTTGCTTGAGGACAAGCAAATTTGGGAGGGGCAGACTATCATAAGCCGTAATTTATCCACAGACAATATAAATATATATAAATAGATATATTCAATTCTTGATATAATTTATCTCAAAATAATATTTTAATAATAATTAGTAATTAACTCTTCATATGAGTCATATAATATGGTATAGAAAGAGATCAATAATTAATATTGTATCATTTCTTAATATTTATAATAAAATATTATGTGAGTAAATATATTAATATTATATCATTTATGTACATTCATATCAATGTAAACATCTGATATAATCGGCAAGTGTAATACAATCAATTAATCAATATTATGATAATCAATCATTATAGTTTATTAATGAATAAATAAATATAATTAATATTAATATTAACAATATCAACCAATATATATTTAAGTAATCAAAGTGACTAATAATTAACTAATCAATAATAATCGACTTCAATAACAAGTCGACAATAAGAATAATAAACCGTTGGTAATAAATTAAATAGGCTTCATACTTAGCCCCGTCGACCATAATGAAGCGACAACTTTGGACGGAGAGAGGAGTTGCGACCCATGAACACAGGTCATGTACAAATACAGTTTAGAAAATAAAGGAACCGGGGGAGGACATTGTATATGGTGGAAGAAAGATAGTATTCATTAATGGATAGGTGGATATAGTTGATGTCTTTGACATATAATCACCGATCTCAAGCTATCATCGATAATTGACGAGTTATTGCTATTATAATTCCCTTGATATCAAAGTTGGTCATCAATAACTATTATATCACTGTGTTCGATCATGGATCTATATTCCCAATGATGCCAAATACTACCGGTTCTCTTACAGATCTCGATATCAAGAAACCGTGATGCTTATTTCATACCCTTCATCCACATAAGTATATCAACTCTTTCTCTCCTCTCATAGTTTCAGTGGAATCTTTGATATGGTGCTAATCATTGATAAGAGTATCAAGAGAATACACTCAGCTAACCAATCGATTGACTAGGAATTTAATAAATTAATCATCAACAATCTAAGTCATGAACAGAGGCAATCGATATGGGAGGCAACGTCTGCAAGGTGCGACTAGAGTACAATGATAAACAACGATCTATATATACAACACACAAGACTCCTGATATCATATTGTTGCTATCCCAAATTAATTATAAACAAATGATTATACAACAATTATCAGAAGGTAGAAATTAACATACCTTGGGAATTTGAAGGGAATAACGATTAGTCAGTAAAGCGGTAATTACAAGTAAGGGACCAGTTGTTATGGAATAGTGTGATGATAGGAGTAACCAGTGTGTGATAAAGGAAATACAATTAGTTATAAAAAGGTCTATTATGAAAGGATATGAGACATACAGTCCCATCATTCAACAAAAGGGCGTGGAATAGGAGATAATAAAATAGGGATATAATGGGGAACATAAAATAGAGAACTGAAAAGAAAGTAAAAAAAAGGAAAGCAGACTTGTAGTCGGCAGTAGCAATTTTCTGACTTGGTAAGTAATTAAATATACTTTCATTATTTATATTTATATATATATAAAGGATTTTATTTCTTTTATCTATAAAAAATATCTATAAATATATTGGATATATATTAAATATATATTTATACATATGCAATTAAGATCTATGAAATTATGTTATAGGCATTTTGTGTTTTTGGATTTTTTTTATAAATTTGAATATATGATCATGTAATTTACATTAATTTTTGGTACATTTATATGTCCACCCAAATTGATGATATGGAGACCATAGAGAGAATAAATCTTATATTCATTAAAAGATGGATTCCATATTTGAAGGCGACTAGAGGAAATTGTTATAGTTTCCCTAGTCTCGAGATTGTTATAATCTGACATAGGCAGTATATATATTGATGTCAGTCATATGCATATGTGTAGGCTTGGATAGCATTTATTGCTTCCAAGAGATTCTTATGGGTAGTGCTTTATGGGATGACGTGTCGATAGCCTGGTTGCTTAGAGTGGATCTTATATCCCTCAAGCTGAGAATCAGAAATTCTGTGAAGCCCGACCTAGAAGCTGCCTTAAGGGTCAAATTCCCCCGCCCCCCCCCCCCCCCCCCCCGCCCCTTACTAACACTAGGTGCAGGTGGAAAGTTTGCAAACATGGGATTATTGTATTGCACCCCTAGGGTACTAGAAGATGTGGTGGCTTGGGAAGTATTTCGTGTGGAGCTAATGGATGTCAGGATTGAATTGAGTGGGAGGGGTGATGTTGAGGCCACCCAAGCTGCTAGCATAGGTATGTCTTCTATTATGGTGGATGCATCGGTTCCAACATGAAGTTTAGCTCCTTTTTGTATGAGCATGTGAAGGTATTTGTTTGGGAAAAAGTCTAGCATGTACTCTAAGATTTCTTTCATCTTCTCATCACATAAACCCTTGCCAGTTTCTTTTTTTATGCATATGCTTTTGATTTCCTTAGGGGAGAGTTCATGAAGAGCTATAAAGTATCATCTTGTGTTGTCCCGTGGCATAAAAGCATATCACGATTTTTTTAATCTAGCATCAAGGTTCTTGGTGTAGATTAATATCTTGATGGGGATCATGGGTGGGATATTTGTTGTATTCCATTATGTCCTTACTCTTTTTGGATCGTGTGTTCAACATATGCAAGTATATGATAAATGAAAGACAACTAGGGAAGTCAAACTCTTTTTTTATAAATTTTTTGATTTAAGATGACAAAGCAAACTAGGAATCAAATATGATGTCTAAGGTGTAAGTACCTTAAACCCTAAGAGAGATTCTAGAAACTTTGAAGGTAAACCCTCTAAGGAAAGACCCAAATGATATTATGGACTATCTTGACACCAAATGGTAGGACAAAAGTAATATTTTTTGGCAATAGTTTCTATCTAATACAAGTGTAACCAAAATGATAAGGTGCCTATGCTGAGGCAAGTAGATAATGATGGTGTTGATGCTATCAAGATAAAATGAAAGACCACTATAGGAATGTCCTAGAAAAATGCACCATCTAATTTGAAAAATGACCCTATGAAGTGCAATACTTTAACCCTAAGATATGCAAGCAATATTTTTAATAATTTTGGATTGTGGGACTAAGAATGATGACAATGCAAAAAATAAAGATTCTAAGATATTTATCTAAGTATTATGATCATAAGGAACTAGGATGGAACATCAGTGGAATGTATGCAGGACTCATGTTGTAGAACCAATGCTATAGGAAAAATGTTGTAGGACCAATGTTGTAGGACAAATGTTGTGGGACCAATGTTGGAGATGTAAAAACTTAGCAAACTCAAAATTAGTGTGTAGTTGCATGACTGACTCAAAAGAAAAGATATGTGTATGCTCAATAAATTTTTCAAGTTGTAAGTTTTCACAAAGTCTGTCACTACGAAAGTAGTATGCAAGCAATTTAATCTAAGGTCAAATTTGGATTCATCTAAAATATTATAAGCCCATTGCTTGGGTGTCTGTTAGGTCACACAAAATATCTACCACACAACTAGAGCTTAAAAGCCCTCTTGAAGGTGCCTGTGATTTCACCTTTTTCGAGTATTATTATCATGTTAACGAAGATCTCTTTTGCAACATAATATCCCTGGGACATATATGATGAGAATCTTGGGGGAGATTATATTTTAGCCTCCCCTTGCACTATAATAAGACAAAAGTTTAGAGGTGAACCATGTGACCTCTAATTAGTAGGGTTGTAGTAAGTTCTGCGGTGTCTCCCCAATCAGTTTGTACATGTGTGACTCACTTAAGAGCCTAGTTGACCATGCTGGTTGCCTAGGGATTCTTCACTTGATCCAGACTATCATCAACACACCTCACCCAAGCTCAAGGAGAAGACCAAAGTTTGATCAGAGTCTTATTTATATATCAACCAGAAGGATTTTTCGATTTAAGGTTGTCCTCTATTGGTTTAATCAAACCCCCCATACAAGCCTCTCAAAAATAAAATAGTTGTTAATCTAATAGATTGTGCAAGTGCATATAGAACTCAAAATACCAGGTCAATCACATTAAACACCAAAAAAGGCAAGTGTTTGCTATTCTAAATCATCCATACATGCACACAAGTTCATTCTTAAAGCACCAAACAAGATGAGATTTTCCTTGTTCAATTTTATTGCACTAATCTCAAATGTATATTGCCTTGTTTAATTTTTAAATAACCACATCAATTTTAAGCACCAAAATGAGATGTGAAATGTGATTTTTATGTGTGAAATGTTTGTTTTAAAGCACCAAATCAGATGAATAAATTTTGGATTTAAAAGAATAAACCTATTTTCAAGCCACACACTAAAAAATAGAAGTTAGTACTGAAATCCCAAGCAATTAGTTATCATAATCACAATTAGTACTCATATCAACATGTAGATTAAGTTGCATTTATTTGATAGCTTGATTAGCTGGTCTATGTACACATTAAAGAGCCCTTCGTATCTAAATTTTGCTTCCAATTGTTCAAATGAAAATCTATGAGTTGCTTCTTTGTTTTCCTTTATCTGTCTCTCTTTTTCACTATTCTATGGGAAGTTGGACCTTGACTTTCTTATGCTTAGGAGGACCACTACTTTTTTTTTCATAACAACAAGTGTGTTGTTTCATTAGAGAGAGTGCATTTTTCTAATACAATAGATGCAACTTTCTAATACAAAGAGTGCATAGACATACAACAAAGAATTTAGAATGAAGACATAAGACAAATTTCTAATCACACAAGTGCTTTGTTATGTCTTCTCAAGTGTGGTGATTCAATATCGTGTTTATGGAAATCTAGAGAGTCAACTATAGTAATTATTATAGGTTTCTACAGTGATCTAGTACATTAAGTGCGTCGATCTGTTACCTACAAAAAATTAGAAAACCTAGGTATACAAATAACAAAATCTCAATTGAAAAATATAGCATGTTGATATTCCAGAATAAGATAGAATCAACTGTCAAACTAATGAAAATGGAAATCAATACATATAACATCCCACAAATCTAAATCACAAAGAATAAAATAGAAATAAATACCAGAGAAGTGCATTGATCCGGTGTGATGAGTGTGTCGATTGGTATGGATGAGTGTGTTTCCAATAATATGCAAGTGTGTCTGCTATCTATGTCAAATGTAGTGATTTGACTAGGTGAGTGCGATGAAAGGATATGTTGTCTGTTTCGCTGCAACCTGAATCTGCGTAAAAAGAAACTTGTGTGTGCATTGAAAAAGAGAATTTGTCAACAAAAAGTTAGTGTATTCATGTTGCATTTACTATTTTGTTATAAAGTAATAAGGATCAATAAAAACAAGCAATAACAAGTAAATCTCAACCACAAAGAGATAGTTAATGCAATTAGTATTCCCAATAATCAAGAAAGGATGCAAGATAAATAATAAGTATAAACATCATACATAATGAAATCATTTCAAGAACATGAATATGCAAACCCTATGAATTCCTTCCTTGGTGTTCTCCTTCTTATGAAATGTGGGCTCTCAAAATTAAGCTCAACATCATGCCAACATAAGAATTCAAATCAATTGTAGTTACCAAAATCAAAGATTTGGCTCTCTATTTATAAGTTTTTAGGGGTTTCAACCAAGAATGCCTGATTGATAGGCTGATTGACTACGATTGAGGAGTTGAACTCAGAGGGAGTGAGAGTTTAAGTCTACTTGAGTGCCTTGATTGGGGGATTGATTGATCTATCAACAAATAGATTGGAGAGATGACTTGAATAGACTGGTGAGTTAACATAATAGACTAGCGAGTTAACAAATTGCATGGATGAGTTAATTGATTGCATGGTTTAGAGGAGTGCATTGATTGAAGACTTCACTAATTGTTGAGGGAGGAATTTACAATATAGATTGAATAGTTAGGAGAGGGAATTATGGACTCAATTGAAAGTCAGTATGAGTTAACTATGGAGGAATCAGTCATGATTAAATAAATAATAAATTACTTAGTTGCACATGTGACAATTATAAGTAAAAAAATAATATTTATTTATGAGAGAAGAATAATTAGTTTAATTAAATAAATATAATTTATTTAATTGTGATATGGATTTTGATTTAATTATTACATAAATGCAATAATTAGAAAGATGGAATATTAATTAAATAACATGGTTTATTTAATTAATTATAATGAGATAGGGTATAATTAAATAACATTTAATATTTAATTATATTACAGATGAATAATTGATGAAATGGTTGATTTGATGATTAATAATTAAGGTAATTAATTAAAATCACTTAATCATGAATTTAAAGAGAAATGATGATTTTTAACTTTAGAATATGGTAGAAGGA
This sequence comes from Chamaecyparis obtusa, assembly GCA_027943335.1. NCBI lineage: Eukaryota > Viridiplantae > Streptophyta > Pinopsida > Cupressales > Cupressaceae > Chamaecyparis > Chamaecyparis obtusa. The sequence continues at coordinate 1,004,571 of BSBK01000480.1, forward strand.
CACAATTTATTAAATTATAAAGATTATTAAATAAATTAAAGTGGAATGTTAGTAATGTCATTGTGTTAGAGCAATATGCCATTTATACATGTCTACAGTAGGTTGATTTAATAATAATGAGGCATATCAAAGATAACATTCACCAACATGCACATGGTCTCTATATGTAAATGAAATTATTTGTTTACTAGAAAATTAAAGTACTCTCACCAATTGCTATTTTTAGTATAAAATCATGTATATTATTTTATATTCTCTAAAGTGCAATATATCCTACAAATATGTGATATATAAACTTATAATAACCAGTAGAAAGGGGTCTACCCATTTATGGGCTTTCAAGGGTTAATCTAAGTCAAGATGTGGGAGCATGGATCCAATAGGAGAAACCATGCAAAGGTTGGATAAAAATCAACTTTGATGGTGCGTCAAAAGGGAATCCAGGGCCTTCAAGTGTTGCGTGTGTGGTAAGAGACATGGATTGCAACATACTGGCTATGACAACAAGAAAGCTTGAGGATGGGACAAACAAAAAGGTAGAGGTGAAGGTGGCCCTAATACCAGTTGAACTTTCATAAAAAAATAATGTTGAGCAATTGCATTTGGAAGGTGATTCCCATATCATTATCAATGCCATTTTGGAGGCCAAGGTGCATGCTTGAAGGATTAAAAAGATTGTTAATATCATCAAACACAAGCTTGGTCAGTTTAATAATTTTAAAATCGCACATATTCTTTGCGAAAGAAATTATATAATGGACACATTGTCTAAATGGGCCACTCCTTTTCAAACAATTGGAGGGGCTCTCAAAGACTCAAGGGGACTTAATTTGTTAGAGTAAACTTTTTTCTCCACCATTTCAAATTTAAAACTTTGCCCAAAGCCATTTTGATTCATCATTTTACTGGCTAGTGAGGATCATGGGTGAGGTACTCATTTAATGAAGTTGATAGCTCAAGGCCTACCGAGTCATTGATTTTGGAGTCGATTGAAATGATGTTTTCTTTCATTGAAGTCAACATGGTGGGAAATGAGACACCTTAGTAATATATTGCTCATAAATTTTATTTGACGAGATGACTTGGCATGAGAGATGATTGCAAGGTGATCTTAATATTATCAAAGGCATGCATTCTTGCATCACCTTCATTTGTCTTTAGTTTGGAAGCTTTACTAAGTTAGGTGGTAAGGAGTCTGAGAATGTGGATGCTAATTTTATGCTTTGCATGACAAGGCAACAACAATATTTTATGGGGGAAATTTCTAGGAAGAGAATGCTGAGTGTTTTTACCTTGGATGTTCCAGAATTCAGGCAAATCATTGACTTATTATTTTGGGGAGGAATTCTTGAAATTTGACCCTAGATATAGGGCACATATTGATATTGCATCTACATTTTTAGCATGAGTGCTAGAGCTAGGTTTGAAAGAGGAGGCTGCCTTGGTCATGAAGTCATGTGTTAGCCCAAAGTGGTATGGAGGTCTAGAGTTGATGGTGGCCATGACGGAGTTGAGTGTGGGTTGTAGGGAAAATTAAGGATACCAGTGTAAGTTGGGTGATAAACAACAACCAATCCAACTGTTCTTGGTCTAGAGTGTTACATCCAACAAGGAAGAAAGACATGAGGAAGTTGCGGTGGGGTGGGAATGTTTGAAGGACTAGTTGTGGGCGATAGAGATGGACTGGAAGAAGCTGAAATTAGATATCAAGCATGAGAAACTTGACAAAAAGAAGAAAGTGGTTTATCCCCCGAAGGACTATTGGGTCTATGTAGCATTGGGAAAAGCTTAGAAGGGGTAGGCATAGAGTCTCCATAGTTTATTTTTTTACTACTGTTTATATTATTACATAGTTTGTAAATGATGTATACACATATTGTTTTGCTATATATTAGGCTTTGGGTAGGTTGTTTTAGTGATTAGTTGAGCACTTTGGTTTGGGATTAATGCAAATACTTGGCTCTTAATGTTTGTTCTATGCATTTAGTAGTTTTCAGTGGCTGTGGATAGTAGGTGTGCTGGATGGAGTGTCAGTTTGGACGTTGTTACTAGGGCTAACCCCCTCCCTTTGTATGACTTTATAAATATACAATTAATATAATAATGATTATCAATTAAAAAAAACCTAGTAGACAGTGTTGAGCATTTGAAATTTACAGCTGAATGTTTAAATTTTGAGTTCATTCTTTGGTATAATGGAGTTTAATGATACCAATCCTATATCACCAAAAATTAATGACAAAAAAGACAAATGTAACAGTGAAATAAGATGAATACATGATAGGTGTAGATTAAAAAAAAAGAATCAAGCCATGAGCCTAATCTAACATAAGAGTTTACCACTCATATATAATTACATTACAAACATTCAAGTAGAAATAAACAAAAAAAAGTTAAATAGAAAATAAATAAAAATAACTAAATAGAAAATAATATAAGCATACAAGCTTCATCATTAAAATTCTATTAATAGATCTTGACATCTTTAAGTACACAATGCTCACTTTCTAATAATTTGATTTTTAGATCTAAGAGCACATTCTCATATATCTATAGACAAATAAAAAATTGCTAGAAAAATACATTTCTAATGATGGATCATAAAGTGTGATTTGAATCCCACAATCTACTTGAAAATATGTTAATAAAATACCTTCCATTAAAATTAATTATATAAATTCACATTAAATAAATAAAATAATAATAAATAACAATAATTTTTCACTATATGTGGAAGGAGGGACATGGGAATCCACAAATTCCAAATTATTTGGCATCTTCATGTATGACATATTTGAGGTTGGATTTATGATAATTATTATGATTATAATTATTAAGGGATATTTATGGCATATTCTAGGTTTGATTTATGATAGTTATTATGAGTATCATTATTAAGAGATAAACTTATAAACGAGGAGGTTAAAGTGAGTTTTTCTGGTTGAGAAGAGCATCTTGACTAACTAAATATATTTATTCGGGCAATAAGAAGAGGTTATTACAAGTCCCGTTGGTCTATATTGGAGGGTGAACATTGTAATATTTTATTATTTAATTATATGTGAGCACGTTGGAATGTTGGAATTTGTGCATAACTTTTAGATAAGACAAAAAGACCTTAGATTCTTTTAGAGTTTAAAGATGAAATTCATTTGGTTTATTTAAGGAAATTTTATATGATTGTAGACTTGTGAAGAAGAAACTTCCACCATATCATATTTTTATATGATTTTTGAGTATCAATATTTTTATATTATTTTGCTTAATATAAATTATTCTAATATTTAAATTCAATTCCATATCATATATGGAAATATTTAGTAAATCTATAATTTGTATCAATATTTTTTTATGAGAATAATTGAGGTATTGGACTATGAAAAAAGAAAAAAATATTATATCAATGAGGAGTACATTGAGAAATTGGGGGAGCTCATTATCATCATCTTACATAGAAAAAGAAGTGTCATCTTACATAGAAAAAGAAGTGAATTATTGAAGTTGGTTTGATTAGATAAGTTGTTCCATAGACTATATTTAACCTTGTAGATGTTAAAATTATTTTTTCATTTTTTTTAGTTTTGAAATGAAAACACATTGTTTATACGATCTTAAAACTATAGGTATAGAATTTAAGTTTTGCTTGTACCCATTTTACACACGTGGAAAAACACACGCTTGAAAATTCTCCAGACATCTTTTCAAGAAAATAATATCTCGTTACTTTTGTACGTCATACCCCGTAAAATATAATTATCTCTTGTCCATAACGTCCCAACTAAAAGCATATTCAAATCCAAATATACGTTTCCATTAAATATTGAATTTCTAAAATCTGCGGATTATAAGGTTTTCGCTCCATTTTATTATCTCCTCCTTCGTCCCGCAGCCATTTTATTCAGCGTTGGACTTTTGTCAATAGACACCAAATTCGCACGACAAAAGACAGCGGCGCATGAACAACTAAAATATCCGTCAAAATTTACAGGTATTGCAAAAAGGAGACCTCCGATCTTAAAACCCTAGCAGAGGCCGCCTATCGAAACTTCGTATGTCTCTTCTTAGAACGTTTCCGTAATGTTGTAAATTTATTTATTTTGGTTTATTTATCACGAAAACGTTTCTGAAGTTGGACAGAGGACAGAGTTTTTGTCTGTTAACGTCTGAAGTATATGTGAAATTGACACGGCAAAAGACGGCGGGACATTTCAAGCTCGGATATCCGTCAAATTTACAGGCATGGACAAATATTTTGATATTTAAACCCATTACTGAATAGTCTTATTTTTAGTTATTTTTGGTTCTGATTCTTTTGAGCAAATCAATGATTAGATAGAGTATGGTATGTGCTGAACTTTTAAAAATTTATAAATAGATACAGACAAGTGATAAATAGTTTAAAAAAGAGAATAAAGGGTGACTCTAATGATTGCATTAAGTATTACAGAGAATCTCTATAATTATTACATGGAGTACGCATTTTAATTTCAAATTGTTTTCTACAATTGTTTTCATTTTACAAGTATCTTAGTTGAAAGACCTAAAGCTTACCTAAAGCTTTGGCAATCCATAATGTGAAGAATTATAACTTGCGTAACAAATCTACAAAGAATTATCGAGTTTTTTATCTTCTGAAGTATTTTATTGGCATTATGAAAAAATCAATTAGTTAAAATAAATAAATAATCATAGAAGAATTCAATCTAAACTTTTTATTTAAAATGACAGTCAATTTCTTATAGAGAATCTATGTAATTATTGCAAGGGCCGAAGAAATTGGTTTCAGATTGTTGTGGCTTCTGGATAGAAATTTAGAGGAGTATGTTTTCGTAAGGTTCTGATTGCATTATGAAAAGTTTGGAAGATTCTTTTGGAAAAAATATTATTATTTAAAAATTCCTGTTTGGTTTCTATTTAGATGGGGATGCAATTAATTTAAAAAATGTACTATTTTTTTCTGAAGCTTGACGGAAATAATGGAGTCTATACCTGGTGCCCTGTACGGTCGGGGCGTGGTGAAACTAGAGGTCACTGGCCTGAATTTCCGCAGTCCTAAACTATTGTTTTCGCACAGAACGGGGTCTGGTTTGGTTTCTTCTTTAAGTTCAACAGATAAATTGCAAAGAGTTAGCAGCAAGCTTTGTAGATTGGTGAAGGCAAGTAAGGAAAGGGAAGATGTTATTGTGACTCGTAGAACTAGTGCATATATACACAGAATTTGTCTGACTTTACCTGCCGGGTCAGTGAAATTTAGACGAAGAAAGTATGTGACAAGGTGTGAGTCGGAGGGAAGTGATTCACTGGCATATGCTGGTAGGATGGAAAATAATAATGCTGGGGAAGGCAATGGTAAAGGATCAGAGGGTTTTGGTGAGGGCAAAGGTGAAAATTACAGTCAGTTCTATGGTGAAAGTGGTGGGGAAGCCATGGGGAGCATTGGGGTAGAATTGACAGGGGATGCTATGGGAGGGACAGAAAATGTTGTTTCTTCTGTCGCTATGGCATCAAATGTAACAGACGACAATGTTAAAAATTCTGGAAGAGGTGATAAGGAGGTAGATAAAGGTTTTGAGGAGTTTATTAGAGGTGAAGGATATTCGCTGGAGTCAGCAAAACAGTCATTGGAAGATGCTTTGAAGAAATTGGCAGATGCCAGAAAGAATAGTAACGTGTTTGAAGAAAAGGCTCAAAGAATCTCTGAGATGGCAATTGCATTGAGAGACGAAGCAGCAGAGGCTCGCAAGGATGCTGATGATGCAATAGCCATGGTCCAGCAATTGATTGGTGAGGAAACGGGAGCAGAAGAGGCACTCGACAAGGCTAAGAAGGCAGTGTCTGTTGAAGAAACACAAACAAAGTTAGCTCTGGCGGCATTACAGAAAGCACAGGACAAGATCAAGGAAAAAGTGAGATTAGTAGCATCCAGCACCCTAACAGATATAGTTGAGAGTACAAGAAGTGGAGATGAGGTAAATGTGGGAATTAGTGAGGAACTTTCTGATGTCTCTGTTAAGTTTAATGGAGATAAGGCAAAAATGGAGAAACTAAATGGCCATGAAACATATACCACAATTACAGAAGAGGAGGGTCAAGAAATGTCTCAAGAATTGGAATCTTCTTCCAAATTGGAGGAAGAAATTGCACTGGACATGTTTCAGGATGAGCTGAGGAAGTGTGAGGTTGAACTTGCAAAACTTGAAGCAGATCTGCGCCGCATCCAGACATCAAAGCTAGAGTTGCAAGTAGAAGCTGATCATTTAACTGAGATTGCAGACAAAGCAGAAACAAGAGCAGCACAAGCTGATGAGGATGTTGCAAATGTGATGGCATTAGCAGAAGAAGCAGTTGCCTTGGAGCTTGAGGCTGCTCAGTGTGTAAGTGATGCACAATTAGCTCTTCAGAGAGCAGAAAAATGTGCCGCAAATGCTGGTCAGAGTGTTTCAAGCACTGAAGATGATCTTGTAGAAAGACCAGATTTAGACACTTTTCCAGAGAAGGGTAAAATGTCTACCCATGGAGCTGAAATTGTTGTTGATGTATCCCTGGAAGGTAAAGGGAATGGTATTGCTGTTGATGGAAGTGGTCGAATAGAAGAGGAGACAGTTATTTTACTTGAGGAGATTCTCCCTGTAAGAGAGGAGACATATTCAAGACCTTCACATGTTGGCCATGCTGTGGAGGAGCTAGATGCTTCTGTTAAATCTGGGCATCATGAGACTTTTATGGCAGAGACAGAGGTCAAAAAGGACATTGAACATGAGAGGGTTAAGTATACATCAAAAGAAACGGAACAGGACAAATCGAATGTTTCATTTCAGCCAAAGAAGATGGAAACATCAAAGGATGTTGCTAACAATAGTATTCCGAAGACATCCACAAAGAAGTCCTCACGTTTCTTTTCTGCATCTTTCTTTTCTTTTGAGGATGATGGAGCAGAGTTCACTCCAGGCACTTTATTTTCTGGATTTGTTTCTTCCCTTAGAAATCAGTTGCCAAAGCTGGTTGTGGGAGTGCTACTGCTTGGTGCTGGGTAGACTTTCTTTACCAAAACACAATCCTTCAATGTTTTGTTTTATTAAAGAGCATTATCTTCTTGGTGTAATTTTTTCTAGCTGCTTTACCTTTTTCTTCTACGAGTACTTGTTAATTCATTTCTTATGCAACATAGACATATGCACATTGTGCAATGATTGCAATCAGAGTTTTCCTACAAAGTAGCCATAAAAAACAATTTTTACTTTACCTTAGTCCGTCTGTCTGTCTGTCTCTCCCCATAAAAAATGATTTAACCAGCTGCCCACCCATCCTCACCCAGATTTCTCATTACTTATAGCCATGGCAGAAAATTGGTGCTAAGTACACACAAAAAATGGTGCTAAGTACACACAAAATGCAATTTCTTCTTATATGGCATAAAGGGGAGGAGCAGCTTCTATAACATCTATAGTTGGTTGATATTACATGGAGTAACAGTGTTCCAATCACTTTCCAGTAAACTTAGTGATATTTTATTATATTGTGAGATCTGAATGAATTCTACAGGAACGTTGTTCTGACAACCAAAACTAATTTAACAACTTGCAACATGTTGATATAAACAATCTTTGTGGCTATAGCATAATGTCTTAGCTACAAATTTCATTTCACTGCAAATTGCAATTGGATAATAAGATGGGCATTCCATTAATTGAAACTGAACAGTTATATAACACTTCTGTACCACATAGCTTTCTTGCAGAAGAAAGTATTTATAGTTGAACAATTCTATTTAGTGTCCTGATAAATTTCAGTACCATCACACTATAATGGGGCTCAATCTCTAGGATATTGTTGATTACCTAATGATAGTGTTAAGGTTTTTTTTAGGATCATTGCAAATGTAATAGCACTGCCTGTATGGTATGTGTTTTCCAAATGCAACAATCTCTTGCATTTATATTGAGAATGAGCCAAGAAGAGACATGTCCCTTCATGGGACATGTCTATTCATTATTACGTAATTAATATAATGACATTTATGATTATATATATATATATATATAATATCTCTTGAGTATTATATTAATTTCTTTAATATTTACATAATAATAATAATAATTATATATATATATATTTAAGTATATATATACATCTCATATATACTAAATATATATATACATATCTTCACTAGTATTGAGTCATAGTGTTTATCCGACTGAAGCTACAAAACATCAACACTCCTTCTTACCCAGGGAAGATTAAACACATGATTAGGATCAGAAGATATCATTTACCGTGATATCAAAAATATGGTCTGACTAGGAATATCAAGTCGCACGATATTCACCATAACTCATAGATTCATAAGAATATCATCTCATGATATTGAGAGCATTGGCCACAAAATATCAAGTCGCATGATATTCACCAAGTACTCAAAAATTTATAAAGATATCATCTCATGATATCTGAAGCATTGGCCACAGAATATCAAGTCGCATGATACTCACAAAGTACTCAAAAATGTCCATAGGTAATGTGCACATGTACCCTTAATAATACTTACCATGGGGACATTCATCATCTATCATGATCTGTTTTAGCCATCATAAGATGTCTATCACAATAGAAGGCCATGGTCTGTTTAAGGAACTTAATCCACCATGCAAGATATCATCTATCATGATCTGTTTCAACCATCATAAGATGTCCATCACAATAGAAGGCCATGGTCTGTTTAAGGAACTTAATCCACCATGCAAGTTATCATCTATCATGATCTGCTTAGACATCATAAGATGTCCATAACAATAGAAGGCCATGGTTTGTTTTGAGGAACTTAATCCACCATGCAAGTTATCATCTATCATGATCTGCTTAGACATCATAAGATGTCCATCACAATAGAAGGCCATGGTCTGTTTAAGAAACTTAATCCACCATGCAAGTTATCATCTATCATGATCTGCTTAGGCATCATAAGATGTCCATCACAATAGAAGGCCATGGTCTGTTTAAGGAACTTAATCCACCATGCAAGTTATCATCTATCATGATTTGCTTAGACATCATAGGATGTCCATCATAATAGAAGATTAAGTTATTGTAAGATCGTCACCCTTCAATAACTTATACAAATACAAGTGATAATCATTTGGAAGTCGTCACTTCCTCATGATGTACACAGGAGGTAGGCCCCTTAAAAAAACACGGAGTCACACACATGACATCCATCATGCCTCAGCGCAGAGGGTGGAAACAAGGGATTTCACCTCGAACTTCTCTCACAGAGAAGAACTCATTAAGCAAATATCAATCTGTTGATCTTTTCATCCAAGATTGCTTAAGATGAACTATCAGACTCCCTCTGAGTCTGATATCAATCTTCTGAGCTCCTCGTCTTAAGTTACTTCGGAAGAGTCAAACTCCCTCTGAATCTGATATCTATCTTCTTTTTCCTGCAAGAGCATCCCCAGAAAAGATCAAGGCAAATAGCTCTTATAGTACGTACATAAATAGAAATAAGAGAGAGATTACAACGAGTAGATAAAGTAATACTCAAGAATAATAAATATTTATCTGCGCATCAACATCCTTGATACAAGTTTCTTCAATGAAGGTCCATATACATCAAAATTCACTTGACCTTATTCTTTGCACTTGGTGTGGACAAAAATCTGCAACACAACTTCACTCACTAGATTTCATAGACCCGTACATAGTCGGTCATAACTTTTGAACCTGACACTTTCTCGCTAATCGCTCTGGTGAGATTCTTTGAAATTTGTTTGTCACCAACATATCCAAAATGCAGCAAAATCCAATGGTGTATTTGGGAGATATGGTCCCCATACTGAGACTGTATTTTTTGAGACAGTCACACATTCACCATCAACAAACTACTCCCTTACATTTGCAGCCTGGCTTTGATACCATGTTAACATTTTTTTAGGATCGTTGCAAATGTAATAGCACTGCCTGTAGAGTATGTGTTTTCCAAATGCAACAATCTCTTGCATTTATATTGAGAATGAGCCAAGAAGCGACATGTACCTTCATGGGACATGTCTATTCATTATTATGTAATTAATATAATGACAATTATGATTATACACACACACACACATCTTGAGTATTATATTAATTTCTCTAATATTTACTATATATATATATATAAGTATATATATACATCTCATATATACTAAATGTATATATACATATCTTCACTAGTATTGACTCAGTGTTTATCTGACTGAAGCTACAAAACATCAACAGATAGCCTTCCCAACCCTTGCTGGTGTCATAATCTAGACATGCACAATTCTCGTCTTGTATATTTTCATTGGCTTCACAAGAGTTCCATGCTCTCCCATTTAGCTTGCTACTGTGATCCCAGTGATGGCTCAAGCTGGGAGGTTTTATTTACCACTACATTTATATCCTTCAGAATTTACATGCGAGACAATGCATAATTCTGTTAATCATGCTCCTACAATATGTGATTTTACTCTTGAACTGAGCTTTATTTCTATAGCAATGTTGTCTTTGTGGTGTAAGTGAATTTATGTTTGCCTTGTGTAGTAATTGTCGTATTCTATCTTCCACTATAACACACCAAATTATGTAATTTTAGCATTTGTCCTCAGGATTTCTCTTGGATTCTGGATCATTCTGTGTTAGATCCCAACAATCGTTTTTTCATGTCTTGCCATTGCAATTACATGGCCAGTTTAATATTTTGTTCCAAGAGACACATATTTGAAGCACTGGAGCTCCAATACTGAGAGGGAAGCAATGCTGTTTACAATGTTTGAGGTGGAGAGACAGGCGTAATGTTGAAAGTTGAATCAGTAAATTGAATCCCAAGGAATACTCACATTGTTGTGGTGTTCACTAGCACACTTTTCTGGAACTGAAACCTGGAAAGCCTGTCTCTAGGAGTATTGAAGACTATATTTACAGTTTGAGAATGGTTAGCCACTAATTAATGACCACATCAGTTGCAAAAAATGATACACTAATCAAGAGGTCTGAGGTACTCCTGTCCTCACCAAGGAGGTTCTCACTAAGAAGGTTGTCAAGCTCATCCACTTAGATCCTTAGTAGGAAAAAGGAAAGGAATTATATTAGTGCCCATAAATGATCAAATTAGATCAATGTGTCTTATTACCCTCATTTTTAACACAGAAGTATAATGTAAAAGGATTCAAGACTAAAAAATGTAAATATTCACCAAGCAAAAATGAAATACAAACATGACATGGGGTGAATCTACAACAGTTAATTCTCAAATCACAAAAGTTAAGTACAATGCAGCAACTGATGCTCAGGATACATGTGTAGGGGCGATGAGGTTAGGATTGAGAATTCCTAGGAAGATATCAGGCAGTCCTAGAATCTCTTCTAACATCTATAGGCTGATGGATCTCTAGTGGTAGGAAAAATCTAGTAATGCTTGCCTGCTTCTTTGCCCTAACATGTGGTCAAGGAGAAGCCCATCCACATTGATATGAAATGAAGTTACATCACCTAGATTGAGGTTAGGGTGATTGGAGACTCTAATAGAAATATGTGAACAGGAATGCCATCTTATTGATTTGTTTTATTTGGCTGTGATTAGAATGTATCCAACAAGAAATGAAGTGATTGAAAAAGGTCTAAGCATTTGATCTCAATATAGGAAGAAATTGTATTGATAATCACCAAAGCTTCTTCTCAAATATTGTTTTTTCTTTTGATCTCATAATATATAGGTCATAAGATGTGAACACAAATTTCTCTTCAATCTCTACCTCTTAGAGGGGTAAATAAATCCCATCACTAATTAGTGTATGATGGTTGTTCTCAAATTGTAAATTGCGAGAGCATACCCTCATCTATGAAAAATCCTTAAGACAATTGATCAATGACATGGAAAATTGTTAGACCGAACGATGATACTATCTATAATTTGTAAGAAATGTTCAACATAGAAAGCAAATGGGTGACCTTGTTGTAACTTCTATCATTAGTGCATATATCCATTGACAACCTGGTTGATGATGTCCTTGGATTGATAAAAGTGAGGAGGGGCATCTAAGGAGTACTATTATGCTACAGGAAGGTTGATAGAGATGCCAATAAATTGGAGGAGTAAACTGGTCTCAAGATACCAATAACATCAACACCTACCAGGACCCACAAAGGGCAGTTGTATTAGAAGAGCAGAGGATCAAATATGGGCACCTTTCTTGGATTGGGGTCAAGTCATCCAAGAATCTAAAATTGAAAATATAGAAGTAAGTCTAAAGATATTCTCAAGACAAAAGGACATGTCTTAATCCAGTTATCTGATTTTGAAAATTTTGAAATTAACTTTGAAGATACTCTCAAGACAAAGGGGGCATATATGTTATATTTCAATTGTACATATGCCAATATCTAAAAGTTAGTGGGTAGTTTGGAACTAATCCATTATAGGTTTTGATACCCTTGTGATGATAAATATAAGGATCTTTGATATACAAATAGCGCATGACCTCTAAAACAAGCATGTAGGAATGATTCGAAGGCTTTTCTAAAATCCGTCAAGCCAAAAAAACGTAAGAAGTTTGTTGATAAGTATCTTTAGTAATAGCTCAATTGATAAGAATGTAGGTGGAAGTTTTTTATGGATAATTGTCCAAAAACGATTCCCCAAAAGTTGTTTTTTCTCATGGAAATTCATCCAAAGGACATCAAAATTAACACATGCAATGGTTATGCCATCCATGTAGTTGGGAAACATGGACTCCCCTCAATCCCATGAAACAAACATGCTCTTCGAGTCATCTTTTGTGCACATCAAATATCAATAGAAGGAAGTGAGCAAAAAATCTAATCACACACTAGGATGAAAAAGATTGTTTTTCTTAGTGAAGGATCTTATCATATTGTGCACTCTAGTTTGATTGTATATGAATTTTGTGGTAGATCTCCCCATAGCTACAATAGATTAAACTAAGAGAAATTTTCCAGTGTCTTCCTAGGTTGAATGAATAAAATGTTTGTTTTGAGGCTTAAAATTCTAATTTTTATGAATTATTGTAGGACTTGGATTCATCATTCTTACACTTAATCCCTGCTTTCAATTCAAATTTGCAAGCATACCAATAGGCTTCTCTAGAGAGGAAAATATAGAGGATTTCAAATCTGTGGGGATATAGGATCTCAACTTGGAAGTTAATGTAAAGACTTTTGCCTAACTACACGTTCTTATCAAATTTCAGATTTCATGAAATTTTGTTAAACAGTTGCAGTTGATATTGCTGTATTGTTTTATTCACACAACTGGCCTAAAAAAACATTTATAGCAAGATTTAAATTGATACAGATTTTGGAGAAATGTTTATGCACCTGGGAACGGTTCTGCTCTGTAATAACTTGTTCCACTCTATTGATCAGAAAAAATTCTTGTTGCAGATTCCCGTGACATACAGATAACTCTGCCAGTAATGTAATCAATTGATGCCGGTTGAGTTCCTGATGAAGGATGGTATAGCGAACAACAAAAAATGATCTTTACGGAATATGGTCTTGAAGACGAGACATATTTATATTGCAGAAATAAGAACTGCTTCCGTGCCTGAGGAAATGATGCAGTGTTGGCAATGGGCTCCAGACTCTATATTTCTCAGCCGCACCTGCTAATGTAACTCCTGACAATTTAGTTTATTTGCCTGATAATTTCATACTGGCTGTATTTGATGTTTCAGGAGGCTTGTGTAACTCCAGCAGATGCGAACTCTGCTAATAGATGGAACGATGTATTATTCTGGTGCCTTTATAGCCAACAGTGTGGCTATGTATAGTATTCACGTTCCTCAGAGGGCAAAGGCTTTATTCTACTCCTGTGTGGAATGAGATATAATAACACGGGCAAGGGATCTCTTTCCGTTTCACCACCTGTTGCACTTACAAATCACTCATATACTTTAACCTAATACAACACTTCTCATACTGATGCCATTGTGCATACACAATATTATTATTTCACAGGCTTCAAACGATGGTTTATTAATGTCGGGATTGCCAGAATGAAATAAATAATCTCAATCCGTGAATATTACTTATCAGCCCTTGTGCACTATAAATCAAAGAATATTCATGCACTCGGTAATAGAAATTACAACTAGCAGAGAAAATCCATTCATGATACTACCTCTGTGAAAGCCCGTCATCCTCTGTCTTGAAAATCTTCAGTGATGCTCAGAATGAATATTCTGAATGAATCTTCCAATCACCACTTAGGTCAGATCTTTCACTGACGAAGGTGATTGACTGGCTCCAGATCTGAGAATAATAAATTTCACAACAATGATAAAATATTCAGTGATGATTTATCCAATCCCAAGATCCTCCTTATTATAATATTATTTTCTCATACAAACCTTAATGGATGGACTAAATATGTTGACTACTAGACCTTCTTGATCATGTATGATCAACTATTTGTTGTCCCATAGCTGTGATCATTCTGTCCTGGAATTGTTGCTACATTTGCTGCTACTGTTGTATCTGTAGCTGCTGCTGCTGTTGCTGTTGGGCAAAACTGTCAGAAAGTCATTCAGTTGATTATTCAGTTCCCTTTGTGAGCTGCCATCTCTTCTTTCAGCCATCTCGGTTTTAGCTGGGTTAATTTCAGCTCCTTCTCAAGACAAAAGGACACGTCTTACTCCAGTTATCTGATTTTGAAAATTTAGAAATTTACTCTGAAGATACTCTCAAGACAAAGGGGGCATATATGTTATATTTCAATTGTACATATGACAATATCTAAAAGTTAGTGGGTAGTTTGGAACTAATCCATTATAGGTTTTGATACCCTTGTGATGACAAATATAAGGATCTTTGAGATACCAATAATGCATGACCTCTAAAACATGTAGGAATGATTCAAAGGCTTTTCTAAAATCTGTCAAGCCAAAAAAATTTAAGAAGTTTGTTGATAAGTATCTTTAGTAATAGCTCAATCGATAAGAATGCACGTGGAAGTTTTTTATGGATAATTGTCCAAAATCGATTCACCAAACTCATGGAAATTCATCCAAAGGACATCAAAGTTAACACATGCAATGGTTATACCATCCATGTAATTGGGAAACATGGACTCCCCTCAATCCCATGAAACAAACATGCTCTTCGAGTCATCTTTTGTGCACATCAAATATGCAATAGAAGGAAGTGAGCAAAAAATCTAATCACACACTAGGCTGAAAAATATTGTTTTTCTTAGTGAAGGATCTTATCATATTGTGCACTCTAGTGTGATTGTATATGAATTTTGTTGTAGATCTCCCCATAGCTACAATAGATTAAACTAAGGGAAACTTTCCAGTGTCTTCCTAGGTTGAATGAATAAAATGTTTGGTTTGAGGCTTAAAATTCCAATTTTTATGAATTATTGTAGGACTTGGATTCATCATTCTTACACTTAATCCCTGCTTTCAATTCAAATTTACAAGCATACAGTAGGCTTCTCTAGAGAGGAAAATATAGAGGATTTCCAATCTGTGTGGATATAGGATCTCAACTTGGAAGTTAATGTAAAGACTTTTGCCTAACTACACGTTCTTATCAAATTTCAGATTTCATGAAATTTTGTTAAACAGTTGCAGTTGATATTGCTGTATTGTTTTATTCACACAGCTGGCCTAAGAAAACATTTATAGCAAGATTTAAATTGATACAGATTTTGGAGAAATGTTTATGCACCTGGGAACAGTTCTGCTCTGTAATAACTTGTTCCACTCTATTGATCAGAAAAAATTCTTGTTGCAGATTCACGTGACATATAGATAACTCTGCCAGTAATGTAATCAATTGACGCCGGTTGAGTTCCTAATGAAGGATGGTATAGCGAACAACAAAAAATGATCTTTACGGAATATGGTCTTGAAGACGAAACATATTTATATTGCAGAAATAAGAACTGTTTCCGTGCCTGAGGAAATGATGCTCCCTCGAAGGCTGATCTTGAAATTACAATAAAACCTTTCATTTATATTGACGCCATAATTTGGGCCTAGGTCATAATTAATTCAATTTATATTTTTATTTTAATTCTCTAATTAAAAATAACTACCATAATTAAATTATTTAATTCTTCAATTAAATAATTTAATCTCTATATTATTTAATTCTCTAATTAAATAATAAATTATTTAATTCTCCAATTAAATAATTTAATCTCACAATATATTATTTAATTTTCCAATTAAATATTACTTCATCCAATATTCACAATTAAATATCTCCAATTAAATAATTAATTCATTATTTTAATTCTCCTAATTAAAATAATGTGAAGCTAGAATCTAATCTAGCTACCAAACATTAACAAAAACAATCTCAAGCACCACAACACAAAGTTTGAGATAACTTGCTTCTTCTATTCACTTTTGAAATTTTTGTATTTGAAACACAAAGTTTTCAATTTACAAGAATCTTAGCATAGTCTCCTTGCATAAACAAAAGATGATTATTTACAATGAGCTCCCTCCTTTATATAGGAAAAGAGGAGAGAGAAAGGTGGAGAGAAAAGGGGAAACCCTTAACCGCCTTGACTTATTCAAAAACTAACTTTGACTTATTCAATGTTGCAATGCCTAAATCACTTGCAACCTGATTGCATGAAGTGGTATACAGGTACATGTTTTTTGTATTTACAAAGTGCTCACGCTCTACATGCAATCTGTCATAAAATTATATCTATCCTATCAAAGCACGAGGAAAGAAAAAGTTTCCAAGCCACTTGAGAAATGCCTTCAAAGAGTGCCAATGAAATTCTCGAACTTCTGCAGAGACTCTTGTACAACTGCTGGATCTGGTTCACCTGTATGTTGTGCGATGACAGTTACTTTTCGGATTGTGCTTGCACCCTTGGAGATAACCAGGTTATACTCTGTCAACTTACTCTGTAGACAACTCAATGAAGTCTTGTAGCTTGTCAATTTATCAATCATGCTGAAATCAAAATCATCCGCCTCAAGTTGTAGACGAATAACTCCTGTGAACTCTGTCAAAACATTTTCCTCTTCAATTAGTTCACCATCTTCAGCAATAACTTTGCATGCCAATTCTTAAAAGTGCCCACTGATCATGCGCTCTTGATTTGTAAGACGATCTACTGCTGCCTTGATTTTAGCCACTAACCCCCGCAAAACTTGTTCCTTATTGACCATTAGATGCAAATAGTCATAATACATTCCTGTAGAAGAGATGATCTCACACTCACATAGAATATTCCAATCAATTTTTGTCATACTCCTCCAAACACCTAGATCCCCATCAAGAATCCGAAGCTATTGGTTGAATGATGTAAGGAGCTCATTCAACTTGGCCATCGTCTCTCTCTCCCGCTTTAACACCTTGTAAGCATCTCGAATCCCTTGCACAACTTGTGATTCTATGCGGTTGCACCAGTCATCAATAGCCTTGACCTTCTGTTTCATCCGCTCAATATGCCTATCACGCTCTTCTGGGAGAGATGTGGAGATGGGTTCAACTCTCTGAGAGGAGTTGTTCATTTTCTCAATTGTTTCCAGAGGACGTGCTACTTCTTCCTTCAACTTGTTTTTCTTCTCCCATAGCTTGTTATTTTTCTATGTGAGTGAAGCGACTGCATCCTGTGCATCTTGCTGATAGCTTACCTGTGTCTGCTTACCAAGTTCAACTCTAGTGAACTTGTAATCGGTGGCCTGCATTTACTCATTTGGCTTGTCAGCTAGAGGTTTAGCTACATCAGCATACTTGATGTCATTCTCGTCTACTGTGACCTTAACAACTGTCTTTGCTTTCTTGCTCTTTGAGGTCTTGGCCTTGTTGACTGGTCTAACATCAAAGTCCTTTGGTGGAATTTCTTCCTTCTTTCTCTTTTGTGTAATAGAACTCAACCATGGAGGCAAGGAGAAAGAAGATGAACCAGATGCTGAAGTTGTTACCATGGTAGTTATTGCCTCCATCTGTGCAACAATAGTAACTATAGAAGGGGCTTCCGTCAATATGGCCACTGGTGCAAGACTGCTTCGTGTGACCTCAGCCTTGAATTGCTCAAACTAAGCAGTAGTAGTATCTACCAGTGTCAAAGGTGGAATAGATATGGAGGAGAAAGTAGAATATGTGTTGAATACATTCTCAAAACTGCCATATTGGTCCTTTGATGTGAAAGCAGGAGCAACTAAGGAGATAGGCAAAGTAGGTGTAATCCCAACAATGTCCTCTGGAGGAGCATGCACCGTGGAGAATGAATCCACGTCGGTATCCAACAGAGAGTCAGGTGAGTCATCTGACACTAGTGCGAAATCTAGGAGTGCTGTCATGCTTGCTGTGTCTATGGAGCGAGGCACCTTAGGAACAGGTTCCTCATGTACAAGCTTTTCCATCTCATTATTACTAGACCCAATGTGAATCCTCTCAAGCTTTGTAACTTTTATCTCCAGAACCTTGCCCGTGGACTTACCATCTTTAATGGTGAGTTTCAGAAGTGAAGGAGTTGGAGTCTTAGATGTAGAAGTACCATCCTTCCCTCTACCTCTAAGTTCAGATCTCAACCCAACTGGACCAACAAGATCAAAACCTTTACCTGGCTTGATTTTGATGCTTTTCAAACCCCTTCTTTTCAGCCAGATATTGGTGTTTGCCAAAATTGATTGAAAGCGGTCCCAAATGGACATGCTTTCCTTCAATGACCATGAGGGAGGGAGGATAGGAAGATCCTTTACATGGTTCTTTAGATAATCAGGATCAAGGATGTCTCCATCATCTTCAACCCCTTTAGGGATCTCTGCAAGGTTGAAGTCAACTATCTGCTTAAGGGTTAACTTGCAATAGTCCATCTTGCGAATATCCACCTCCGTGCGCAAGTCAATCCAAAGGTCCTCAAGGCAAGGCACGTGTACAAATTGTCTCCTCATTTTATCATTCAGGCCCCTCCAATCAATGTAACTTCTTGCCATAAACTTATTGAGAGTGATCCGTTGATGTTCAAATTCCATGCTCTTTGCCTTCGGGACTGTGTCCAAGGAGTACCGACCAATCTTGAGTAGATTTTGTTAAGAAATCCCCACCCCTGGCCTATGTAATGTGGGCTATGTGTTTGTATTGCCATGAGCTGTCTTGCCAACTCCATTAGGATAATCTTATCGATAGGATACCGTGGCAAAGTATATGGTTCACCTTGAAAATAACCAACTCTCATGTAGGTGAAGTTGGGGAATTGTAAGAAGAGACAACCATACTCGTTTACCTTGTTCCACGCTTCATTTGAAACTCGCTTCTTAGGAAGCTCTTTATCAAATAAGCACATGCATTGCCCAAAGAATGCATCTTGTACCCTCCCGTAATGCACTCGACTTGATTTTAGAGGCAGTTGATCATAATGCTCCGACATAGGTACAAGTGTCCTATCTCCCTTGGTCGAGAGATAAAAAATGATCCAAGGGCAGCAGCTATGTATACCATGTATGAGCTCATATAGAATGTACATGTAGAGGAAACCTTGTTTACATCTCTGGGTAAACTATTTAAATGCAGAAAGTAAATACATAGAACATAATAAATATATGCCATAGAACCAACTCTTCTATTAATTCATCAACTTCATGTATACAAATGATCACAACAATATCAACTACCTGTAAAAACCATAATTCCCCTACTTGGAGGTAACACACAATATATCTGGATAGAAGGGGTGCGACGCCAATCATCTCATCGTTACCCAACTACCCTTTGACGAACTAACTAATTGCTGACGACACATAATATAATAACATAACATTATTCCCAACAACATCATCCCCTCAAAAACGAAGTTGTCTTCAATGACTTACAACAAAATGGAGACGATGTGAACTACTAGATACAACAAAAATCATGACTTAGAAGAAGGGGGCTGAGGGAGTGTCCTTGAAGAGGCTGGCTGCACCGTTGGAGAAGCTAGTTGCACCGTTGAAGAAGCCAAGCAAGCTCGTAGCTCATAGACCTGCTGTGTCCTCACCTTCAGGTCCTGCTCCGCAACCATCTGATGCTCCAATGCTGTCTTAACCATCATAGCTGTCTCGAGGAGATCCTTCTCCTTCGTATCACACTCCTCCCTAGCCTGTGTTAAACTAATCTCCAAGGCACTCCTCTCTACACCAACCTCGGCTAACTACTTCTCAAAAGAGGATTTCTCCTGAGCCAATCGTGCCTCCAAAGCTACCTTCTCTGTTGTGGCGGCCTCCAATTGAGCCACCATCTTAGCTCTCTCAGTTGCCCAAGTTGCCCGTTGGCTAGCCAACTCTTGTGTACACTGAGCCAAGTCTCCTTGGACTGCCTCCAACTGGGTGGCCACCTCCTTCCAAGCTCTGTGCACGACGACTAGGGCGGCCTCACACTCTATATATTCTTTCTTATTTTTATCCTTATTTAACAAATTGGGCATTAATTCTTGTTCCTGTGCATGAATTGTAACCGAACATAATATATTCAAAAGAACACTTTGTATTAATTCATCACTCATGTACAATGTATGCCAACAATATGACAGAATCATAACAATATGGAAGTGCCCTCTTTTATTCTTATTTCTCTTCGGAAAGTTTAGTTATTGTTTTGCCTTTGCTGAGTTCCATCGCGCTTCTCTTCTTGGTGGTTGTTCTCCTCGTAGTTGCGAAGGATTTGTTGGCCTTGCTGTTCTCGCTCAATCTCCTCGTGTCAGTTCCTCTGGGCGAGGGATGTCTATGCCAACAGGTGAGGGAGATGGTTCATTATCCAATTCACCATGGGACTTACTTTGAGAGCGTTCCACACCACACCCTCGGGAACTTCCCGTGCAGCCTCCCTCCTTATGTAAGTTTTGATCGCCGCTTGCTACAAAATTACAAAGTTTGATGTCAAGGCATGTTCTCCCTCATTCAGTTCTCTGAGTTTGTTGTCATTCCTCCTGGTACCATTGTCGACAGGTTGGCCCATTATCCTTCGTATGCCATTCACTCTCAGTCACTTCCTATGTTCATACGACAACGACGCCAAATGTTTACCTCTCTGGGTAAACTATTTGAATGCAGAAAGTAAATACATAGAACATAATAAATATATACTAGAAAACCATTTCTTCTATTAATTCATCAACTTCATGTATACAAATGATCACAACAGTATCAAGTACCTGTAAAAACCATAACCCCCCTACTTGGAGGTAGTATATACAATATATTTGGACCGAAGGGGTGCGATGCCAATTGTCGCGACGTTACCCAACTACCCTTTGGCGGACTAACTAATTGCGGACAACACATAACATAATAACATAACATTATTCCCGACAACGAACCCGAGACAACTGCTCACACAAAATATCACTAATTACCTCTCCCCAAAATATCTTCTGCTTAGAGTTGATTATCACGGATATGAACTTGTACATCCATGGCTCAAAAGTATTAGACTCCCCGAGTCTTGCAATTTTGCTGAGTAATGTGATGAGATCATTGATCTCCTCCTTGAATTCTGAACGATGCACACCTTTGACCATCTTGAAAGATTAGGCCTCTTATTGATCAAGCAATGATCATCGATGTACTTGATGCAGTACTATCTATCCTCATTCCATTTTACCAAAGCCTTTTCCTTTGAAATGTTTGAAACCACAGGATTGGGTGACACTTTGAATATTCTATTTATGGTATCTGGATCCAGGCTTATGATGGTGTTTCCAGCGTGATCTTTGATGGCTCTAGAATTATAATCGAGAATGCTGAGATGAACACCGGTTCTAGGGCAGCAAGAGGAAAAGTTGAAACCATGGGGATATGACACTGCTTGATGTAATGCATGTCATTTGTAACCGGATTCTCCACCCTTTTGAGAAAATCTTCCATATCCAGGTGAGCAAGCTCAGTATCTCGGATCTCATCACAGTATGAGGTAACCTGCGAAGGAGGAATGGAGTTCCGAGTCTTATCACACTGGTATTTCATCTTTTTCTTTTCTTTTCCCTTGGATGGAATAGCTTTGCTTGACATGGCAAGTTTGTGTGTGTGAGCAACTGTTACATGAAAATCCCAAAACATAAGTACATCTTCATGAGATGGATCCATAGGAAACTTGTTTTGATGCAAAAGACAAATTTGGAAGCGCGCAAGTGGGGAAATCAACTAGAAAGTTTTGGAGCAGCAAAGGGTAATCGATTTTGAGTGAAATCAGCTCTCTAAATGGAGAGAAAAATAAAAAAAGGGGTTTTTCTAGGATCAGTGCATATATGGACAGTGAATTTATAATGAGGAAATGAAGCATGAATGAGTATATATATGCATGGTATGGTATCTTCTCACAAGTGAGATTTTTATGTCTCATTACAAGTCAACCAACAAGCATAGGAAAACCATAGACGAGGTTTTTATGTCCTTCTGCAGCCTTGGGAAAGACATGAAAAAGGTTCATAATGTGCTTGAAAGTGGGTTTTTGACTTGCATTTGCATATTGGGAAAATAATTCTTTTTTTTTTGGGAAGTGATTCCATATTTAGACAGAAAATAGAAGGATCAACATCAAAACTAAAAAACATGCAAATCTGGAAATGAAATGAAGGATTTGCATTTATATACAAAAACAAAAATATATAAAAAAAATGCCCTAAAAATAAACACAAGAAAACTTACCTCCTTTTGCAAAACAAGAGAAGAGGTCTTCTTAAAATCTTGAGAAAAATCTGAATCAAACCCAAGAGATTTTCAGATTTAGAAAAAGATTGCAAGAATGGAATCATATATGCCATGAATTTGACTCAATCTTGTTGTGAAATCAATGCTTATTTGAGTCAAGATGAGTTGCTTGACAAGTGTCAAGCAACTCATCTTGACTGTCCATTCAAACCTGGAAATGTTTGAGGAGATGCCAATATGCGATGGCAACAAAAAATGGCGCCCTAGGAATCAAATGTAGCTTTTGGAGGATGAACAACAAGCTGAAAACACCGTTTTTACCCTAGATGCCCTCCTTGATTCAAAACGCATGCTAAGGAAGCTTGGATTCTTCCTCCAAGAATGTTTTTGGCCAAAAACCTGCCCTAGGCGGGCTGTTTAGAGCAAAACACAGCCTTTTGAAGCAAAAACATGTAAATGAGAGTATGCATTTGCTCTCAAAATCGCTGCCCAGCCTCTCAAGCCACTTAAGACAGGCTTTTTAGGAGGTTTTACATATGTTTTATTGCATATCAAAGCATACAATGGAGGCAAAAATCGCCACTTCTAGTTATGGAATAAAAACGTGCTTTAGAAAGCTCTTAACATGCGCGTTTGATATATGCGACGTCCATCCAAAACCACACCTTAAGTCATGGAAGAGATTAAAATACTCATTACATATATATTTTTTAAAGTTAAAAATATATGCAATGAGTCCAAAAATCGCCACCCAAGACTAGGACGGGCTGTTTAGGATCATTTACATATGCTTTTATAACTTTATTTTAAATACATGTGAATGTATTTATAAGTTAAAAACACCTATAGTGGAGATTTAGTAATGATTTGTACATATGAAGATATGCAATGCTAAATAAAAACCCCGCTATAATGCACATAAGCTTCTAATGCTTTAATTTTACATGTAATTATAGTTTAAATGCAGAGATATGTAATGGGGCTTAAAAAGTCCACCTTTACATTAGTAATTTATTAAAAACTATATCTAAATCTCATCCAAATAATGTGAAATTTTAAAATGGGGTTTTAAATCCAATTTACATGTAATTGACATTTTTTACTCTATGTAATTGACATTAAATAACCCACTTTTGAGAGATTTTTTAATTAAGGAGCAAGGATATGTAGTCGGGTGGAAAATCCCCATCTACACAAACTTAATTCCTTAATAACTTTTGCTAGACAACTCCATTTAAGGCCTAAGATAGCTCGAAATGAGCAGAATTAAAAATGCTACAATCCTAGGGCAAAACTAAACCAAGAAAAACGAAGAAAAGACTTGAAGGTTACCAAAAATCAAGTACTTGCAGTAAGAGAAAGAAGACTTGTTCTGACAAGCAATAAGGTGATTAACTTGACAGAAACCTCCAAAAGGAGCACATAGAAAAGCGTGAAATTTAGGACTATTCAAGGATAATGAATCGCCTTAATAATGCACCATTTAGAGTACCAAAAGTCAGAGGGAACACCTATGAATTCAGGAGAAATTGCGTAGGGTTGCCCCGATTTTGTGATGTCAAAATTGGGGACAACACATCTTCTTCGAATCTCCATTGCTCTAAACTGATGTAAACATTATAAGACCCAAGACTATGAAACACACTTCCATAATCCCAATGTAGAAGCGCCTCAAACCAAACCACACACCACAGAAACCTGTAAGTACTCTTGTGGGTGTAGAATTGAGTTGACAAAAGTACAAAACCACTATTATAAGTTTGAACAATGTTTGTAGATGACCCCACATGAGTATCCCTATATGCCAATGAATCTAGATCAGCAATGTCATCAAGCATATTGACTACTCCAAGATCTGGTTTAATGGCTAGTCCACTAAAGTTGTAAAATGATGATGTAATTCTTTGGTTACCAAGGAATTTCCTGAGTGTATAACTTTATTAAGTCCCATTTCCAAGCATGAAGTACCATCGTATGAAGATATTATACCGCTGCCAATGCCATGTATCAAGACTGCCATGTCAGGAGGATCAGGAGATATGTTACCGCTGTCATTAATGGAATAATCTGATTTATCCCCTTGCAATTCTTCACTCACAAAGCCTGAATGATCTACATCTTGAGGACAAAGCTCTAATGGATCAGATGAACTTTCATGTGCAGATTTATCAAATCCCACACAAGGATGCCGAGTAGTAGCAGACTCATTGATTTCTTTGATGTCAATTGGGGTAACATCTAATGAATTAGATTTTGATATATTCAGCGCCTTTATAAGCTCTTCAACTTCCTCAACATCACCCTTTCTTCCCCTTTGTTCACGAGGAGTTGAAATTGGAGAATCTTCAAGTGACTTCCCTCTTGAAAGGCATGGAGAAGGAACCCTTAATGCTGCAGTTGTAGCCGCAGAAAATCAACAGAATATTCTTCAATAACTCTAGTGGTCAACTCGTGTTTTTCTCTCATTCAAAGTTACAAGCTCTTCCTGAAGAGTATTGTACGAGCTTGATCCTATTACTCTCACAGTCTCTTCGTCGTCTATCTCTGGAATTGGTTCCCTTTCGATCTGACAAAGTAAAAAGGTGGGACATAATGGTCGATCAGACCTTTTATCCGCTGTCCTCACAACATTGGAAATTGCTCTGTCTTGATTCCCACGTCCGGCTTCGCTTTTGCTGTGTTGACTGACTACTAGACCTTCTTGATCGTGTATGATCAACTCTCAGTTGTCCCATAGCTGTGATCATTTTGTCCTGAAATTGTTGCAACATTTGCTGCTGCTGTTGGGCAAAAGCTGTTAGAAAGTCATTTAGTTGATTATTCAGTTCCCTTTGTGGGCTGCCATCTCTTCTTTCACCCATCTCAGCTTCAACTGGGCTAATTTCAGCTCCTTGCTGCCCTGACTTACTTCTTGTATTATATTTGTGTGGTTCAAACTCTCTAGACTGCATAGAACCACTTTATACCAACATGCATTGGATTATGAGCAAAAAGCAATTATAATTTCTGACATGCAATGGATATAACTGACATGCAATTGGAAAATCTGACATACAACTGAAAAATGCAGACATGCAACTGAAAATCTTTGACATGTAACTCAAAATCTTTGACATGCAACTGAAACCCTCACAGATTGGCAGGGTCACTGTGCTCTGATACCGCTGAAATATCCTAAACTAGGATGTTATCTCAAATCTGATTTGGATTTTTGTTTTTTGACACGATTTGCTTCATTTCATTGCAAAATAACAACATGCAAACTAAACATGCCAAGGGAACGATATAGATTTCCAAGGAAATAAGTGATTACAAAGGCAAATTGATTGAAAATGATTCTGATATAAAACATGCATAAAATTTACATGCAACATACCCACATGATTTCTCTACAATATCATCAAGTCCTTGTGAGCTATCATCTCCAAATCACGGTCATGAATGGGATAGCTGTCCAAAAAACTGAACAATGTAATGCAACTATGAATCCTGAAGCGAATCCATCAAGGGGGCTGATCTGGGTTATCTTCCAAATCACCAAACCATCTAGGGTTTCCATCCTAGGCTTTTACGGACTTTCAATCAGAGCTTCAAGCTCACAGAGAAAAGACTCAAAGAAAAATAACAATTTCCAGAAATGCCTTCACAATTCCCCTTTTCCTCCTTTTCAAATAGCGTTTTCCCTATTTTGAGAGAAATACTTTATTTCATTTCCCTCCAAAAAGCAACTTTATGTTATAATTTAAAGTTGACATAATAATAAAGTCACTTTATTAATTTAAGTGACTTTTAATAATACTTATTTTATTGAAGTCACTTTTAATTAAATTCGTTAAAATAAAGTCATCCTTTTAATATTTAATTTATTTGCATAACTTTAAAATAATTAATTTAATTCATTTATTTCACCACAATTTGGGGACATTAATTATTTAATATTAGTTTTATAATAATTAATTAATTCTAGTTTCTTAATTATGACATTTTGAGGGGGACATTACAGTTAAGGTTTAAAGTTTATAAGTAGATTCTTCATCAGATTAGTCATGACCTTGGAAAAGTTGGTAATACTTGAAATTATTGATCCTCATAATGTTGATCAAGGTAATAGGCTTCTTTCAACTCCTTTACAAAACTATTCCAGGTATCTATAAAAGTAATGTCATTCTCATGGGTAGTGTAGTAGTCATTCCACCATCTCTTTTTCTTTTGATGTATAAGTGAGGGAATCTATTGGGGCATTCTCCAAAGAGAAATGAAGAAATACATCCGAGAACTAAGAGTCAAAAACTTGAAAAAAAAAGTATTTAGAGAAAGCTTTTGTTCAAATAAGCTCCAAGTGTCTTGTCACCAAACATTGAGAAATCAAACTAGAGTCCAAATAATTACACTAGAATGTTTTTGAAAGGGCAAAACCTTAATCAATCATGTGAAGGGACCTCCCTTCTATCCTTTCACAAGAGAAGGGTTTCCATTGTTCATTGAAACCCTTCCCCATTGGAAGGCTCCCATACATAACCTTCCCGTTGGATTATTATAATTGATGTCAAAGGGAAAATCTGTGGTGTAATGGATGGAGGATTAAGTTGTGCCAAATTTATGGCACTATGATCGAGTTTTCATTGATAAAAAAGAGAGGCAATTTAATTACTGAATTTAGGTAATTAATTTTTTTTTTGATTAGTGAACGCTTTTGACTGGAGCTATGAACCAGTGGGATCACAATGGGGGATCCATCCCCGTGAGCTACTAATGGCTGAGGCATTTACACCTTCCTGATTTGGTTCTTGCAGATTTCCTTTCTTGGCCTTCCTATCTCCTTATCTCTCCTCGGCCCCTTATGTCTCTGATCACCTTATCTCTCCTTTGTTCCCTTATCTCTCCAACCACCTTATTTCTCCTTATGGGCTGCTATTAAAGGGAAAGCAAGGCTGTTAATGACACAATTGAGGATGGGATCACATCATCTCAGGTGCGAGACAGGTAGATGGAAGAGGCCCAAAGAGGCTTGGGAGGAGAGAACTTGCATGTTTTGTAGGATGAGCGCAATTGAAACCGAATGTCACTTTCTCACAAATTGCCCAGCTTATGATGATATTCGAGTTCAATATGAAATCATCTTGAAAGTTGACAACATGGACAGGTTATTTGAAGAGGTTAAGGTCAACCAAACTGCTGGTTTGTTGGTTAAGATTCATAAAAGAGGATCGGAGATGGAAAGGAATATGGAAATTGTTTAGGGCTGTGAGCTTTTCTTTCAGCCCATTAGACTGTTTGGTCTTGTGGATGTCATTAAAATCATTCATTCATTCCCATCCCCTATCTCTTTGACCACCTTATCTCTCCTAGTCCATTTATTCTACCCGTCTCCTTTGTAACTGCCAACATTGCACCTCCTCCACATCAATGCCTGGCTATGACTTCCTGTGCACCTCCCACATCATGTGCAACCCATCGTGCACTTGGACCCTTTTGACTTAGCATACCTTTCTTCTCCCATGTGTGCACGGCAACAATTTCTCTATTGTTGGCAATGTTTCCGTCCATGTGGTGGATTGTGGGGGTTTTGAACCAAAGACTGCTTGTGGGGTCATCCCCTTAAGCAATTGATTATGGGCGTCCATGCTTGGAGGCGAGTTAGAATTGAAAAAGTAATATTTTATTTTTGGGACAAACCCCTCATAGTAGCCACCCCTTATTAAGAGGAATAAAATTGATTTTTGATAAATTTAATTGTGTCCCCAAGAGGGATGACCTCCTTGGAGTTAGCACCCACATTGCACAAGGCAATAGAAACAATAAAAAATATGTTATGCTTGCTGCCTTGGACAACCTTTTGATGGAGAGGTGTAATCTTTCTGTGACGAGGTGCGTATTGGAGGGTATAAATAGAAGACTTTTGAGGGTTATTTTTTAAGCAATTCACGAATATCTTTGTGTATGAAAAGCAGAAATAAGAGTCTATTCAAACAGATTTGCAAGGAGAATTTGAGCAGATTTATAAGTTCTATTTGATCTCATTTTTGTCGAAGACATGGAGCAAACTTATGCAATATCTGAGAAAGAGATTTTGTGAAGACTTGGACAAGGTTATGAGCAGGTTTGTGAAAATATTTTATATTAAGAAGTTCACATATATTCATTTTGTAATTTGAAGATTGGTGCCTTCTATTCTAAGAGATCAGGAAGTTGCTGCCTCTCATTGAAAGAGCTTGGTGTCTCTTGCGGGATTGGTGTCCATTTGTAGGGGAAATAGTGACTCCTGTGGGTTGGTGCTTACAAATTATCATAAAGAAGATTTCATTTTACTGAGGCTGGACTTGGATGGTAGATCTAAGCAGCTATTTACCATGGATTTCTCCTAAAAGGGATTCCATGTAAAATATTGTCTCTTATTTGTGTGGATGCTCTTAATCATTTCATTTTGGTCACTAAAAGTGAACTGCTAAATAAGCGAAAAATTGGCCTTATATTGTTTCACCCCCCTCTTAGTATAAGTATGTGTTTTTCTTCACTTTCTGCTTCCAATTTCTTCCCTCTGTAGTTTACTAAGGACCCTCAATTTGGTTTGGATTTTTTTGCTTTTTGTTTGGGCAGTAGTAAGAATCACATAGAAGCCAAAGTGGTCTTCAATTTTTGCAATCTAGTGTATCACTGACATCATCCTCATTAGGGTAATCAATATTTGTCATTGAAGGTGGTTGATTCTCCATCTGGCCTAAAATTTCTAATTGTGAAGAAGCAAATGGAAATTGACAAAAGTTGCTCCCATTGCTGGATATGAGAGAAGAAAGACATTTATTAAAAAAGTGCCCATGGTATCTCCAACAATTTCTGCATCAGGGGAATCAGAATTTTGTACCTACTTTTGCAAATAAATAGTTAAGGATCCAGAAGAAGACTTATAGATGCATGCGACTACCTCATGCTTAAAATTATTGCAACAAAAACATCTCAAGGGAAGTCCATAATTAATATAGCGAGTCCAAACTGTTGGAATCATTTGCTGTTGCACCAAAAGCTCGAACTGTCAATGCCCGATACAAATGTCAAATTTAACCCGATCCACGGGAGGCGGTTAAGCCATGTCACAAATCTCCAAGGAGGTGCTGACCACCAAGTCAACAATCTCCCCCTCAGCACCGACTGAGCCTTCAGCCCCAACTGAAGGGAGACTTGAACCCGTGACCCAAGGCTCTGATACCAATTGTTGGAATCATTTGCCGTTGCACCAAAAGCTCGAACTGTCAATGCCCGATACAAATGTCAGATTTAACCCGATCCACGGGAGGCAGTTAAGCCATGTCACAAATCTCCAAGGAGGTGCTGACCACCAAGTCAACACAAACACCCTGGGATGGTAAGATTGATGGAGAGAAATATTGGCTTTGAAACATCTAGCAAGACACAAACTCTTGTAAATTTGTTCTAAGAATCAGCTCGCTTCTTGTCAATTCTGATAAAATTGCCAACCTTTTGAACCATACTTTGAATCAGGCCTGAATCATGCATTACCAATGGAAGGTTGTATAAACAGATCCACATTGGACACTTGGTGTTAGCCACATTTGGGTCAAAGTAAACTCCTAAAAGTGTGAAGGAAATCCTTTTTTCATTAGCATACTTGTTTATCACGCAGTATGAGAAAATTAGGTTTAGTCAATCATCTAGAGGATTTGCTTCCATTCTGCCCTAAAGAATACGAATATCTAGATTGACTTGAAATTTTTTATGGTATTTGGTCTGCAAATGGTCTATTTAGTCTCAGAGTCGATGGCTTTGAAGGATTTTGAATGCATTGCCAAAGTTTGCAAATTGAGCAATGATTCTTGGTCTTTTCTGTGCACAATGCTGCTCTAAGTCATTTCTGTCACTGCAAAGTTTTTTCTAAAATCTTTTGAAACATTTATGAAGTCAGCTTCTCTAATGCGGATTTGTCTAGTTTGAGATCATGATGTAGTCAGATCAAGCTTCTTGTAGTCAGACCTTACCATACACAGGATGTAGAAGGATTAATAGAAAACTGAATTCCTCTAGAATGCAGAATAGATTGAAGGCTTTGATATTGTTGTTTAGGGACCATGGCGCCCTGGGAAAAATCAATCATACTTGTTCAAATATGTACTGAATGGAAACAAATAATGTAAATGATAGTATAGGTTATCAGTCAGAGTGTGAGATACAAGAAGGATGATTTAAAGGAGACAAACACCATGTTAGAACTTTAAATTGCATTATTGTATTATGCAAAATAAAAGTTATGTACATAATTCAAGAGGGTAAATGTGTTGCAAGAATAGTCATAGTACAGTAATATACCAGTGTGAAAGATCTTTATATCTTGGTAGTTGGCAGTTACAAAAAGCACAACCACTTGCCTCCAATGATTCATTTCCTTTATTTTGTAAATTTCTGGGAATATTGTAGAATGATTGGTATAGAGTAGGGACGACATTGTTAGAGTTCTGAGACATGATTCAAGTGAGTTAGGATGTCACTGTATCTCCACGTATTATTGCGGGTTTCCAACCCCTCTGATCAGGCTGGGTGCTGGTTTGCTCAAGCTTTGGCTCTTTTGGGTTCGATTGGGATCAAGATTGATCGTCTTCCTCCTTTCCCGTACTTGTTGGATGCCCCCTCTCGTCGTCTTCCATCTTTGGAGGAGCTGAATATGCACATTAGAATGGACATTTCCAGGCAGTATATCCTTACTACTTGGGTTAGTCCTCAAGGGGGCTTCGCCTGAGGATGGCTTTCTATGTGTAGCACTTTCTTGAGATATAGGACGAGATCATTGTTCGTCCTTCTTACCTTTCTCATTGCTGGTCACATGTGCTCTGCATCTCCCTTGGCTCCTTCACAGTGGGATCACATTGGCTCCACATTCAGATGACCATCAGATGGATAGGGAGGACAGGATTTGCCAGCTTTGCAACATGAGGGATGCTGAGACGGAGACACATTTCATTTTGCACCACCCCATCTACTATGAGATTAGAGGGAGATTCTACTGCTTATTCAAAGAGACTCAGTCTCTCTCCTCCTTCAGGTACACTGATTAGAGGTGCCTTGCACTTTATTGTGATGAGCCCAACTGGCTCTCAATAACAATCTAGCTTTTATAATTAAATTGCAATTGTTTTGTATGTGTTTTCAATACATATAGGAATTTTCATAATCTTTTCAATCACCATATGACAATAATAATCAACAAATTCAATTTCCAATGCACTTTGATTGCATTGTTGAATCAGAATTAAATAAATTTGTTATTTAATAACAATAACAATGATAACAAATAACTCAAGGCACCTTAATTGCAAAGAACGTGACTGCTGTAGGAGAGATTCAGCCTTCAGAATTCCTAACGCAACCCCTTCAATTAATACACAGCTTCTGTGGGAGCTAACAAAGCCTCTCCTATATAATTCATAGCCAATCTGGAAGATATAACAGCCTTCCAGTATCAATATAAAACTCTGAAGAAAATCATTCCACCATAATAATGTCTCTGTAACAGCAGCAATTAAATAATTCTCCTCAAATTTGACATACAACAGAACCAAATTTGCATCCACATAATCAGAATTGAATGTCCAGTATCCAATAGCAAAATTCACCACCAACAAATGATGATTCAAATTGCAACAGAGAGGAATCAGTCCTCAAACCCTAGCCAAACTTCTCCACTTCCAAAACTTCATAAAAAATGCACAAGTCAAGAATGAATTGCTTTTTGCCCAAAGCATTGCTTTTATAATAAAAGATATCTTCTCTCACACACTTTTCACTTACAAAAGACTTTGTTTTATGTGCACATTTGAAATATAATAAACTACTATATTTCTCTTCACTTTAATGCTGAAAATGACCCTTTTATTAAAATAATGCTATTCTGACACTTAGGGTCCTTGTTTTATGAGCTCAGGATTTAAAACTTCTCAACCCGGTTCCAACGAGCTATAACACTAAGATGCCCAGAATACATTCCTAATAAAAATGGCAACCTTAGTCGATTTAATCAAATAATAATCATAATTCACCCATCTTGCGAAAACAACTGAGGAAGCATCATAATCAAAATCTGATAGCACAAGAGTGATCCTGATGATGAAAGATGATGAATGAACTTGACGGGGTGACTTACTAAAAATAGACGCTCCCTCCAAGAATCTTGGAGTCAAAATCGGAAGCCGGAAATAAAATTTGAAATTATCATATAACTCCTCTAAATCCCCTGAGCTCAGTAGAACCATAAGTTGACTTACTATAAATAGTAAGTCCCTCAAAAAGGGGCCAAAACCCACAACAGGGTCCTCTAATCACCAGTATTAGCCTACAAGGACCCAATGATAGGCTAAATCCACTAACTCCAATGCACGCTCAAAATGGGGACATTACATTTATCTTCAGGAGGCCTTGAGACTTCAGGACAACTCTCTACAACATCAACTCCCCACGAGACAACACCTCAATCAACTTATCACCTCCTTCTCGGTGGTCCCACTTGCACGTGGTATCAAGCGACCACCTGGTCCCCCCTCTGGACATAACAGATCTGTGAGGCCTCACAGGAATTCCACTCTGCAGCGGCTTTCTTCTTCTTCGTCTAGATGTCTTCAGAGAAGGCTTGGGGTCTCTTCTTGCCCTAGAGCCTATCCTTCGGTTCTGGATTTTTTCTCGGCTGCTCGGAGCAGCTAGTTGGTTGTTTGTTGTTGCTTCTTGCTTTAGTTGTTTCATTTTCTCTCCTTGGGCACCGTTTGGTGTTCCTTCTGTGGGCTGGCCTTCTACTTTGTTTTGGCAGTCCCTTGGACCCTCTTTGTGGTCTTTTGTAGGGCATTAATAAATTTATCTAATTTATAGACATTGGTGAAAATGATATATTGCAAGATATAATACCATTGAACAATCACTCGGTCAAAGTCATGGGTTCTCTTGGATAGTACGCTTTGACCATTTTTTTAAGATGCTTTATGGGGAACCTTAGTTCTAGAGTCATGTATTGTGTTTTTAAACATTATATGCTCTTATTTGTTTCAAAGCTGCCTTTGAGGAGTCTTAGGTCGTAAGCCATGAGTTCTGTCTTATTTCTATTTTAAGGTTTTATCATCCAAGATCAGACTTGTATTTAGTTTTTTTTTTCTCTAATGTCTACAATTTCTTGTTTACTTACAGCATAACATGCTAATTTATCCGATCTTCGTGCAGGGCAGTGTATGTTAATAATGGAATGGAGAGAGGAGTGCAAGTGATTCAGCCAACAAGTGTTGTGAGTGGCATTGAAGAGGTTACAATGACTGCAAGGCCTTTTGTAAGGGAGGTCAAAAAAATTTCTAATCAAGTGAAGAGCCTTATAGAAAAGTTACCACATCAGGAGGTTTGTACATCATGGCTACCCATTATTTGATATTCTTGTTTGGTTGCAACTTGATTAATGATTGCAAAATAATTTTTGGGATTTTGCTGTGCAATTCTACACGTCTTACTGATAAGCAAGAATTAAACTAACCAACAGATTCACTTTTCAACATCTTTACTGACTTAATAGAAGAATTCATATTGACAGGTAAATGAAGAGGAGACCTCCCTCTTTGATATGTTGTGGCTTCTCTTAGCAAGTGTGATATTTGTACCTCTATTTCAGAAAATCCCAGGAGGTATGTAAGACAATAGCTACAAAAAAGAATTATAAAACAGTGGTAGCCTGGTAGGTACTGATTTGAATTTACATAATGCAAATTACTTTCATTTCAGAAACGAATTTGGGAGAAAACTCACTTTATCTTGGTTGTACACCATGCCCCTTGTGATTCTTTGATGAAACCCTGAAAGTGATAGGAGTTATTTGTATGAGAGCAGCAGAAATTGTTTTGGGAAAAATTGGCAAACCAAAGGATAAAGAATTAAAAAAATGGTGGTATTTAGTTGGGAAAAAAACCAGGAAACCAAAAGTTAAAGATTTTTTTTTTAAAAAATTGGGATTTAATCAGGAAATATTTGTTTTTTTTAAAAACTCTCTAAAAAATGTAGATGGCTGTTTCATTGAAGTAAAATGTATGCGTTTTGCTTGGCTGAGTATGGCCTGTTTAAAGGATCATGGCGGGGTGTGTTTTTTGGCGGCAGTGGGACTGGTTTTTTGCCTCTCGGATCAGTCAATTTTGATGATGTAATTGCTCTGTAGATTTCATAATTAAATATAAATAAAATATATCATTATTAACGACCAAACAAAAAAAATCTCTAAAAAACACAAAATTTTTAAATTTAAAGGCATTTTAATAACCTAGAGATACAAAGAGCAAATAAAAATAAGAATTAACCCATTGAATTTTGAAATATAGATTTTTCCATATATGTTCATATTGCTGATTACAGTGCTTTGTATTAGAATAATAATGTGATGTTTCTATAATGGTCATCATAATTTTAGTCGTTTAGGTAGTTTCTATTTTGTTAGTTCGTTTCTTTTTTAGAAACTCTTTGTTTGTAATTTCTTTATTTAAGGAGATCAAATCTCCATTGTTTAATATCAATCTATCAAATTTTATAACATGGTATTAGAGAAAAATGATCCCTTTGGCGAATTTTTGAAATTCGTGCTCTACATGGTTTTAAAATTAAAAGGGTTTTTTGATCATTTTTTCTAGAAAAATCGAAGCTTTTTTTGTGGTGATTTTTGAGGGAAATTAAGGGCAGTATTTTCAAGGTTTTTTCTTCACTTGCAAATCAAAGGTGTTTGTTCTTTGTTCATGGGTGTCACATAAGGGTTTGTATGTCCATGTACTCGTGTTTGTTCCTGTCTTTTTTAGCCGCACAACATTTTCCTACTTTTTGTGGTTGTTTTCTTTGCTACCCATGACGGGAAGGGAAGATGACATGTTTTGGATTCCACGCGAGTTTTAGACGTTGGTGTTCGTACATTTTCTGTGCGCATGACTGGTTTTGTTTCTACAGCTTGCATTTGTGTGTTACAACCCACAAAAGAAGTATTTTGGGGCTCGCGTTTTCTGCATTTTGAGCCTATGTCGCGACCACTGTTCACTGGGTTTCCTCTGCGCGAAAATCTTGATTGTGAGCTATAGTTTTTGTAGATGTTCTATTTTTGTGCTTGAGCAAAGGTTTTTTAACACATTTTTTCGTGTTTTATTGTGAAGAAATTCTAGTAAAATCGTGGGTTTTTGTGCGCATTTGTGAAACCCATGGTAAGGGTTTTTTTGTTCATGCATTCTCTACTAGGGGTTTTTAATTTTTTCCCATTAGAAAATAAAATATTTGTTGGGTTTATAATTTTGCCCCCTAAAAAAATTATTGAGAGTTTTGTGCGATCTTTTGCCTTAAAAATCATTTTGTAAAAGGGTTTTACCATTTTTCTTGAAAAGAAAGTTTTGTATTTTGATTTGTGTCTTGGATTTTGTGTTGGCTTTTGATCGATTTTAATCTTCAAAAATTGCTTCTGGGTTTTGCATGATTTTGTCATAAAAAATCATGGGTTCTTGTTTGGAGGGTTTTCCAAATTTTTCCACAAAAAATTATGTTAGGTGTTCCTTTTTAGGGTTTTTACCATTTTTTTCTCCCGAAAAATGATGCTTTGTAAACTAATGTTTTAGGGTTTGGCAATTTTTTCACAAAAATCATGGTTTCTTGCAATCTGTTTTAGGTCACACCTGGAGTTGTTGGGGCAAACATCTGCAAACGTATTTTTGCAGTTTTTGATAAAATCGTGTATAGAGAGGGTTTGCCAATTTTTTCCACAAAATCATTGTGTTAGGTTTTTGTTGGTTTCAATAGTTAATCTCAAAGGGATAACTGTTTTACCCAACAACAGGTTGGACAGATTCTAGTACTCTTCGTCATTTATAGAAGTTCTGCAGATTTAGGGAGGGTCTTAGTAGCAGGCTCATGTCACATAACCTTTGAAGAGAAGAGGGCATAAATAATAACTAGATATTAGTAGTTTTTAAATTTTCAATTGCAATTTACTTTGTACAAGTCAACATATAAACTATGTAAAAAGTTTCAAAAAGTCAGATGTAGCCAATGATTCTTGCTGCAATAAAGAGGGTTGCTAGTCTTGATGATGAAGCTCCAGGGTCTCAAAACCTAACCTAAAAGATGAAATCTCTATAATGACAGTCTCAAAATCATTCAAAGGCTGCAGTATGGCTTTTACAGTCCTGAAAATCTCCAAAGCCTGGTTGAGGATGCTCTGCACTAGTGAAATTCTTAGAAAAAATTGCTTGAAGGATGAATTTTAATGGCTTTAACATTTACATTGGTTGGATGGGAACAATGCAAGACTGTAAAGGAGTACTTTTAACAACATTTTCCTTTATAAAAAATATGACAAGCGGTGAATGGACAAACAAGGTAGCAAGAAGAGCAGAGGTTAGAGTGACAGGAAGCACTGCCTAGTATTGAAAAATGTGCAATACTGAAAGGGGGAGGGGGTGAATCAGTATTTAACACAAACTATTAAAAGATAGGAAGCAGAATTCAAGAAAACACACAACAAAGAACACAAGACACGCCAAATTATCTCGTGGAAACCCAAGACGGGAAAAACCACGACATCACTAGTCCAATGGGCAACTACCCGTTACAACTGAGTGCTACAACTATCCTCTTTAACACAGCTAATCAGGCTACAACCTGACCCCGAAGGCTGCAACCTTCTCTTGAGATTTGTTTAGCCAGAACGAAAATAAACACTGTGTCTTCACAGCAGCATGAAGATGCTTGACTGCAAATATCCTCAATACAAAAATTGACACGCTGAAGGAATAATCAGATTTTGCAAAACTTCAAGGCTTACAGCAAACAAATTGTGTCACTTTGTGATACAGCGGATGATCTTCTTCAAGCCCTGTTACGAAACTGAAGCTAACTGTCGCTCTAACTGAATACACATAGTCCTCAGACGAATTAGAAGGACTTGATACAGCCTGTACTCATTAGTGACATCAAAAACTTTACCAGTCTCCTTTCCATGCACAGGTCATTCCCAGCTTGTACAACTAAAGACACATACTCACTGTCTCCATCTACTTTCCTCAAAAACTTCTGCACACGACACTCTTTCTTGTGCTGCCAGACCTTTGTAAAAAGGTCCTGATAGTTTTTTTTTATGTCCATCCCTCACCACCATTTTTCCGCTGTCATAG
Source organism: Chamaecyparis obtusa (assembly GCA_027943335.1). Classification (NCBI taxonomy): domain Eukaryota; kingdom Viridiplantae; phylum Streptophyta; class Pinopsida; order Cupressales; family Cupressaceae; genus Chamaecyparis; species Chamaecyparis obtusa. The sequence continues at coordinate 1,042,375 of BSBK01000480.1, forward strand.
CCCTACCAAAAACATTGCTAACAACAACTTTACTTATTCCTTACTATATCATTCACTTGCGTTTTTAATAACTTCAATGCTGCGCAATCCCTACTGGTCACACCTCATAGTCTTTGTAATGACCCTCACCAGTAGGATCACTAAACACCCCAAATCTGAACTGTGGCAATTCGTCAAACAGTTGGCATGCACTGAATGGTTTTGCTTGCAATGATGTATTTCAATGTGATAGTTGTTTTGGGCGTCAAAGAGCAATTGAGATAACAATACCAATGTAGAAATGTAACGCAATGTGCAACAATGAAACTCAAAGCAATGTAAACACTTACTTCAAATATATCAAACTTCTCTAATTCTGATTGCACTTTCCAGAATATATGACTGTGACATGTAATATTCAGACTACAATGCAATGATCTTTTACCATGCTTTGACAATGTACACAATGCCCTAACTATGCATACCAATCCAATACAACCGATGGCACAGTCTGATTATAGTGGACTGATTATAAGGACTGTTCCAACTATTGAAAATATGGCATGTATTGAATGAACAGACATTCATAAATAGTGACCTTACAATGCACACTCATAACTATGGCAATCTGGTCACAAAATATCAGATCACAATAACAATGTAACAGTGACTATATTCTGAATACAAACATGACTGTTACAATCTATTACATATGAGCTCTGATTCATGGACTGTTAAATATAAAAAATTATGGCAATGCTATTACCAAACAATGCACTCCCTTTTCCCTACTCAATGAACTATGATTTCTATGACAATTCAGTCACGATGACAATAACAGAGACTAAGTATGACTGCTGTAACAGTGACTGAGAACATGCAATTCTATACAATTTCCTTGAATTCAAATGCATTCAAAACACATGTATGAAACCTGGAAATCGCTCCTTGACAAGTGCGGAAGTGATGATGACTGGAGATGACCCCGAACTGCCTCACAATGTTGCAGTACTGTCCTCTGCAACCTGCCGTACCAGGACCGTACAGTACGGCACTGGTATAAAATAATGGGCAGGGTTTTGTGCCCTCAAAAATATATGTTCTGAATCGCCAATGATGTATTATGATTCCCCCAAATGCATAAAATTAATCTCCAGGTAGATTAAGAGATATGAACAAAAATCTGATTCCACACCCTGATATTGAAAGTCTGAAAATGTGCCAATTTGTCTTCAATCCTTTGCCAAATTAATTCACCAATGCAAGAGGTGAATTCAAACCCTTATTCCAACCACAAATACAAACCCTCAAATTCAATACTTCAGAAATTGGCCATCCTCCTATAATTTCGGATCTGCTAAAAATGGCCTCCTATAATTTCGGACCTGCTAAAAACGACCGCCTATAATTTCGGACCTGCTAAAATTTGCCTCCTATAATTTCGGCTCTACTAAAAATGCCTCCTGAAATGCTGTTTCAATCACAAACAAACCCTTACATCAAATTCTCAATGAAGTACCAATGAGATGGTTGAGTACCAACTCCAAATTTGCAACCCTTTAGTAGATATTTCACTACCTCAGTTATGCCAATCCAAGGGAGTGATTCGTTCCCAAAGATCGAATAGAATTTGCAGACCAAAGACTACAAATTGCTTCACAATGAAGAAGTAGAAGAAAATCCAAATCCAAGCATGTCCAAATGAAAGCCCAAGCCCTCTATTTATTCTTTTTCTTGAGAAGTTGCTAGAACTTCTAGAAACATCCAATTATAATGTACTTTATAATAAAATAACATTATAATAATAAAGTACATTTCTCAACTCAAAATTATAACAATGTAGGCCCAAATGTCTCATAACTGAATGTAGGCCCAACTACGACTGAACGTAGGCTCAAGACTGAACGTAGGCTCTACTACAACTGGATGTAGGCTCAAACTGGATGTAGGCTCACTCTGGATGTAGGCTCCACTACAACTGCATGTAGGCCCAAACTGGATGTAGGCTCTACCGAATGTAGGCTCTGTCAGCAATATGCAATCAAATGATCAACATAATGACCCTCTCTCCAAACCATTTGCCTACGAGAGTCAATGATAGGCAAATCCATCATGCCAAACGATGTCAGCCAAAATGGGGACATGACAGTCTTGAAAACGTTACAGCACCCGCAATCCCAGAAAACCAGTCGCTATGCTCAGAAACCTTCTTCACAACGATACGCCACATACACTGCTATTGCATGCTCTTCTCAAAGACAACTTCCTTTTTCGACTACCCTGCTAAACCCGAAATCATTTCGCTGCAGATTTTCGGTTTTGTTTTCTGGTGTGTATGTAGTGATTAGTGCCTTCAAAAATGTTACATCCTCACACCTGACCCCTATTATATATGAAATTTACTCACGCCAATTTTTGAAGAGCAGCTCCCAAAAAAACACACACTCCGTATATGTCTTTGACTGTTCGAATTAAAGGAGATATCATTACTTCATTCGATGCATAGCTCCACTCCTTCAAAAGACGTCTCAGTTTCTTCACATAGTTCACTCAATTTTTTTAACGCCTATAATTGCTGTCCTGGTGTCTTCGTATTTGTCATGCACAATCCCCTTTTGATTGCCCGTGCCTGACTGCAATTTGATTCCTTATGCATACGGCAAACATCGTGCCACAGTTACAGTTGCCATTAAAACACACTTGTAACATTCAAATATCTTATTCCATTTGGCGTATGTGTAATTATTTGGCAAGATGAAGGATGTTTCTTTAAAATATGCGACACTTGCCAACAACAGCAGCGATGCCAAACTGTTCAACCAAACGCGGTTATCATTACCTCTCTTTTAGCAAAAAACATTTTTTATTATTCCCAGCTGCTCATGAATTGAAGGCGGTTTACATATATAATTTGTCTTACGCACACACACAGTCGCCAGGTGTAAGAGCATGGACTTGGCTCAAACAACAAACAAAATGAATCGGATCAACTGACAAAAACGCAACAAGTATGTCTCGAGCAAATCAATCTCTGAACAAGCAACAAACCAAACAACCTATTAGTTAAGGCTACTAATGGTTCGGTTGTCCTATGAAATATTAGCACCAAAGTTGTTGAGGTTTAAAGATAGCTGTGATGCAAATAGAATAGAAGTACAGAAGTACTCTTCACACAGGGAGAATCCACTCCATTAAGCCACATAATGCATTCCCTGGTGATTATGGAAATCAACGAGGAGGGCAAATCCAAATACAACATGACTCCAAAGGACATCCTATCATACATTTGCAAAAATGTAGCAAATGGGAACAGTTTGTGAGAGACTGCCACAAAAAGAGACAACATACAATTTGAAATATACTAATTAGCAGCTTTTCAGAGAAATACAAAAAATTTCATGGATCTATCACAGATAGAACTAAATCACCCAAGATATAGAAAATTCGAACCTTATGCAAATATTATTGAGACTTCCTTTATTCGCATGGAACTCACTTACATAAAAAGACTAGAAATGTTCTGATAGAATTCATAATCTATTACTGATCACAACAGTTTGGAGTTTTACAGTGAATATAAACAAGAAGATGTTACATATCCATTTGCACCTCCATTAAACTCTAACACATTGTTTCTTTGTGAATCATTTAGCAATGATGGACTTGGTGCATGCATAATGGACCCTCTTTGTTGATGGAATATTAAGAACATGCATCAATTTCAATACCAACCAATGCTAGGTGGGCACCACAATATCCTTAAGCTATCCGAACTCTTATTGCATAGAAAAAACACTGATCTCTGTCTCAGATTTAAGTTGTAACTTCTAATGGAATATGCGGCCTAAGTTACGAGGCTTTGTAATTGCTTGGGGTTGCGTCCAAGCTCTTCACTTTTAGGGGTTTCATCTTGAAAAGATGAGGACCGATTCTTGCAGAGAGAAGCAAACAATTACCAAAATGAATGAATACTCAAACACCAATTTGATGCCCTTATATAAGAAAATTCTTCAGCTGAAAAAGCCATCAATTCCTTCTTATTCCCGGATTTGGCAACTTAGGGAAATAATGTCGCTTGTCTCATATTTAAACATATCACCACCATGATATTGGCTGAGGATGAAGAAGTCATTAGTTAAGTGTCCCCTTTTAATGAATAATTAAATTCTTATTAACAACAACTCTAGCTTTTTTGTCCAAATATTTAATTATCACCTCATCCCCTTTATTAACTTAATGCTTTAGTCTATGGGGAGAAAAAAATAATAGGCTAGCATTATTATTCATTTTTTTATTAACTTGCTAGGCGAGAAGGGACATTACAATCCTCCCTTCCTGGGATTGCTAGTCCTCTCCCAATTACAAATTGGGATGTTGCATAATCTATTCACCTTCCCAAGTAGCATCCTCTTTTGTTAAATCTCTCCATTTGATGAGATATTCACATATTACCTCATGTCTTAGCCTTCTCTCCTACATATCTACAATAGTGTCATGGACCAAAAGAAAATTCCCTTCCTCATCAAGGGTTTGTAGTTGAGGAGATGAAGCAATATGCTGGCCTAATGCCTTCTTAAGGGATGAAACATGGAAAAGTAAAACATTATGAACTTTATTGTCCTCAGGAAGCTCTTGTTCATCTGCAACCTCTCCAATTCTCTTTATTATCCTATAAGGCCCGTAGAAAGGTGGTTTGAGTTTTTCCACACCACTCTTCTTTAGTGTGGATTTCCTATATGGCTGTAGGTGCAAGAAAACTAAGACCCCAACCTCAAATGGTCTCTCAACTCTATGCCTGTTTGCATACATTTTCTATTGACTCTGAACATGCTGAAGGTTATCCTTCAATGCCTTGAGGATGTCTTGATAATTCTTCATTGTTTCCTTCGCTCAAGGTACCTTACTATCATCAAAAGCCAAATCCACAAATGATGGAGCACCATAGCCGTATAAGGCCCTGAATGGAGACATGCCAATCACACATATGGAGGTGGTATTTTAATAATACTCAGTTAAGTGAAGCTATCTAATCCAAGCACGTTGTTGTCTTGAAACATAATTTCAAAGATAGCCCTCAACCCATTTATTTATAGTTTCTATTTGTCCATCTGTTTGAGGGTGGTAGCTAGTGCTTGGTGTTAACTCTGTACCTGCCAGACAAAATAATTCTTGCCAAAACATGCTAAGGAATTGACTGTCTTGATCACTAACAATAGCCTTGGGGAGCCTGTGCAACCTTAACACCTCTCTGGAAAACAAATCTGCAACTTGAGGTGCTGAATAATTTATAGGAATGGTGAAGAAATGTGCATACTTTCTTAACCTGTCCACAACTACAAATATGCAATCCATTCCTTGAACTCATGGAAGTCCTGTAATGAAGTCCATAGATATTCCTTCCCACTTCTGTTCAGGTCTAGGCAATGGCTAAAGTAGGCCGGTACTAAAGGTGTGTTTTGACTTGTTTTGTTGACGAAGTAAACACTTTGTGACATGCTGCAATAAATCATTTATAGACCCTTCTAGGAGAATCTCTCACATACTTGATGGTATGTTTTGAAGAAACTTGGACGTCTTGCTAGAGGGGTATCATGCATTGCCCTCATAATCTTGACCTTAAACTTAGATTCTGGTACAAGATAAATTTTGTTCTTATAATAAATAACATCATCAACTACAAAATACTCCATGAATCATGCATTGCCCTCATAATCTTGACCTTAAACTTAGATTCTGGTACAGGATAAATTTTGTTCTTGTATGCGTCCATCAATCAAATCACATGAAAAAGTATTTTTGGTATATTCGGTCAACAATTGAGATTTCCAATCTGCTGAAATCTTAGTGAGAGAACCAAGGGTAGGTTTCCTTAAAAGAGCACCAAAACAATATTCTTTTTTCCTTTAATATACTCCACATCAAAGTCATATGCCCGAATCTTACCCACTTTTGTTGCCGTTCATTAAGATCCTTTTGCTCTAAGAAATATTTAAGAATGTTATGATCAGTCGTGAAAACAAATTTGTTACATCCCTCTGGAACACCCTTATATGAAACAATGGTTTTTGTTAATTTGTGCCCTAAATGGTTTTTGGTATATGAAATAGTTGTTTTTGTTAATTTGTGCCCTAAATGGTTTGTGGTATATGAAACAGTGGTTTTTGTTAATTTGTGTCCTAAATGGTTTCTGGTATACAAAACAGTGGTTTTGTTAATTTTTACTTAACAACTTCTGCCATTCTTTTAGTAAGCATCGGATTTAGAAAATATATTTTGAATGTCATGATGACTTTATCTGAATCTAGACTAGCTATGTTAAGTGTATTATTTACACGTGTAAAGGTAGCATAGCTATGTTATTTACAACGATATATGGATATTTATATTTATGCGTATCCATTTATTATTACATATTTTATTGATAAGTCATTGGATACCTTGAAAGTTAATTTACTCATTTTGTATAATTAGCATATGTTTTAAAAAAAATAAAAATAAATATAGAAACATTTAATAGATATATTTATCAATTTTAATTATCAATGAGAATAATTATTATTTTAATTCTCAATCAATTTATTTTAATTTTGTTTAACTCTCTCCACACCAGTTCCAGATGACTTGACCTAATTAATTAGTTTCTTTTCCCTTGTTGAGGGCCGGGCTCATCTCAGAAGAGGTGGGCAAGGGAGGATCAAATTATGATCCATGGATGGGTGGATAAACGCCCCGGTGTTATCTTTCCCCCTTTTAGAAATCTGCATGAACACAAGATGCTTGTATGAAATAACTGTTATTTGTAAGCAAAATTCTTCCTCTCTTGTAGTTGAGATTTATGTAAATTGAATGTAGACTAGAAATTATTTAAATGTTGCATAATGTTAACTTTGGAATTTCTTTTATGCGATGTTGCTGAAATCTTATTTTAAAAAAAAAAAACAACAGTCAAATTAGATTAGATCTTTCTTTACTTTTCATATGCAAATCTTGTTTTCTTTAAAACTAGTTGTATCTTTTGTTCAAGTTTTCTAGCTGGTACAAAATTTGTACCTACTAAACGTTGTCTAAATTTGGCTAGCATGTGCATGATAGCCAGCATCTCTTTGTCATAAGTGGAGTACAGTTTTTCTGGTTCTCCGAGTTTCTTGCTCTCAAATGCAATAGGGTGCTTGTGTGCATCAAGACTACACCAAACCCTTGACCCGATGCATCATACTCAACAACAAATGACTATGTGAAGTCAGGTAATGCCAACACTGGACATGTGCTCATGAACTCCTCGAGTTTATCAAGTGTTACCTGTGCCTCATTAGACAAATGAAATGCACCCTTCTTAGTAAGATCTGTCAAGGGTGATGCCAACTATGAGAAGGCTCGCACAAATCATGTGTAGTAGTAGCACAAACCCAAGAAGCCTCTCCACTCGGATATATTTGTCGAAGGCGGCAAGTCCAAAATTGCTTATATTTTCTTTTGGTGTACTTTTACACCATTAGCTCCAATCGCATGCCTTAGATAAAGTATTTCAGTCATCCCAAACTTACATTTGGAAGCCTTCACATATAGTGACTGAACTTCCATAATACTCAAAACCACATCCAAATGTTGCAAATGATCACTCCAAGTCTTGTTGTATATTAACATATCATCAAAGAAAACCAGAACAAACTTTCGCTGTTTCTCACGAAATGTGTGTTTCATGCAAGACTGAAATTTCGTTGGCGCCTAAATTGCATGACAAGGATCTCAAAGTGTCCATAGTGACAATGGAAAGTAGTCTTGTGTATGTCTTCTTCTCAGACACAAATTTGGTGATATCTTGAACAAAGATCAATTTTAGAAAAATACACGGTCCCTTGTAACTCATAAAGAAGCTCATCAATCTTGGGAATGGAGTACCTGTTATTTATGGTCTTTTTGTTTTGGGCTCTATAATCTATGCACATATGCAAAGTGGCATCCTTATTTTTAACCAAAACCATTGATGAAGGGGTTGGAGCTAGGACGTATGTGACCCATTATGGAAGAGTTATTAATGACAACAAAAGAGATGGGAGTGCAAAGAAGCAAAAATGGGCAAAAGTCTCGAAACTTTTAGAATGCCTATTTTCCTCTTTTAAGAACTCTCGATTTTGTATAAAATTATTGTCGACAATCTTGACCTTTTTTTGACAAATTTTGACTATTGTCAAATTCAAATCTAGTGATTCTATAGCAGACTTCACTCATCAATTTCAAAATGTTTTTGTTTGACTTTTTTTTTTTTGTCTTTGGCTTGTGAAAAACCCTAAATGACATTGTTTTTGATTTCATCAATTAGATGAATCGACGTTATAGCTTGTTTTTGTGACGAGAGCCTTGAGTGGAATATCCCTCCTAATGCTTCAAGGGCTGTGACTGGTTTTTCATGTGCTTGCTAAAAATCAGAGTTACATTTTTGCAAGACTGGGGCTTTGTTTTCCCTCAAGTCGCCTCTTGTTCAGCTTGCACTTTTCGCTAGCTATCAATATCGCAGAAAATTTGGAGGAAAAGTATTCCTCGCAAAGTACAACATGAATACATCATCTACCTTGACCACTATCTTACTTTGGAAGAAATTGAAGATGCTATGTATAAACTGGCTTTAGAGAAGAGGCCAGGGTTGGATGGTCTTCCTGTGGAGTTTTACCGTGTGCTTTGGCCTTACATTAGGGAGGACTTCTACAATGTTTATCTTGAGGGCATTGAAACAAGGAACCTTAGGATCTATTATTAATCAAGGTCTCATTAAGCTTATTCCCAAGGGCAAACAAGAAAATACTGCGAATGGTTGGAGACCAATAACATTGCTTAATGCTGCATATAAGATAATAGCAAAAGCCTTAGCCAAAAGAATTAAACCTATCACACAAGAGATTGCGAGGCCAGAACAAAATGCCTTTCTTGGAGGCAGATTTATCTTGAACAATTTGTTGCTTGCTTGGGAAGCTACAGAATGGGCGTAGCAGACATCTCAAGATGCTCTGGTTCTAAAACTTGATTTTGATAAAGCCTATGATCGTATAAGATAACCTTTTATACTTAAAATGCTTCATTGGCTGGGATTTGGTCCCAATTTTTATGCCCATGTTTGTATGTTGTTTATGGATGCAAATGCTAGATTGACAGTAAATGGAACCCTCTCCACACAATTTCCTCTTAATAAATCTCTACACCTAGGCTGCCCTCTTGCTCCGTTCCTTTATGTCCTCTCTGCTGATGCCCTTGGTTACCTCCTTCAACATGCTCAAGTGACCCACCTTATTCATGGCATCTCCCTCCCTGGAAACATGACGGCCCTTAACTCCCATTTTGTGGATGACAGCATGATTTTTATTCAAAACTCAGCTGAGGATGTCAATAATTTGTTGGATGTCCTTGATTACTATTGTACAGTTTCAGGTTCAAAACTTGCTAATCACAAAATTGAATTTTGGATGACTCATCCCAGCTCTCATCACCCATGGATTCCAAATGAATGGAAGGAGATAAAATTACCAGATATCGTGGTATACCTTTTGGAATTGGAGTTTCGCTGAAAGATATGTGGAGATGGTTTTTAATTAAATTTAAATCCAAATTGTTGGCTTGATCAAACCACTTCTTATCCATGGCTGGTCGTATACAGGTGGCTAATAAAATTCTTTTAGCAAGTCATGTTTACATCTCTTCATGTTGGCTACCTTCTAAAGCTTGTTTAAATCAGCTTACTGAGCTCATTTGTAATTTTATTTGGTCCAAATGGGGTAAGCAAAAAGGTATGCCTGTTACATCACGGTCTCATTGTATCCTTCCAAAGGATAAGGGAGTGCTGGGTATCATAGACCCTTAAACTCAAGGGATATGTCTTTTGGCCAAATGGATTAGCAGAGCCTTGGAAGGGAATGCTCCTTGGAAAAGTCTAATCAGATATAGAATTCAAACAGCCTCTGCTGGTAATTCTTGGAGTACAATTCACTGGAATGATAAGCTTCTCCTAGCCCCATTTTTTAAACTTCATGGTGTAGCTCCTCTCAACTGTATTTGGAAGGCTTGGCAGCTAGTTTCAAGTAAGTTATCTTGGTACGATCAGTCCTTTAGCCATGGATCGAGTTTTGCAACTTCTTCAATTTGGTGGAGCAGATTAATCCAAGAAAATGGCAGCCCTTTGGCAAGGATTCCCAGGTTCAAAGCTAAGCACCTTTTCAAGAAAGGCATTCAGGTATTCAGGGATCTTTGGGACTCTACAAACTTCACTTGGAAATCGTAGCCTCAACTCAAACAGTGTTTTAATGTAAGCTACAGAGACAAGGCGGCAGTGACAGAAATCCAAAATCTAGTTCCTCCTAATCTCTCTATCCTTATTTCATCCAGCAGCCACTCGAACTTGTTGAAGGATTGTAAGTCGCCTAATGGCAGCAGCATTAGAGTCTTCCCTCTCAAAGTGTTGTATAAGCAGCTTGTTCCTAACTTGGCCATCTCTCACTGTCTCAACACTCTTTGGAAGTGTAAACGAAGTCAGGCCCATTGGAATAAATTCAGTCTTCAAATCTGGAAAACCAAAGCTGATGCCCAACACAATTTACCGCTTGAAAACTCCTCCATGCCAAACTTCTAGTGGGCTCTCGTCTTAAATTCCTCATTCCACTGCCACGCTGCCCCTTCTGTGGTAAAGAAGAATCTTTAATTCACTGTTTTTGGCTTTTCTCTCATGTGAGATTGTTATGTACTGCCCTTGAAACCTCCATACCAGCTCTCTTCCATTTCACATGGTCATGAAAATCTGCTCTGCTTGGATACTCTCATGCCCATAACATGATTTCTATCTCCTGCAGGCTTATTATTATTAAATTTTTTTTGGAAGATTCGATGTCAAGCTGCCTTGTCCCATTCCTTTCTCCCATTGGAAATAGAAACTCAAACGATATGCTCCAATCTGTTAAGTCTAATGACTTGGCTTGTTTCCTCTATCCATGATGTTGCAGCTAATCTACAGGCTAAAAAGCTCCATGCACAGCTACGAGATAGACTCAAGAGAGCTTCACCTTGGTACATTTTAGATCCGTCTCTGCAGCGAGTATAGAAAAGTCTCAGCAAGATGGGATTTCCAGTTCACTGGAAGATTGCATCTTTTCTTTGGAAGTGCCTTATCATGTTATCTATTTGTTTCTCCTCTGCTACAGTTATTCTGTTTGTCTCAACACTGCTACAGCTGTGATTAAGTTCGTATTGATGTAATGAGTTAGATTGCTGTCCTCGTTACTCTGCTGTAACGTTGTTGTTACAGCTGTTCTATTTTTTGACAGTGCTGTAATTCTGATATATGTTTCTTTATCCAATTAAAAAAAACATTACATTATTTAATATGAAGAGGGTGGAATTTGGAAATTTTGGTAGGGTTTTTCCATGATATGTTTTCTACTTGCTGTTTTTGCTAGGATATTTCGTAGATTTTTTTTATCTTTGATATTTTAATATAATTATAAAATAATATTATTCTAGTCTAATATTTATGATAATATAATTATATTATAATATTTTTATATTACTTCTATTATAACAATATTATTATTATATTAGTATTTCTATATGTTATTATATTATAATATTTTTATATAATTTCTATTACAATTATATTATTATTATATTAGTATTTTAATTATAATATAATTTAATGTTATATTATTATATTATATATTATAATATAATTTTAATAGAAATAATCTAATAATAATTATAATATAAACTGTTATATAGTAATTATAATAAAAATAATAATAATATAATATTTTAATTATATTATTATAATATAATATTTTAATTATATTATTATAATATAATATTTTAACAAGATTAAATTATAATAATATAGATTTTTTTAAATCCTATTTTTTCCCCATTTTAAAAAAAAATCTTATACTTTTGGTTTGCCAATTTTTTCCCAAAAGGATTTTTGCTGCTATGGCACGAGGTGTAGTAACTTAAGTATGCTTCTTTGTTATATTGAGATGTTAATTCAAGGAAAATTTAATCACACTTGGTTGTTTGTTCTCTATCTGTACCATGTATACTTCTGATTTTTAAAGTCTCCTGAAATGCTAGGAAGCCCTGTACTTGGATATTTAGCTGCTGGTATCTTAATTGGACCATACGGTCTATCGATAATTCGTCATGTACATGGGACAAAGGCTGTTGCAGAGTTTGGAGTTGTGTTCCTGCTCTTCAATATTGGGCTTGAGGTACATGGTTATTTGTGTTTTTGTCATATGTGGATTTGTTGCACCTTTTTTCAAAGATAAATAAATCATTTTACATGTCTCAAATTGATGGCATGTTATCTCATCCTTGGGTGCGTTCTATATGTTTAAAAAATTGCTTGCTTTTTTGAGTTTTACATTGAAAGAAGACAAGTGTACAATGGTGCATTTAATTAACTATTAAACGATTAAGTTTTGTTTTTAAAAATGAGTGTTAAATGGTGTGAATAAAGAGATAGATCTTTTCTACTGAATCTTGCAGCTTTCTGTTGAGCGACTAAGCTCAATGAAGAAGTATGTTTTTGGGTTAGGTTCTGCACAGGTACAGTTATATGTTCCTTTTTCTATTAGCACTTGGAGGAATTACTCAGAAAATACATACAACCACTATTTATTTGTTATATGAATGTATAACACCAATGGAACATTTTAACTGTATGGTTGCAAATTCCAGGTTTTAGCAACAGCAATTGTTGTGGGATTGGTTGCTCATTTTGTTTCTGGGCAACCTGGTCCTGCTGCTATTGTTATTGGCAATGGACTGGCACTTTCTTCAACTGCAGTCGTTCTACAGGTTTTACTATTTTCTCTCCAATACAATGATTCACATAAAAAATGTATGTTCTTTTGAATTTCTATTACTATTTGCTACTGAAATTATATCTATATTGATGTTGTCACTCTAATACTATTCCTATGTCTAATGCTGATCCTGGTTTTAGATATCCTTTTTAATTTTCGATCTTTGAAGTGAATTTGACACAGCTGATTTTTGTGGGGAAACTTTTTGTACTGTTCAATTGATCACCTTGGCCATCCACGGACTGTCATTTTACGTATTCTGCACAGTGAAATCCAGATTTTATTGACATAATATGTTTGTTTGAATTATGTATTAGTAAATAAATAAGTAATGTTGGCTGTGTGGGAAGTTTTCTGTTAGTTGTTTGAGGTGGCTATTTTATGTAAAGGCTTTTGTAAAGCCAAGGTAAATCAATCTAATAGTTTTCCAATTTGCATAACAAATTTTTGTATTATCATTATTGTTGGTCATGGTGTAACTTCAGACTTTGTGTATGCCATTTCAATATGGTATCAGAGCAAGGTTAGGTGAGTTTGAATAGATAGATGGGTTGGAATTGGGGTTTCTGAATTTCAGTGGCGAAGATATCAAATCCTGATTGCAGTGATGACAGAAGTAAAAATAATCTCCTGCAAATTTGATTGTTCTTACCACCATTGTTTCATAATAGATTGAAGTTGAAGGCCCCAATAGCAGCAGTTAGCTTTGTTGATTTTGTGCAGAGGTTGAATAGTATTGTGTAAAACAATATGAAGTGAAGAAACAGGTAGCAATTGGCAACTTAGTGTGGATAGAGCAGTTGATAACACTATCTAGAGATAACCCAGTTCTTAAATAATCAGTGGTTGAGTTGGAAGCCTAATTTGGTCTAAAAGAAAGATAAATCATCCAGTAAAAGAAGATTGTGCGATCGTCTTATCCATAGACTTGAAGATTCATTGAGCAGCAATATTACACAAAAGTTTCTGGGTGCAAACCTTTTTAATGCATTTTGCATAAATAATCTGTGGACTGTTCAAAATTAATATTTTTCTTGGGAGAAGGCAGAATTTGAGCTGTTTGATTTGAAATTTATCCTAATTTCTACCTGAATTAATCTATGGACTGTTCAACACTAATAATTTCCTTGGAAGAAGGAATAAATTGAATTATTTTTTTGAAAATTATCTTTAAATTCAATGTGAATTAATCTATGGACTATTTGATACTAATGTATTCCTTGGAAGAAATCTCAATTTCAGTAGTTATGTTTTGAAAATTATCTTTAAACAACATGAATTAATAATTTTTCACATATGGTGTTGTGGTTGAGTTGGTTATTGGAGTGATAATGAGATTTTGAAGAGGTTTGAACCTGTTTTAGAGTGCTTTTGGTAAACATTATGTAAGATTTTTTTGAATTAAAGTTTTTGATCAAACTCCATGATCCATCATTAGGATTAGGCAAAAGTATCTAATTCCGATACAATGTACTATGAAAATCTCATGTCTCTAAAGGAGGTTTGAAATTAAAAAATAATGAACAACAAATCATATATGAATGACAATTCAGATATGCTTTTAGTGTATATGGTCTAAAAATCTATTTTGTTCATTTTTATTTTCATATAGGTTTACAACCAATTGATTTATGAGTTCCTCAGGATTCTATTGGAAAGGTTTCTATTTTATTTTGAGATACCTTTCTTGAGTTTCTTAGTGATATTTATTGTAAACAGTTACATAAGATATTAGTGTAATGGGTGCATTATCTCTCAAAACCAACAACCTACTTCATGCACATGTATGCTTGCACTTTTGCCTTTCATATAGTGCTCAATGTATAAAATCTAGAAGGGTCAAAGAGGATGTTGGAGGACTAGTTGGATGGAGGTATATTCCAATCTCAAGTTGGTTTCTCGCTTAGAAATGGTACACAACTTGAGAGGCATAATATATTTTTCTTTTTCCAAATTAAGGAGGAATCTTTTGTGTATATGGATATTGTGGTTATCCCTCATAAAAAGAAGAGTGATCTATTTAGTTTGTGGTCCCTATCTATATTTTTTGTTTATAGTGTGTGCATGTCTTTATTGAAATACCTTTTGATGATGGCTAGCAAGTACCTCTATTCACAATGTTTCATTGTTATATGGAATGTGTCTCTAATAAATAACTTTGATGAAGAATGGTGTGTTTTTTCGTTCATTGGGTGATGTTTGATGTAAGTGTACCTACCCTTATTTGGATAGCGTGTAGTTAAATTGTGGTCGCTCTCTACATTTGTTCCATGTTAATTGTTGTTTATAGTGTATGTGCATCAATATTGAAATAAGTTTTGGTGATGGATAGCATGTATCCCCATCCATAGGGGTTCATTGTTGTTGACAATGCTTTTGCCCCTATTAAATAATGGCAAAGAACGACATTTACCTATGGTTCACTCGATGATGTTTGGTACTAGTGTTCCTACCTTTGTTTGAAGTGATGTAATAAGGGGGGAATATTGGAAATATTACATCGTAGACATTAGAGTTTAGATTGGTAAATAATGTTAGGGGTGTGTTGGGTGGATATTTTGCAACCGACAGTTTTAAGCATCAATTGCAAAATAATGGTCCCTGCCACAACATGTGAGACACATTCTCTCCTAATTAAGGGAAGGCTCCCCCTTCTTATTGTTACTAGAATCAACAAAATACTTAACTAATTCTATTTACACTAAACTAAATCAGGGTGGGACATTCATCCTATTCTCTTATTTCAGAATAGATGTTACCATTACAATACAATTTTTAAGCAATGGTGTATTTCACTAGAAAGTATTCATTAGAGCAATAATCCTAATAAACAAAAGATTAGACGTAAGAATAAACTTCAGCGTACTAGCAACTTTTAGTAACTTAGGAGTTAACAAAAGCTCAAAGTCTTTCAGTGACCCTGTATGAGATTATGAGAACAAGAATGAAACACATGCAACTCAAAGTCTTCAACACGTATTCCACCTTGCATGCACAAACGAAGAAAACGAAGCAGCACAAAGTCTGCAAGCTATTGCCTTGCTTGAGTGTTCTATGTAATCTCAGATGTGATAAACAGCTCAAAGTTTGCAAGACCAAATCTGAAACCAAATTATAATTTTGGACACAATATGCAGCTTAGAGTCTACAATATTGAGTTCAAATCCCTCTTGAACAAAAACACAAAACTCACAATCAACTCAAGAAAATGTTGTCACATAATAATTTAAATTAGCACAAAGTCTCAAAACAACCTGCCTTTTTTATTGAAAGCAATCAAATTTACATCTAAGCTTAAAGTCTTAGAGTGCATATACAAACTGGCAGAGTTTTCTTGCATTGCCAAAAGATAAAATTGCAAAGAGCACCCTCCTTTATTTATAGGTGAGGAGCTAAGAGCGAAAAGTGGGAGAGGCCCAACTAATGGAGACTTATTCAACAACTAACTAACTACACTTTGACTTATTCAACATTGCAAGTCCCGATGTCTTGCAATGTTGTTACATGTTATAACTTTGCAGGTGAAACTATCACATGCAATTACATCTTGTTTTTACATTACATGTAATGTGTCGAAATGAAATTACAAATACATAATGAAAATTATTCAAGTGTTTGTCAAGACATGACACCTATTTACATGATCCTTTTGTCATTTTTCATGTTGCTACAAGATGCTAACACTTTGAAGATTCTAGGCACGGTGAAAGTATTCTGTCCCAAAACAGGGCCTGCATCTCGAATTGTTTTGCATCATAGTAACTTTCATTGATAAAGCATCTTCCCGTATTTGTCTTGAAAGCATTCTATGCTCTCCATCACTCGTGTCTCTCATTCACCCCCTTATATGGCCTTGTCATGACATTCTTCCTTGCGCAAAGCTCCAACCTTGAAATCTACTTGCAAAATGAGACCCATGAGGAATTTCAAGTTTTTTGATGGGCATTGGAGGTAGATAAAGCATATGCACTTGGTCTAAAAAATGGGAAGTTTAATGTGCAAATGCATATATATATTGTGGAAGGCAACTTTTCCTATAATCGGGATTTAGAAACCCAATTAGATGTTTTAAATCCCGATTGCAAGTAGGAGAAAAAATTTAACTTTGCTTGAAAAATGAACTTGTAATCGGGTTTTAGAAACCCGAATACATTTTGTGTAATGTCCCCATTTTTTTGCAGGTGATTGATTTGATGGTGCCAGGTCATTATTGTGATCCTCGTGGTCTGGCGAGGTGTTTAGAGGGTCTTTGGTGTGAACTTACTATTTATAGTAAGTCAATGGATAGTTCCGATGAGCTCAGATGAGTTAGAGGAGTTGAGTGATGCTCTCGGTTTTCATTTCTGGCTTCCGGTTTGGGCTCCAAGAATCTTGGAGAGAGCGTCTATTTTTAGTAAGTCACCCCGTCAAGTTCATTCATCATTTTCCATCATCTGGATCAATCTTGTGCAGATAGATTTTGATTCGGACGCTCCTTCAGTTGTTTTCACAAGACGGGTGGTTTATTATTATTATTTAATTAAATTTGCTAAGGTTGCTATTTTTGTTGGTATTATATGCTGGATACCTTAGTGTTATAGCTCGTTGGAACTAGGATGAAAAGTTTTAAATCTTAGGCCCAAGAAATAGGGACCTTGCGTGTCATAATTTCATGATATTGGTGAAAAGGCCTTTTTTGGAGCCAAATGCATTAATAAATTATATTATTCAATATGTGCCTAAATATAAAAAGTGTTTTAAGTGAAAAGTGTGTGAGAGAAGACACTTTTGAATTATAAAAGCAATGCTTTGTGAAAGGAAAATCATCTATTGTTGAATTATGATTTTATTGAAGTTGTGAGAGAGACTACCCGGCTAGAGTTTTGAGGACTGATTCCTCTTCTGGCATTTTGAGCCATTACAGATTGATGGTGAATTTTGCAGCTGTATCTGAGATCATAATCCAGTGCTGAGATATACTGGAATTCTGAGAAGTATTAATCTACAGACAGATGATTGCATTCCAAGGGTTTAATTATTCTTCTTGCTGAGGTTCGATTTTATTGGGGAATGTGCTGTATCTTAATTGCTGGTGCTGCAATTAAGAAATTGGTGTTCGAATTATTCAAAAGATCAAGTGCGTGATTGATCTCTTGGCCGTACCTTATTAGAAGACTCCTGCGTTTGGATTTGAGGCTGTCTTCATACCTCACGTGAGTGCCATTTTCAGCTACAACAGGGTGCGTGAGTTTAGGAGGCTATGGCCTCTCCATTGGCTGCCCACGTGACTGCTAAAGGGGCTGTTTCATTCTGCTAGGGCCTGCAAATTGCTGCAAGACAGCCACGTGATCATTACTAGCTGCCACGTGACTGCAAGAAAAGTGGCGTTAATTAATTCTGGGCTGTGTCACAGTTTGGAGGATATCACATTTGCAAAAATTCGTAGAATTTGCCAGGTGCCATGATTTTATATTAATAAATTGCTTATATGGTTTGTTTGATATGGGATTAAAAATATTAAATGTTATCAAGTATATTCTTTTGTCTGGATTTGTTATTTTAATAAATGGTGAAAATTTGAAAGCGTTCATTGAATTTCATATTTATTGTTCTTAAATTTTGGAAGTAATTTAAAGGTGCTATTACATTTGAGAAAATAGCTAGTTTGTGAATAAGAGCCTGCCAGGGTTCTTTACATTTTGGGAATAACATATGCATGGGAAAAACTTATAGCTCCTTGCAGCCACATAGGAGGAATGATGGATTGCAAAAATCTCACATATGAACATCAAATTCTAAAACCTGAAACATGATAAAAAACTAGAACCAAAACATTTGTATGATCCATTTTTAATCAAAACCACAATATTCAAACCCTTAAAACAAAGAAAATTGAATTCAAAACTTATGCAAATGGCAATTGAAAAAGCCCACGCGAGCTTATATGGCGTTGAGGGCATCACAAATCAAATCAAACTGAAAAACATTCAGCATGAATGCGATTTCAAATTTGGAGGCATTTTGAACACATGTCAAAAATGAAGAGACAACATCCCTCAAAAATCTCCAGTTGCAGGTGAAAATGGCGATATTGAGGCTTTGGCGTTATAAAAAATGACTCAAACTCTTAATGTCTGGTTTTGCACTTTAGTGTGCAAGTTAAAAATGCTTTTAAAAACATCAAAACTGTTACACTTGATTGCATTAAGTGTTGTCATTAGTGCCACACATATAGTCGGTAAGTGGTCAAAGTACTAAGTATAGTAACTGAGTAGAGCATAAGGAGAAAGACATGTTAACCAAGCATCGATACCGAGCCACTGATTACCGAGCACACCGAGTACAGTGATAATCGAGTTTACCTATTTACCGAACATCAGTGTTTTACCGAGGCAGAGATAAAGTATTTACCAAGCAATACAGGATCGACATAGAAGTTTGTAATGACATTGAAAACAAGGCAAACGGTTTTTACCGAGGTAGATAACGGTTTACATAAATCGAGGTAAAGATTTCTTGGAGATATCAAACTGATTGGTGATGATCCCTATGCAGTTTTGAATTAGGTTATTTATATGGATCGTTGATCATATGTTTTGTAGATGATTGCATAACCCTAATTAGGTCTAAATAGTTATGATTTAAGAATTGCCAAGATGTCAAATTACATGAAGAATGATAAGCAGTAGTCGCCTACAAGAGACATTTGAAGATCAGACAGGGGTATGATGCTATGTATTGAATAAGTATTTAGGATTATATCAGAAGCATACCAGAGGCTACCGAGCAGTATTTGAAGGAGATATCTGTCACAGAAAGGTGATTTCAGATAAGGGCTAAGCAGATCTGATATTATGCAAAGTAAGTTGCAACATCCAGATCATTTATACTATTACTTTCTAACAATTGTAGCAGAAAATCTCTTAACAGAGCAGACTTAACCGTCTCATTGTAAATCTCCTAACGGAGTGCACACTTAAAGAGTTGCTAAAATCCTCTAGCAAGGTAGATCTTAACATGTCTTATATGTTACTCCTAATAGGGTAAGATCTTTAGAAATGATAAATTTTTTTATGCTTTAACATGCAACTTTATTACTGTAGTTAGTGAAGCTTTGTGGGTTTCATCCCCACAGCAGTTTTTACCTTCTAACAAGGGTTTTTGCGATACCAAAATCTTTGTGTCAAGTGTATGAAGTTTCATGAATGTTTATTTGATAGTCTAGATATATTTTACGTTTCAGTTATGTTCATGAATGAATGGTAACTATGAATATGACAGTCGGTTAATGAAGGATATTATCTTGTGGATTGAGAACAAAAGTTTTTAGGGTTACTGATTCACCCTTCCCCTCTGAGTAACTCACCTTTCCATAATCCCAACAAAAACATTGTTTTCGGGTTTCAAAATCCCGAACGCAAGTCCATTCACGTTTGAAATTATTTGTATTTGGTCTTAAAAACAATTCATGGGCTGAAGTCGGGTTTCATTTTGCATTTTGCAAGTATTAAAGAAAATAAAAATGACAATGACTTCTAATCGGGATTTAAAATCCCGATTACAAGTTATTTGCCTCTTGTAATTCAATGCTAAATTCAAAATTACGGACGACAGGGTGTTAGTAATAAATTGTTAAGTAATGTTAGTTGTGTGCGAGAATTTTCCCATTGGTTGGGATGACTACTTTATGTATAGGCTCTAACAAAGACAATGCTAACAGATAGAATGGAGGAATTCATGACTCTGCAGTATAATATATTTTACATGCTACACTATGCCATTGGCCTCTTCTTGGAGGCTACGCAGACACTGATACCTTCAGGCCTACTTGAGTTGCAACCACAAGGTCGTGTGGAGCTCTCTCACCCGCCCATCCTTTATTGGCGACAGTTGGACACCTTGGTTGTGGGTAGTACTATTCAGTCCGGTTAGAAGCGAAAGTGTCATGTCATCATGGTTGAGAAAGAGTCCAAGATGGATGGGGAGGGTGGTCACGATAGTGGACACGAGTCAGCAGACATGTCGAGGGGCAGTGGAGGGAGTTTCAGGATGATGAGCTAAGAGAGTCACGCGATGGAGGGAGAGGCGTTGGACTCAGAGGTCGAAGTCGAGGGCCTTTCAAGATTAACACCTTCTGAAACTGTACCACCCTTAACCATCCCCACACTCTTAGGTGGCACATTGTCACAAGAGAGTGCTTTTTGCACCAACACTTTTATTTGGGAGTAGTTAGTTGTCTTCGCCTACTTCGTTTGGGATAACAGTGGCAACAATTCCTATACCAGGCTTTGGGCAGTGGAGGGCCCCAGTTCCTATCACACCTCCCAGTATGAGTGTGGATGTAGTAGTGGTGGTGGTCCCACCAACAATGACAGAGACAAAGCCCATAGTAGCAGAGTTTGCCATAGGAGTGGTCAAGCAGCCAACACCAGAAACAAGAGAGGCCATGGAGGAGTTGGTAGCCTAGGAGATGTCGAGTGAGGAGGTGATTGAGTTACAAGTGGTCGTCGAGGTGGTCGAGACAGAGGTTGTGGAGGCAGTAGGGACAAAGGTGGTAGGCATGGAGCAGTTAACAAGAGAGGTGGTGCAGATGTTGGCAAGTGGTACTACTTCAGAGGCCACCATGAGTGCTTGGCTCACTTGTTTCCAGCTCACACCCATGGTGCCTGTTGGACCCGCAATCCTTTCACCGCGGTGACAGGTACCATCTTAGGAGATTGTGGATCTGGAGGGTGAGATTTCACCTGTCAGGGAGTTGGAGATAGCTCCATTGCATGACATAGGTCTACTAGAGGAGTGTGAGGACATGATTGATGCATCCGTCCAGCACATATTTGAGACTCACGATGAGTCTAGTGACCTTGACCAGTATTTTGCAGACATGTTAGCAAGTGCACGACGGATATTGACCTCTGCTAGACTACGGGCCCATGAAGAGATAGATCAGGGTGTTGAGCGGTTGTTGGCATTTGCCGAAGGAGGTTACATTCAGGAGTTCGCACGATGTTCTGAGTCTCGGGGATGGCTTGCGACAGAGACCATGGGGTTGCTGGAGCACTGGGGCCTTCCGGAGCCTGTGGGAGAGAGTTGGCTTCATTCCTTGTTGAGGAAGGTTGAGCAGTCATTCCGCGAGGGGTGCTACGAGCTCAGGTGGACCCAACAGATAGCATCAGGGGCTGAGGCCACACAGATGGTAGCTCTCACAGCTCAGGAGTTGTCTACCCGACTGTAGGTGGTAGAGGATGAGTTTGCCTTAGCACAAGGGTCAATTGGCCCAAGAAAGGGCAGAGAGGGCAGCTGAGAGGGCCACAATGATGGAGTAGTTGGAGCATGAGAGGGATGCAAGGGTGGTGGTGGAGACTTGCCTTGCTACAACTATGGAGGAGACATTCAGGAAGGATAAAGAGATCTTGGAGGCAACATTCATGGTGAAGTCAGCTCTGGAACGACATATGTTAGCGGAGAGAGACTTGAGGCTATGGACTATGTAGGTGTACAAGTTGAGAGCACAACTGGCATCACCTACACCAGCACTGACACCTTCCTCATCAGGGATGCTCTCTTAGCCCCCACCTTCGTATAGTTGTATTTGGCCCCATTTTGTTGTGTGTCGTTCGAAGACAACTTTCTTTTTGAGGGGGATGATGTTGTCGGACAATTAGTGCTGTTAATATTTGTTAGTATTTGTTAAGGGTTAGGTAGTTGTAAGACGGTTGCTGGTAGTTGGTACTCGCACCTCAACACCCCTATATATGCTCATTTATTTGTCTCCGAAATGTTATGTTGTCGTCATGAAATAGAAGTACTACTGGTGTCATTCTGAAATACATTGTAAGCACTTATGAGTTCAATGGA
Organism: Chamaecyparis obtusa; assembly: GCA_027943335.1. Taxonomy (NCBI): domain Eukaryota; kingdom Viridiplantae; phylum Streptophyta; class Pinopsida; order Cupressales; family Cupressaceae; genus Chamaecyparis; species Chamaecyparis obtusa. Next base: position 1,065,024 of record BSBK01000480.1, read on the forward strand.
AACATATCTGTGAGTTATCTTATATTGCATTTGTTTGTTATATTTAATGGGGTGGTCCTCTGGGGTTTCTTGCCACCATGTTTGACACTCCACACCATTCAATCCCTCGAATGTAATGTTCTGCACTATCACCTCTTCCTTTTGAGCCTGCACCTTTGGCCTTACTTTCTTTATGCCACGATCCATCTTTCTTGCAATTCTTACTCCAGATGGCAATGTGTTTTTCTTTGTTCATTACAAAAGAATTGCTCCCTGGTGGTGACCCTGTAACTGCTTTCTACAATCTTGTTTCCTTGTTCCCAAATCCATCAACTAACTCCTTTGTCGTTTTGCAAACTTAATTAAATATGCTATCAACATCTATGTTGTACACTCTTCAATCCCTAACTGTCAAATGATATGTCTCATCTTGGCCGTCCTATTGTGTGTCCGTACATTGAAATAAAAGTCTGATTTACACCCTGGAAATTGTCTTTCTTGTCAATGTACGGACGGTTGGTCTTGGTCTTGTTTTCTTCTGATGTTGTCCGACCTTTTAGGCGTTTTCTACTTTCTCTCTTTGGCTTGTGTGCGGTTCACAATATAATTTTCCTCATTTGTGTGGTCTATTTGGTTCCTTCTCCAACGACTTTGTGCTTGTCTTTTACGCCGTACGACTCTGTCAATGTGTTCCAGTTGTGTCTTCAACTTCCACAGCGCCAATGGTTTCTGTTTTCTAATTGATTATGTTTTGTCTTGGCGGCCCTTTTCCATGTTCGTACAACATTTCAATACTTGGTGCGGCCTTATTTTTTCATTCACATCACCGTAGGCTTGTATTGTATGTTGAACGACCTTTTTCCTTAGGCTCCACCTCCGCACGGTCTTTTTCGTGTATGGGGATCGCATTTGGTCTTCTTATCTCCACGCTTTTGACATTACCGTACGATTGTTTATGGCCTATGGTCTTCTACGACTCTCTCTCTCTCTCTTCGTGTCTTTTAAAATTGCTCCCTTCTTTTCATCATCGCATGGTGATTTGCTTCGGGCCCATACGGTAATGTCCATATGATGTTCATTGCATGATAAACACCGTACGACACAAACCGCATGGTGAGTTCTCTTTGTTTTTTTAAAATTTTTTTAATTTAATTTAATTTTCTTATTTTCTTATTTTCTGATTTTCTTTTTCTCTTTTTAGATTAATTATGTACCTCGACCGTTGTCTGTCTGAATTGGGTCATCCCTTCGTTGCCTTTTGTAATACAACTTTAACTTTGACTCGTTCACGACTTGGAGAACTTCCTGACCATCCAAAATCCACAACTTTATTGCTTCGTTCTCCGTGACTTCACGAACTTAATAGGGATCGAGCCATCTCACTTTGAACTTTCTTGACTTTATCTCATTCTGCCCATTATACTTCAACACCAATTGTCCCAAAGTGAATCACATACACCGAAGATGTTTGTCATGCCATAGCTTTCGGTGTTGCTGGGCTACCTCTGTCGTTTACTGGGCTACCTTTGTCGTTTACTGGGCCATCATCCTTTGTTCGTCCAGTTTATTCAAGGCATACAACCGCTCCCTCAAGCTTTCCATGTCGTCCAACCGGTTCTTGATAGTTATCCGAAGACTTGGCACCATGAACTCTGCGGGCACAATAGCTTCTTGTCTGTAGATTAATTGGAAAGTTGTTTGGCCAGTCTTCACCTTGTGTGTTGTACGCTAGGCCCATAGCACCGACAACAATTTCTCCTCCTAGTCCTCTTGCTCAGCTCTGCATGACTAATAAATCACTGACACCAATATCTTGTTGGTTGCCTTTGCTTGCTCGTTTGCTTTCAGATAGTAGGGGCTTGACAATGAGTGGAAAATCTTTAATTCTATCGTGAGCAGTTTGATGACATGATTTACAAAGTGCCCTCCTTGGTCGCTTGTTAGTTGAATGGGGATGCTTTACCGAGTGATGATCTGTTCATAGATAAACTTGGTCGTGCTCAAGGCAGAGTTATCAGGTAAAGCTCGTGCTTCCACCCATTTGGTCAAGTACTCTATCGCCACCACAATGTATCGACATCTCCATGCACGACTCACTTTCAATGGTCCAATGAAATCTAATCCCCATCGCTCAAACAATTCTTGGGCATGCGAGGGGTTTAGGGGCATAAAGTCCCACTTCAACAGTTTACCAGTCCTCTGGCATGTGTCGCACCCCACGACCCATTCGTGAGCATCATTATACAGAGTATGCCACTACAAACCCACCAACAACACCTTTCGAGTTGTATTGTCCGATCCCATGTGGCCTCCGATGGGACCCTCTTGCGCCTCTCTCAGAACACTTGGAACCTCTTCTTCCATGACGCATCTCCTCAACACCTATTCCGTTCCCATTTTATACAACAAGCCATTTGTCAATTGGAATGTCTCACTTCTCAGGACAAGCTTTCTCCTTTTGCCTAGTGACATATCTCTCAGGAATTGTGAGGTCATGAGGTATTCCCCAATGTTGGTGTACCATGTCGGTAGTACTACAATCTAAAATAGGTGAGTATCTGAAAAATCATCATTCACTCTTTTTGGCAGCTCTCCGGACTTTATCCTTGATAACTGGTCAACAATCACATGACTCCTTGGTTGCACAATGATGGTGAAAGTGAACTATAAGAGGAGTAGCCACCTGCTGACCCTTCCCTGAAAAATCGGTTTGTTCACCAGGTACATGAGGGCTTGGTGGTCCACATAAAATGTGAACAGGGTTGCCAGTAGGTAATGACAAAACTTCTATATGATGTAGACCATCCCGAGAGCCTCCCTCTTGGTTGTACTGTAATTCTTCTCTCCTTTGGATAGAAATCTACTTGCAAAGTAGATTGGATGGTCCAACCTGTGCTTGCCCACCTGAGCCAGTGTAGCACCAATTGCGCAGTTAGAGGCATCCACATGAATGTGGAACTCCTTATCCCAGTTTGGTTACGTCAAGATAGGGGCACTTACCAATCTTGTCTTCAATTCCTCGAAGGCCTTACCTTGTGCATTCTCCTAGGTGTACGGCTGGCCCTTCCGCGTTAGTTTGTCTAGGGGGTACGAGATTTGTGCAAAGTTCTTGGTGAACCTTCGATAGTACCTGATGTGGCCAAGGAAAGATTTAACTCTGGTGATATCCATAGGGGGTTCCATTTCCACACTTAACCCGCACCTTATCGAGCTCAGTCTTTAACCAGCTTTGCACATAATGTGTCCTGTTGTGACGTTGTCACACATCGCCCATTGAGCATGGGACCCCTTTTCTTTCATGTCAGCTCGACCTTTTTTCGATTTTAGTTGTCTCAATAGCCCTAGCTTTGGTCTTCTAGCTTCCTTATGATCCAAGTGAGAGATGATTGAGTTTGGCTTGGGTGAGCAATTGTTTTGAAGTATGAAATCTCTCCTTATGATCCCCCTTTTGCATCTACAATTTCTTATGAATGAAGGATCTACAAATGTGCATCTGAAACGAATCATGTACATGAGGATTGAAAGTGAAACTGCAAGTAATCCACAACATGTACACACTGCAATACTCCCAACTCCCAAGTGAACCTCAACTGGAACCTCGATGCACACGGAAGATCCTACAATACTGAAAAGTGTCCAACAAAATATACCTGGATCCCAAATCCTTAATAGAAGCCTGCCAAGAACATCCTCAGACTTCTGCTGCTCAACCCTGATCCTAACTTCACCATACCAAAAGTGGTGAAGCCAACCAACAGAACCCACCCAAATTGTAGTGGTAACCCTGTCACCACTTGGGTCCCAATGCAATCGATACTCACATCCATCCGTACTGTGGAGATAAGAATTCTTGAAGGTGTCTGTATCACAATCACTATCTGCATCCTTTGCTTAACTACCATGGATGCGTTGACTTTGCAAGTAGTCCCCCACCAACTGGAAGCTACTGATTCCATCTATTGAAGATGGTGACTACCCATCCCACAAAGGATGGTAGAATCCCAGAGCCAATCCACACGGACACATCCTCAAGTCCTACACATGTGGATCAAAAGAAAAATGATGAGCACTCCTCACTGTGTAGCTACGGTAGAAAGCTCCAACCTCTATCAGTGGCTCATCACTAATAAGTTTGGAACCAGGAGATGGCTCCAATCTATGACCCCAAAGAACTGATTGGGCATGAGCTTTGGTAACCCTCTCTTCAAACACAACCACAAAATCTCTATGAGGAAGAATTGTAGTCAGAGTATCTACAATTGCTCCCACCAAACGTTGAATGCCGCATGAACCTCAGGTGAGAGTATCCTCAGTGGCTCCAAATAGGCCCTCTTGAAACTCCAGACTTGCAAGAAGGTAGGTACTCAATAAATGAATCCGTGTAGGAAAAACAATATGTGGTAGAATCAACCTTTGTTTTTGCATGTGAAGAACCTAGGTTGGCTCTTCCTAGATTTTTAAAATAATTTTGAAAATAACTGCAACTATATTGAATAATATTCATGCAAACAAATCCTAAAGATACTTTCACCAATTTTAATTATCAAATTCAGTCAAATAGCAAATCTGAATGAACATTTACTAATTTGAAATTTTCACTTCAACAATTTCTATAATAATCAAATGTCACCAAATTCGAATGCACCTGTACATACACCAATTCTATCTTTCCTTATCACGACCTGCACCTGCGAAAACTCTCCCTTATGCTGGTGACGTCTTTGTATTGATGCAGCCTCCACCTTATTAATGATCCACGGCATTGGAACTGATAATGCGCTCACACTAATACTCCTGCTGCATAATTGAAACTGCTTCCCTGAAGGAATTGCACGTGATTGCAAGTTAGCAATACATATAGGAACCAACGCTGAATGCCATGCTCATGAACTATGTGGCTGACTGTAATTCCCAATGCCAAAGCACTCCAGCCAATGACGCAGATCCAGAATTTGATATTCTGCCCAGACTTCACTCACGTGAACATAAATGAACAATCTCTGCTCGGTTCTTAACCTTCATGTGCCTGGGAAAAAGTTGACATTGACAGATTGCAAGGAGAATTTGCTGTCAAATAGAAACGCCACTATATATATATGAATCGCAGCTCCCAGTTGATATGGATCGCAGCCAATGAATACAACCAAACAAGAAATTTGATGATCTCCTTTTTTCACCACCGTTTTAATAATCAGAAAAAATATAAGCAGCATCCAAGGAATTATTTCAGAATTCGATTGTTGAATTCACAGGCACAATTCAACAACAAACTTCAAACTCCAGATTCAGAATTTCTCACACAATTGATATACAACAGCATTGAATTGCGAACTCAGTAATAATCAGCTGTGAAATTCACCATTATCAGACAATGGCTCAAATCATGAAATGAGGAATCAGTCCTCGAAACCCTAGCCAGGTTTTGTCCTTCTCACGAATTCCAATAAAAATAATGATTGCATAAAAGATAATGAAAAGTGGTTTTTCGAGTTGGTTATATAGCTCTTTCGAAAAAAACACTTTTTAATATTTTCACTTAATTGGCTTTTAAAAATAATCTCACTTTATAACATTAAGTTATAAAGTCATAAATTATTAAATTAAATCAAAATAATTTAATTTAATAACACATTTAAAATATAAGCCACTGAGCTGTCTGACTGCAATCAACGAACTTCTGACAAAGCACCAAGTCCAACTGCCCAGCTAGGAATTGGCACTGCCTTGCCAGAAATAGCCATTGCTAAAAATAGACTTACTATAAATAGTAAGTCTCTCAAACTGGAGATTCTCTGAAACTCGATCCTGAGATATCTAACACTCCGTGCAGACACCCTGCTAATCCTGGCCATACCCAAAATACCACTTACTAAAAATAATAAGTTGAGCAAAATGATCCGAACGAAGAGCAAACCTGATAAGTCGAACCTCCAGAATGGAATCCCAACGCTGGCTCCACCATCTGACCCCCTCTAATCGCCTGACTAGCTTGTGAGGGTCACCAAACCAAGCTAATCCCATAAGTCTAAAAAATGGGGACATTACATTGCAACCTTAAGCTGATCACATTGACTCTGTGACATTACAAGCTGGCGTCTAGAATTAGCTGCATGGGATGAAGTAACATATCTGCTTCCAAGAGAGGGAAACAAATCTACATGAGAGCCATATTCCGAACTAGATGACACCCGACGAGTCCCTTGTGAAGATGATGAAGTAGTGTTGTGTACTAACACACAACTCTCTGGAGAATCAACTACTGCGACACAAGAGCTATCAACAATTTGACCTACATTGTCTGTCATAGTACTCACCTCAAGAGAACCTGATGCAACAAGTAGTTCTCTATTGCTCTCAACCAAAATACTCATCCCATTTGAGACTACTGCAATTGTTCAGCAATGGATGTAGCCACATCCTCAACCTGCTCACAGCTATAACCCGTGGATATAAGATCATCATTTTCCACTGTAGAAGACTGTACTGTATCTGTAGCTGGTGAAGACTATGCCAAACTCAACTCCGCAGTAAGCTTCTCCAATTGTGATTGCAACTCCTAAAGGGCCAATTGAGCACTCTTTAATGAACCCATAGTCACATCAAGCTCATGGGTGAGCTCATCTACCTCCTCCTTTCCCTTCAAGGCATCATAGTAAGTGCAATCCCACTCGAGAAGATAATCCCTATCAACAAGTAACTGTAAGTAGTTATGTTTCATTATTCCAACAACTTCTCGAACAACGAGGAACTTTGCAAGGGAAAGGCCACTATCGCTGTGCTCATCTGACATAGGAGTACCCCAACCAAATGTAGCCAACATTTGACAACCAATACCAGAGTGCTCTATGACTGTGGCAATCATGCTCTCATTAACCTTAAGTTGCCCAACTAAATGATGACTCTGAGACTTATAACTCCCATGCAAGTGTTCGGAGACAAAGTCTGCACTATGATATAATGCTGTATCTACATCACTTACTTCATGATAAGCAACATCATGTGTACAACCATTAGTGCACACATCAACAACTAAGGTACTGCTGCTATGTACCTCAACGGATGGCTCAACTGACAAAGTAGAAGCCGCTGATAGAACAGTATGTTTACACACTTTTTTCCTTAGGTCTGATTTGAGAAATCAGACCCATCATGACATGAATTGTCAACATACAATGCATCATTAGTGCCCAATTCTTGAGTACCTTCATGTGACAACTCATTGGTACCATCCTGCACATGTGAAAACATGGATATCTCATGCTTATGAAAAGTTTCTTCACTGCTGTCATGTAAACCAGAACTGTTATGGGACAAAACTTCCATGCAATCCTCATTCTTGACACTTGTATCATGAGTGCCAATACTCAAGGTCACTCCCATAACACTTTTGGAACTCGCTATGACTTTCAAATCATCATTATGCTCATGTGGAAGACAGCTGTCATAAGATTCGGTCCCGTGGGTTATAGGCTCATTTTTCTATGAAAGCGAATCATCTATAGGCCACAAATTACGATTGATCTGTTGTTGTGCTGGTTTAAGGTCTTTCATTAATTTCTCTAAATTGGGTGCCTTTTCCTTCTTTGGTAGAGTAGGATGGTAGGTAAAAACCTTCCATCCTTAATTCTAGCCATGAAACTAACTCGCTGCCCAACTGAAAAACAATTCCCAACTGTAGAGTGTTGATCTGTAATGTCCCCTTTTTAGCGTGACCATGACTATGGATCAATTAGTCTATCATGTGACCCTTGTAGGCTAATGAGGATGGACAAAGGGTCTCTTTCAGTGGGCATCTACATCTGGATTCAGTATGCTTTGGTTTGGCTTTGGTTTGACGTCATTTCGACTTCATTTGCTATACTTTTGCCACGTTTACTATTTATAGTAAGCCTAATGATGTTCGAGAAGGACACTTTCTATTCTGGAAATTGCTTTTGGTCACATGGGGAAATAATAGGCGTGACTCATGTTTCAGACGACATATTTAAAGGATAAGTATTTTGGGAGTTATTATTATTTTAGTGGCCAAATTATTATTAAATCATTTAATGGCTTATTATAAAGTTATAATTTAACTTTATAATTTGATGAAGGGTGCTCCCCTTAATACCACAAACACATAACAGAAACAGAGAAACAACAACAATATGCAAGAACAAAAAATTGGCTTCTTATTATCTCCACAAATGTGGAATTACAAACTTTCAGAATTACAATATGCAAAGCCACATGGGCATTCCCTTACAATATTCTGTAGGACAAAGTCTCGAATCAAAACCCAGATCCCTACCCAGAACTGCCCTAGACAACACTACGGGCCTTCTTTATATAGGCATTTTCCACCGCCCAAGAAGGTTCTAGAAATTTAGCGTTTAGGGCTGACCAAACTTAGAATTATTTTATTTTTCAATTTATTACATCAAAGTCGACTCAAAATAACTTTTGAAACCCGAATAGAAATTTTGAAGGAAAATTATTTTCCGCCATATCAGGTGACCCAACTTCCGGAGACCATAAGTCATCACCAGTTGACCCAATTGACTATTATAACCCCATTTCGGAAAGGCCACGAAGCGCTCTACAGGCTTGACTTGCGCAAACGCCTGTCACCCAAATTTTCGACCTCATCCGAGGCCTTTAAAGCCTTCAAAACTGAGTTCAAAGTTTTTGTACCCTGTTGCCAATACCGAAAATTTTCAATATCTTTAAAACTAGACCTGATCTAGCCACAAAATTTTACTAGCAGGCTGATATGACTGAGATGAACCTCCACATGTAAAATCAGAACATTCCGAGATCGTATGACCAACTTACTAAAAATAGCAAGTTTCCATAAATAGTAGCTTTGCACAAGATAGCCCTTATTGAATACAAAAACATAAATATTTTTGGGTGATGCAAGATTGCTCTTACACCCAGGATGCTCCTGCATCAGACACCTGGGGTAATTTGAGAAGTGACCTCGTCACGTCTTAGGTGTGTAGAGGAAAACCAAGACAATTAACCTCCTCCTTTGTCAGCCATGATGAATCTTCAATAGGTCGTCCTTTCCACTTGACCAGATATTCTTCATATGTCTTGTTCCTTGTGCTTCTGCCAACACGACTATCCAGTATATCCTCAATCTCTTTGGTATCTGAACTAGTTGTTGGAATACTCCACTGTGCTGTTGTGATTTCATCTTCAACACCTCCCTCATGATACTCTATCAGATCTGAAATGTTAAACACTGGTGAAATATTCAGCTCAGTAGGCAATTCTACTTCATATGCATTTCCTGAATCATGCTTCTTCAGTATTTTACATGGCCCAAACTTCTTCATTTTCAATTTGTTATATGTACCAATTGGAAATCGCTCCTTCCGCAAATGAACCATGACTTCATTTCCAATCTGAAATTTTTTATGCCTCCTTTTCACATCTGCCTTAGCCTTATACTGTGCATTCATCTTGGTAATATGCTTCCTCACTTCCTCATGGATGTTCTTCAAGTGTTCTGCAAAATCCTCAGCTTCAGCACTATTTATTTCTCCTTTATCTATCTTTCTCAACTCAGATGCATTTCTTGAACTACTCCCATATGCAATCTGGAATGGTGATTTACCAGTGCTCCTGTTGACAGAATTATTATATGCAAATTCTACCTGTGGTAAAATCAAATCCCATCCTGTTGGCTTATCTCCAACCAAACATCTCAACAAATTTCCCAAACTCCTTTTTACCACCTTTGTCTGTCCATCAGTCTGTGGATGATGTGATGAACTGAACTTTAAATCTGTCTTCAACTTCTTCCACAATGTACCCCAGAAATATCCAACGAACTTAGTGTCCCTATTTGAAACTATACTCTTTGGCAAACCATGTAGTCTCACCACTTCTCTGAAAAATAATTTTGCTACATGAACAACATCATTAGTCTTCTTGCAGGGAATAAAATGTGCCATATTTGAAAATTTGTCAACTACCACAAAAATTGAATCATGTCCCCGCTGTGTCTTTGGTAAACCAAGAACAAAGTCCATACTGATATCCTCCCAAGGCTTCTCTGGTACAGGTAATGGCTGATACAACCCTGTATTCTGCTTCACTCCTTTCGCCATCTGACATACTCTGCAACTCTGTACAAATTTCTTGACATCTTGCTGCAACTGTGGCCAATAATAATTCTCACTAACCAAAGAAAGGGTTTTATCACGACCAAAATGTCCAGCCAATCCTCCACTATGCTTCTCCTTAATGAGATTCTCCCTCATAGAACTTCTTGGAATGCACAACTAACTCCCTCTGAATAGCATATCATCCTGAATGATGAAATCCAGCCACTTCGTCCTGTCTAGAGTAATAGGTTCTTTACAAGCTTTCCAAGTTTCATCGAAATCAGGATCCTCTGGATACAAATTCTTGAGTTCTTTGAACCCAACCACTTCAATCTGCATCTCTGTCAGCAATAGTTGCCTTCTGCTAAGAGCATCTGCAACCCTGTTAGACTTTCGACTCCTATGTTTCAAAACAAATGTATAACTCTGCAAAAACTCAACCCATTTTAAATGCCTTTGATTCAACTTTCTTTGACTATTCAAATATTGCGATGCTTGATGATCAGTATACAAAACAAACTCCTTAGGAAGCAGATAGTGTCTCCACTTCTTCAATGCTTGAACTATAGCATAAAATTCTTGATCATAAACAGAATATTTCCTCTTGCCATCGTTCAACTTCTCACTAAAATAAGCAATAGGTTTACCTTCTTGACTCATAACAGCTCCTATTGCAGTACCACTAGCATCACAGTCTACTTGTAACACCTTATTAAAATCAGAAAGTGCTAAAACAGGTTGTTCTGTAACCTTTTGTTTCAACAGTTTAAAACTCTTATCCGTCCCACTAGTCCACTTGAACTCTTGTCTATCCCCCCTCATTGTTTCGGTCAAGGGTCCACAAATACTGCTAAAATTTCTGATAAACTTTCTGTAAAAACTAGCCAAACCATGAAAAGATCTTACCTTAGTAGCACTTCTTAGAGTAGGCCATTCAAGGATAGCCTGTACTTTCTCTGGATCCATTTTCAAACTTTCTGCTGAAACTACAAATCCCAAATACACTAATTTCTTCTTCACAAAACTGCTCTTCTTCAAATTAATCAACAATTTCTCATCTCTCAGCTTCTCAAACACCATACAAATATGCATTATATGTTTCTCCAATGTTTTGCTAAATATCAAAATATCATCTAGGTAAACAATGAGAAACTTACCCAAAAATTCTTTCAGAACCTCGTTCATGAGCCGCATGAAAGTGCTCGGTGCATTGGTTAGCCCAAAAGGCATGACTAACCACCCATACAGTCCTTTTGTCTTGAAGGCAGTCTTTCATTCATCTCCTTCTCGGATCCGAATCTGGTGATATCCACTCTTCAGATCTATCTTTGAGAAATATATAGCTCCACTCAAACAATCCATAATATCATCCATTCGTGGCAATGGAAACTTATACTTGATTGTGATCTTGTTTATTGCTCCGGAATTTGTATACATCCTCCATTCTCCATTCTTCTTTAGTGCTAATACTGCTGGTACAACACATAGACTCAGGTTCTCCCGAATCAACCTCTTTGCAATAACTCATGTACTTGCCTGTTCAACTCTTCACTTTCTACTAGTGTCATTCTGTGTGCTGTCTTGTTTGATAAACTGGCTCTTGGAATCAAATCCATCTGATGACCGATCTTGCTTACCGGTGGTAATCCATCAGGTACATTATCAGATACAATATCCTGTAACTCATTCAACAAATCTGCAACATCTATAGGTACATCCTCTACTTTCTCTTTACCAACTTTTGGAATTAAAGCAAAACACACATGCTCATGCCTCATACCATCTAGGAATTTCCTTCCATCAACAAAAGTTATTCTTTCATTACCACATACCTTTTCTTCGGTCTCCTTCAATGGTTTTAGCTTATGTCACACTCCATCTTTTGTCAAGGAATAGGTATTCGCACGACCATCGTGTACATCACATCTGTCAAACTGCCACGGCCTACCCAACAACATGTGACATGCATCCATAGGTATGATATCACATAGTACCTCATCATGGTACTCGCCAATCTTGAACTTTACTAGGCACTGTTCACTGACTATGACCTTGTGGTCATCCTGCACCCAGGCAATCCGATATGGATGTGGGTGTTTCTGTCTCTTGAGCTTCAACTTTGTCACCATCTCTTCTGACACCAAATTGTCAGTGCTTCCACTATCAATAATCACATCACAACATTTATCCTCACACTTGCATTTAGTGCGAAACAGGCTCCTCCTTTGTTCAGGTTCATTCTCACCACTCAGCATGACTCTTCTATTAATCAACGTTTCTCCTCTTTCAGCATCTTCAGAATTTGAAGATCTGACATCTTCATCTACATGTGCGACTCTGGCCTGGCCTTCATTCTTCCTATCCGTCCTTCTTTGGCGTTGAGGACATTCAAATGCCCTATGACCTTTTTCTCCATAGTGAAAACATGTTCTACGGAAGCCTCCTCTTCCTGAACCTTGTCCTCTTCCTCTTCCTCTTCCTCTCTGATCTCTATTGTTTTGATCTTGGAAACGATTAGAAGTGTTTCCTCTTTGATTTTGACTGCTACTAGCCTCATCCTTATTTTTCGGATCTTCATTTCGGCCTCCATATGACCGTGCACCAGATCGTCCACCGTGACCTTTACAATTTTGTCTGCTCTTGAACTTCTTGTTCAACTTTTCCTCTACTTTTAGGGCAAACTGGTATGCCTCTTCAATACTGTTCATTCGAACTAGATTCAGCTCCTCCTAAATGCTCTGCCTTAACCTATTAAGGTAACTGACAACTTTCTCCTTGTCAGATTCTGCATGGCCTGTTTTGATGAGGATTCGATAGAACTCCTCTATATACTCCTGAACAGGTCTTCCTGCCTGCTTCAAACTTTGCATCTTCTTCAATAGGTCAAGCTCATAATCAATAGGAATGAACTGCCGCTTCAATTTATCCACCATTCGATCCCATCTTGTGATTTTATTTTTCCCTCTTCTATTTTGCTCCAATTGAATCTCTTGCCACCAGATCTTTGCATGACCTTTCAGTCTGGCCTTTGCAAATTTGATTCTATCGGGATCCTCAATATCTTCATACTCAAAATATTCTTCACATTCATTGATCCAGTCGATCAACTCCTCTGGGTTAAGATTTCTTGAAAATGCAGGGACCTCAATCTTAGGTTTTTTTTCGATCTTGGAAATGGCCCGAAAAAGTCTTTCTTCCTCCTGGTTCACAACTTCGACTTCTCCTTCTTGATCTTGTTCTTCGGCTTCATCCTCGCTTTCGTCTCTGACATTAAGATTCATTCCTCTGCGAATCTCCTCTTGCAATGCTCACACTTGTCTCTGGAGCGCTCTAACCTCAAGTGTTACAACACCAGCTCTTCCGCCACGTTCCCTTCGTGGAGGCATTTTCGCGATGCGCGTTGAAACCCTAACCATGGTCCTAGTGCAAACTGCCTCGCAGTCGGCGATCTATTTACACACTTAGGAACTCCTGCTCTAATACCACTTGATGAAGGGTGCTCCCCTTAATACCACAAACACATAACAGAAATAGAGAAACAACAACAATATGCAAGAATGGAAAATTGGCTTCTTATTATCTCCACAAATGTGGAATTACAAACTTTCAGAATTACAATATGCAAAGCCACATGGCATTCCCTTACAATATTCTGTAGGACAAAGCCTCGAATCAATACCCAGATCCCTACCCAGAACTGCCCTAGACAACACTACGGGCCTTCTTTATATAGGCATTTTCCACCGCCCAAGAAGGTTCTAGAAATTTAGCGTTTAGGGCTGACCAAACTTAGAATTATTTTATTTTTCAATTTATTACATCAAAGTCGACTCAAAATAACTTTTGAAACCCGAATAGAAATTTTTAAGGAAAATTATTTTCCGCCATATCAGGTGACCCAACTTCCGGAGACCATAAGTCATCACCAGTTGACCCGATTGACTATTATAACCCCATTTCGGAAAGGCCACGAAGCGCTCTACAGGCTTGACTTGCGCAAGCGCTTGTCACCCAAATTTTCGATCTCATCTGAGGCCTCTAAAGCTTTCAAAACTGAGTTCAAAGTTTTTGTACCCTGCTGCCAATACCGAAAATCTTCAATATCTTCAAAACTAGACCTGATCTAGCCACGAAACTTTACTGGCAGGCTGATATGACTGAGATGAACCTCCACATGTAAAATCAGAACATTCCGAGATCGTATGACCAACTTACTAAAAATAGCAAGTTTCCATAAATAGCAGTTCTGCACAAGATAGCCCTTATTGAATACAAAAACATAAATATTTTTGGGTGATGCAAGATTGCTCTTACACCCAGGATGCTCCTGCATCATAATTTCACTTAAGTTGAGGGTTGAGTCATCACTGGAAGGGGCCATTTATTCAAATAATTCATGGAAGCTTAAGCCAAGGTATTAATTAAAGTATTGGAGTAAATGAATTATTAAAATGACAAAATATATTTATCCCACATTGGTTGGAAATGTGTTTGTGTTCTCCCACAAAAGTTATAAAAGACTCACATGAGTTCTTTTTCATCATGTTGTTTAAGCTTTTTGAAATTGGTGAAGTTTATGAGAGGAAGAAACCAGGGTTTCGTCTTCAGCCATTGGAGAGTAGGGATTCTCAATTGTGCAATCATTTGAGGAAGTGAAATAACTTTTGAATTTGATCTTCTGAGAGAGCTTCAAGACGGAGGCTCTAATTGCATTCAAATGGTGATGAATTTATATGTTACAGCAGCGATCTTATTCCAGTATGGCTGTGAATTGAATGTAAGAGGCAGTGTGTGTTATTGAAGTGTTGCGTACATTTTTTCTTGGGCTGCGATCTCCTCCCAAGCAGCTCGTCCTTTGTCTAGGCTGCATTTAGTTCCTTTAGTAGCAGCGATTTCATATATCTATGAAATTAGAGACGCACATTTGATATTTGTAATTGGATACATATTTGTAAACATTTCTTTGGTGAAAGAATTGAAAGGATGCATGCAAGTGTTTGCAGAAATGTCTATTGGCTGTAGATGCACATTTTATATGTAAAAATCATATGTATTCATTCAAATGTTTAAAAAGGATTGCATCTGTATTTCAGTTCTTTGCCTGGATTTCTTAATAATCATTTGCTAGCATTTAAAATTCATTTGAAACCATTCCAAGCAAGCAAATACAATCTGAAAATAAAAGACAACGAGATAGAGGTTGCTTGCAAAGTGCTTGACAAAATGTCGAACATTCAAAATTGGCTACCAAAGTCAGAATTGAGACAATATCCTAGTGGGATATTACAGTCACTCAAATTTTCAAACGTGTGAGCTCAATGATTTCCAACCCCAACAGGATGGCAAGAAACCGTTCTGATACTACTCTAATAACCCCTCAACTTATCCAATTCAACAACATGCAAATGTTTGTGTTTTTGCTTGGTTTTGTGATGTTTTGTAATTTTAATAAATAAAATGAAGAGTTGCCAGGTAAGAATTATATATAGAATTTGCAATTTAAATACAATTACTGGAAAACAATAGCTCCAATATTAGTAAATGTTCAATACGTGATCAAATATGCTTTCTAACATCAATGTCATACCTGGTACTAATATAGATGAGTTTGGCAAGATCTGGAAATGATTATCAACACTCAGGAATTTTGAGACAACAACAAATGATCCAACAAATTCCAATGCCTAGACTACTGGATGAACATGTGGTAGTGCTGGAGTAAATTTAGACTAATATTAAATGCTAAATGAGCTCCTGTATGTAGCCGCCTAGAAAAGAAATCCCTTCCTTAGAAATCTGGGTGAGACGCTGGACTTTAGTTGCAATTTGATGCCTGGAATCTGGTATAAATTGCAGCCAATGATGAATATGTGGGTCTGCAATTAATGAACCTTCTGAAACCTTCAAACGCTTGATGTATATCTCCAACTGAAGCACAAATTGAACTCCTGTATGAAGTCCTCCAAAGCAATAATTCGGTTGATCTCTTACAACCTCAAAATTGCAAAAACAATGAAGATTGAACAATCTCCAATGCCTCGGTACAGCTGAAACCGTTGTTTCAATTTTACAAACTCCAAAGACACCAAATTTGCAAAAGCAAATAATCATCTATAATTATGAGTTCAATTTTCTTTTTGAAACCTTCTAAAACTCCAATCTCCTTAATAGTATTTTAATCCACTTTCAAATCCACTTTTAGGTTTTTAATAAAACTTTATAAGTCTTCAAACTTGGGTGCTTATATTTATGAATAATAAATGCATTTTAATACCATTTAAAATAATATAGCCTGTGTGCACATTAACTTTATGAAATACTTTGATGTTTTGGCCTCCAAAATATAACCCATTAATTGCACTTTAAGTCACTTAAATGAAGGGTCATGGCCCCATTGAATATAAAGTGACTTTTTATATTTATAATTATCATTAAAGTGCCTTTAATGATAACATCTCATTAAATACTCCATATTTCACTCGTCCAAATGATTAAGGAGACCAACATTGCAACTGAGGCCTATCGAGGTGCCCTGCTAAATATAGAAACCCCGACTTCCTGAAATGATGACTTACTATAAATAGTAAGTGTACCAAACTAAGTCCAACGAAGGCCAAATCTGAACCCATACTGAGCTCCGAGAGAGAAAACACACTGATCTTTGCTAAAAGGGACGCTCTATCCGACTGCCTTAGCCTATGAGGGCTAGTGATAGGCTAATCCAACAAACTTTGATGCTTGCAAAAATGTGGACATTACATCCATCCAACACCTATCCTTAGATTTACTAGTAATTTGGAAATGCCCAGGTTAGTGTAGTAGTGTGTTGCACACTTTATACAACTTTGCTTCAATTCCAGAAAGTGGTTGAAGAGGGCTAGTGTTTTTGTGCCAATCTTATTGAAGAGTAATGTTTTTGTCCTAGGTTTGCCAATTGGGAGTTTCTTTTCCAATTATCAATCAATTTCTCTGTTTTTGTGCTAAACCAACCTAATTTTGTACCAACCTATTTGAATTTCAGGGCCCCAAATTGGCACCTATAATTCAAATTTGATTTAACTTTTTCTTTTATTCTTTTATTTTTAATTTTTTTTATACTTACTTGTATATTATATTGTTTTTTAAATTAATTATCTACACATTAAATATTAAGTGTTGGAAAGAACATTTTTTAATAACCTTGTTGGCCGATCAGCTAATGGAGGAACATGACATTAAAATAATTCACCTTGACAGGTCTTGATTATTATTGTGAAAGTGGTACAATATATATTGTGTAGGATTTTGTTTGGTCATACAGTCAATTCTATTAATTTTAACAATGCCACAATACCTAAGGGTTTATTTGCACATCAAATACAAGGTTGATTTGTGAAATATAAAGTTAAACTATATTTAAACATTTTACTCATATAAAAATGGTGAATGAGTACTTAGTGTCATGGTAAATTTCAATAAAATTTAGTGTAGTGGCCATCTTGGTGATTGCTTCCAACAAAATTAATGCTTGTAATAAACGAGACCCTACATCAAACTACAAATACAACTCTAGGATATATTCGAGAGGATCAATTTTGTCAATAAATACCAATTTCAGTCTCTAAGGAAGAGAC
Source organism: Chamaecyparis obtusa (assembly GCA_027943335.1). Lineage (NCBI taxonomy): Eukaryota > Viridiplantae > Streptophyta > Pinopsida > Cupressales > Cupressaceae > Chamaecyparis > Chamaecyparis obtusa. The sequence goes on from BSBK01000480.1 coordinate 1,082,713, forward strand.
AAACAAGTCAAAAGATGTGCAAAATTCTGTTTTTCTGCAATGGGTCTGGGTACATAACCTGCTTTGCTTGGGACTTCAAAACTTGTAATGATGTTATAGATGAAGGTGTACTTGGATGTTGATGCTTCAAAACTGAGGAGGAAAATTGAAAGTATGCATGAAGAATAAGTAGAACACACTTATTTAAATCACATGCCAATATAAGGAGAATGCACACGCCAGTGGCCATATAATTTAAGGAACTATGGCTGAGGGCCAAACAAACAAGGAATCCAATGTAATTGCATAGTGGAGTCAGAAACTGCTTCACCCGATCCATCACTACACTCGGATGGGATTGTTGTACTGCACTATTATCCTCATCAAGGAAATTTAGTTCAATATCGCCATATGCCATTAATGTACTTTCACCTAACTTTCTAGCCTACTGGAAGAATTCATTTTTGTTACTAAAGTAAACCTGAAGAAGAATCAACTATAGAAGGGTGAACAAATGTAGTAGATGAGAATTGATAGGCTATACAGTGAATAAAAGACCAATTCCTTTAAGATGTACAATCAATGGCAGAGCAACCATAGTTGATGAGACAACTAGCTTTAGTCGTACAGTCAGGGAAGCCCTATGGTGGAAGAAAGGAAATTGAGATTGGAACTGCCCATATAGTAAGGAAGAACTTTTGCATACACCAGACAATGGAATAGTTGTATGATGTCAATTTGCTGCCTTGACAGTAAGATGAAAGGAAGCCAATATTGGTTGTACAGTGGATAAGGAAATAATAGTTGTATGACGTTGTGGCTGTCAGGCTGTCCTAGTCAAGAAAAACCTAGTCAAATCATTCAATGTAGACCGTATGAGGCAAATTAAGTGCGATAGCCTCCACTTTTCAGGCTTTACAAAAGTGGATGCTTAAAAGAAGGAATATCAAATTCAAGGATCTTGAAAAACTAGATTTCTATATGTTTCAAAGTTCAATTACGTGGTCTGAAATTAGCAGATAAGTTGAAGATATCAAATTTTAGTGATGGTGACATGGTTAAAATTCCTGACAAGGTGATTGTTACCATATGGGCAAAGGTGCTTGCTTGCATCATCATTATGCACTGCTCAATGGTGCCATATAGCATTTTGGACAACATGCATCTCTGGAAGAAGACAATGGTTTCTTATTCAGCTTGGTTTTTAACTTTAAAAGCATCTTCATCTTATGGTTCCGAACAGAAACATTTCAGAGTTAGAGGAACTTGAGAAACCATGTGTATATTTGAGTGTCTTTCATATAACTTTGGATGTACTTATTGCGTTGGCATTTTACAAAGCCCAAAAATAAATGTGGATTTATTCATGTGTAGTTTGTATTATATTTGCTATATATTAAAATTTATAAACAATTGCTTTTAACTCCTTTCTCACCTCTATCTGTTTACATGGTCAGTTGAAACCTCTAGTCTGTTCTTATTTTTATGAGTTCTATCCAGAAAAATAATTGTGAAATATAATGTTACTCAATATATACAACATACCACATAAGAAATCAGGTAGCTTGACAAGTACCTATAAGCTGGTCAGGTTGAAGCATATAGTTATTACATTCAACTAAAATCACAGACTAAAGAAAAGAATGTAACAATCATCACATTGATTAAGAGTCACTGTTATGTATAGATAGATTTATCATTTCTATGGAGTAGCTTGTTTTGTGATATTTATTTTCTACCTGCTCACTTTTAGTATATTTATACAAAAATGCTGATTCGTTTCTAATATGTTGTATTAAAATCTTAAATTTGGTTTATTGAGACAATGTCCAGGTAAAATGTTCAGGGAAGTTCTGTTTCTTTTTTTAAATTAATTATTTCTTTTGTGGTGTGATTGTTTGCTACTCTTTCATTCCATGTTTCTAGGTTTTGTTGTTATGTACATGCTAGAAGATACTTTCTACAACTGCATTTATCACTTGAAAAATAGAGCTTAAGGGTAGCATGCTTTTAACCAGTATTGGAAGAATAGCTATGTTTTATAGGAAAAGCATTTCAGGAAATGCAGTCATTTATAACTTTTTTTTTGTAGGTTCTACAAGAACGAGGAGAAAGTACTTCTCGACACGGTCGTGCAACTTTCTCTGTTTTGCTTTTCCAGGTTAGTTATTTATTCTTATTCTTTTTAACTTTACAAGATTATGAATATGACACTGTTTTTCTAATATTCAAATTTTTATCCTAGAATATATCCATGTCTCCATGTGATTCTGCATTGATGATGTGAACTTCAAGAAGCAGTGCATCCTGTCACCAGCAGCTTCTTTTTGAACAATTGATGAGTGATCCTTTTGGCTGTGCCTTCTTGTTCCATTTTCATAATAAATGTCTCATATGATTGTAACTGATATATTTTTTTAAAAAGTGCCAATCAGATTTGCAACCATAGCACATGTCCTAAAGGCTTTCCTGGAAGTTGTAAATAATAGTATGCTTGGTAGAAATATCTATCCTACGGGACATATATTACTTTACCATTCACTCATCCAAATATTGAAAAGAAGGCTGCAACTGTTGGAAACAAATTTCACTTCTTAATAATTCTAGTTTGTGTTCCATGACTTCAAGTTGAAGTTGTATGGAATATTTTATTCTTATACTATTATTAACTTGCTTCTAGATTTGTATTGAATGTTTTGCATTTAATTCTAACAGATCCAATTTTATTGTTGACAGGACTTGGCCGTGGTTGTACTACTCATTCTAATTCCTCTCATCTCACCAAATTCTTCCAAAGGGGGGGTAATGTTTTTGGACTTTTACATCTTAACCTTCCTTTTCTTCTTCTTAAAGCAATGATACTTTTAACGTTGAATCGCATATGTGATTGTGGGAAAGCAGGGATCTAAAATCAGGGCTGCAAATGAATCTTTATGATATAAGTTATTAATCAGTAGGCATTCTCCGAATTTGTTGTCTGTTAGCACTTAGCAGTGAAATCAAAAACATCAAAAGTTGATTCTATTATATTGTGCATAATACTATATATTTGATATTAATAATTTTTTTGAGGTCCAGTAATGGGTCATCTCAGATGTGAATGATCCCATGACTACATTCATAATGCTAGTTGGTTTGTGTCATATGAAAAACCAAAGGGCAATCCCAGCTTCTCTAAGCACGTCTGTAGGTTAATAGATGCAGCTTAGTGGATCAGGAATTTAAACTAATTCTAAATATAACACAGCATAATTATGGACTATCTCAGAGGGTTTGTTGAATTTAATTGAAAAAATTCAAAATCTGGCCAAACAAAACATGAAAAAATCGCCATAAAATATGGTTGTACAAATTCTTAAAGGAAAATTTGTTTTTCTTCTAAATTTGTTGAAAAGACAGTTTGAAAAATATGTTACTCTGCCTGAAAATATTTGTTCAAGCTTGATAGGATCTGAAGCTGTTTGTTCACTAATTTGAAGCATTTGTTTCCATTTGAGGAGTGGCGGCATCAACAGCTTCTATTAATGAAAAATAGATTTTTCTGACTTTTCATTATGTGTTGCTAATGTTATTTTTTTAACCTAATTTTAGAATAAACTTTTTTTTTGATGGGTAAAAGGCCGAGGCCAGAGAATAATTTTATTAATAATAGAAATGAAATACATAGTTCTCCGTTCGATGCGGACACCGGTAGGAAAGAACGGAGAAGAAAACCTCCTGTCTAGCCCGGGACAGATGTCCAGAAATTCAGAAATTTACATAACCAGTATGAGGGCATTCCCTCATTTACATATCCGGAATGTCTATCTAAATAAGTTAAATACAATCTATTTGCATAGTTGAATAGATATCACGCCTTTCCATTCTGCCTTGTATATGTACTTCTTTTATGAAGGTTGTTTTCCTGAATGATTATCCTGCAAATACTCAACTATTTTGGCAAAGATTGTTGTTAGAGTTCCTAATCATCTATTTCACATAAATTTAATAAGTACTTAGAAAACCACTCTGCTTTAAATATAGGGATTTATTTCTAATCAAAGAAGATCTTATATCCAACATCCAATCAATTGTTCCCAATACAATCATATCATGAAATGGGTATTACTGACTCAACTCGGGAAAGATGATCTTTGTAATTTACCGTGCTATGTAAAGTGGAGAGCCATAGCATTCTGATCATAGAATTTTATTCCTTAAAATAGAATAGAATTAGACAGATTTTTACCAGATCTTTTCATAAATTGATCTTAAAATCCATGTATCTGTTGACATAAATCATCTAGAAAATAATTCAAATACTAAATCGCTTTCATTTTAAAAACAATTAAAGAAATTGTTGCTAATATACTGTCAATTTCGCTCCTTATTCATTGTTGTCTTTGTATGGTGAATACTTGTGAACTATTTTGGAGTATTGCATGGTTTCCTACATTCCTCATTTAGTTTGAAGTTGCTTAAGTTGATTAAGAGATAAGATAGTTCAAGTAGAGTTGTTGGATAGATTAGATGATGAAAGATTTTGTTGTTGTTTGATGCATGGTGAAACTAGCGCCCATACTTTTTGGTGTTTGTTGATTGCAAACAATAGTGCAAGATTAGTCTGGGCCTAATTTCAATCACTTCAATTACTTAATGATCGTTGATTTGCATCACTTATGGTTTTGATGAGCTTTGGTAATTTGAACATCATACTTACATGCATTGAAGATTGCACCCTTTTTAGCGTAGTTGACTAGGTGAAGCTAGGACTGGTTTGGTCTCACCACAACATCAACATCGTCTTGCATTAGTAGAAGTAGTCTAGATTTCTAAACCCATATCCTATTTGCACTTTGTTATCAAATAGAAGTTAAGAATAGTTGATGGACCCATATCCCATATCTTTTGCAAGTTAAATTGATAAGCCTAAGTGAACTAGCAAAAGTCTCCTTGCATAAGTAGCATACATCAAGCCAAACAAGCTCATCGCCACATTAAAGTCGCAAGTTTGCTATTTCAACATCGGAGTCACCTCTATGATCTTCTGTGCAATCTTAGCATACGTGATGATATTGATCAAGAGAGGATAGAGTGTTTTGAGACTTTATTTTGTGTTGGTGTGGTCATAAAACACTCATCAACACCAAGTAAAAGGGTTTGTGATCCTCATGCTTGAGTAACCAAAGGGCTTCCATCCTTTGGTCTTTGCAAGTTTGAGGGTTTTCACGCATGGCTCTGATTATTCAAACACCAGTGCTTAGAATGATGTGAGCTAGGGTTTTGGCTTGGGGAATGGTCAATAAGTAGAGTAACAAAAATGTTGAAATATGTCTCCTTTGGCATATTCAAATGACCAATGAAAGAAATCTGTGCCATTGGCTCTTGACGTCAATAGCATTAATGACGTCCTTACATTTGTCTGTGTAGGTCAGAGAAAAGCCTGTATAAACATCTGAAGTAACATAAATCTAGGATAACATGTTTACAGTAACTATTCATTGCATTACGTTCTGGTTCTGTTTGGTGCATGCATTTGATGATTCATTCGCTTTATAAAGTATTCATTATGGATGCTGTAATGGAAGACTACTGATATGTATACATCTTTGAGAAAATACTCATTAGTTCATTAAGCTTTTTAGGATGCTCTCCATGCCATTCGTTAATTTTTATATCATATGCTCAATGATTAAAATAAGAATATTTAGAAATGTGTTTCTCAATCTATTTGCTATAAGACTAAAATCTCTGGTACTTTGTAGGTTGGGTTTCAAGCTATAGCAGAAGCTCTTGGTATTGCTGCAGTTAAAGCAATAGTTGCCATTAGTGGGATAATTGCAGGAGGACGCTTGGTATGTCCTCAATGATTATAAGAATTTCCTGTGTTTATTGCATTATAATGTTCGATAACAGTTCGTTCCAATTCACTATAAATAAATAATTAATTCATCTTTTTCAGTCGTCAAAATTTGTTCATGATCTTATTTATTTATCTCATACAATATAGCTGACAAGATTAATGTTCTGTCTGAACGGAAAGATTTCTACTTGGGTGTATAGATGGAACATTAGAGAGGTTAGCTCTTTTTTTTTGGTTTTTCAAAAGGATATTCTTTTGATCTATTTTTCTCTTTCCATTCTTTTTTGACAATGAATAATGCCTTGCCTGAACTAAAAAGTGCTAGTTGGGTGTATGGAAGCAATTGAAAAATAATTGTGAAGGGAGTCGAGCATTATTGTTTATACAACTACTTAATTGATGATGAAGATGTACATTATCTCAAGGTGCATTGATGATGAGAAAGGTCTCATTATCAAATGAACCACTGCTAATCAGACTCGGTATTGAATTTTAGCCGTTTTTTGGGGCATGTGAATACAATTTTCATTAGTACTGGTCTGTATATGTCAAAATATGTACACAGTACATCAATCTATTGTGAAAATAAGAACACAATAATATAGAATTAGATGTTGGAATAACTATTACAATGAGGTTCATCTCCTTATATAAAGATTGTGTGATGTAAGTGATAAACATCAACATGATGCACGTTCTAGGTACTAAAAGCTAAAAATAGCAATAAAATAAATCACGTAAGTCACTATGACCTCTTTATTGCAAAAGCAAGTCTTATATTCAAACACACCCTTTTAAGACTTTCTTTACTAAAAACAAGCATATTGACTAAAAACTTGGAACCACACATTCATCGAAAGCTTTTCTTTGAAAACAATTCTTGGACTAGGTAGAACTTCATCAAGCTGCCTTGTAACCCTCATTAAGGTGTAGTTCCAAAACCAAATTCCTGAGTTTTTTGGATTCTAACTTTTTAAACTCCAAAATCATATATTTCATGATTTATTTGACAATAATCCACTCTGAGCTACATTCAAAGTCCTCCATCAAGTTGTCTCATGACCCTCGTACGGATATAACTTCCAAGATAACTCCCAAACTATTTGGCTAACCATCTATATTGTCCTTTATCTACACTAGATCCCTTGCTGTCTTTAAATAAAAAGCTTTTTAAAATACGTATAATCATCAACAAACTCTCTACCATTGCTAGCATTCATGGGATCTTCAACAATGGCTACATTAGCTTCATTTGGTTTTCCTTGGAGTTTTTTCTTGTGTACCTCATTTGCGTGAATACTACAGTTCCAAGCCGTGTTGCCAATTTTCATGCAATGGTAAAATGCAGAATCCCTTTTGTCTTCATCTGATCTTCTACAATTTTACTTGTGTATAATGCTATCTCATTTTGAGGATTATATTTGGTATTTTTGTAATTGTTTTCTTTTCTTCAGTTAAGAGAGCTGAAACCACATCTTCCAATGTTTGAGAATATAGCTGACTAAGAGTGACAATGACATTGTTGAATTTAAGAGGCAAATTATTTAACGAAAGATGTCTTTGGCATCTTTCTCATCTACTGGAATGTTGAGTTCTGCTAGCTATTGATGGAGAGATCTCAGATTGATTAATTGGCTCAACATGGTGACTTTGTCGGCCGTCTTGAATCTGAAAACCTGAAGCTTTAAAGAAAATTTTTCTTCAACCATTGTTCTAGACAATGCATTCAAATTATCTAGATTTCCTTGGATGATTTTGCTAGATCTGTATGATGTTAACTCGAAGTCAAAGAGACCGAGACCAGTAATGGCTTTGGCGTTATCATCTACTTTACAACCAATTATTTATTAGCATCTGTTGGTGGTTTCTCATTTCCACTTACTATTCTACATAGGCTCTTGTTCATTAGTTGTATTTAGACTTTTACTTTCCGCATGTAGAAGTTGAAGCCAAAATATTTATCTGATGAAATTTCCATTTCAAAACAAAATAAACTAACCCAAAAACTTTGGAAAATTGTTTTAATATTTTTTAAAATAAAAATACAGAGAAAAATTGATGTTGACTGTATAACATGCCCTGGCTGCAGTTCTCATGTCTGCAAAAACAGCTGCAACTTCTAACGTCATGTGATTGTAGAAACTCTAAAATTTCATGTGCTAATTTTGGCATTCATGAAACTCATCAAAAATCATGAGAGGAAATTTGTTTAAAAAAAGCACATTCCACATGCCCTAACTCCACTGATGAATAATTGAAAAATGTGATGCATTTTTGCTAGTTCAATTGGTAATGTAGAAGTGAGCTATACATATTACAAATATCTCTGATTTGCTTCAGTGGCCCATGACCCAAAAATGACATTAGGACTGCGTCTTTGGCCTACTATTTTCAACTCTCTGGGCACAATTTTGAGCCTCTAAAAATGCATGTGATTTTTAGACAATAAACCTAGCGATTTTTTACCCTTTTATCCTACCTGTGATTCCTGTAAACCAGCTTGTATGTTGATTTTTTCCTACCTCTGTCTTCCAAACCTCTTCACAATTCAAGTGAGTGGTTTAACTTGGCTTTGAAACCATACTTCCAAATATAGTAATAGAACTATTATTCTATTAGATTTTGGAATAACTATTACAAAGAGGTACATCTCCTTACACAGAGATTGGGAGATGCAATTTTAAACATAAACATTACAATTGTCCTATATACTAAGAGCTGAAGGTAAATCATTTAAGTTACCGTGTTTACTTTATTACGAAGATGTCTTATTATTTATATTCTGCCACCTGCCACACCTATGGCTTTCAATATTTTCTAGAGGGAACATTGACATAATCACACCAATAAATTTGCTATGTATGTAAAAAATAAATTAAGGTTATAGAGGCAACACAATCATACTTAGACAATCCTTAAAACATAAAGTCGAAAAAAAATAAAATTTCAATTATAGTAGGCTATAGATGAATAGCCAATATCCAAAATTCATCCTCAAACTAACCAGAAAGAAAGTTATATATAAAGAAAGAAATAAATCATCTTAGTGTCCAAAAATAAGCAAAGTAGGTCGATGGGAGTCAAGAGTACCACTTGTTAATAGAAGAGTACTTGTTACATCAGGCCACTCTCAATCTATCATTTATTTCTAGCTCAAAGAATTATAGGCAATTCTGAGATTGCAGAGCTGCACCAATTAACCAGCAAACCAGCACCCAAGTTATTTGTATGGGGCTAAACAAGCCATCCAACAAATACAAGGAAGGGTGCTGAGCTGCCATAGTGTGAAATATGGCACTTTGGCAGTTGCCCCAAATCACCCGCCTTCAAATCTTTCACCAATCAGCCCTATACAAGCAGCCATGACATTCAAAATTTCAATTCAATTCACAATGTAATTCAACAATGAAGAAGTAGCTTAGAAAGATTTCACCATGAGTCCTTAATAGTCCGCCAAATGAAGCTCCAATGCAATCTTTGAATGAGATCACTCAAATCTGAATTAGGGATTTCCATTTGCTAATTCAGTGGGGAATTTGGGGGTTTTTCATCCTCCAATCTTCATGATAGATGATTAGTATTTCTAAACTATTTGGAGAAATGAAGTAATAAACAAGCATACATCCCTTTGCCCAAAGCTTTGCTCGTATAGAGCCTTGGGACCCAACTTTACGTACAAAAAACTAACGTATTCAAATTCTCGACTGCCTTTTCCAATGCCATATTGGAGGATTAAATAAATGATTACTTTTGAATTACAAAGGTCCCACTCTAAGTAACCACTTTTTGATAATGCTTTATTACATAGACCCCACAGTAGTTTTCCACTTTATAAAAACACTTTAATTAGTCATTGTGTGGATACATAAAATGAATAATTCACTTAAAGGTTAAATCATTTCCCTAACCCCATGGGAAATGGGAAATAGGTGTACGAAACATCATAAAAACTTATAAAAAAAGGGCACATTATAGCCTGCATTCCTTGAATCTGTTTGCCCTTAAGTAATTTAGGTTTGGATGCTTCGAAATGTGAGCTCCTACCTATATAGCATCTTTGGCTAGGAAGCTTTCCATCACATCAAATACTTCGTAATGGTTTGGTTCCTCAATTTTTTTCCTTGAGCATTTGTCTTCTACTATCAAGATGACTTTTCTTTCATCAACCAAGGGTGGCAAGTCTTTGGACAGTGTGATTTTTCATCTCAACTCCATTTTGAGACATGACACATGGAAAGTGTTGTGAATTTCACTTCGGCTTCAACTTTTCTGCTCTTTTTTGCTTTAATTAAGATTATCTGTATGCTTGTAGCCTTAGGTAGACCATGTCCCTGTTGGATGCCTAATGCAATTAGATTGTACAAGGCATCCGATTCACCATTCGACAGTATTGCATTTAGTAATAACGTAGAAGTAAACAAAGCATATAGTATGTAACTGGACATAATGATATTTCTATTAAGCATAATAGTTCCAACATTTTTTCCCAGAATTGTCCCGATTCCCTTAAAAATAGTGCTCTGAGTTGGTTAAGGATACCAATTGTCACACCGTTTCATGACAATTAATTTATTATATTTCCCTTAACTAACAAAAGTGTTATTGCCGCCTACATCATCCCCCCCCACAAAAAAAAGTTGTCGTCTTCCAGACCACAAAAAACAAAATAAAAAAGAAAACAACTAATCACAACTCTATTGGAATGAGTGAGAAGACATCCTTGGAGTAGCAGAGGTGGTGGTGCATGGAAGCTGCTGAGTAACAATCTTCAAGTCTCTCTCCGCAATCAATTGCTTCTCACGAGCAGCCTTCAACAACCTCAAGGCGTCCATGAGGTCCTTCTCTATAGTGGCCAACTTCTGCTCTTTTTCTATCCACACAGACCTCTCTTGTGCCAACTCAGTGTCAAGCTCCCGCACCCTCTTTTGTAGGGCTGCCTATTCTTCTTCTTTGTGAGCCTTCCCTGTAACTCGCTACAGTTGCAAGAACGTGTCTCTAAAACTTTCCTCCATCTTGAGGAGGGTGCCCATCATAGTTGCATGTCCTTTCTCTCTTGACAATGTGTGGGGTACTCCATTTCTCCACCTTTTCCTCCATGTCCCTGTCTGGCCATTCTTGCCGTGAGAGACACTCAGCGAATTCTCTATGGTACCCTTTTGTCATAAACCTCAATAGTGCCTCGACTGCTAAAGTCACAGATCCCGTATCCAACTCTTTTGCTCGATCTACAATGTCTTGTGTGGCGGATGCCATAACCTCTAGTTCCACCAGGAAGTGTTGAGCTGGGTCTCCAAAACAAGTGGTTTGGCTTTCTGCACTGCCACCTTCTGTAGCTCCTATGTCCTGTTCGCCCATGTGTTGACTCCCTCTGTCCATTCCTTGGGTGGCTTCCTCATCCAACTGCCCCTCCATCAAGGTAGGTGAGGGTGGTAGTATGTCTACTTCCATTTGGAACTTTGCCAGCAGGCTATCAACTTCTGTATCCATATCTTCCCCCTTTTGATTAGTTCCTGCCATCTTGGAAGGTAGAGCTACCGCTGGTGCCATCCCGATAGGTGGAGTTGCCGCTGGTGCCGTAGGTGCCACTAGATTGGTGACTATGGTGGCTGGGGTGACTACTCTTGTTGGGGGTTTCAGATTGACCATAAGTGCGATAGGTTGGATCCTTTCAATGCCCTGTAGAGTGGCTATCTGGATAGTGTGTGCCCCTCCCTTATGTGTTTTGAGGTCTACCAACTTGTCTATGCTAATTGCTGTGGGGTGACCAAGTGTGCCATGGATGACAATTGTGATGGGTAAAATTGTACCCTCCTTGTACCCCAATTTGGAAGTCCTGGCGAATTTTCAAGAGGTATAACTCCTTCTGGCATTGTCCCTTCACTTTGTGCATCATTTCCTTGTAATGCCATCTCTTCTCCCTCCAATGTCATCTCTTCCATCTCTCCTCCCTATACTGCCATCTCTGTACTTGCCACTCCTGTCTGTACTCCTTGTCAGACTGCCATATCCCGTTGGTGTACGATTCCTTTCCATACTACCTCTCATGCAACCTCCATTTGTACAACTAACTCCTGCTGTATGGCCTCACCCTCATGTGCCTCATTTGTCTCATCTGGTATCTCCAATGCATTCTCTGTCAATGTCCCAAGTAGGGGCCCGTCTTGTATAGTTGCCAACTCAATTTCCTCCGATGTCTCCCTACTGTCCTTCCCTTGTGTTGTCTCTTGTGCCTTTTGCTATGCTTGAGTACGGAAAGATGCCATACGAAACTCCTCCTTCGAGCTGTCACCAGAATTGTTCCTTCATTTCCTCCTTCCCTTCCTCCGGGCCGCCATCCCCCTCTTCTTTTCTTGCTGTGACTTCTTGCCTAACCCTCTTCCTCACGGGTTCATAACTACCCACCGTGAATGTATCCAAGTGCAACCAATAATGCATGGCAGGTTTATATGGTTCAACCTAACTTGCAGGGACAAAAGTATGCCAATGCTCAGGTGCAACCTATATGCGGAGTGCGTCCAGGAATAGGGCGATGGCATGGTGTAGGATATAGAATGTCTTGTGCCTCAGTTGGAGAAATTCCTTAATCCTCTCAGAAAACTATTGTCCCCAGTTGTAGACTTTCTCGTTATTCAGCCCGTTCATCAACCTTAGCATCCAAATGGAAATGTCGGATGCTTTGCTCCCACCTGTAAGTTTGCTCTTCAGTAAATCCATTATGCACCTCCACTCTAGCGAAGTAATGAACGATTTTTTCAATCCCCTGCTGTTGCTACTATTCCAAAATTGTCCCATTGGTTTTGTGTGAGGTCCTGCCTACATATGCATTCCAACAATGATTTCTTGTCCTCAGAATACATCTTGGAAGAGGGTTTGGTTGTAGAATGTGTTGTGAGGTTTTCACACATCGCCCCAAATTTTGGGGACCCTCATTTTCGAACTGGGCTTGGCCTTCTTCCTGTTTTCGATTGTCGAAGCCTGGGCAATTTTTGTGAGGTTTTTGATGAATGTTGTCGATGGATTGGATTGTTCGAAATGGAGTTCACTTGCTAAATGGTGATTTAGTATCGATTTGAACTTATCAGTTGTCTTTTTTTTACCCTCAATTTCGATTTTGGGTTAATAATTTCATTTTGTGCAATTCAATTTCATCATTTCTTGGCATTTTTGTGATTTATCTTCAAAAATCCAGGCTTGTCAATTTGGAAATTGCTTTGAAAACAATTAATTGGGTTATAATTGATTACAATTTCGATCCTCAAAAAAGGACAAATTCGGAGAATTCATCAATTGGCATTAAAAGTGAAATTTGGAGATTAAAGGAATTAAATTTGAGCCTAAATATATTGATTTTTATTTAAAAAATAAAAAATAAAAAGAAAAATATAACCTTGGTTATTAAAATCGATTTTGAGCATTGATTATATATATTATTGGGCTTAAATTTCATTTGGAAAATATAAAATCAATTTGCATTGAAAAGATAAATCAAAATCATTTATATCATTGTGATTTTCGAAATTATTAATGGGGGAATTAATTATTTTGTATTGCATTTAATTTCATCCTTAAGTCGTCCCTTTAATACATTATTTTAATTGTTTGTTTGTTTCCAGGCGGCTATAGGAGGGTCGGCCCTCTAAATGAGGCCTCCAAGCGGATATATAGAGGAGGGGACTCCTCCCTCTCTCCACACTCAACAAGCGAATCCAAAGAAGGGCATCCGCAGGCAGTCTGGGCATGCGAGTTAGGGCAGTGCGAACTGGAGCAGGGCAGGCTGCAAACAAGGCTTTTGGCAGGTCCGAAATTAGTGAAGAGGCTGCGATTTGGAAGTCTAGGGCAGCAGCAAAGACAAGGAGACTCCCGAAATTCATCAGCAGGTCATTGTTGACAGTGATTCCAGGAGCAAGCCCGAGTTTGGGCAGATTGAAACAGTGGAGGATGCGAATCTGTGGGCTGGCAGGCCTGAATTAGTGTGGAGGCCCTTGTCATTTGAGGGGAAAATTCGTGGTAGCAGGCCCTTGTTGGTGTGAGGTCTTTAGGAGGCATGCGAAATCTGTGAAAGAGAGTTTCAGATCTGATTACTTGTATGGCAGAGCAGGCCCGAATTTGATAAGAATTTGTAGGAAGGGACCGAAATGTGTGGGCAGCAGGCCGAAATTCAGTCTCAAGGCAGTCTAAAAGGGGCAGCCTCGGCAATAGAAGAGGGGATGGCAGCCTGATTTGAAGTGATGAGGGATATCAGATCCAAATTTATGTGAAGGGAGAATTTGAGAAGTGAGGAGAAGGATCAGATCTGGGGTATTTGTGAAGTGAAGGGATCAGAATTTTGAGAAGTAGAAGGAGAGAGTTTGATATGTTTTGGAGGGCTTGTATCCATGTTTTTGTGGCCTAGTATGTAAGAAGGGGGATATTTGAGGCTAAATTCTAAGAGTGATGGCTTGTAATTTGCATAGAGGATCTCAGATTTTAATTGAGAAATTATGTTTTAGTGGAGTCTTTTAGCCATTTCTCCTTAATTGTTATTATTTCTTTGGTTACTTGTTTGTTTGGGTGTCGGAGACAAGCTCCGTTGAGAGAATGAGTTGGTTCTTTAAGCTGATTACTCGATCGTTGTGATTGGATTTTTCCCCTCTTCTTGCTTGCTATGAATCACTCCATAGCGGATGCTAGTACAAGCAAGAATCCAAAGGGACTAATACCAAAATAGCTGACGACGAAGTTATGATGCCCAAGACCACTTTCTTCTTGAGACTAAAGCAAGTCTGAGACACTAACATCGGTACCATTGACATGATACAATTGAGGGATAGGTTGAGAGAGGCCAGTCCTCTATGGCAGGGAGAATCAGTACGGGAAGAGTTGTATAAGGAAGAGTTTAGTATACTCCAGTAGTGGACATAGTTTAGCTAGGCAGGGCTTGGCTGTTAGTGCAAGCTAGTTTGGTTACAATTGAGAAGGCAAGGCCATGAAGGTTAAAGAAGGCAAGAATAATGAAGGTGGAAAGCGAGAAGATAGGTTGATGAGGTCAAGTTCCCTTTCAAGGTTAGGACATCAAGTACAAGCAAGTTCAAGTGGTGATGAGAAAGTTTCTAAGGACAAGCTCAAGCATCCAAGGCTTCACTTCATCTCAAGGACTAAATAAATTTATAAGATAAGGTTGATGAGGTGGCAATTTCATGTGCATGCAATCAAATCATGCCAAGTGTCCTATGTTCTAATTGGTTGACAGATTATTGTAATTTTCTCATTGGCCCACAAAGTTGGTGCCCTCATGTAATTGGTTGAAATATGGTAACCCTAATTAGGGTTTGTAAGGTTTAATCTTGGCCCTTGATTTTGCCCCTTAATCTTGGCCACTTGTTGTAATTTTGAGCCTCTATATAAGGCCATTTGTCCTCATTTGTAAAGAGTCGAAGAAAATTGTTGCTAATATAATAGCAAAATTGCCTCTCTTATCATTGTTGTGTCTTGCATGGTGATTAAGAACACTTGGTGTTATTGCATGGTTTCTACTTCCAATTGTTAGAGATAGATTCCATTGAGTTGTTAAAGCAGATTTTATTTCAAGAAGTGTTAAAGTAAGAATAGAAGTAGATGGCTAGTTGTATGGTGACATTGGTAGATGTTTGATAGGGATCTATATACTAGGCCACTAGCACCTTAGCGGTTTGTTGAGGAGCCTTGTGTGGTAATCTAGTCTTATTCCCCTTGAATCATTGCATCTATGGAGGTAGAGCCGCTGGTAAGCTTTCATTAGGTTGATCCCCGTCCATTTGCCAATCTTCCCATTCCATAGGAGTAGAAGTAGAGGAGCAAGGAGTAGTTTAGTAGTTGAAGTTTTCGAAGAGCAAAGTTGGAAGTGATATAAAAGAATGAAATCAATTGAGTATACATTGCAAAGCTAAATCCAATCATCATCATAGCGAGAGTTTGACATCCTCAAGTGAACAACGTAAGCCCGCCGAAGTGATTACTAGCAAATCACATTTATATAACTGAGTTAGTATCCACAGGTGTAAGGAACCTTGGAGTATCCTCGTATACTTTTCAAGAGAGGGTTGAGTGTTTGGTACGCTGTATCAAGTATTCAATTGCTATATGTTATGTAGTGGTACAAAACTAACATCAACAGAATGTCCCTTGTTTGGCACCCCAAATACTTTTTTTAAGTCCTTGGTTGAGTAAGACACTGTAACTATCTGATCAAAGTATCTTATTGTGGACTTGCGTGTGCTTCTATCATAGCCATGAACCATGGTTCGTAATACTGGCTTGAAATCTCTGAGGTTAAAAATAGTCATAAAAACAATTTTATCTACCTCCACTTTGCGCAACGAAGCCTTCAATGGATGATCTTCTGGTGTGTTCTCCCACTAGGCTCTGCATTCACTCCCTATAACACTTTCAAACATGATGTTTTCTGCTGCAGTCTGCTCATCTTTGTCTTTTTGTACTTTTCTCTTTTTCTTGTTGGAGGTTGTTATCATGCTATTTGTTTGTAGCAGCTTTTTAGTTATGCCTGTAGCTTTATAACTAATGTCATAACTACGCTTTTTAGGGTTTCCAAAACCGCCGTTCACCATACTGAGCAAGCCACGTAACTCCTTTTGTAAACCTTGTATTTTCTTCCGTAAACTATATATCTTGTACCACTAGTTGCCCTACGATGTTTGTACGGACAATACAGATGTAGGGTTGGCTTCTTGCGTAAGCTTTTCTTCTCCCCCTCTTGTCTACCTTCTTGCTTGTACTATTCACTGCCGTATGGTTGCAATTGTCTTCCTAGGCCGCTTTGTCCGTACACCATGTATGGGTGTAATAGCTTTGCTTATGGCTCATACTGCTCATATGGATGTTGCCTCCTCTACCCTTTCATTCAAACCAACTTCTATCTGTACGGCTCGTACGACTGCCACTTCCTTCCTTGTGCAAAATCCATCTTTTGTTCGTACGGCTTGTATGGATGCCAATTTTGTCATGCACAATCTGTTTGCTATCCGCACGGCTGGCCTGGTTCTCTCCTTCAACTGTATGACTTGTATGGTCTTCCTTATACAATTTTTCATCCGTACAACGTACGACCTCCTTCCCCTCTTAGCCTTCTTCGACTTCTTGGCTTTGCATAATGAATCTCTTTTCCTTCCACTATTAGTCTTTTATTGATCTGGCTTAAGTTTTGATCATCACATATAATTTCAATAAAGGCTAATTTTTGTCATGACTTATACATTTACTCTTTATTTTTATTTCTTTTATTGGCCCTCCAACTTTAGTCGTTCACTTATTATTTTTTCTCTTATTGTTTTTCCGACCCCTTTTCTTTTAAATCCAATCTTCCTAACTTTTGTCCTTTTAATTTGTCTCAATTTTAAATTTAACATACCTTTTATTTGTCCTTGCGGTCTTCTCCTTCTTTGCTTTGCCTTAGCCCTTTAAATTTTTTGAAGTGTTTTTCTCTCTCTTCTTTTACTCCGACCCTTGCCTTTTTCCGGAGTTTGTTCTCCTTGTCCTCATTTCGTTCCCTTTTTACGTTTTTTTCCTTTATTATTGCGGACCTTGACCTCCGAGGGGAATTGCCACATGTAGGTGCCAGGAGGTGTTTTATAACATTCATTCTTTCAACACGTCCCCAGGTACCCCAGATCAAATATTTTATCTACTAAAGGTACGGGTCACACCCCTTTATAACTTCCGTCCACATACCTGCCTCCGTACTTTTGGTACGATACTGCTTCTTCCTTGTTCACCGTTGGGGGTCCTGCTGGGTTTGGTATCACTTG
Source organism: Chamaecyparis obtusa (assembly GCA_027943335.1). Classification (NCBI taxonomy): domain Eukaryota; kingdom Viridiplantae; phylum Streptophyta; class Pinopsida; order Cupressales; family Cupressaceae; genus Chamaecyparis; species Chamaecyparis obtusa. Next base: position 1,100,314 of record BSBK01000480.1, read on the forward strand.
CCATAATGCATTCGGCTTGGGTTGGTATGGTGCTTTTTGTCCTTAGTGCACTTCTCAACTAGTTGATGTACATAGCCATCTCCTTCGGAAATCAATAAGTCATCCGTTTTTGCTACCATTTTCAGGCATGATCCCAAGGTGGCACTGTACTTGTTTAAGTCAATTTCTTCTTCTAGGTCCTCTTCTTGGATATCCCCTTTGGCTGCTTGCTCCTTTTGTTGCTCTTTGGCTTCCTCATTAATGTCATAAGTGACAAAACCTCTCTCTCCCTTCGTAGGGTGCCCTCCACCTCTAATACCCATTTATTCTCACCCAGAGGGCCGGAGGCCCGAAGAATGCATTTGTCAGATGCTTGTGCACTCTTGGGACTGCAACACCCTCCATGTGCTTCCTCATTAGCCATTTCTCGAGGTCCATCATTGGCTTTGCCCAATCAAGGTCTTGCCTGTATGGCTCTTTCGTGACCACTAGATCCTCTCCAATCTCTTTTTCCCGGCCAATAGTCCAATCACCTTTGGTTGCATACCCCACCATGTTGATTTCTGGAGTGTGTATCTTCCTCTCTTCATAGATTTTTAGCTTGGACCCGTTTACTAGTTCTTTGATAGGTTTTTCTTCTAGCGTTGCAAGTTTAATAGCTCCATTGCTCCCCACTTCTCTCACTTTATATGGTCTGAGCCAATGAACTTTGAACTTGCCGGGTTTGATTTTGTTACGGCCATTATACTTCAGAACTAATTGGCCTAGTCGGAAGTTCATTCGCCGAAGGTGTTTGTCGTACCAGAACTTCCTCCTCCGTTGTCCATTGTGCTGTCATGCGTCTCTTATCCAACTTCATCAGATTGACTAGTCATTCCTCGAGACTTTCTGTATCTCCGCATCAGCTTTCCACTGCCACTCTCAGACTTGGCACTGTGTACTCTGTAGGTACGGCCGCCTCCTGGCTGTACATTAGCTGGAATATCGTGTGTCTTGTCGTTGCCTTGTAGGTAATCTGGTATGCACATTGCATGGCTGGAAGCCTTTCTTCCCAGTCTCCCTCTTCCACTCCACATGTCTTATAGAGTACTGAGACCAATACTTTATTTGTGGATTCTACTTGTCCATTTGCTTTAGGGTAGTATGGACTTGAGAAATTGTGGAATATCCAAAATTCAGCTGTCATGTTCATGATCACTTGGTTGACAAAATGTACGTCTCGGTTGCTGGTGTTGGGTATAGGTATGCCGAATCGGGTGACTATTTGCTCGTATAGGAACCAGGCCATGCTAATGGCAGTGTTATTTGTGAGCGCTCTGACATCTGCCCACTTTGTCAACTACTCGGCTAGCACAATGTAGTTGCATTGCTATGCAGTGCTCAAGTGGTCCTACAAAGTTTGGACCCCACCTTTCGAATAGCTCTTGAGGCTGTGAAGGAAATAATGACATAAAATCCCTTTTAAAGGGCTTGTCTACCATTTGGCAAGTATCACAACCGAGTACCCATTCTCGTGCATCAGTGTGCAATGTTGGCCACCATAGTCCTGTGAGTAGTACCTTCCGTGCGGTGGCATCGGGCCCCATGTGTCCTGTTGCCAGCCCTTCATGGGATTCTCTTAGCACGCTCGGTATTTCTTCCTCCATGATGCGTACATGGTCAGGTCCCATCTTGTATAGTAACCCACTGACAAGTTGGAATGTTTTACTCTTGAGTGCCAACTTCCTCTGCTTGCTCGGTGGCATCTCATGAGGGAACGTGGAAGTAGAAAGATATTGGCCAATGCATTCGTACCATGACAGTAGGGCTGCTATTTGGAAGAGGTGGTCATCTAAGAAGTCCTCATTCACCCGTCAGCAGGTTCTCCGGATTTTATCCTCGATAATTGATCAACAATTACATGGCTCTTCCCAGGGCGTACGATGATTATGAACGTGAATTCCTAGAGCAGCAACAACCACCGGCTTACCCTTCCTTGTATGATGGGCTTGTTCACCAAGTACATTAAGGCTTGGTGGTCCACGTAGAATGTGAAGGGTGTGGCAAGAAGATAGTGTTGGAATTTTTGGATGGCATATACCATGCCCAAGGCTTCCCTTTCTGTTGTATTGTAGTTCCTCTCTGCCTTTGATAGTAGTTTGCTTGCAAAGTATATTGGGTGGTCCACCCCTCCTATGCTGACTTGTGCCAAGGTGGCCCCAATAGCATAGTTGGACACATCTACATTGACATGGAATTCTTTGTCCCAATCAGGATAAGCAAGAATTGGCGCACTCACCAATCTTGACTTCATTTATTTTAAATGTTGTTTCTTGTCTCATACCCCACGTGAACAATTCGCCTTTTCTTGTGAGGTTCTCCAATGGTAATGAAATTTCAGCAAATCCCTTGATGAACTGTTGGTAGTAACCAACATGGCTGAGGAAGGACTTCACTCCCATTATGCCCTTCGGGCTCTCCATCTCGATGATCACTTTCATCTTGTCCGGATCAGTCTTCAATCCCTCCTTGCAGACTATATGCCCGAGCAGCTTTCCTTGCAGTACCATGAATCGACTCTTCTTTGGGTTTAGTGCCAGTCATGCCCTCCAACACCGTTCCATGCATTCGCGCAGAGCGGTCAGATGAGTTTCTTTTTTGTTGTAGATAGACCAGTCATCTAAGAGTGCCTTGAAATTCCCCACGGATGTCTTGTCAAAAAGATGAAGTGTGATCCTCTTGAAGGTGGCAGGGGCGTTGGACAAGCCGAATGGCATCTTGTTGTATGCGTACATCCCGTCTTCGACAACAAATGTAGTGTTTAGTTTATCCTCTTCCGCGATGCTAATATGGTTGTAGCCAGAAAACTTGTCCATGAACGAGTACATTTCATCTCCGACCACTTCTTCCAAGATGCTTGTCTGAACTTTAAAAATGATCCTCGCGTTGGGAATTTTCTCAATCTCTTCCAGAACCTTAGTTGCATAGTTCTTGTTCATGCGGTATGGTCTCTTCTGTACTGGGCGTGCTCCTGGTACGAGAGGGATTCAATGGACACACAACTTTGGTGGTACACCCATGAGGTCCTTGTACGTCCATGTGAAGACGTCCTTATACTCTAGGAATATCCTGAATGTCGCCGTCTTCAGCACATGGTCCAAAGTATCCTCGACAAGGATCACCTTAGGGCCGTCTTCCTTTCCGAGGTTTACTTTTTCTATGCTTCACTCTTCATACTTGACTGCCTTGTCTTTTCCAAACTAATGGGCCGAGGTGTCATCCACCCTTGCTTCACCTTCTTTGTACTGTGTGTACTCTGGAGGAAAAGTATCCTTTTCTTCGGCTTCAATTTCCAAAATCTCTAGTACATTGCAATTGGGGTGGAACACTTCACAGTCCTTCATCTGCCAGTGGAATAATCCGTTCAGTGAACTGGTTTCATCTTCTGAGCAATTCCCTAGCCTCAATATTCCTTCATCATTCGATTCCTTCCCCCCTCTCTTAGCGTACACCCCTTCGTCAGATTCAGAATCTAATGCCAGTTCCTGGCTCACTGTTTGGTTTGGGAGGTCGATGACATATTTCTCCCCTTCTCTCTCAATGGAGAGGGTGTTCTTCCAATCGTGGTTGGCCTTTGCTGTGATGAGCCACCCTTTGCCAAGGAGGGCGTCGTATACCTTGTTTTCTTGGGAGATGACCACAAAGTCAAGGAAGAATTGCTGGGTTCCAATAATTACTTTGTGGGCCATGAGTGTCCCAATTGGTTTTATACCGTGTTGGTCGGCACCTACCAAGTGGAAGGTTGGCAGCCAGAGTGTTGGTTTACCTAGGGCCTTCCATGTCTCTTTTGGAAGTACATTTACTCTAGTCCCTCCATCCACGATGGTGTTGGTGAGGGTACGGTCCATGATTTCCATTTCCACCACTGTCAGGGTCCGCCCCACACCCATTGCCAACAACATAGGGTCTGTGGTACCACTTGTGGAAGTATCGTTTCTGGAGCCTTCTCTTTCTGTCTCATTCGTCCCCTAGTTGCCAACATCTTGATCGTTGTGTGTCTCACCAATGTTGGTGATTTCCACCTTCAGTTGTGGTAATGTCTCCAATAGGTTTGCCACTTGTACTGGGACCATTGCCTGTAACATCTGCTGTATGATGTTGGCTTCTGATGCTAACTGTACAGGGGTAGTGGCCATGCCATGCGTCTGCCTCCGTTCTTCCTCCATTGGCAATTTCGTTTCCCTTCTATCTTCGCTCAATGTTTCCTTCTCCGTACTCGGATTGGGGTATGTGGCTCTCTTGGTTTGAAGTCTTGTGATTGCGAGGACTTCCTTTTTGCGGCGTGTTACTTCTATCATATTTACCGCCTTCCCCTTCGGGCAGTCAACATCCTTGTGGTTGCCTGGGCCACACCATTTGCATAGAAGACTTGCACCACCTTTCTCGCTTTGGCAGTCTCGTGCGAAGTAGCCCCATTCACTGGACCTATGATATTGTATCATGGGTCGTCCCTTCGCATCGTATTGAATGTGATTTCTTGGGGTGTTGTTGCTATTATTGTTGCTGTCGGGGTTGCCTGTTCCCCTTGCGTGAAGAGCACTTGAGTGCTCCTCAACTTTAGATTGTATGGACACTCCTTAATGGAGTGTCCTAGCACTTGGTAGATATCGCAAATGGATTTTTTGGGACAATTGGCCTTGGTGTGCCCTTCACTTTTGCACTCCGTACACCACACTTCCTTGTCTCCATTTCTTTTTCCGCCTTCATCTCTTTCATCATCCTTATCATGTTCTTTCGGAGGGCTTGTATTGTCTTTGACTCTCCCTCATTGTCATCATCCATACTATCATCATCACTCACCTTCTTTCCTCTAGATGTTTTATTCTCACTCTTAATATTGATGGCTCGATTGCACGCCTCTGTGTAGGATGATGGAGGTGCCACCTTCATTTTTTTCCGAATGGACGGAGTCAGTCTCTCAATTAACCATCTTTTCTTCAAACCATCTGTTGTCTGGTTGTCTAATTTTCCGATGAGTTCTTTCAGCCTATGATGGTAGGCCCGTATTGTCTCGTTTTTTGCTTGGCGGGTATTGTAAATTTCTGCTACCACTTCGTTATCATCACAAAGTAATTTGAATTCTACTTGGAATGCTTGTTTCAAATTATTCCAGTTAGCTTTGGGGCCTTGTGGTAGGTCTGTGTACCAATCAATTGCTACTCCTCGCAAGGTAGTCGTGAAGGCCTTTAACCAATAGTCCTGGTCATCTTGACCATTGGCTTCCCCTATGATCACACATGTTTACAGTGGCAGGCCGAGTCCTCCGATCTATCCCCATTGAATTTGGGAAGTTTTTGCTTCTCTAGGGGGTTTGCCATTTTCCCTCTATTGTGGGCATCGTGCATGTTGTTAGACTCGAGTGGGTTAGTTCCTCCTCCGTGTCCCGCACCTTCGGCTACGCGTGAGTCCTCAACCCCTCCACCTCTTTCGTTCACGCCTTGGTTACCTCCTTCGTAGTAGTACTAATGTTGCCACCTCAGAGTTTCAGGTTTTGTTCCTCCTATCCTTGGCTCTCTTGAAATAACTAGGTTTCCAATGCCACGCGAGGTACTCTCAAACAAGTCCTCTACCTCTCCTTCAAGATTCCTTTTTTCGCTATTGCCTTGCTTGGAGTGTACCGATGGTTCTGTTGGTACAAAATCACCCTCCCAACTGTCTGCGTTAGACCCTTTTGGCACCTAGGTAATGTTCGGGAGTGGTAGTTCCCTTGCAATCTCCTCCCACTCCTGGCCTGACGGTTGTGCTCCGTCTTTACTGCCACCTTGGTTACGCAGTGGACTACCAGATTTTTTTGGTAGTTGCTGTTAATCCTAACCGGTTACTGAGAGGGGGGGTGAATCAATAAATTCAATTTCTTGTATTCTTTTCTCTGTTTATTATTCTTGTTAAAACTGAAAATATAAAGAATGCTTGAACAATCATAAACAGAAATCACATGCACAAGTCAACACAAGATGTATAAGTGGAAACCCTCAGTTAGAAGGAAAAAACCATGGTGGGACATAACCCACGAAACTCCACTACTGCAGTAATAAAGCTGCCCGGTTAAAGGCTTACAAAGCACTGGTTAGAGTGCTACGCGGTAAAGGGATTTAAAAGAGATCAATTAAGATCTTGACCCTGTGAGGAGTCGCCTTGTTAAGGTTGTAGAAAACATCAACAAAGATGTCACCCGATGAAGGGATTTATACAACAGAACCTGTTAGGGTTCACCCTGATTAAGGGATTTAAATGTGCTTCACACAATAAAAGCAATGATCTTCTTTTGACATTTTATCTGTCGATCAAATCATACCCGTTCACTCCTTCCTCTGCTTGGCTATTGAAGCTTTCTCTCTCTTTCACTCTTCGTGACTATATCCCTTCTCAGAAGACTCCACTCTTCTACTCTGCTCTCTCTCCGCTCTTGATTTTCAACATCTCTTCTCATGCATGATGACTTGTATTTATAAGAAATTATTTTATTATAATTACACCAAACGGTGCTGCCAAGCTGTCAAACAGATCTTGATCAAAACTCTTGCATGCAAAACTCTTGATCAAAAAGCTTGCAAACAGATCTTGAGTTTACCTTGAAATGCTCGCAGAAAGAAAAAGCTAACTCCAGTTCTTCTTAAAACCGCTCTGCAAAATCTGGATCGGATTATAAAGCACTGATCGGTAAATTTGCAATTAAGAATACAAATTGGTGTGCAATCTGTTAAGTCATCTGCCTCCTGTGGTGTCTGGCTATACTGGTTGGACAAGACCAAACCGGTATAAATGTGACCATTTAAGGTACACTGTTTGTCTAGCTAGTGTACCAGTTCATCGTTGTTGCTCTAAAGTACCGGTGTGTTTGATGTTTGCCATTGATGACAACTAAGCTTTATGCCAACAATCTTTCCCTTTGGCTTTGGTGGCAAAATACATCAAAACATATACTCCCTGTAGAGTATCATCCTTTCAATTGATACTTCCTCTGTAGACTTGCTCTACTGCATCCATTTTTATTCGTTCTCAACTGTCCTTGTCATCTTATCAGTCTCTTCCAGTATTTTCCCCTTTTTCTACCAATCAACATCTTGAAAGTAATCTTCCCCTTTGTGCCTCCAAGGGAGAAAGGGTGTTAATTCCTCATAACTGTAGCCTGTTGAAGATATCCTTATAGATCTTCCTGGCGGAAACTAGAAACGGTTTCCATGCATCTATGACTTGATCTAGGGTATACTTCATAGCTTGAAGAGAGACAATTAGGTTCTCCATGTCCTCAATTGTCTTATAGTCTAGATCATTGAGAAGTATATCAGCATCATTTGCTGCTTTCCGCATCAAATCAAATGTTGGAGCTATGAATAGCTGAAATCCAATGAGATCTTGGATTCTCTTTGTGTTCTCCTCAGATGCTTTTCTCAATGTAAGAGCTAAATAGGTTAGCTCACGACTATACTTTGTCGCAGAAGAGGTCTTAGCATCGAACTGTGAATTTTTCTCTTTTAGCTCTTCTGTTGTTCTTTTGGTTCTTTCTGTTATGTCCTTCACAAAATCTTCGAAGTTTGAAGTTTTTGTTATCCTTCCAATGTCTTGTACTTGTTACTTTAGTTCTCCGATGCTGGTAGCCACAGTTGCTTTGAGGTCTTAAACCTTCTCATGAAGAATAGTTATTCTTTTCTGTTTATAATGATCGATTGCAATGGTTTCTGGATCTGCTATATCTTCACCAATCGTTTGTGCTAGAATTTCCACTTGATCAATTATGGGTTCTTCTTCATCAATGTTTGCATCAGGTGCAAAGTTGTAGAGAATATTTTTAACACTTGTTAGAGCCATGCCCTGTTTTCTCTTGGTGAGCTGTTTCAGCTATCTTGCTAACATTTTGCTGATGTCAATAACAGTGTCACCGGTAGGAGAAGTGCTAACTTTCCCTCTATTGGATTTAGGGTTTGCTGCAAAAGATAGCTTTCTTTTTGATGAAGAAGCGCTTGGTACATCTACTGGTTGTTTCTGTTTGATGTCCTTGTCGAGCTCTTCTTCAGCTAACTTCTCTATTTCCTCCATTTCTACTTGTTGAGGCTCTTCTTGTTGTTGTTCCTCTTCTAGTTGTTATTCTTCTTCTAGTTGTTGCTCTTCTTCTGGTTGTTCCACGACAACATGTTGATCAATCTTGACTGTCTCTACATTCTCAGTGTCCTTTTCTTCAGTCATCTTAGTTGATGACTCCCCTATTTCTTGTTCCACTGGTCTAAGTGGTGTATCCTGTACACCTGTTGGAGTCTTTTCACCGATATTGACCTGTTCACCGGTGTTGTCCTAATCTCCAGTAATGTCCTTACCGGTTGTAACTTGATCACCGGTTGTGACTTGTTCACCAGTTGTGAACTGTTTAGGTGGGACCATTTCCTTTGCCTATTCACTTTGTGAAGTTTCTTGCAGCCCTGTTGACTGAGGTGTTTCAATAGACACCTTTTCTGATGCAATTTTCTCCTGCCCCTTTGATAGAGTGTTGAAGTCATAATTTTTCCATAGTTGGACTGTTTCTTCATACACTTCTTTCTCTTGACCATTTATAATTTTGGCCACTCTGTCTCTTACAACCAGATTTAGTGCTCCTGCTTCCAAAAGAATCTTGATTGTATCTTCATCAAGACCTGGTTCAACCTTTTGTAAAACCTCCCTTAAAATCTTATTGTTCTTTGCTAAACCGACTCTCCATTTTGTCAGTAGCCTTTTATTTAGTTCAGCTGGGAAGTGGGGCGTGTAGTCCTTTGGTCCCCGAATGAAATCAAGAAACCTCTCTACAGAGGAATTTCAATTTTATCTTTATCATCGTTGCTTTAGGCATTGAGCAATTTAGTAGCATTGCTAACTTTTCCAAAATCTAATATTTCATCAACTATGACATCAATAGTAAGGGTTTTAGCTTTACCTTTTTTTGGTGATGCAAGAATAGTTGGTGGAGTAAGATTGGTGATGTCAACGATGACCGGTTCAGTTGTAGGTGTGGATTGGATTGGTGCCTCAACACCCAGAGTGCCTTTCCCTCTATCGGTGTCTTTTTCAGGTTGCACCGAGGTCTTCTGACATTTGGCTTCAACTTGATTTTGCTGCTCCAGAACGGTTGTCTAGATTGCAACAACTTCATCATGAACTGCATCTACTTCTCCTATCAATACTTTGTTGTCGGTATATTTTGTATGTACGGGTGTTGTGTAATAAACTTATGTTAATCTCGGCAGTTAGTACCGAGAGTGTGAACCGTTACGACGTGACGATTCGGTGGTGTCTTTTCGGAGGTTATATGTACACATTGCTCTGAGTGTGAAGGACATGATTTGGTTTTCTGAGTACTTTATGTTTATCGAATTGCAATACTTTCCTGTGTTCATGTTTATCAGTTAATGTGTGTTTATGCAACTATTCTTGTTGACCCGAGAGGGAAAACATCTAGCGCCGTTGCCTAGACGTACTGGGGAAGAGAAGTGAGGAAAGGATTTATGCCCAATGTTTTAAATAAAGATAGAAATAGAAAAGTGAGAAATGATGACGAAGAGGCCGCAAACGCAGCTCTAATCTCCACACAGCAGTGTGAACGTCGCTATAGGCTAAGGCAACTTGCCAAAGACCAGCTTGCCGGAGGGTTGCTCGAAGGGGACCTCGGAAGTGGTACGGAGGGTCCAGAAGCCGAAGAGGAGTTCACTTCTTCGGAACGGAGAGTGCAGAGTCGGGAAGAGTTACTTGAGGAGACACGGGCGAGAAGAGCCTTTCTGCAAGAGGAGAGAGTACGGTTTGAGGTGGGTCTCCGTACACCAGGTGCAGAGAACCAAACTGGCGGAGAGGGTGATACTGCAGAGGGTGGCATGAGCGCACCAGCAGACCCTCTGTTGGAACCGAGAAGCCCGCACAGTACGGTCCCACCAGTCACACAACTACCGCAAGGGCAAGTGCCATCGGTGAACAATACACATAGTACTCAAGGAGGTGCGCGTACGAGTGGCATCAGCACGCCACCTCCACCGCGGCCAACCATGGCGGTGAACAAGCAGAAGTTACCAAAGTTCACAGGACAATCGAAGGAAGATCCAGTTCGGCACTGCCGAACGTGCGAAACTATATGGACTGCGCACGGGGTAACTGATAAGAATGAATGGATCCGCCAGTTCCCTGCAACACTGAGGTAAGGTGCCATTGATTGGTACTTGGCTGTTGACAAGACGAGCCTGACGACATGGGACCAGGTCAAAAAGGCCTTCCAGACAGAGTTTCAATTGTTACGAGATGATAATGAGATATTAGCGGAAATCTACAACACTAAGCAAGCGAAGAATGAGTCCATCCGTGCGTACGGACGGCGACTCAAAGAACTCATCGGGAAGATGGAGTCGGCCCCAGCGGACGAATTGAAGAAGAGGTGGTTCATAGAGGGACTCAAAACCTCCCTACGAAAGAAAATGAAGATAGTTCCACCTACTTCGTACAGTAATGCATACAACCGAGCAATGTCTATTCCATCGGCAAATGGGTGATTATGAATTATTTCCGCCGTCCTGCTACATATTTGCATATTGGAAAAAGTACATTGGCTAAAGGAAGTTGATTTGTACGGTAAGAGGAAGAATTTCAAAAAAAAAACAAAAAACAAAAAATTGTTAAGACCGTTATTGTTGGACACTGCACAGTAGTATGGGATCACGACAGCATAGTACTTGGAGACAGAAATTACAGGTTTCAAAACCAGCCAGTAGCAGTAGAGGACCGAGGGTTTCACAGTCTGGAGTCCGCATTGCTGGTAGCATGGATACTGCCAGAAAGCACCATCCACGCGTACAACAACCACAAGCACAAAAGGAAGAGATTACTTGGAAGACTGTGACATTCGAGGGTTTGAGCGGAGTGGAGTGCCGAACATGGTGGGATAACACTCCAGACGCACATTTTTTGAAGGGACAGCTTCGAAGAGCAGGAGTACACTGGGCAATTCAGATGCCTTTTCCCTCCATTAGAGAGTACGAGGGACCTCTCCGAGGCATGATTGATACATTCGATCGGGATAGCCGGCGTAGCACTCTGAAGTATTGTGGCACTGAGATACAGATTTCATTTTCTGCCCAGGAGATATCGAAGGTTTTTGGCATACCTGGCACGCACGGGAAGAAAATAGATTTAAAGCCCAGGAAACTGTCCCGCGAAGAAAAGGAAAAGTACATTAAGCTGGTTTCCAGAAACCTGTCTCAGAGTGAGTTGGAGTCATTGGCTGGCGCTTCTTCAAAGAATCGGGGAATCAAGAAATCATTTGTGGCTCCCGGAGAGTGGCGGTGTCTGATGGACATCGTGAAGAGCAGGTTGATCGGGGCTAGTAGGGCCTCCGACATTGCCCTTACACATCTCATTTTCATGAACGGGATCCGTAATGGTACGGTGTACGATTGGGCTTCAGTTATGGCAGAGAGGTTGTATGAGTTCATGACTCTGCAGCATCGGACATTTTACATGCCCCATATTGCCATCGGGTTGTTCTTGAATGCTGCCTGAGAGCAGATTCCAGCAGAGAAGCTGAGGCCACAGCCAGTTGATATTGCTACGGGAGAGCCTCTTATCTTTCATTGGCGTCACTTGGATGCTGGCGGAGTACAGACAGGGTCAAAGAGGAAACGCCAAGTCCTCTCAGAGTCGGAAGGGGAGAATGTGGACAGTGGCCGAGAGGAGTCGAGTGAGGACTTGGAGGAGGAGGAGGAAGGCAGCGAGAGTGTTGCAGTGGGAGACTCTGACACTCTCGATATAGAGGTACCATCTGAAAGTGCATTAGCTCCAACTCCATCATTTGAGAGTGCACCACCTCTTGTACTATTGACGCCACCAGTACCCTCGGCGACTGTTGCAGCGGGGCCCTCTGTACCGTTTGGTACCACATTGGAGGCTGTACCTGTGCCACGGTTCGGAGAGCTCCGGCCCCCTGTTGTGCTACACCCGGCGGGTCAGGCTTCCGAGCCACCTACAGCTCAGCCAACCGACCCAGGACAGACTAGCAAAGATGGTGTTGGAGGTTTAGAGCAGGAGCAGACACAGCCGCGAGAGCAGGTTACATTGGATGTTGTTGGTACTGAGGCTATTGTGCGAGTTGGGCCAGGGGTATTGGAGGAGCTGGCTCGAGCGTTGCCGACGGGGGATGAGGACTCTTCAGTGCTGTCATGGTTGGAGCAGTTCACATTACCCCCGATAGCAGTGGCAGCTCCCATTTCACTTTCCCCTGCCAGAGTAGTGTTAGAGAGGCCTTCAGAAGTTATTGACCTGGATGCAGTGATGTCGCCACCAAGAGAAGAGCCAGTAGCCCAGGAGAGAGAGATATCCGAGAGACCAGTTCCTATGGAGGGACAGAGACCGCAAGCTGAGGCTAGTGCGGAGCCACCAGCCCTGACAGGGTCACGGAGGGCGGTGCCAGCGAGGGAGTCCGCGCAGAAAGTGTTGGAGCAGTACTTGACGGATGTAGCCGCAGTAGCTGCTGGAGCCCAGCGGGTCATAGCCTCAGCAGAGCTTCAGGCTCAGGAGGGGGTTGCTGAAGAGTTGGAGCGCCTCTTGACCTTTGTGCGGGTTGGCTGTCCATAGGCATTTGCAGAGTGCTTTGAGGCTAGGGGATGGCCTACTCAGGAGTCTCTTACGATGTTGGAGGATTGGGCTCTTAGTGCGACGGTGGGCGAGAGCCAGATTCACGGTCTTATCCGAGAGTTAGAACAGGCCTTTCGAGAGGAGTATTTCACTCTCAGGCGGTTAGAGCATGTTTCCTCAGTACATCAGGCTACGGGATTGGCAGCAGAGGTAGCTCGGGAGGAGGCAGCTTCCCGTCTTACAGCTTTGGAGACTGCAGTGGTTCAGGAGAGGGAGTCTTGGGCGGCTGAGCGGAGTACTATGGTGTTGGAGTTCGACACTTTACGGGTTGCATTGGAGACTGAGCGTGCCGAGCGGGCTCTTCTGGAGACTCGCCTTGGTTCTGCTTTGGAGACTGTGGATGCGAAGGAGAAGGCAGTGCTCGAGGCAGCTAGCATGGTTCGGAAGGCTATGGAGCTTAAGATGAGGGCAGAACAAGCTTTACAGCTTCTGACAACTCAAGTGTACGAGTTGCTGGCTAAAGTCACTTCCAGCACAGCCACAGCCGCGCCATCATCATCAGGGACGCTTCCTACGCCCCCTCCTGAGTAGTTTGTAGTAGGCTCATTTTTGTCTATGTTATATTTTGTAAAAGTCGTCGGAACCGACTTGTTTTTTGGGGGGGATGATGTTGTCGGTATATTTTGTATGTACGGGTGTCGTGTAATAAACTTATGTTAATCTCGACAGTTAGTACCGAGAGTGTGAACCGTTACGACATGACGTTTCGGTGGTGTCTCTTCGGAGGTTATATGTAGACATTGCTCTGAGTGTGAAGGACATGATTTGGTTTTCTGAGTACTTTATGTTTACCGAATTGCAATACTTTCCTGTGTTCATGTTTATCAGTTAATGTGTGTTTATGCAACTATTCTTGTTGACCCGAGAGGGAAAACATACTTGACCAATCCTCTTCCTGATGTTAAAGCTTTGTTTATACAATTCTGCTTGATTGGTTGGCTCTTGCAGGCTCAAGTGACTTTGCACTTCCAGTAGTGCATGTACTGAAGGATGAATCTCAGTTGGTGTCCTCTTGAACTTGTGTAAGCTGTATACTACAACGTCTTCTATTTTCCTCCTGTCTTCATCATTTGCCAAGGTGTATATTCGATCAACTGTTCCCATTCTACCTGTTGTCATTATTCCTTAAATCAATTCATCAATGGTTTGTTTTACACCTTTTGGAACCTCCTTCTGTATTGGTTTCCCGGTCTTCCTGTTTCTTAGATAGGTGGTGGTCTGTTTTGCCTCAGTTTCCTTTGAGTCCTCACCTTGTGACTGTTCGGTTGTGAGTGACTGTGCCTTCTTCTTTTGAACTTTTGGTTTTTGCATAGTTGGCTTCCTCTTCCTTGGAGTAGGAGACTGTTTAACAAATACCTTTTATGGTGCCTTTGAAGATGCACTTTTCTTCAGATTTACACTTATCTCCTCATAAGTGCCAAATCGGTTGGGAGAGAGATCTAGGTTACTCCCTTGAAGTGCCTCAACGTAAGCTTTGGCAGTGTTGGATGAAATCTCATAAGCAAGTTCAGGTGCAAACTCAGTTCTTGGCTCAACAGCCTGAATGATACAATGACCGGTGCTCACAAGGAAGCAAACTTCATCCTTGTACTCATCTACAATAGCTGAAGGAATTCTCTCCCTCTGATGCATTTGAAGTTGATAAGCTTCAAAGTAATCAGTCATTACTTTTTTGAACCTATTTCCCAAACTATTAACCATTTCCCCTATTTGGATCATAACTAGTCTGTTTGTTAACCAGGTAACCTTACCCACTCTTGGAAAGAAATTTTGGTATAAGAAAAAGAGACCTATCATCAGTGTCCCATATTTCATAACTTTCTTCTTTACCATACCGAGCTTCTCCAGGTTCTTGAAGATTTGGCTCCTCAGCATAGCGCATAAGTCATACTGAGCATTATCGTGCATAATCTTGTGCGTTGCAAGAATTGCACCACTTGGAATACTGTTGAGATTGCTAGATTGTAACCAATGAAAACAACAAGCCAAACACCTTCATCTTCAATATCAGTCACAATCATCATACGACTGTTGTATTTCGACTTGGTGAGTCGAGTGACTTCAACGTTAGCAATTGTTCTTAGGGTAAGAGCTTCCCCTGTGGTGTTGAACCCGGTTACTCTATTTAAATCTTCTTTTGTTATTGGAGTAACCGCATCTTTCTTTAACCACATTCCTGGATTGTGTACTCTACTGAGTACCAGCTGAATCCAGTCTGGACAAAACACTGTTGGATATTTGACCCCATCGGTCAATCCAGCTGCCTCTAGTCTCGCGTATTTTGCTTGGAGTTTTCCATCTTCACATAACCCTAAGTATTCACCCTGTATGAATGTTTCACCCAATTCTTCCTGTTTGTTGTGGATGAACGCGGTTACATCTTCAGTCAACAACACCCCGTCGGGAATTGATGATAGGGCTCTAGCCATATCATTTGCTCTATTCTAAACTGACATGATATCATACTCTGGTCGCTGGCGTTGTTTAATGTCGATTAGGCTTACAATAGATGATGATGATGCCATTTCTCCAGACCGGAAACACACAGAAAGCTTCTTGACAAATTCGTAGAAAACACAAAGCAGAGATCATGAATCACAACAAGAACGATTACTCAAGCATATAAAACAATAATCACAAAACGCAATGTAAAGTGAAGTGAGTAATTGGCTTTCCTTTTTATACACTTAGGTCGTAATTGTAATTAGCAAACGGTAACATTTGTTAACGGTTATTGTATTAATTACCCTTACCTAACCTTACCTTTATCAACCGGTTCATCGACCCTTTACCTGATAACTAGACTAACCTCGGTTAAAACATCAACCTTGATACGTCAGCTTCTCCATTTGACCGGTTCTTTGGTTTTTGTAATGTCCCCTTTCCAAAGCGGAATTTAATGATAATAAGAATTAAATATAACATTAATAATTAAATCATTAAAAATAAATATAATTAAATCATAATAATAAATTGTATAATTAATTAAATTATTATTATAATAGCGAAAGAACATATTATTAATAATGTTATATATAATATTATTAATAAATTAATATAATAATATTATAATAATTATATTATAAATAAATAATATTATTAATCAACAAATAAAAATAACAATAATATTAGTATGATATAGTAGTGAGATAATAAATATAATAATGGTAATATTATATTATTATATTAATAGATAACAAATAAAATATCATAATATAAAAGTGAGATATATTATATATTATGTTAATACAAGTAAACTATAATATATATTTTAAAATGACAATTAATCCAGCGACTAAAGTTGTGCTCTCGAGGAGAGTCACTTACGTGGGTATTAAGGAGGAGAAGAAATGGTTAACGTGGGGAAGAGAGGGAGAGCCTTTGGATATGGACGACATCATTTGGAAATTTAAAAAGGAATGCAGTCAGCGTGAGTTAAAGGAAATGCACCGAACACTTAGGAAGAGGAATAGAGGAGAACACATTCTTTTGGGCACTGAAGAAATATCCTATACAAGGGCGTTGCTGTGAGCTCTTATAAAATAAGGAGAAGTAATAATGTTATGGGCACTATTTTATCCATAAACGACAACGAGAATCTTTTCATTCAGCCAAAGTATTGACTCAATGTCAATTTACAATAAGAAGTGATTTATTAACGATGGAAACCAGCAAGTCATAAATATATTACGAACTGGAAAGACCAGCATTAGAGAAAGGGAGTATGACATACCATCGTATAAGTAAGTCAAATATAATATTGTCTGTATCATTGCCCAGGGATATCTTGATTAGTTATCTAATACGATATGCATAAGAGGGAACTATCAATTATAAGATGAGACTCTTCATTTGGGTCGGGGTAAATAATACAGATAGGATTGACAAGTAAAGACACCCACAAACATCACAAATGAAGACAAATGAGATTAGAGAAGTGGTGCATAAGAATAGCAAGCAAAGACTTAAGTATAGTAATCAGTGAGGATATCTTAATCACAACTCTTGGTATATATATGATATGGGTATAGGGATCATGGAGAATAAGATATCAGTTTGCTAACACTCTGAATCTACATAGGAGAACCAAACGGAGAGAATCATTACAAGACCTTTCAAAGTCACATTAGATTAAAGCAATCAATCAAAGACAATGATCTATTATCTCTTAAGCATCCCGATATATATTTAAAAATAATACCAGATCAGGGAAATTGCTAATACTACGTCAGTTAATGATCAAAGTGGATTGATCAACAGATACGTAATTTACGTATATTATATCAAAGAAATTAAGAACAGTATATAGTCTTGTTCTGTAGTGAATACCTTGCATGTATTCTGAGATTTTCTAAGAAATCTCAGGAACATTTGTTGGTATGTGAATTCTATATTTCTTATGGACTTAATCTATAAGGCAGGACTCATAATAAAAGGTTATCAAAGAACAATATCATTACTCTTGATCAATATATCATATCAACAAGCTCATTATCATTCGACTCTTTGATAAGAGAGGACATTGTATACTTCAAAGTATCATATAATTTCTTGATCAATATACTTATAATACAATCCTTCATTCTCGAAAGTGAACTATAAGGAAGTAGTCCCAAATCCGTAGTGAATTAAGAAGGGGACATTACAGTTTTACACCGGTGTGTTCTTTTTGGTTCAAATCCTTGACTGATTGAGAATAAATCTCACCAGTTACTCTGGGGACAATAGCGTTTCTACCTGTTCCCCCTTAAGCGCATATGGCTTAATTTGTTGAAGAGATATCACCATTAGTGGATGATGACTTTGTCTCTCTTTTCTCTCCTTTAGAGCTCTTTGATCCTTTTTTGGACCAAGTCTTCTTTACTTCCTTGTTGGTCTCTTTAGTGGTGTTTCCCTTTTGATTGGGAGTCACATTCCTCTTGACCGGTTTAGCTGGGCCTTTCCCTTTTCTCAGTGGCCGATTTTTGCAGTCTTTGGCCAAATGCCCAATCTTGTTACAGTTGTAACAAGTCATACTAGTTCCTCTCCATTGATTTACCCTTCTTTCTTTGTCCATGGGCGAGTGACATTCGGAGTTCTTATGCCTTGATAGTCCACAGGTAGCACACATGGTTGTGTTCCGGTTAGCATTCCTGTTATGGAATATCAGTCTCGGTGGAGATTTGAATGCCATGGTTGTAGACCTACATTCTTTAGCCCTGTGTCTGAATTTATTGCATGCATAGCAATAACCTTTGAAGCTTCCCCTGCTTCCACTGGACACACTGTTTGATCGTTACTTACATTCAAAGGTCCTGTGACCATACTTATAACAGTTACTGCAGTAACTGTTAGTGGTGAAAGGTTTCACCGGTGCATTTCTGTAGTTATTTGATTTATGATCCATTTTGCCACAATGTTTGCAAGGGGGTTTGGAGATTCTTTTACCTTTGTCACCAGTTGGTTTCTTCTCGTCCTTCTTGCTTTCCTTGACTCCAGAGGACTCACCGGTTTCCTTGTTGCTTTGACCGATGTACCCAAATCCTGTGGGATCTTTGTGCCTTCTTTGAGCTTTCAATTGCTCATCAAGGTTCTCAGATTTCTCATTGTACTTTCTGAGTTTCTCATTCCTCAAAAGTTTTCAGCTATTCTTTAAGTTTTTCAACTTCAGCAACCATTTCTTTGCATGCCTCATCTTTATGATGCAAGTGCATTCTCCTGAGTTATACCCTGCATGTCTGCATGTAGTTGTAGTACGAGAGCATCACTCTCTCTTAGAGCATCTTCAGCAAGGATTCTTGCTCTATTAGCAGTTCGTAGTGCTTCTTAGGCACTATTTTTCTCATCTTCATCTTTCCTGCTTGCTTCGATGAGTTCAGTCATCCTCAGAGCATGACCTTCTTGTTCTCTTTTCAAATTGGAGATTTGATCAGTCAGGTTCATGTTCCTTTTCATGAGTTTAGAGACCGCTTCTTTGGCTTCATCAGAACTACTCTGTCCAGATAGTTTTTTAATTGTTTCCTGACTTTCACTTAGTTGCAAAGCAAGTTTTTTTCTCTTGGCAAGAGATCTTGTCAGTCTGTTTTCAAGAGAAGCAATAGTTTCATTTTCTTCTTCCAGCTGCTTCTGATACTTGTAACCCTCCATGATCTTTTCTCAAGCGATTAAGCTTCCTTTTCTTGAGAACTAGGCTCTGATACCAACAGTTGCTATAGCCGTTGACGCCTCTCAGCCTGGTCTTGGATTCGCAGAGACCTTATGACAACTTCTGCTTCCTTATTTGCTTTTGTCTCCGCCCTCGTGCATCGCCTTCTATCTTTGTTTGGCAGGTTGGGCATTAATTGTTGGTGTTATCAGAGGTACGATGCCTACTTGTGTCATGCGGTTCCTCCTCCCTCCGTTTCCTCTCTTTGTACCATTGTAGTATTTGTTGTCTAAATTTTTCCCTTTCTCTTGCCTCTTTTTGTTCCTGAACTTTTAGTAACGTGCAAGCCAACAATCTTGGAAGGCTACCTAGAAGATTGTATAGTGTACCGTTCACCGTGAGTTCAGTACATACCCTACCAGGGGAGACTACTCTCTCTCTAGCCTCCTACTGTACGTACTCTTCAACCAACACATCCCATGTGTGAACCAAACCCCGCGTCTCTGTTATTGTCCTTGACGTCACTGTTAGTTACCAGAACTTGTTGGTTGAAGGTATGACCCATCATGCAGCCATCTCCCTAATCCTACTCCCCTCGACCGCTAGGTTCGAACTCAGGCAACGACGCCAAAATGTTGGATGCCTAATGCAATCAGATTGTACAAGGCATCCAATATTCACCATTCATTATTTTTGCATTTAGTAATAAAATAGAAGTAATCAAAGCATATAGCATGTAACTAGACAAAATGATATTTCTATTAAGCATAATAGTTCCGACATTTTTTCCCAGAATTGTCCTGATTCCCTTACAAATAGTGCTTCGAGTTGGTTAAGGATACCAACCGTCACAATGTTTCATGACAATTTATTTATTATATTTCCCTTAACTAACAAAAGTGTTTTTGCCACCTACAGTCCCAAACTTCAAACACTCATTTTGTGCGCTATTGATCCTGATAGAAAGTTTGTTGATTCTAGACATGCTGAAGATGATCCTTAAGAGATTGCAATATCTTTTGGCTTTGTCTGATCATATCCGTTTTCTTTGTGATTGCCAAATCCACAAATGTCGAAGCATTATATCCATATAAAGCCATAAAGGGAGACATACCTATGGCCATATGGTGGGAAATGTAATAGCAATGCTCTCTCAATTGAGAACACTTAACCCAAGCTTTTTCCTGCCTGTAAATATGATTTCTTAGCCACCCCTCATTCTATTTGTTGGTTCTCTCTGTTTGTGGATCTGATTGGGGGTGGTAACTTGTATTAGGAGGAAATTCAATTCTTGCAGAAAAATGACTTGGAAACCTAATGTCCTTGCTGCTAACAATATATCTGGGTTACCCATATAATTTGATTACTTGAATAATAAATGGACAATTTTGAATCCTTAAATTTTTAAGTTATTGCATAAAAAGGTGCATATTTGTTAAGTTTGTGAACTGCCACATAGATGAAGTTTTTACCATTTACCTTCAGTAACACCTTGAAAATCTATGGAAATACTTTCCCAGTTTTCCTCTAAAATTGGTAATGGTTGGAGCAAAGTTGCATGGATACAGATACGGATATGAATACAGAAACGGTATTGGGCACGGATACGACAATTTTTTAAGACCCGGAATATGGATACGGCTCGATACAACATTCATAAAAAACACATACACATATTTAACACAGTTTTCTAAGTTATTAGAGAGATTTTCATTACTTCAAAAGCAATATTGACACATAAATGCTACATAAATATTTGTAAGTTAATTTAACACTTTACAATATGCAAAAATAATAGAGTTGCATTAGAAGATAATCCAAAAAAATGGGTTGCCTAAATAGAAAAATATTTTATTTGTCTTTCTCATTTGGTGCAGGTTTTGTTTATACCAATTTTTAAAAAAAAAATTGCATTAATGAAGTTTTTAAAAATTAAATTTGGGAAGATTTACATCAAGTCTTTATAAAAATCAAATCACATAGTATTTGGCATGGTTGGAAAATCAAGTTTTTTTAGGCAGACATGGGTACAGTATTCGATGTGTATCCAGACAGTATCAGATACGTTTCTAGATTGGATATGGGGATACATGTGCCCAAGGAGGGACAGAGGAGTTTCCGGCAACTCTGGGTTGGAGTGACTCACAGGATAGACTTGCTCTGCCTTGTTTTGCTGACACATGGAATATTCTTTGTGTTTGAGCACTTCATTTTTCATTCCTTTTCATGAAAATCTCAAATCTGTTGTATGCTTGAAATATCTTGGGTCAATTGAGTATCATGTATGGCTCTCAACTTCAAGATCTTTTCCTTGATCTTTGACTTACGAACTAGATATATTCTATTTTTATGCAAGATTAGATCTTACATCACTTTGAACTTTTTATCCTGTACACTTTTATCCTATAGATCAATAGCAAATCATTCATGGCATATTCAGTTATAATGGAGCCAGAGGTGATCCGATGGTTTACCAGTAGACATATCAGAAATAGAACATAGAGTGAGCATCCTGGATATTGCATAATCAGCTACTTTATGGTTACCTTTCATCTACTCAATATCAAAATCATACGCTGCAGCTTTCTTACCAACTCGTTCTTGAGAAAATTGCAACGTAATTAAGAATTAATCACATTTTGTTGTCTAAATAACTGGTTCACCGTTCAACAAATGAATTGAAAAACTCAGCAGCAAGTCCGAGCGGAGATTGGTCAGGATACATTACAATTCTAGAAATATTCTGCGACTATGTATCCTTTTACATGAATTCAAAAGGTAAAGAGCTCAAGAAAAAAGAAGAATGGTATGGCAAATGAAAAAAGAGAAAAAGTAGGAAAATGTGCTCCAAGGGGACCATGAGCTTCTCCAAATGCATGTTGGACTGTTATTAATTTGCTTATAAACACTTTGGTCACTGTTTGCTGCACAAATCTGTTGGTCATGTTTTGCTACAATGTCTTCTTCTTGCTCTCTGTGGTCTGGTCTTGTCTTTGTTGTTGGTTGCAAGTTATGTCTCTTTTGTTTTATTGTCTTTTTCTTTTTGAATTTTCATGGTTTGTGTGGTCAGTTATTGTTTTTTATTTTTTTAAATGTTATTGGTTGGCTGAGTCTGAGTTGTGAGTCCTGGTAAGTTGATAGAAACTTGTGGGCAAGTATGTAAGCCTCACTTGACTTGCCTCGCGTTGGGACTCGGTGAGGCTGCCAGGTATCCGATGAGTCTTGTAATACTGGGCTATTTTGTATAATGTTCAATTTGTGTTTTGCGACAATCTGGTTCCATATTACATTTCAGGGATATAAGTATAAGCAATTTGGGTTGATTCTCTCGTACAATTAGGAACCTATTGAGTTTGATCTAATTTTTGTCCCTTTTTATGAAATTCAGCTGCTACGTCCTATATACAAGCAAATTGCAGAAAATCAAAATGCAGAGATATTTTCTGCAAACACACTGCTAGTTGTTCTTGGGACAAGTGTTCTGACAGCGAGGGTATGAGTACTGTTCATACATTTGTTTTTAATAATGAGGTTTTGATAAACAACAAATGCATATTAGTAGTATCTGAATTTCATCTTATGGCTGTCACATGAACAGGCTGGACTTTCTATGGCTTTGGGAGCTTTTTTAGCTGGTTTGCTTCTTGCAGAAACTGAGTTTTCTTTGCAAGTGGAATCGGACATTGCTCCATATCGTGGCCTTCTTCTGGGGCTATTTTTTATGACAGTAAGGCTACTTTTGTGTCATGCATTTTAAGATTTGTTTTCGTCAGAAATATGCTATTGAATTTTGTAAGCATCATCAATCACTGTTTGGTAGGTTGATCCTTTTATGAGTTGCTTTGCTTGAAATATGGTCACTGGGTATCAGGGGAACAAATGAGGAATCACTCAGTTTGATAATGAAAATGAAAAACAACAGGAATACACTAATACTGTAACTTGGCTGGAAAGGAATATATTTGATATGTTTATGTTACGCAATGTCTATTTTTGTTTAGCTATCATCCTGTTGAGGGCAGTAATAGCTTTAATACGTTTACACTTGCTGCACGCCTTGTGCTGAAATTCTACTAATGCAAAACTTCAACTCATGCAAGTCATTCTTCCAATCTAACACTCCACTATATCACCAAATGTTCAGTTTAGTAGTATTACTATTTGCTACTAGTATAAGTGCTGTTCTGACAAAGGTAAAGGATGACTTAATAGGTCCTGGCCTATCCAGCATTCAATTTAGCTGATGAGATTGCACTTGGGGGATTAAGAGACTCTGTGCACTTTACCTTGCATGTGTGTATAAAAATATGTGTGTGTGGGTTTATTTTAAAAAAAATTTCTCTCCCTTGATGTCAATCTCATAATCAAGCTTGGGAGAAAACATGGTTGGCAGCCCAACAATTTGGATTATGATCTCTTCCTGTGGGAAAAAGTGTTTAGATAGTATAATTGGTATTAGTTATGTTTTGACTACAATCAATTGGTATGATATTACCTTGTCAGATTGTTGTTACTAGAAATACTTTGAGTTGTTTCTTTCAGTTGTAGTTACTTGGCAACCATTAGGTAGTTTGGATGGAAAATCCCAAATATGCAAAGATGGAAAAATACACAGATTTGAATCAGCAAATCAGATTATTATATTCAACAAATTGTAATAATTACAAAGCACCAGATAATCAATGAGTCTTCAAGCGATATCTCCACGTTGGGAGTTGCGGAGATCGATATTAGAAATGTTACAATGCATGCCCCATTTGAATGCCGAGAAGCTATATGAATGATGGAAACTGTGAATGCAGAGATAATCCCATCCATTTTTAAATTACTGCTGGTAAGTCGGTGCGTATGTATTCCAGGTAAGTGTGATGCCGATCTGATTGTCGCCAATGTATGATTGCAGTATATGAATGCTCGATGGTTACTGCTATCAAAGTATGGATTGCACTATATGAAGTTGCACATGGTTACTGCACTATATGGTGCCAAGAGATATCGCCAATGAAGTTGCTCATGGTTACTACTATCAAAGTATGGATTGCACTATATGAATGCTTGATGCCACCCGCAAATGAATATCGCAGATATTAGAGCAATATGCTATCTGGAATATTTGCAAATTTTGAAGGTGTCGCACATTGTAATGCCGATATAGAACCATTTGAATCTCCACGGATGATTATGCTGCGATGTAGTTTGTCTCGATGACGGATGGGGATTACTGGATGTTTGTTGTTGATCTCTGATTTGCTGGTGATCTTGCCTCCTTGGATTATTGTTGTTGATCTCTATCGCTATTGAAGCTCATATCTTCTTAGTGGGTATCCTGTCAAAACAACCCAGCCAAAATAACCCATGACACTAAACTGGTCATAATAACCCAACAACAAAACATCCCAGGGTAATAATATCCCATCTTCACAATAACCCTACTGTGATGTCCCCTATATTATTAATTAAATTAATTTAATAATCTCTTTATGTTTGGCCTCGACATTAATTTTAATATCTCTTGGGCCCTTTTTATTTTTTATTTGTTTAGCGTGTTAGCCGTGTCGGCATCATTTGTAATCCTTTGGGACATTTCCCCGAAGCTAATATATAAGGCCGAGTTTGTTGTAGTTGTAGGTAGGCGAACTTTGATATTTAACTGTTATTGCGAATTCCTGTTGGAATTCTCTGTATGCCATTTCGGAGGTGAAAGACCCTCCCTATTTGGTGCTCTTGCAGTTTCGGTGGGAATAACTCCTCACCCTATTCTGCTCTGCTCTCCGTCCAAAAATCATTGTAATCTGAAGTGCTATCATATCAATACTTGTATTTTGGTTCATCATTGCTTTGGATATATATTTTAATATTTGCGTTTGATTGATATCATGATATCATACCTGTAGCCCATATGCCAATACCATCTGTACGCACTTGGTCGACATCGTGAGATTGCAAACATATCACCGTGAGGACTACATACTTTGTCGTACGGACCACATACTTTGTTGTACAGACTTCACACTTTGCCGTATGGAGTCCATTATTTCTACCGTACGGGCCCTCTGGCAATACCATTGTATAGACACCTTTCCGTTCATCATACACATTCTTCCTGTTAAACTGTACAAACTCCGAGTAAGAAGTGGTTGTTGAGGACAATGCCATACACTGTATGACCTGTACTTTGGCAGTATGACTCAAAGCTACACTATACGACCTCCACACAG
Organism: Chamaecyparis obtusa; assembly: GCA_027943335.1. NCBI lineage: Eukaryota > Viridiplantae > Streptophyta > Pinopsida > Cupressales > Cupressaceae > Chamaecyparis > Chamaecyparis obtusa. Next base: position 1,125,313 of record BSBK01000480.1, read on the forward strand.
TACGCCACTCTTATCCAGCCCATATTCATACAGGAAGGTTGAAAGTTGGCCAACTTTCCAAGTTGGGAACATTACAGTGGTATCATTGCTGGTGATCTTGCCAGCTTGTGGATGTGTGTCTACAGTAGGAGGTACCGTTCTGTTGACAGGATGGGGGAACCATAGGATCCTGCCGCAGAAGTCATGGCTTTGTTAAGGGAGCTAAATTGAAGCCGGGTGCAGCTCAACGAAACCATGATCAGTGGGCATGGATGACAACGACTCATAGAGGAGACATTGCAAAGGTTGGCGGTAGGGAAGATGAACGAAGAACAAAATGGGCACAACGATAATTCTGTCGAAAGGAGAGAAAACCCTCATTCGCACTCTCGACCATCGATGCCAACATTTCCGCTGAGAATCGAAGCACCTCAAAAAGAGCGAGAGCCCACTTTCCAAGAAATGCAGGAGCAACTAATGCAAGGATTGAGGAATGCGAATCTTGAAGGAGACATATCCTTCAGAGATTATGCTGATCTACGAATGAGATATTCAGGTGGTGACAGTTGTGGCTATTATCATGATGACCTCAAATGGAAGATAGGCAAGGTGAACCTGTCATCCTTTGATGGATTGGGAACATCCGCGCAGGCATGGGTACAAAAGGCAGACACATTTCTTGCTTAATCCGATGCCAGAGGATTAGGCAATCAAATTTGTGGTGCTCCACCTGGAAGGGATCGCTCATGAATGGTGGCATCATGGAATGGTTACCCTCGGCCACGATCAGGTAACCTCCTATGCTGAATTCACAGAGATATTGATAGACCAATTCGACAAGAAAGATTCAAAACTCAATTTTAAGGAGTTGGCGTAGCTGAAGCAATCTGGATTAGTCGACAGCTATATTATAGAATTCTAGAGATTGTTCGTACTGGTAATAGATATCTCAGAGAGACGATTGATTGGTTTGTTCATGGATGGGCTAATAGAACCTTTGAAGGGTTGCGTGAAGGGATTTAACCCCATCATGCTCACCGAAGCAATTAAGAAGGCACATGACATGGCGTCATCTTCTTCTTCCTCCAGGAGTTATTTGCACCCCAAGACACCCCTTGCTCCAAAGGAGAAAGACAACAAGCCTCCTCTAACGAAACCATCATTGTATGAAGCCACTAGACAGTAGCTCAAGAGAAGGAAGCTCTATTTTAAGTTTAACTGTAAGGAGCTGTGGGAACCAGGGCACCGATGCTTGAGAAAAGGAAAAATCCATTACATTGAGGTAGTGTCCGACGACGAGGTGGAGCATGAGGAACTTGAGCTTGAAGGAGATGGTCAACAAGTTAACATAAGCTGTGTGGAGAGGATTGCCACGTTGGTAGGGCGAGGAGGCACCATTGCAACACTTGTCGGTCCTTCGAGGTACACTGTATTCGGGTACAGGGTACTCTCCAGGGGCAGAGGGTCATGGTCATGCTTGATAATGGGGCCACACTTAACTTCAACTCCTCACTAGTGAACCGAAGGGGTTTGCGTACGGAGGCACACCAAGGGTTCGAGGTCAAGGTGGCAGGAGGAAACCTCTTGTCATGTACCCATTTGGTCCCTCAACTGAGCAGTATAATGGGGACCACACGGTAACATATGACTTCTTTGTGGTAGATCTGGATGACATGGACGTTATATTGGGCATACAGTGGATGGAGACTCTTGATGAATATACTCATAGCTTCAAGCGGATGGAATTCTCCTTCGTAGTGGACGTCGAAAAGGTAGTGATGTGGGGAATGTCGAAATGCGACCCAAAGGAAATCTCGACACGACAGATGGAGGCAATGTTTAGACATGATGATGTTGTCTTGGTGGCACACTGCTTGATCTCCACAGAACCTATACACAGGCATAAGACTTACTACCAAGATGATGAGCTTCAAACGTTGTTGGATAAGCATAGCATGGTCTTCTCCAACATTCCCCCAGGCATACGTTTGCACCATGGCTTTGAGCACACCATAGAGATGGAAGGAGCCAACCTTGTCATCACCATACCCTACTGCCATCCTAAGAAGTTCAAGGATGAGATAGAGAAAACAATACAAGAGCTCCTCGACAAGGGATGGATCAGGCCCAGTTCTAGGCCCTTTGTGTCGTCGGTAGTACTAGTAAATAAAAAGGATGGATCCCTCCGGATGTGCGTGGACTACCTTGTGCTGAACAAAAAGACCATAAAAAACAAGTACCCCATTCCTAGGATCGATGAGTTGTTCGATGAATTACATGGCGTAGTCTATTTTTCCAAAATAGACATACGATATGACTACCATTAGTTCTACATGAGGGAGCAAGACGTAGAGAAGACAGCCTTCCGTTGCCATTACAGACACTATGAGTTCTTGGTCATGTCGTTTGGGCTGACCAATGTTCCAACCACTTTCCAGTACTGCATGAACCATATCTTCAATAATCAATTGCGTAATTTCTTGTTGGTGTTCTTCGACGACATACTTATCTAGAACAAGACATGGGAGGAACATCTGAAACATTTGGATGAAGTGCTCAGAATCATGGAATCGCAATCACTGTTTTCCAAGAGGTCCAAATGTGAGTTTGGAGTGACTAGTATATTGTACTTGGGAAACATCATCAGTGCCTAAGGGGTTCAGGTGCACCAAGAAAAGATTCAAGCCATTTTGGATAGGCCACCTCCCAAGACTCTCGGATCTGCGTGGACTTTTGAGGTTGTGCAGTTATTATAGAAGGTTCATGAAGGGATTCTCACATTTCAGTGCACCATTGACGGACCTGACGAAGAAGGGATCTTTTCATTGGAATCAACAAGCGCAACACACCTTTGACAAGCTGAAGGAAGTTATGAGTTCCTGTCTGGTTTTGGCACTACCGGACTTAACTCGTCCCTTCATCCTGGAGTGCGACACACTGGGGGAAGGCATTGGGGCAGTGCTAATGCAAGATCGTCACCCCAATGCGTTCGAGAGTCGGAAGCTATTGGGAACGGAACGACTGACAAGGAGATGCTTGCCATCATGTATGCTCTGATGAAGCTTCAATAGTACCTTGTCAGAGTAAAGTTTGTCGTGCGGATAGACACAACAGTCTAAGATACTTCTTGGAGCAAAGGGATTTCAATGAACAACAGCAAAAGTGGGTGAGCAAAATCTAGGTGTTTGATTTTGATATTGAGTATGTGAAGGGGAAGAATAATGTGGCGACCGATGCCCTGTCAAGAAGGCCTGCCATATGTTTATCCCAGATTTCTGTGGATTGGAAGGCGAACCTACTGGTGGAATATTCCAATATTACATTTGTGTGCCAGCTAATGGATGGGCAAGTATAGGATGACTGATACAAGGTGATTGATGACATCATCTACTACAAAGGTGGAATCTGTTTGGTTCCTGAGTCCAAGTTGAAGGAAACAATTCTGAAGGAAATGCATGATTCCACCTTGGTTGGACACACTGGTACCTAAAGACCTACAGACAAATCCGAGAAAGGTTTTCTTGGAAGGGCCTTAACAATGATGTTTTGCAATACGTGCGAGAATGCTCCATCTGTCAGCAGAACAAATTCGAGCACACCTTATCAACAAGACTGCTCCAGCCATTGCCAATCCTTTACTAGAAGTGGGGTAGCATCTCGACGGATTTCATTACGAGGCTTCCCAAAGTGCAAGGGAAGGATTTCATCTTTGTCGTGGTTGATCGTTTGACCAAGTATGCCCATTTCTTTTTCATGTCCACCAGATGCCAAACAACTCAAGTTGTTCTTCCACGAGGCATTCCGCTTGCACGGTTTTCTGCAGAACATAGTGAGCGACATGGATAGCCGCTTTGTTAGCATCTTCTGGATGTTGTTTCGATTGGCAAGGACAGAGTTGTCTACAAGCATGAGCTACCACCTCCAGAGGGATGTACCAACGAAGATTGTGAATAAATGGTTGGAGGGTTATCTTGGGAACTATGTTGCAACACAACATAAGGCATGGATCCGGGAGAGCATTGTTACAACACCACCTATCACATGTTTATAGGTATGACGTCCTTCAAAGCATTGTACGGATATGAACCTTCGTCATTCATGGATCTGGCGCTAGGTGAAAGTCGCGCACCGAGGGCCACGAACTAGCTACATGAGAATTTAGATACGTTGAGATCTCTCAAGGATAACTTCTGAAGAGCTCAGAATTAGTAGAAGATGTATGCTGACCAACACCGGATTGAGTGAAGTTTTGAGGTTGGCGATCTGGTATACCTTCGTCTTCAACCTTACAAGCAATCCTCCCTGAAGGCTTATGGTAAGGAGAAGTTGAAGCCGTGCTTCTACGAGCCCTATAGAGTAGTCCAAAGGGTAGGTGAATTTGTCTATGTACTGGAATTTTCTGAGGGGAGTCAGATTCATAATGTTTTTCCTGTGTCATGCCTGAAGAAGGTCATCGGGCAGTGTGTCACGGTGTCGAAGGAATTGCCTCCCATTGACGAAGAAGGGAAACTAATTCTGGAGTTGGCTGAGATCATCAACATCCAAGAGGAGGCTGAGGTTGCGCACTGTCAAGGAATTTCTTGTGTGTTGGAAGGATCTTCTGATCGATGATGCCACCGGGGAAGGCGAGCAAATTCTGGAGCATCCAAGCCTGCAATTTCTTGAGGACAAGCAATTTTTCAGGCTGGTAGGACTGTGATGTCCTCGATATTGTTAAATAAATTAATTTAATAATCTCTTTATGTTTGGCCCCGACATTAATTTTATTATATCTTATTTTTATTTGTTTAGCGTGTTGGCCATGTCGGCTTCATTTGTAATCCTTTGGAATGTTTCCTCGAAGCCATATATAAGACTGAGTCTATTGTAGTTGTAGATAGGCAAACTTTGATATTTAATTGCTATTGTGAATTCCAGTTGGAGTTTTGTGTGTGCCATTTCGGAGGTGAAAGACCCTCCCAATTTGGTACTTGCAATTTCGCTGGGAATAGCTCCTCACCATATTCTGCTTTGCACTCCATTCGAAAATCATTGTAATCTGAAGTGCTATCATTATTACAATTTCCAATTGCCTGTGCGAATATTAGTACTTGTATTTTGGTACATCATTGCTCTGGATATATATTTTAATATTTGCGTCTGTTTGATATCATTATGGGTGAATTCGGAAGGCAAATCTAGACCATACGACTCGTAGCCCATACACCAATACCATCCTTATGCACTTGGTCGACATCTGGAGATTGCAAACATATCATCGTGCAAACTACATACTGTGTCGTACAGACCACATACTCTGCCATAAGGACTTCACACTCTTTTGTACAAACTCTATTATTTCTACTGTACGGGTCCTCAAACGTCATACCGACACCTTTCCGGTCATCAGACATACGCTTCCTGTTAAACCGTACGAACATCGAGTAAGAAGTGGTTGATGAGGACATTGTTGTACGCTGTACGACCTGCACACCGTACGCCACTCTTATCCAGCCCATATTCGTACATGAAGGTTGAAAGTTGGCCAGCCATCCAGGGTGGGAACATTACATCCACGTTAAGCTACCCCAAATCCAAAATAACCCATGGTGGAAAGAAGAGCCGACACATGATAGTCATTCACATTTAGTAAGTGCGTGCTATTAATCATCCTGATGATGGATCATAGAATGTGATCCGAAATGTTGATGCAAAAAACGTTCACACAATCAAATCCAGAAAAAGCATATAGATATCTTATGGATTGTAGAAATTGACTTGCTCTTATTGAGCAGTGTCGATGAAGTCCTTAATTAGTTAGTGCATGCTATTTTTTATCGGAATATTTGTGAGAATTCTTCTTCAGTTTTAATAAACCAAAAATACAAGAAATTACTTGTTTTAAACAGTTACATATTTTTGCTTCATCGACAACACGAATAAAATGATCTGGTATTGTACGGATTTTTTTACAAATAAATGTTCAAGCCGGTGCTATACTACGACATATATAGAATCTAGTGATGTGATAAGCAGTAGAGAACATAATCACGCTTCAAAACCTGAGATAATCATTGTCAAACACAAATTGAACAAAATGTGGCGTGCTTGACTCAAGATTTTACAAGAAATATCACTGTTGCTTCATGTTCTAATGTTTCGTTGCCCCCATTGGCAGCATTATCGTCAACCAGTGCATTGTCTAGAATGATTCAAAGAAAGATATTAAGGTCCAAAGCACTGCCAACATGTAATTTCCCCTCTCTAGGCAATATGAGATGAGCAGAGGATTGACCTATCATACGAGTTCTTGTGGGTCAACCAGATGGTTAGGGGACTCATCCCAAGCTCGTAGACCGTTGCAATGGCTCCGTGAGCCATTTTGATCCTTTTGATGACAGTTCCTACTTTCTTGGGACATTTCCTATTTTTTTTAGGGAGAACCAACAGTTGACTGGGCGACCTCCTAGGGGACCACAGAGCAGTACAGGAACCTCTTGAGCAATTTCTGGTGTTTGTTTTGAGGTTCCTATTTTTTAGGGCGAGTTTCTATTTTTTAGGAGGAACTGCCAGTTAGCCTGCAAGTCTTAGGCAACATCAATGATCACAGTGCTGCAATTGGAATTCAGTTCTGGGTGCAGATTTAGATTTTATGAATAATTCGGGAAAAAAATTAATATTTCCTATGTTGGTTGGAATAAATAAATAATAATAATGTTACTTTATATTATTACAATAAAGTAACAAGTTGGGCCCCCCCTCGTGCCATGATGCCTAGGAGACATAGTTAAGTTGTTTGTAAAAACAACTTAATTTTATTAATAAGGGAGCCTAAGGGTGTTGAGGGAGACATAAGGAAATAAAAATTTAATTAAAACAATGCAAGGCAACCCTTAAAACGAATTAGGGTTTGAGGTCAATGAAGTAACACGTTGGAAGCCCATTTTCATCATCCAGGTTCATTGTTTTTCATCCAAAATTGTGGTTGGAGCTCTGATTTTGGAGTTTGGGGCAGTTTCATCCGTCAAGAACGAAAACCCTTGAAGAAGACAAGCTGTACGTACCCTGAGGTTGCCTGCAGGTTAGGTAATCATTTATATATCAGTTAAAGGGAGCAATTTGACTACTATTTGTGGAGAGATTTATGTAATTTGCTAAGAAGGGGCAGAGATTCTATATCAGAATTGCAGATCAGATTCGTCACAGTTGAGTTGGGGTTTCATAGTGTATTCTTGCTGGCCGTACACCCCCAAGAAGGAGATTGGCATCCCATACAGCTGCTGATTGCATTGTTTCAGTTAGGGTTGGTGCCATTATTGTGTTTTGAATTAGAATGGTAGCTTGGAGAGTATATCTGAGGGGCTGTACAAACTTTATCAACTAGCTGTCCCCCCACAGGCAACCCCTGATTATCTACTTGGCCATACAGGCTATACCAGCAGCAGGCGTCAACTTTAGAGGGCAATTTTGTAGCAGTCCTGTCATATTTTATGCCCAGAATTATGAGTTTCAGTCAGCAAGTCATGTTGGAGTTAATAAAATTTCATCAGCATTCATTCTATGCAATATTTTCCTGGTACAGTTTCCTGTAATGTTCATTTGGCAATAATAAAAGATCAGATTTGCCTCTGAGTAGTGTGGAATTGGTTTGCAGTTGTTTTAGTCAATTTGTTCATTGTATCTCATTTTATCAAAAACCCAAAAAATCAGAAAAAGAAAAAACCCCAAATTTATACAAACTTCATCACGTCACTGGTCAAAGAAAATTTTAAGGGGAAACTTTCAGATAATTGTTCAAGACCCTATCTGGGATCTTTCACACCAATTCCTCAAGCATTGACAAATTTTACCTTACCAATTGAATATACAATTACTGATAGAGGGGTAAAGTTTATTTTTTCATGACAGTAATGATGAGAATCATTTTTTAATATTCACCACCACATAAAATTTGCAATTATTGGAAGAATCTTAAAAATGGTTTAGTGGCGGTACATTCAAAACAATGCCAAGTATTTTGCAACAGTTGTACATGATTCATGACTTGAAAACTGATGCAATATTTCCACTTATTTATATTCTTCTGACTAACAAAACAAGAACTGGTTATGCATAAGTACTTGCAAAACTAAAACAATTTCAACTTAATCTAAACCCGAAAAGTATACTTACTGGTTTTGAATTAGATTTCGTTGGAGCTATGTCTAAATTTTTTCCAAATGTGGATATCCTGAGACGTTTTTTCCATTTCTCTCAATTCTTGTGGAGGAAAGTTCAAGAAGAAGGTTTGCAAACACGTTACAGTGCCGATGAAGTCTTTGCATTTGAGATCAAGAAACTTGCTGCATTAGCTTTCATGCCTCTGATAGAGGTAATTGATGCATTTGAAGCACTTCTACAATCTCCTTATTATACAAAACATGAGGAGAATTTGCAAGGCATAACTAATACTTTTAAACACTTGGATTGGTAGACTAACCAGAAGAGGCAACAAACAATCACCCAAGTTTCCAATCGCAATGTGGAATTGCTTTTTGGCTATTCAAGATGATCTACCGAAAATCAATAATGCTATTGAGGGATGACAAAGAGGATTTAGTGAATTGCTTCAAGCATCGCACAACTCGGTTTGGAAATTCATCAAAGCAATGAAAAAAGAATAGGGTCTCCAAGAGAATAAAGTAGAGAAATATATGGCCAAATGGACTGGGCTACCGAGCAAGAAAAAATACAATGATCTCAAAGCAAGATTAAAAAGACTGGTTGATGGTTATGACAAATGTAACATTTTAGATTCTTTAAGAGGTATCATTCATAATCTGGCACTGTAACTGAAAATTTGAATAGAAAAGTTTTTTCAGCAACTTACATGTAATTTGTAAATTTTGTTTTGCTTCCTTTATAATCTTACAGGGATAACCTGCCAATGGGTTATTTTTACTGGGGTTTATTTTCGCCTTGGGTCATAATGGCCTGGGGTTGTTTTTACGTGGGTTATGTCAAATGGGTTATTGTGTCGTGAGATATTTTGACTGGGTTATTTTGTTGTGCAATCCTCCTTAGTACACTGGTTAAGAATGTTGATCTTAATCATAAGATGTTTCACTGATCTATAAGAGATGAATTGCTGGTATTCATCCAATTATGTCACAAGTGACTTCCCCTAATTGGAGAAATAGCAAACTAGGGAGGATATCTCACCTCTGAAACTGCAACTCCAATTTGAATTCCCAAATAGGAATCACAAACACAAGAAGATGTAATGCTGAATGATGATAATGATGATCTACAATCAAATGCATTTCAATTCAAATCTCTAACACCTAAAGCTAGTAGGTTCAACTAACCCAAATGGGGGCCCAAAAGACATGAATTTAAACTATGTCCTGATTTGAAAAGGTGGTGCACAAGTGTGCCCTTTTAAATGGCCCCTTTTGGAAGGCTAACTAGCTCTCAAGGGACTAAAAGAGCTAATGCAAAATTAAAATAGGTTTGGCGACGTGACATTATATAAAACTTTTGCATTAAGGAAAGGGATTGTGTGTTGGGATTGTTCTTTTCTTCCAGTTTTGTATAAGAGCATCATATGTATAAAGAAAGTAATTGATTTATTCATATGTAAACTTTGTTGAATTTTTATGCAATCCTTGAACGAATCATATATGTGTATTTAATCAATTTACTTTGCATTCAATAGCTGTGTATTCATTTGGCAAGTAAACATTTTTGCCATTGCCCTTTAGAAGTTGGGTAGAATAAAAAGATTACTATATAAATGGGACAGCTAGTGAAGAACCAGTGGAATCCATTCAACAAAGAACAAATGATTTTATAGAAGATTTTGTTTATTGTGGGGCATATCTGTGAAAGAACATGTTTGAGAGGAATCCAAAGGAAGGGGAGTTCCTCAGAAGTTATCTGTGATAATTTAAGAGCGATTCAAGAAATAAAATAATTCTCTAAGTTCTGCTTGCAAGACATATTATAATTCTCTAAGTTCTGCTTGCTGTGTGAAACCATAAAAGTAAGTTAGTGTTAAACTTTACAGATCAGATATGTGGATGGAGAATATTAAGATTATACTTCTGATGAACACACTACCGATTCAATTCTGAAAATTAACCTGGTTGTATAAATTTCATCCAACACTAATTACTATCAATATAGAATAGGATTTGCTATTCGGTCTGAGATAACCAGAGCTGCATATGATAATATTTCTCGTGAAAATCAAACAGCAAATGCTATTAATCAAATATTGTTTGAACTGCTAAAAGACAGGGAGTAATGGAGACTTTGAGACTGCAGATTGTATGTGTCACGGTATCCATTTGGGTCTGCAAATATTAATATATATATGCAAGTGGAGTCATGTCCACGATAGAACATGACTCCTCGTGGAGTCATGTTCCATCGTGGACGTGACTCCACATTCTGGAACTAATTTCAGGTTAAAACAAAGACCCCGATAATCATATCGGTGGCAGTAATAAACAACTTCAACAAATAACATTATCAATACTAAGTCGATACCAATAATCGGCTTCTATAAATTTGATCACCATTTTATTAAAAACGATATTATATTAATCAGTATAATATATCGAAGAAGTGTATATAATGATTTTATAATTATATTTATATTTATATTAATTTATATTTATATGTAATATGTATGGATATATATATAATAATAATGTACATTATTATTATATATATGTTTATACATATACATATATGGATATACACATGTAATTATAATAATCATTATATATCTATTATTCTTTCATCGATGTAGATTTACCGACTGAAGCTATAATACATCAACAGTTAGTGTCATGAGGATAGAGATCAACATGAAGAAGGGAACATTGATTGACATCATGCTTCCCATGATTGATTAATGCTCTTATATGCAAATAAAGGTGGAAAGAGATCACAAAATAGTCAAGGAATTGAATAGGAAGTGAGGTGATCTCTATGCATTATAGAACAAGAGAGGAGATGACTAGAAGAAGATTTTGAAGAAACACTATCTTTATAAATCCTAAGTTGATGTCCATCTTGAGAAAGAAGTAGAAGTCAAAGCATGAGTCGATAATAGATTTGGAAAAATAAAGACCATAATATACCCACTACAAGGAAATAAACGAAGGTAGAGTGGGAGGAGATAGAAAGATACTTGCTAGTACTAGAGGAGGCATTAGTTGATTTGTTGAAGTAGGTAGTGAAACCTAAACAACTATTTTTGATTGCGGGGAGTTGGGAGATAGAGTTTGAGGATTCCTTCAAGGATGGGGAAAATGAAATGTACATGAACAACCTCCGAGGCATTAAAGAGTTGTTAATTGAAGAAATAAATCATAATTTTTTGGCTAAGGGTGTATAAACTAGAACTTGAAGGCTATATGAGTGTGTAGAACACTAAAATTGTAGAATAGGTTGAGGATTCTCACATTAGCAAGACTGAGAAAAAAACACTAGAATGATTGATGTGTTGAATATGTTGTCATTGATGTGAAAGAATGATCAAGGTTGTATAAATTATAGAGGATTACTCAAAGTATCAAAGAATTTGAATGAGCTGCTTGGCTGCCTGGTTGAGCTGCTTGAGTTGTTTGGTTGTGTAGTTGAGCTACTTGGTTACTTGCTTAAGCTACTTGGCTGTCTGGTTGAGGTACTTGGTTTTTTGGTTGAGGTACTTGGTTTTTTGGTTGAGCTGGTTGTGTGTTGGCTTAAGCCATCTACTTGTCTACTTCACTTGCTGACTTGTGCCAATTTAGACTATTTTCCAAGTCACTAGGTCAGGATTCAATAATTGCCTTCAAGAGTGGGACTTGGCCCTTTCCTAAGTCTTGTTAGCAAAATGTGTTTTCCCTCTCGGGTCAACAAGAATAGTTGCATAAACAAACATTAACTGTTAAACATGAACACAGGAAAGTATTGCAATTCGGTAAACATAAAGTACTCCGAAAACCAAATCATGTCATTCACACTCAAAGCAATGTGAACATATAACCTCCGAAGAGACACCACCGAAACGTCACGTCGTAACGGTTCACACTCTCGGTACTAACTGCCGAGATTAACATAAGTTTATTACACAACACCCGTACATACAAAATATACCGACAACATCATCCCCCCCAAAAAACAAGTCGGCTCCGACGACTTTTACAAAATATAACATAGACAAAAATGAGCCTACTACAAACTACTCAGGAGGGGGCGTAGGAAGCGTCCCTGATGATGATGGCGCGGTTGTGGCTGTGCCGGAAGTGACTTTAGCCCGCAACTTGTACACTTGAGTTGTCCGAAGCTGTAAAGCCTGTTCTGCCCTCATCTTAAGCTCCATAGCCTTCCGAACCATGCTAGCTGCCTCGAGCACTGCCTTCTCCTTCGCATCCACAGTCTCCAAAGCAGAACCAAGGCGAGTCTCAAGAAGAGCCCGCTCGGCACGCTCAGTCTCCAATGCAGCCCGTAAAGTGTCCAACTCCGACACCATAGTACTCCGCTCAGCCACCCAAGACTCCCTCTCCTGAACCACTGCAGTCTCCAAAGCTGTAAGACGGGAAGCTGCCTCCTCCCGAGCTGCCTCTGCTGCCAATCCCGTAGCCTGATGTACTGAGGAAGCATGCTCTAACCGCCTGAGAGTGAAATACTCCTCTCGAAAGGCCTGTTCTAACTCTCGGATAAGACCGTGAATCCGGCTCTCGCCCACCGTCGCACTAAGAGCCCAATCCTCCAACATCGTAAGAGACTCCTGAGTAGGCCATCCCCTAGCCTCAAAGCACTCTGCAAATGCCTGTGGACAGCCAACCCGCACAAAGGTCAAGAGGCGCTCCAACTCCTCAGCAACCCCCTCCTGAGCCTGAAGCTCTGCTGAGGCTATGACCCGCTGGGCTCCAGCAGCTACTGCGGCTACATCCGCCAAGTACTGCTCCAACACTTTCTGCGCGGACTCCCTCGCTGGCACTGCCCTGCGTGACCCTGGCAGGGCTAGTGGCTCCTCACTAGCCTCAGCTTGCAGTCTCTGTCCCTCCATAGGAACTGGTCTCTCGGATATCTCTCTCTCCTGGGCTACTGGCTCTTCTCTTGGTGGCGACATCACTGCATCCAGGTCAATAACTTCTGAAGGCCTCTCTAACACTACTCTGGCAGGGGAAAGTGAAATGGGAGCTGCCACTGCTATCGGGGGTAATGTGAACTGCTCCAACCATGACAGCACTGAAGAGTCCTCATCCCCCGTCGGCAACGCTCGAGCCGGCTCCTCCAATACCCCTGGCCCAACTCGCACAATGGCCTCAGTACCAACAACATCCAATGTAACCTGCTCTCGCGGCTGCGTCTGCTCCTGCTCTAAACCTCCAACACCATCTTTGCTAGTCTGTCCTGGGTCGGTTGGCTGAGCTGTAGGTGGCTCGGAAGCCTGACCCGCCGGGTGTAGCACAACAGGGGGCCGGAGCTCTCCGAACCGTGGCATGGGTACAGCCTCCAATGTGGTACCGAACGGTACAGAGGTCCCCGCTGCAACAGTCGTCGAGGGTACTGGTGGCGTGAATAGTACAAGAGGTGGTGCACTCTCAGACGGTGGAGTTGGAGCAAATGCACTTTCAGATGGTACCTCTGTATCGAGAGTGTCAGAGTCTCCCACTGCAACACTCTCACTGCCTTCCTCCTCCTCCAAGTCTTCACTCGACTCCTCTCGGCCACTGTCCACATTCTCCCCTTCCGACTCTGAGAGGACTTGGCGCTTCCTCTTTGACCCTGTCTGTACTCCGCCAGCATCCAAGTGACGCCAATGAAAGATAAGAGGCTCTCCCGTAGCAATATCAACTGGCTGTGGCCTCAGCTTCTTTGCTAGAATCTGCTCTCGGGCAGCATTCAGGAACAACCCGATGGCAATATGGGGCATGTAAAATGTCCGATGCTGTAGAGTCATGAACTCATACAGCCTCTCCGCCATAACTGAAGCCCAATCGTACATTGTACCATTACGGATCCCGTTCATGAAAATGAGATGTGTAAGGGCAATGTCGGAGGCCCTACTAGCCCCGGTCAACCTGCTCTTCACGATGTCCATCAAACACCGCCACTCTCCGGGAGCCACAAATGATTTCTTGATTCCCCGATTCTTTGAAGAAGCGCCAGCCAATGACTCCAACTCACTCTGAGACAGGTTTCTGGAAACCAGCTTAATGTACTTTTCCTTTTCTTCGCGGGACAGTTTCCTGGGCTTTAAATCTATTTTCTTCCCGTGCATGCCAGGTATGCCAAAAACCCTCGATATCTCCTGGGCAGAAAATGAAATCTGTATCTCAGTGCCACAATACTTCAGAGTGCTACGCCGGCTATCCCGATCGAATGTATCAATCATGCCTCGGAGAGGTCCCTCGTACTCTCTAATGGAGGGCAAAGGCATCTGAATTGCCCAGTGTACTCCTGCTCTTCGAAGCTGTCCCTTCAAAAAATGTGCGTCTGGAGTGTTATCCCACCATGTTCGGCACTCCACTCCACTCAAACCCTCGAATGTCACAGTCTTCCAAGTAATCTCTTCCTTTTGTGCTTGTGGCTGCTGTACGTGTGGACGGTGCTTTCTGGCAGTATCCATGCTACCAGCAATGCGGACTCTAGCCTGTGAAACCCTCGGTCCTCTGCGGCTACTGGCTGGTTTTGAAACCTGTAATTTCTGTCTCCAAGTACTATGCTGTCGTGATCCCATACTACTGTGCAGTGTCCAACAATAACGGTCTTAACCGTTTTTATTTTTTTTTAAATTCCTCCTCTTACAGTACAAATCAACTTCCTTCAGCCAATGCAAATATGTAGCAGCTCCGGGTCTCGTCAACTGGTCACACTCTCCAAGGGTTGATAACTAGGCCAATTTAGAACCTTCAAAGTCTATGAAACACCCTATTTTTGTGAATTTCGCCTGCTCCCATGCTCTTTTCCGCAAACCGCTTATGTTTCCCTTACTTCCTGCTCATGCCCTTCCCTTCGGTACCATTCGTTCTTCAATATGAGCTGCTTTGTTTTGTCGTCGTTTTTTTTTTTTTTTTTTTATACCATATGAATTTCTTCCTTCATGCTTTCCCTTAACACATCCCAATGCTGTACTGAATCCTCAGACCTCCTCCAACCGTGCCGTACAAATGCCCTTATGTTATGCGTCAGCTACCATATGACTTGGTACTCATACTTTGCAATCTGATGACCGTATACTATGCCTCCTCCCCGTGCTGCGTCTGGATGCGGTACGGCCAGTACAATCCGTACACTGATCCACCGTGCGGTGCTTTGCTTGCAGTCCTCGTCTTGTACGGTTCCGTACAACACCTTTATTTCTTCAGCTTGTATGTCGTCACTTTTCCGTACGGCGCCGTACAATACTTGTAAATGTATCGACCACAATAATGCTTTAGTACGGTACCGTACTTCCCTGTCGTCGTGTCTTTTTTTATCGTACGGCGTCGTACGATGCTTTATAGATCCGTACGGTGCCGTACGGGGCTTTATAGACCCGTACGGTGCCGTACGATATTGCCTTTTTTTTCTTTTTTTTCTCTTTTTCTTTTTTTTTTCTTTTTTTTTCTTTTTTTTTTTTTTTCTCTTTTTTTTTTTTCTTCTCTTTCTTTTATTTTTCTTCTTTTTTTTTTTTTTTTTCTAAATTTTTTTTTTCCAAGTACTTGGTCCTCGCAGTGATGTCATCGGCCGTTCGTGATACACCTTCAATTTCGAGCCGTTCACCGCGTCCGGAATTTCCCGTCCATCGAGGGTCCACAGCTTTACGGACCCGTTTGCGGCCACCTCCCGAACCTTGTAAGGGCCTATCCATTTCACTTTGAACTTTCCAGGCTTGATTTCATTTCGGCCGTTGTATTTTAGAACCAATTGGCCCAGTGTAAATTGCATTCGTCGGATATGCTTATCGTGCCAGACCTTCCTCCGTTGCTGCGTCGCTTCAGTGGCCCATTGTGCCAAAGCTCGTTTTTCGTCCAACTTATTTAAGAGATAGAGTCGTTCCCTCAGACTCTCCATATCTCCCAATTTATTCTCAATTGCAATCCGCAGGCTAGGAACCATGAATTCTACCGGTACCACGGCCTCCTGTCCGTACATGAGTTGGAACGGTGTCTGCCCAGTGGTCACCTTGTAAGATGTTCGATAGGCCCATAGTACCGAGGGTAGCCTTTCTTCCCAATCCTCGCCCTCAACGCCGCAGGATTTGTAAATGACTCCAATCAGGATCTTATTAGTCTCCTCTGCCTGACCATTCGCTCGAGGGTAGTACGGGCTCGAGAGTGTGTGAAAAATTTTGAACTCTGTCGTCAGTAGCTTGATCACATGGTTGACAAAATGTCCACCTCTATCACTCGTCAACTGCAATGGAATGCCGTACCGCGTTATTATCTGCTCATAAATAAACTTCGCTGTACTTAGAGCAGAGTTATCCGTTAGTGCTCGTGCTTCCACCCACTTGGTCAAATACTCTGTTGCCACAACAATGTACCGACAGCGTCGAGCGCGGCTGGGCTTCAAAGGCCCCACAAAATCCAGTCCCCACCGTTCAAACAATTCCTGTGCATGAGAGGGGTTAAGTGGCATGTAGTCTCGTTTGAGAGGTCTCCCTGCCCGCTGGCATGTGTCACAGCCGACGACCCACTCCCTGGCATCGTTGTACACCGTCGGCCACCATAAGCCTGCCAACAAGACTTTTCTGGCGGTGGTGTCGGGGCCCATATGCCCTCCGGCAGGTCCCTCATGAGCTTCCTTCAACACTCTCGGAACCTCTTCCTCCATTACGCAACGCCTCAATATTTGATCTGGACCCATTTTGTACAGCAGTCCATTGATAAGCTGGAAGGTTCTGCTCCTCAGAACCAATTTTCTACGCTCTCCGGGGAGCATTCCTTCTGGAAATCGAGCCGTGGATAGGTACTCACCGATACTTGTGTACCACTTCGGTAGTACGGCGATGTGAAACAGGTGAGTATCTGGAAAGTCATCGTTTATTCCTACTGGAGGCTCGCCGGACTTAATTCTGGACAATTGGTCCGCAATCACATGACTACGTCCTGGCCGTACAACAATTCTGAAGGTGAATTCTTGAAGGAGCAGCAACCACCTGCTCACCCTTCCCTGAATGATGGGCTTGTTAACCAGGTACATCAAAGCCTGGTGGTCCACGAAGAAAGTAAACGGCGTCGCCAATAGGTAGTGCCGAAACTTCTGAACCGAGTAGACCATTCCGAGGGCCTCTCGCTCTGTAGTGCTGTAGTTCCTCTCCGCCCTCGAGAGTAACCGACTTGCAAAATAGATTGGGTGATCCAGCCCATGTTCGCCTTCTTGTGCCAGGGTGGCCCCGATGGCGTAATTTGACGCATCCACATGAACATGGAACTCTCTGTCCCAGTTCGGAAATGCCAAGATGGGGGCTGCCAACAGTCTCATTTTTAAGTCCTCGAATGCCTCCCCTTGCTCCTTCGCCCAGAGGAACGGCTCCCCTTTCTTCATAAGTTTATCCATCGGGTATGAAATCCGGGAAAAATTCTTTATGAACCGTCGGTAGTACCCGATATGGCCCAAGAATGACTTGACACCGGTTACGTCACTGGGAGCCTCCATTTCAATTATCACCCGGACCTTGTCGGGGTCCATCTTCAACCCTTCCTTACAAACGATGTGTCCGAGCAGCTTCCCCTGCGGTACCATGAAACGACACTTCTTCGGGTTGAGTGCCAGACGTGCCTTCCGGCACCGCTCCATGCACTCTCCGAGTGCTACAACGTGTTTGTCTTGGCTACTGAAAATGGACCAGTCATCCAGAAATGCTTTAAAATTCCCTCTCGACATCTTGTCAAAGATGTGCAGGATGATTCTCTGAAAAGTTGCAGGTGCATTACACAGGCCGAAGGGCATCCGGTTGTAAGCGTACACACCATCTTCCACTACAAAGGTGGTTTTTAGCTTGTCCTCCTCTGCAATGTATATCTGGTTATATCCTGAAAACCCGTCCATGAAGGAATAGATCTCATGGCCTGCCACCTCCTCGAGTATGCTGTCTGTGAAGGGTATCGGGAAGGGATCCTTAATGGTCACCGCATTGAGACACCTAAAGTCTACGCAAATGCGGATTTGGTTAGCCTCTTTCTTTTGAGATATCACGATTGGTGACACCCACTCACTTGTGTCTACTCGGAAAATTATCCCCGCGTCCAGCATCCGCGCAATCTTGGTCTCCACCCTTGCAGCATAGTTTTTGTTCATCCTATACGGCCTCTTCCGCACAGGTTGGGCTCCAGGAACCAAAGGGATGTGGTGCACGCAGAGCTCCGGAGGTACGCCCTTCAGGTCTTTATAATTCCAGGCAAACACGTCCTTATACTCTGTGAATATTTTGAAGGCTGCCGTTTTTAACACGGGATCCTAGTCATCTCCCACCAGGATAGTCTTGGGATTCTGCTCGTCCCCGAGATTTATTGTTTCCAGTTTTGCCTCTTTGTATTGGATAGGTTCTCCCTCCGAGAACATGTGGGCCGGACTTACTCTCATCTGGGCTTCCCCCTCTGTATATTCTGTGTACTCCGGAGGGAACTCGTTCGTGTTTTCTCCCGTAGGGAACTCATTTCCGATCTCCAGTATATTGCACGATGGCTGAAATACCTCGTAGTCATGCATTTGCCAGTGAAAGAGACCATCTAGTGAATCCGTATCTCCTTCTATCTCAAGCACCCCTTCATCGTTCGGTTCCATAGTTTCTTCCTCTCCGTCCATCCCGCCACCATCGGAGTCTGAGTCGGACGCCATTTCCTCTCCAACCATTTGTGTGGCGAGGTCTACCACAAATTTCCTCCCCCCTTTCTCGAATGTGAGGGTGTTCTTCTTCCAATTGTGATCGGCTCGGGCTGTCACCAACCACCCTCTACCCAATATAGCGTCATACCCCTTTTGCTTGAGAGGGATTACGACGAAGTCTAAGGTGAAAGGCTGGGTTCCGATAGTCACCTGCTGTGCCATCAGCATACCGAGTGGTTTAATACCGTGCTGGTCGGCCCCTAACAGATTGAAGGTTGGTGGCCACAGCGTCGGTTTCCCCAAACTCTTCCAAGTTTCCTCCGGAAGGACATTAACGCCCGACCCTCCGTCAACGATGGTGTTCGTGAGGATTTTACCCAGGATACCCATTTCTACTACTGCCGGGTTCCGTCCATGGTTTATTGATAACGTCATCGGGTCGGCTGCACAGCCGCCTGGGATCTCCGTTCGTTCCACCGTCGTAGGTGGCGTGTTAGGCCCTAGGAATAGAGCTGTTTTTAGGTGTGGCATGGTCTCCAGCAGGTCCTTGACCTTCACGGGTATTTCCATTTGCAGTATCTGCCGTAGTATACTTTGCTCCGCCAATTCTCGGTGAGAAGTGCCGGCGTCGGCAGGTTCCTTCCGGTCCTGTATCTCTTTTTCGATCTCGGCCCTCGCTTGCAATACCCTCTGTTTCTCCGTCGGAGGGTGTGGGTACGTGGCCTTTTTGGCTTGGGCACGGGTGACTGTCAGGACCTTCTCAGTACCTCTACATTCCAACTCCAGGATGTTACAGCCGGGCTTCGGACAATTAGCGTCCTCATGGTCGCCCGGTCCGCACCACCGACACAACTTCTGCGGAGTCGCGGGCTCCGTCTGACAATCACGAGCATAGTGACCCCACTGATTACAACTCCGACATTGTATCATGGGTCTTCCCTTAGCATCATATTGGATCCGGGGCTTATTCTCATTGTTGCCTCGGCCTCCCCGGCGGTTATTTTTATATCCGCCAGATGATGCAGCATTCTGTTGTCCACCCGTACCAGACGTGGAAGGTTGCTCCTGTGCATAGAGTACTTGTTGGCCTCTTGCCCTCAAGTTATAGGGACATTCTTTAAGGGGATGTCCTGCGATTTGGCAGATATCACAAAAAGCTTTTTTCGGACAAGACCCTTTTGTGTGGCCTGCCTCCTTGCAGTCCGTACACCACACTGTATCTTCTTCGGCTTTGCTAGCACTTCCTTTGGCGGCTTTAAGTTCTCGCATCATCCTCTCAAGGTTTTTTTGCAATGCGAGCACTTTCTTGCTCGACCCGTCCTCACTACTTTCCGTCTCTGAATCATCATCAGAAGATGACCTTGTCTTCTTCGAGGTCTTACATTCGCTCTCGAGATCCATTGCTCGGTTATATGCATTACTATACGAAGTAGGCGGTACTATCTTCATTTTCTTTCGGAGGGATGTTTTGAGTCCCTCCACGAACCATCTCTTTTTCAATTCATCCGCTGGGGCCGACTCCATTTTTCCAATGAGTTCTTTGAGTCGTCGGCCGTACGCACGGACAGACTCATTCTTGGCTTGCTTCGTGTTGTAGATCTCCGCCAATATTTCATTATCATCCTGTAACAATTGGAACTCTGTCTGGAAGGCCTTTTTGACATCATCCCATGTCGTGAGCCTTGTCTTGTCAACGTCCGAGTACCAATCAATGGCACCCTCTCGCAGTGTTGCAGGGAACTGACGGATCCATTCGTTCTCGTCAGTTACCCCGTGTGCAGTCCATATCGTTTCACACGTTCGACAGTGCCGAACTGGATCCTCCTTGGATTGCCCCGTAAATTTCGGTAACTTCTGCTTATTCACTGCCATGGTTGGCCGCGGTGGAGGCGGTGCACCGATACCACTCGTGCCCACACCTCCCTGAGTGCTGTGGGTAGTCTGGACTTGTGGTACTTGTCCTTGCGGTAGTTGCTGGGCTGGTGGTACTTGCCCTTCTCCTGGCACCGTACCGTGTGGGGTTCTCGGTTCCAACGGAGGGTTTGCTGGTGTGCTCGTGCCACCCTCTGCAGTATCACCCTCTCCGCCGGTTTGATTCTCCGCGCTTGGTGTACGGAGACCCACCTCAAACCGTACTCTCTCCTCTTGGAGAAAGGCTCTTCTCGCCCGTGTCTCCTCAAGTAACTCTTCCCGACTCCGCACTCTCCGTTCCGGAGAAGTGAACTCTTCTTCGGCTTCTGCACCCTCCGTACCACTTCCGAGGTCCCCTTCGGGCAACCCTCTGGCAAGCTGGTCTTTGGCAAGTTGCCTGAGCCTACACCGACGTTCACGTTGTTGCGCGGATATCAAAGCCTTCTGTGCGGCTTCCCCTTCGTCATCTATCACTTTCTTATTTCGATCTTTATTTAAATTATTGGGCATCAAGACAAACTATACACATTGCTCAATCAAAAAGAACACTTATTTTTTATTAATTCATGTTGCTTTACAACATTCTCAATTGAACTACAATGGAATTTTTGTGTTCCGTTCCCCTTTGTTTCAAACTTCAACAACTTTACTGTTTGTCATTTCCTTCCTCCCGACGGCGACGAAGATGCTCTCGGGCATGGAATGCACGGAGGATCTCCTGGCGGCGGTCCTCCCGGTCAATTTCCTCTTGCCGAATACGTCGTGCGAGTGCTGCTTGTGCCAACAACCGTGGAAGTTGGTTCAACAACCGATTCGCTGCAGGGTTCGCCCCAATCGCGTCCCACACTACGCCTGCAGGGACGTCTCCGTTCGTTGCCTCCCTTAGGACGTGAGTTTCAAGAGCTACTTGAAACAAAATTCGGAAGTCACGTGCCAGATTATCCTCTCCGTCGTACAACTCGGTACGGGCTTCCTCAGCTTCTGGGTTTATCGCACTAACGGGTAAGCCCATTATGCCTACTCGCCATCCGGGTATGTCTAGGCAGCGGCGCCAGATGTTTTCCCTCTCGGGTCAACAAGAATAGTTGCATAAACAAACATTAACTGTTAAACATGAACACAGGAAAGTATTGCAATTCGGTAAACATAAAGTACTCCGAAAACCAAATCATGTCATTCACACTCAAAGCAATGTGAACATATAACCTCCGAAGAGACACCACCGAAACGTCACGTCGTAACGGTTCACACTCTCGGTACTAACTGCCGAGATTAACATAAGTTTATTACACAACACCCGTACATACAAAATATACCGACAACAAAATGAGAATGTAGATGTATGGTATTATTTGAACCATATTGTTGACATTATAATACTGCAAAGCCATTTCGTGGTGGAAAGAAATTAATAAGGAGGTTCGAAATATTTTGCTATAAGGCGTGACATTGGCTGAATATTGTGAATATAGTCCAAGACTTGAGACAAGATTGAATATTTGATATGGTTATTTCAGAAGGAGGAAAGAACTATTAAGCAATCATAGAATTTCTAAGTCTGTGCTCAACAATATTAATTTTGTGATGGAAAATACATAGCATGTGGTTTTAAGGTTGGGGATTTAATTGAAATGGAATCATTTATTCTATTCTTCGACCAACGACTTTGTGGCGTGTGTATGGGGCGGCTTTAGTAATTAAAGCCTAGTGTTTTCATTTGATACAAATTCTTCTTTTGTCATTCTTCATGTAATTTTGGTGTGAAGACTTCTTTTTGGTGTACCATGTTCTCACCCGGGCAGCTTTTGATTACGTCTTGCATTTAGAAAGAAGTCACTTTTGAATTCTTAGAAAATGAATTTTCAATTTATACATAAGTCAATCCTTAGTGGAGGTAGAATAGATAGAACCGCAGAGCATTTTTAGTCAAGTATGCAAGGAATCAAGCAGTAATTGGATCATGGTATGGTACAATTAAAAGAGTCAATGCATGGTTTTTGAGGCAACATTAATCATTTGAGCTATTTTGGGTGGAGGTTTTTGATTTTGTATTTAGCTTTGCTGCATTGATTATTCTTTGAGGGACTAGGCAGTGTTATAGTGGCCGAATATGATGGTGTTGTACTTTTAAGGAAAGAGGGGATGCATTGTTTGGAAGCGAGTTGGGGGTTGTTGGAAAGACATGTATTTTGATAGCAAGTTCTAATCATAGGCTTGTGTGAAGAAGTATTTGAGTCTTCTATAGGGCATTGAAGACTCTTCCTTCTTGTGCCATGAAGTTTCTTGGATTTGTGTTTTGAGTAGAAAGTGTTAAGTAAGTCGAGCATGTTTTGAGTCGGTGTAGATGTGTGGTCAACCATTGGTGGTCTTTTGGTTCAAGCATACTACAAAAGTGTTGTGTAATTTTTGCATGGTGCCTAATGTGTTGTGTGTATTTTGAATAGTTTTATCGAGTTTTGCAATTGAATTGGTGCCTCAGCTGATTAGAGTTGGTGCTCAGTTATGTAATCTGGGTTATGTTATAAGTAGTGGTTGCCTTTGCACCAAAAGATCGACTTGTCAATGCCCAATACAACCACTAGACTTTTAAAATCCACAGGAGGCGGTTAAACCATGTCACGAATCCTGCGAGGGATGCTAGTGCACTACCAACAATCCCCCCAGCATCACTCACCGTAGGCCCGCGCCACTCACAGAAGAGATTCGAACATGTGACCAAGCTCTGATACCACTTGTTACAAGTAGTGGATGCCATTGCACCAAAAGACCAGCCTGTCAATGCTTGATACAACCACTAGACTTATAGAATCCATAGGAGGTGGTTAGACCATGTCATGAATCCCGCGAGGGACGCTGGCGCATTGCCAATAGGTTAGTGCCCATTGTGTTTATGAAAGCTATTGTGTGCTATGGTTTTTTACCCTAAAGGGTTTACCATGTGAAATTTAGTGTTTGCTTCTTCTGGTTTTCTCTCTCTATGTTTTATGTGGTTTTAAAAGTTTTAAATATCGATTCACCCTCCCTCAGTATCTACTATGTGCTCTTTATGTGCTCTTCATGATGTAGGGCAAAGGGATGAAGTATTCGTTGATACTTGAGCACAAATAAGAGAAGACTATACCTAGATCCTCATACAAAGAGGAAGATTTTGTTAAGGTTGACAAAAAATAGTACAAGTTATATCAAGGGAATGATGGTGCTCCAATGAACAAGCGTGTACTTCCACAAGGTTGGGATTGGATAAAAATATTGCAACTTAGGTACATGAAACCATCATACTAGTCAAGATGGTTGATATAGTGCAAAGCGTTCCAAAATTATGGACTGCAATAGTAAGAAAATAAAAGATAATCCACGAGAAGAATGTGAATATGATAGTACAGCCTCTAGTACACGGTGACTATGTGATAGATCCTATGTTGTTGACCATGAACTTGGTGAAGGAATTTGTAGTGGTGCATACGGAAATGCTTGGGAAGAATCTCATAAATAGAGTCATTGATGGAGGATCCAACGTAAATGTACTACCTCAAGACACTTGGAAGAGTATAATGTCCCCTTCTCAAACCTAGTCAGTTGGAGTGGTTGTTAGCCTATTATTGGTTCAAGTGGGCTAATTAGTGTTAGCCTATTCTTGGTTTTTGGTGCCTTTTGGTACTTTCTGCAATGTGGTCAGGATTATTTAAATTATTAAACTAAAGTTATATTATTTAAATTATTAAACATAAGTTAATTTTAAATTGTAAAAAGGCCTTTTGAGGAAAATTAATTAATTTGAAATTAAAATTTTTCTCTTTTCCTCCAACTCTATATAAAGGGAATTTTGGCTCTCATTTGTATTATTGAAGAGTGGCCCCATATGACAAGATGTTGTCAGAGTGAACAAAGAGTTATTCAAAGTGTTGATTGAGGAGAAAAACCTTCATCAAATCACTTCGGTGGCGAGAGATCTGTCCTAAGTGGTTTGCGTTATTTCACACAAGAATCACCAGTGTTTTCAAAAAGTTTTGGAATTGGTGGTTTTTGAAGATATGAGAATTTTCATGATGTTCTGATTCTTAATTTTTGGGTTTTTTTACGACTGATTGTTTGCAATTTTTCCTAAGTGTTCAGTGGTGTTTTTAAAGGTACTCTCTATGTTGGCCATAGAGTTGCCTAGTATTAGCTGTACCATGTTTGTTTGAGCATAGTCGACAAGGTTGTGCTTTCAGCCATAGTTACAGCCATAGGACTTACTTGGACTTGCCTAGACTTGGTGAATCTTGATGTGAGATAGGGCAAATGAGCCCCAAGGACTTGAGGCTCAGGTCCCAAGCGAGTCCTAGAGACTTTCGGAGTCTTCTAGACTCACCGAGGCCGATGTGTCTGGCAGGCCAGACTCAGCAAGAATTGGGGAAATAAGCTAAAAAAGATAATAAAAGAAATGTGAAGTGTTAATCCTACATTTCAGTTACTTTTTGAAAACAGACTTGTAACTTTTCAATGCTTGTTTGGTTTATGACATGGATTTTCAAAAAATTATGAAAATGGCACGTGCCATGAAATCCCATGTGGTTTTGAAGGTCTTCATTTGGTCTTGGTGGTGGCTGCCCCTGGACTCTATTGGGGGTGCTGTCCCCAGACCTTTGCAAGGGATGCTTCTCCTTGACTTCCATAGGGGTGCTGCCCCTAGCACCACACAAGGGAGGAGGTAAGAGCACAAGGAGACCCCTTGGATGTTGGTCTTGGTGTCACTGAGACACAGGCATGTATCATATCTGCAACATCATCTAGGACTTATCTTAGACATCCGTGTCGTGTTGGTGGACATGGGACGAGTGATGAAGGCTCCTCTGAGCCATACATTTATTTTTTCAGTTTTGATATTTGTTTTGATGCCATGGATTTTATAATATTCAGAAAAAATTAATATTTGTTTTTTACTTTTAGTTTTAATACACATGTAATCAGTGTATACTTGTATATATGGTCAAATTAGCTTTAATTTTATTAGTTTATTTGTTCAATGTATAATTATGTGAAGGGAAACTGATTTGGTTTTGAGATGTTACATGCTTTTGTTATCCTCTAGATGAAAGGCATGTTGGGAATATGTTATTTTTTCTTTTCCCTGTCCTGATATTTGGTTGTAAATTTTCTGTCAATTTCTTCTACTTGCAGGTTGGAATGTCAATAGATCCAAAGTTGCTGGTTGCAAGGTTTCCAGCCATCTTGGGAACTTTGAGCCTTCTAATTGGTGGGAAGACTGTTTTGGTTGCTTTAGTAGGGCGCCTCTTTGGAATATCAACTATTGCTGCTATTCGAGTTGGTCTTCTTTTGGCACCAGGAGGAGAATTTGCTTTTGTGGCATTTGGTGAAGCTGTGAATCAGGTGTGTCATTATCATATACAATGCAAAAGGGTTGTTGAGTTCACAGTTGTTCAATGTTATATGAGCTTTATCACAAATCCCTGCGCAACTATATTTCTTTGACAGAAAAATGGTGTCCATTTGATCTAAGAACCTTGACATGATGTTAGATGAGAGAAATATGGCTGCATTAATCAATGCAATGTGTGGATGCGGGTGGGTTACCTTGCCTTGTGGTTATTGCCAAAAAACATAAGAGGTCATTAAGAATGTTTTCTTACGGAAATTATTTGTCCCAAAAATGATTCAATTATGAAACAGTCAAAATCCCACAAAAAGAATCATCTGATTAAACTTGACCATTAAAGCGGCAAGTGCTCAAAAAAAGCAAGAAATATTAATTGCACACATTGAATCATTGACAATGCCAGTGTGATGTCACTGGTTTTCCCCCATTTTGTTTTTAATTTCTCCTCAAATTTCTTCAATCTTTATGTTTATAGAATGGAAATATTTGGCATTGTTGTACTTTGTTTACAGAGTTCCGTTTATATGCTATGATTATTGTTGAGCTATATCCACACACAGCATAGCTATAAAAACACCTACTCTAATACAGAGTATCTATTCTATGGTCTAAGCTATATGTACTGGTTTTGTGCCTTTGGATTACTTAATTGTCTCGAGAATTTTCTAATTGTTAGAATGCTAATAATTTATTGATGTCTCTGACATTACACAAAGGTTACTTGTCTTCCCTTGATGCTTCAGTGATTGGGAGCCTGTCATGAACCATAATTGATGCATGTATGCATATAAATTGGCTCAAATATTGCTAAGTTTCTACTTAAATAATTAACATTAATAATATTATTTATCAATTCATAATTAATAACATTAATCAAAGCAATACCTATAACATTATTAATCAATGTATGTACAAATATATTATTTTCTAATGTGTATGTATAATTGATGCAAATGTCATCTTAAATAGGTGCCATCAATATTAATCGATATACAATTAATGTAATTGTTAGAAATAACGATATAATGTATTATTAGAATAATTAAATAAATCGATCAATAATCTAGATGTATTAAAATAATGATAATTTTTTAATATCAAATTAATAATTAAATGTCTTATATTTTCTCCTTTTAATATTAAGTGTATTAATAAATGATTAGATTCCCTAGATTAATAATTGATATAGTTTCCTAATTAATAAATAATTAATATTAAAGTCTCCTACATTGTAAATAAGGGGACAAATATCACCGATGAAGAATTATAATTAATACTAATAACACCAATAAAGAGTTTTATAATAATCAAATGCAAATTATTAATACTAATACTATAATCCGAACAACATGACTGGTCATGTTTATATATATATTGAGTGGGCAAAGACATTATATCACGGGGGGAACATGAAGAAACATTAAGAAATAATATGGAAAACTTGGGAGAAAATAATATAGGATAAAATGAAGGAGAAGAGATAGGAGAAAGTAAAGGAGGAAATGTAGAAGGAACTCAAGGGAGGAAAAATGTATAAAAGAAAAGAACAAGGAGGTGTTAGAGGATAGGAAACCAACAAAAAAAAAGGTATGTCCTCTTAGTAAGATGAAATATATGAGATTTAGTTCCATTTCATTTATATATAAAATTAAATATATGTCAAAGCTTTAGTAATTCTGGATTATATTTAAGTATTAAAAGAATTAGGAAATAGAAGATTTAATTAAGGAATATAATGGATACTCTTCAAAAGGAAGAGAAGATGGAATAAAACTTTGACTATGGAAAGTATTTATGAATCAATGATAATAACAAAATATTATATTTACATTCTATCAAGACCAGAGGTCTTTATATATTCTAATTTATTTAATATATATAGGAATTTTATCAATTATATTTTACAAGACTATTTGGCTTAAGTAGAGAAGGTTGTAATGTTACCAAGGAGGGGCTTGTATAAATCCAAGCAACTGGACCTTTGTCCCAAGATAAGGTAGGGGTCAGCATAGCATAAGCCTTCGTGATGCGAGCTTGGATCTATAAACTTAGAGGGAATCCATTGCAAAGTTGGTATCTAGGCAACTTGGATAACATTCGCTCCTTCATTGAGTCGAAATAGTAATAAGGTTGGATATGAGTATTAACGAATGTACAAATAACTTAAATTTAATAAGATAAATAGCTAATCCTATTAGGGAATATTACAATCGAAAACCTAATAAAAAAATTTAAGATAAATTAAGCAAAGTCCCGACAGGGTACATTACAGAGCCCATCAAATGCATCTTCTTCCACTAGTGGTCTTGTAACTATGCTAACCATATCAAGCACAATTTACTAAATTTCATGCTACTTGGAAGAAAAGTACAACCTCTTCTCTTACCGCATAATATGCATTTTGAAGACAAATTGTCTTCATTATTTGTGCGATCTCTGTTTCTTGAAGAGAAGTCAGTTTTACATGTTTTCCATGCACAAAGTCTCTTAAAGATAAATTATCTTCTAGAATGATCCATCTTACTTGTGTTACACTGTTGCCCATTATCCTTTGCTTTCAATTGTAGTTCCATCCTTCTCAAGTCTGAGAGCCAGATGCTAATCTGAAGTTAATCATATTATCATGATAACAAAAAGGAAACATGTTAATTATAGTTGAATGCAGATATTCTCTTATTCTGTACACTTTGGCCGTGGAGTTCTCTTAGTGGAGGGCAAAGAATTCAACAATTTATACATCTATAAAAAACGAATTTGACTGCAATAGTTCAAGCATAGTATAATTGATCTTAGACTGCTGCTTCACTTGAATCTCAGGCTCCAATTAAAATTCTAGTATACAGCTTCGGGAAAGTGAAATGGAATAGAAATTTAAAACACAGTACATTTTAGATTGTGTATTGGACGGTTTAATCAAATTGCTTATCATTCACTATCTTCTTTGCTCCATTTAATGACTACAGGGTATAATGAGTCCACAATTATCATCATTACTATTTTTGGTGGTGGGTTTGTCAATGGCTTTTACACCATGGCTTGCAGCTGGTGGTCAGTTGATTGCATCCCGTTTTGAGCAACATGATGTACGGAGTCTGTTACCAGCTGAGAGTGAGGTATGTTATTTATAATTGTGGCTGGACTAGATTTCTCTTGTTTTTTCTGAACATTAATTATTCAGGCTGTGCAAAAATTTTGAAAGGTGTGAGATTCATCCCAACTGCCAATTGGATTATATGTAATTGTATCTATTAATCTGCAAAAATATGTATCACTCTATAGAACAATCTATTGGAATCTGAACATTGCATAACATCTGTCTTTGTAAATACATAAAAATTTAAAATTATTGATTGAGCATGACTATTGTTTATATGAAAGTATTGTTGTACAGCTCAGGCTGACCTTCACCTTTCTTGCAATCAGCAGCCAAGGAGAGAACTGAGTTAGCTTTTTATGGGTTCCCAGAACTTTCTATTGTTCTTGGTTTTTGCCTCCTTTTTCCACCAAACAATTTCACTTCTGAGAAAATGATTTTGACTAGTTTTACTAATAGCAAGGAAATGTGGACTCATTTTTGAAATGACGCCTTTTAGTTATGAGTAAAAATATGTATGATGAGTGTAGTTATTAGTTTTGTTTAATTGTTTCTAGAAATGACTTTTGAATTATAATTTATTATAGCTGAGAATTTGAAGGTTTTTCTAAATAAGGAGTTAAATTTGCAAAGATGTGAGATTTATCCCAACAGCCAATTGAATTTTATGTAATTGTATCTATTTCTCTGCAATAATACCTATCACTCTATAGAACATTCTATTGCAATGTGAACCTTGCATAACATCTGTCCTTGGAAACACATAAAATCATTGATTGAGCAGGAGTAATGTTTTAATGAAAGTATTGTTGTACAGCTCAGGCTAACCTTCACCTTTCTGGCTATCAGCAATGAAGGAGAGAACTGAGTCAGCTTTTTATGGGTTCCCAGAACCTTTCTATTGTTTTTGGTTTTTGCCTCCTTTTTCCGCCAAACAATTTCACTGTGGACAAAATTATTTTGACTAGTGTTACTAGCAGCAAGGAAATGTGGACTTGTTTATGAAACGACCCCTTTGGTTCCGAGTAAAAGTATGTATGATGAGTGTGTAGTTATATGTTTTGTTTAAATATTTCTAGATGCATATCCAAGTTTTTTTTCTTACTTTTTTGCATGAAATGACTTTTGAGTTATTATAGCTGAGAATTTGAAGGTTTTTCCAAATAAATAATTAAATTTACTCATTGTTTTGGTTAAATTTGACATTTTTTTCATAATTTTGAAATTAATGTTAGCTGTATATCTGGTGTGTTCTTTCCTTATACATTGGTTTGAGAGAGTTCTATGTATGTATTTATAAATTTGTCGTTCAATTGAGGTTGCCGTACATATATACTGTTTTACATTTTAAAGGTTGCTGCCTTGGACGTTTAGAAGCATGTATGATAAGCATCTTCCCCATGGAACTTTGGGGCACCACATAGCCTATAAAGTTGTTTGACAGTATGATGGTCCCAACCGGTGCTGAGAGGGGAGGGGTGAATCAGCACCCACTAAAACAAAATCTGATATAATGTAATTAAAAGTGTTAAGCAGAATAAATTCTATCACAGAATTAGCTATAACACAATCAAGCAATAATCAACACCAAATTTATCATGTAGAAACCCAAATCGAGAGAAAACCACGGTGTGAGGAAACCTCACAAATTTTGCACTCTTCTAAAGTGCACCCTGTAAGGAGCCTTCCCTGTTAAAGGATTACAAACGCACTATTAGATGCGACTCGGTTAAGGGATTTAGAAAATAAGGCGTGTTAGAACCTGCCTGGTTAGAGGACTTAGAACACCTAAACAGATGTCACCCGGTTAAGAGATTTAATACAAGGGACCTATTAATGTCCACCCAAAATACTGGGATTTAGCTATTACAATTGTCAGAGAGCAATAAAGGTTTTGATCTTTTAGAAATGGCTTTGCTTAGCCTGATAAGATCGCTGTGCTTTTCAGTCGGGAGTCATCACCAGTCACCGTAGGTATGCTCTTCTTTCGGCTGTTGTGCTTCCTTGCACACTCTTCTTCTTCTCTTCACCTTTTCGTAGCTTCTTTCAACTTACAGGTTCACTCTTTTCTTTGGCAGAATGAAGACAAGCAATATTCTTCACAGGCTGAAGAATATATAGTCTTTCTTACCTTTCTACTTTTTACATGCACGACTTGTTCAAAGATCACCTTCGGATCCATCACCCAGTGGAGTCTCAGTTCACTGAGGAAACATCCGATGCATGCCATATGCTTTTTCTGCTTTACAAAAGAAAAGACAGATGCGTGTGACAAGCTTTACTTCACTAGAGTTTTCTACATGTTTTAATGCCACAAACTCTGGCATTAAAACCCTCATTTGCGCCTTGCACCAATCATCTTGATAACACAAAGTGTTCCAGATTTTGTGCAACAAATCCCAATCAAAGAGTTACACAACCGTTTGTCGACTGTGACTTTCCCCGGTTCATCAGTCTTGATGAAATCTTCACTGATCGGTTTATATCCTTAGGTTGTGCTCAAGTAAGAATCTTAACCTGTCACCATACCTTCCTCTGGCTGTAGCGGTTGCATCCTTGATTCCTCAGTTCTTGTTACCGGTTATTGGTTGCACCTTCCTCGGTGACCGGTTGCTCTGATGACCAGTTAGAGCTTTATTAGTAATAGAGACAGTGCCTTCTCTTTCTTATTGTTAGTCGTAAAGTTTATGTTGCCGTCGGGTTTTAGTTTGCCGACTGGTGTTAGTTATGTTGCCGACGGTTGGGAATGGGTGACGACGTTTGGTCACACCCCTTCGGGTAGATAAATATGTACCACCTACGGGTGAAGGATTATTATGGATTATGATGTAAATGTACTTCCAGTCTGGAATGATTAATGAAAGTATTTATTATTCTCTGATATGTTTTGTATTTATTATATTGCCTGTACTATGTCTATGCAATATTAAGTTTACCCCAGCGGGAAAACATTTGGCGCCATTGCCAAACAAATCTGGCAAGTGACGGAATGAGTGGACGGATGGGAATACCATTGGAGGAGAATATTAATGTGAGGATGAATGAGGACGGAATCATTGAATAGAATTTATGCCTAATCAATTGAATAAAAATAGAAATTTAAAGAAGGAACTTGAAGAAGAACAAGCTGCTAGAATTGCTGTACTTGCACAGCAACAAGCCGAGCGAAGGGAGAGATTCTGAAGACGCGCCGAAGGACTACCAAAGGGAGTAACTGAAGGCGAGGGTTTGGAGGAATCTGACCGGGAGGCTGGAAGAAGTGACGAGGACCGCCTAGAGGAAACAAGGAGCTTGTTCGGGTCCTTAACCTTAACCCCACAGACGGAAACAAGAGAAGCCCAGAGGAAGGAAGAAGAGGAAGCCGCACGGAGG
Organism: Chamaecyparis obtusa; assembly: GCA_027943335.1. NCBI lineage: Eukaryota > Viridiplantae > Streptophyta > Pinopsida > Cupressales > Cupressaceae > Chamaecyparis > Chamaecyparis obtusa. The sequence goes on from BSBK01000480.1 coordinate 1,157,820, forward strand.
GAGGCTCAGGATACCGCCGCCACCGAGAGTGTCGAAGTGATAGAGGGGCATGGGGATCACAGTAGCCCACCAGGCTTGGACAGTTCCAGTAGTTTGGGGACATCAAGCAGTACGATACCGAACAATTCTGGAGGACCGACGTCGGCAATACCATACCAGCCTATAACACAACCGGTGCTGCAAACATAGTCGGCACCTAGAAAAGTAAACATGGCGACTAACAAAGAAAAGCTACCAAAATTCCATGGCAATGGGAAGGAAAATCCAGTACGGCATTGTCGTACGTGCGAGACAATCTGGTCGGCGAATGGAGTCGTCGACCATGCCGAATGGGTAAAACAGTTTCCGGCCACACTGAGAGGGGTAGCCATCGACTGGTACTCCGATGTGGACAAAACAAAGGTGACCACTTGGGACAAATTCAAGACAGAATTCCAGAAGGAGTTTCGGCTCCTGAGGGATGACAATGAAATTGTTTCCGAGATATACGGTACCAAACAAGGTAAGAAAGAGACTGTGCGGGCTTACAGTCGCTGACTGAAGGAGTTAGTCAAAAAAATAGATAGCCAGCCATCGGATGGCTTGAAGAAAAGATGGTTTGTGGAGGGCCTGAAATCTAACCTACGGAGGAAAATGAAGATAGTGCCCCCCACGTAGACGCCTATAACCAGGTGATGGACTTAGAGAGCGAACATAAAACCTCCAAGAAGAAAAGAAGCAAGTCCTCTTCTGATGAAGATGACACTTTGGACGATGACAATGGCAGTGGTGGCGAGTTGAAGGGAAAAGTCAGGGCACTCCAAAAGGACATGAAGAGAATGATGAAGGAATTCAAGACCATGAAAGGGGGGTACCAACAAGGGGAAGTTGACATTTGGTGTACGGACTGCAAGGCGAGTAGCCATACAAAGGGGTCGTGTCCCAAAATGGCATTTTGTGACATTTGTCAGATCATGGGCCATTCTACCAAGGAATGCCCATACAACATGAAGGTGAGGAATCAACAAGTGCTATTTACCCAAGAGCAACCATCTACATCGGGGGTACGGAGGCAACCAACGCGGTGGCGGAAGGGGCTATAACAACACCAACACGAGTCGAATACAATATGACTCCAAGGGTCGGCCGATGATCCAGTGCCAAGCTTGCAATTAGTGGGGCCACTTTGCAAGGGACTGTGACAAGGGCGACACCCCGCAGAAGCTCTGTCGCTAGTGTGGTCCTGGCAACCATGAGGATGCCAATTGCCCAAAATCTGGGGTCAACTTGCTCAACATCGAGGGAACGAGAAGTGACGAGGGGGTACTAACCATCACACGGTCACAAGCAGAACAAGCGACATGGGCGGGTGAGGAAGAAATAGAGAAGGCGATGAAGGCACCAAAAGAAACATGGGAGATGGCTACCACCTCAGGCCGGAGGGAGGCAAAACAACACATTCTGAGACAAATGTTACAGGTAGAGGTACCGGTGGAACTCCAGGACCTCCTTCACACCATGCCGCATTTGGGAACGACACTATTGGGGAACTTGGCCACGCAGTTGAATACCACACGTACGGACATCCCCGGAGGGTCTGCAATGGACCCGATGATACTTGCTGTAAACAGCTGAAGGTACGCGACAGTCGTCAAGATAGGCATCCTTGACACCATCCTAACAGACACTATAGTGGACGGAGGGTCTGGAGTGAATGTCCTTCCGGAGGCAACGTGGAAAAAACTAGGAAAGCCCACCTTGTGGCCGTCAACCTTCAACTTACTGGGTGCAGATCAGCAGGGTATCAAACCACTCGGGACGCTGATGGCACAACCGGTCACTGTCGGTACACAACTGTTTGTACTTGACTTTGTCGTCATTCCACTGAAGCAGAAAGGCTATGAACCCATACTGGGTAGAGGATGGTTAGTAACAGCCAAAGCAAACCATAATTGGAAAAGGAATACCCTCTCGATGGAGAGTGGAGGAAAAAAGTTCACAATTGATCTGCGTACCCAATTGGTGAGTGAGGAGATAGCTTCCTCCTCCGAATCTGACTCCGAAGGAGAAAACGATCGAAGGGATGAAGGAAGGGACGGAATGGAACCGAATAGTGAAGGCGTGCTAAGATTTGGAGAATACTTAGAGGATGATGTAGATTCATTGAATGGTCTCTTCCATTGGCAGATACAGGATTACGAAGTTTTCCGACCAACATGCAATATACTAAGTATTGAGGAAGAGCCGGAAACATCTCCGTCCAAGTACGGTGAATACACCGAAGGGGATGCGAAAGTAAGCGAAGTCCCGATGCATAAATTTGATGAGCGAAACCCCCTGAGGTATAAGAAGGAAGAGGAACCTAAGATCATTCCTGTCCGCGACGATTGGAATCCTGTGTGGAAGACCGCAGCCTTCAAAATCTTTATTCTCCTTCTTATGTACAGGAAGGAGACTGCGGTCCCTGTAGAATTTATGGTTCCAAGTCTCTAGATCGCCATTAAAAAAAGACTCGGCGACAGGGAAAGCTTGAGGGAACGGCTGCACAATGAGATTGAGCCAGAAAAATTTCGGGAAGTCGGCTACGACGAGGCTGTCAAGTTGTGGACTCTCAACGGGTCCAAATTGAGACCTTACCCGGACCTGAGCGAAGGGAAAGGGACTCGATCTCTCAAGTAGGCGACCTAGCGCCATCCGTATGGGCGACTAGAGAAGCATCCAGACGGTGAATGGGAAAAACACTCGTATGGCTATGCATGATTGTACGGCGAGAAATTTTTTTGATAAAAAAAATTAAAAAATAAAAAAAATAAAAAAATAAAAATTGAGAGTAAGTTTCCGACGGTGGGACCACCAGGTGGACCATTGTCCATTCACAAAAACCCCTCAGCCGCATGGTGAAAACAACAACGGACAGCGGACGGAGGAAACATAACGTGCGGAGGAAACATAACGTGCGGGAGGTTGGACAGCAGCATGTGGAAGGAATGTAAAGTGCGGGAGCGGAACAGCAGCAGACGGAAGAAGGAAGTATCATCGTGGGATAAAACCGTCATGCGGCTAGAAACTAAAACTTAGCGGAAGGAAAAGGGCATACTACTCCACGGAAGGACATCAAGTAAGGGGTAAGGAGAAGGGAGTATGCGCATAAGGATCAACTACAGTCGGGTAAGTGTATAGAAGTCACGCATATGGAAATGATATGCACTACGTCGTGAGTTGGAGATAACCCCCACAGCCGATCAACACAAGAGTAGGCTCGATGCCGTATGGGAGGGAAGGAAATTAATTGTAGCATCATGATAGCACATCCCTGAACGAAGAAAATAACCACCGTACAAGCTCAAAGATGCGGCAATTAATTGGAAATCAGTACGGCAAATTTTATAATGAATTCTTGAATTTAAAGAAATGGTTAAGATGCATTCAGCCGGAAAGAGAAGTAATTGGAAAAAAAAAGAACCAAAAGGGCAAGGAAAGAGTGGCAATTCTGTACGGCTGAGAGCAAATAAGCAGGCTCCAGTATTATTGATGGCAAGGAGTAGTAGCCGAGGAGAAGGTTCTAAAAAAAAAAACAAAATAAAAATGACGACAAATCAAAACAGTTCATAGTGAATAACGTAGGGTACCGAAGGGAAGGACATAAGGAGGTAGTGAGGAAAACATAAGCGGCTGGCAGAAAAGAGTATGGGATCGTCCTTTTGAGGTACACCACAATTGTGAGTTGGGGTATCGAAAACAGCAAGAGGAAATTATTTAGTTATTAGCCTTTGGAAAGTGTGACCAATTGATGAGACCCGGAGTTAGCATGGACTGTCTGCATGCCGGAGGTGGAGAGAGCACTAGAGGAAGCCTTTCGAGAAGGGTACTACTCTTTGAGGCACTCAGAGGAGTAGGTGTTGGCTGGACGTGAGACTGCCTTGGTGGATGCACAGAGAGCTCGGGAGGAGCTGCCCACCCAGTTGGAGGCAGTAGAGCGACACTTGACTTAGCATACCCAGGAGTTGGAAGCGGAGAAGGCAACACGGGTGGCTATCGAGGTTAGATTGGCTCGGAAGACAGTATTGTTTGAACAAGAGTTAGCGGAGGCTACAGTTGAAAAGTATGTGTTGGAGACAAGTTTGGTGCAGGCACAGGAGGAATGTGATGTGACAGGAAAAGACCCACTGGAAACAGCATTAGCTTTTTCAAGGATGCCCCTCCAGCCCTTCTCAGTGATTTTCTTATTCTATATAGTGTATTTCATCTCCTTTTTGTTGTGAGTTGTCGGGGACAACTTTCTTTTTTTGGGGGGATGATGTTAGCCGTAAAGTTTATGTTGCCGTCGGGTGTTAGTTTGCCGATGGGTGTTAGTTATGTTGCCGACAGTTGGGAATGGGTGACGACGTTTGGTCACACCCCTTCGGGTAGATAAATATGTACCACCTACGGGTGAAGGATTATTATGGATTATGATGTAAATGTACTTCTAGTCTGGAATGATTAATGAAAGTATTTATTATTCTCTGATATATTTTGTATTTATTATATTTCCTGTACTATGTCTATGCAATATTAAGTTTACCCCAGTGGGAAAACACTTACTATGTGTCACCGGTCTCCGTGCACTTATTATTGTCAGTTGTACCTGACCTGTCTTTGGTTCCTGACTGAACACTGTGGACCTCCCTAGTCATAACTGACAACTCTTTGCCAATCAATGACAATACCAGTTAGCCATGTATCGGTTACATTCTTACCGGTTAATGCCAACACAGTACATACTGTTCATTTCTGAATATGTCTCAAGACTATATTTCCTGGGTTTTCTAGTTTTTGGTCCCAATAAGCATGAATGGAACACGACCAATTAAGGTGCTGTTTTCCAACTTGTTCACAATGATTTGTTGACACTCTCAAGATTGGTCTGTATATTAGCCATATACCCTGAAACCTGGTACTCTAATTTGTGTCTTAGAGCATAGTTGTGTAAGTCTCTAAAGAGTGCTGTATCAATTAATGCTTCTTTTTTGATGGTTTGCCAATAACAGTGCTCCTTAAGTTGTAGGGTTTTGTTAATTTACTTTTGATGCTATCTCACCAAGGACACAATCTATTCAAATCATTCAGTTTGATGGATAAAATTGGTATTGTATCTGCCTGCATTTATCTTGATATTACTAATGTGTACCTACTTTGTTATGTTTTAGAAAGCTCATTGTTTTTGTGATATACCATAGCTGTTTTGGTTGAAGACCCTTGTGTATCTGTCTTGAAAATTGTGCTATTTACATGCATGTTTGCAAGTCTCAAAGCCTCTCATGATATAAAGAACCTTTCATGAAATTGATTGTTTCTAGTTCTGGAGAATATTCATATTTCTGTCAAATACAATGCCTTTTGTGGATAAATGAATCCATTGTTTATTTCTGAGAAAGTCATCTTAAACATGAAGTTTTAAAGAGTGGTTAAAATAAACTTTATTTCAAACTGAAAATCTGTAAAAGAAATACTGAAGTGAACACACAATTTACTTTCAGACAGATGATTTGCAAGATCATATAATCATATGTGGATTTGGTCGTGTTGGGCAGGTAAAATCTATTCTTTTTTTCTTTACTTGGATTTCATTCATTGGAATATTGACTCTGGGTACCTCTCATTTCTGCTCTTTCAGCAGTTATGGTTTTTTGATCAAGAAAACAATCTGACCAAATATTGTTACAGATCATAGCGCAGCTTCTATCAGAAAGACTGATTCCATTTGTGGCACTAGATGTGCGAAGGTATGTGTAATTATACATGTTATATTGCATAGTCACACGAAAGTGTAACAGCTGGTGTATATAAATCTTATATAGGGCTGTGTTGTTAAGAATATGCTATTACTGCTACACCAATCATAGTTTAGGTGAATTATACCTTGGAATTGGATGCTTCTCTGTATTTATATGTAAGATTTAATGACATTCTATTTATAAGGACTTGGAACCATTATAAGACAATCCAATGTCCATTGCTTCGATTTATCTGATTTTGTTGTAGGCTTTCATAAATTTGGGGCAGGAACATTACAATTTATATTTATAGTAATGATTTTTGGCCTTGATATCATTAGCTGGATGAAGTTTATATTTCTGCTAGGATTCTTTTGGGCATTGTATTTAATTTCTCTAAATGTATTAGTTTAAGTAATTTGACTTAGAGAATACATCAAGTACTATTTTGTCATTGTTTACATGGCGTCCTTATTGTTTGTTTTGTCTGGCTAGGTATTTCAAGCAGATAATCGTCTCACACAATAATGACTTACTAAAATTAACTTAATGAAATTTACCAAATATTAAATATGGAATTGAGATAATGAATATAGAACTTGAAAGATCCCAAACTGATTTCCAAGGCAAATTCCTGATGTTTTTTGTTCAGATTGTCTTTGACAAGTGTTCAGGAGGAAATGTCTAATTTTTTTGTTTATTTCTTTGTTTTTGTGTTTTTTCTGATTTTTTGGATAAGAAATGCAGACTTGAATAGATGACAAAAATACTGAAATAAAAACTAACAGCAACACTTTGCATCGAACAAGGACATTAAAATCTGATTTTTATTAATTTCACTGATTACTAATATGACCGTTCCAGGCATGTTTGGATATGTGCAATTATTGACAGCAACACATTGACTTGGTTGACCTGCTGTTCTGATATCTTCACTGCCAACTCCCAAATTGTTGATGCAGACCTAGGGCCCTGAATTTCCTTCACTGTAAACTGCTGCTGAAGCAGATTTCCAGCTAGGCAATGGACTGAGGTCTTACCTGTAGCTGTATGGCTGGCCAAAACACTTATGAATTGACTGATAAGCTTCCCTAAAATACTGATTTGTAATCTGTCATATATTTCCTTCCCTTGAAATGATTTCTCAAACCCTGATGCCAAGCTGGAAATGAATATAATCTCTGCCTGAAGCTGTACATCTAGGATAGTAATGAATGAAATACCATAAACTTGCTGCCAACTTTCTGATCCACAATTCTGATCACTCTAAAATGCTCTCAACAATTCTGCTTCAAGATTTATCGTCAATAATTTGATGCCTCTGATAATAACTCCGATTTTTGATGAAACTGACACCAGGAAAGCTGGGGTTTCGTCCAACTCCCTTTGCTTCCAAGAGTTTTCGTTCTTGGAACCCTGATTACTGCTCAAACCCTTCACAGAGCTCAAACTCTTCACAGAGCGCAAACTCCAGTATGTTGATGTGTAAACAATCACTTAGATGATCAGAAATGGCCACTCCCAGTTTCTTTTATCTCATTTTGCTTTTTCCTCCACAAGGTTCGAACCTATTAGGGTTTTCATGATTTTATTATAATAACTTTTATTAAATTTCATTGCTTCTCATAAAAGTTCGAATCTCAAGGCTTTATTATTCGCTATTATAAATGGCCCCTTAGAATAAAAACTTGCAACTTCATCTTCTAGGAAATTGTTCCATGGGCCCCTTATGATATTTTATTATAATATAATATTATAAAGTGACTAGATTAATTCACTTTATTATTATTTTATTTAAATCAAACTTAGGAAATAATTTAATTATTCCCTATTTAATCATAAACTGATCATCTGGAGTCCAAACTGAAATCTGACTGATGCCACCAATCCATGGATGATACCTGAATGTTGGAGGTGAATTGACAATCTCTCCCTTAAGAATAGAGATTCTTCCTAAAAAATAGGAACTGCAATGGAAGTCTCTAGAATGATCTCGGAGGTTTCCTAATGCGTTACAGTCAACTCTCAGTGAATCCCTGAAAGTAGGAATACCTCCTAAAATTTAAGAGATTTTCCCAAACTGCCCAAAACGGCTCATAAAACCCTTGCGTAGCTTTAGAAACGTCTAGATTGGTCCCCTATCCATATTGTTGACATATCGGAACCTGACTAATAGGTCAACCTCTGTAGACAATTGAGTTATCTAAGGAAGGGATATTTTAGTCCTCCCTTCTTGGGATTGCTTGCTTACAAGCAATCACAAAGATGGATGCTTAAGTATAATCTCTCCTTCCCATGTGACATCCTCCAAGGGCAAGTCCCTCCAGCAAACCAAGTACTCCCTGATCATTGCTCCTTAATCTTCTCTCCTTCATGTCTAAAATCTCAGCAAGAATCAGGATCAATCTTCCTTCATCCAATGGAGGCAAGTCAGTGAAGACACAACATGCTGCTCCAATGCATTCTTCAAGCATGATACGTGAAAGACATTATGTATCTTTCTTTTAGAAGGTAACTCAAGCTCGTAATCCACCACTCCAATCCTCCTCCGTAATCTGTACATGCCATACAACCGTGACTTGAATTTCTTTGCCCCACTCCTCTTAAGTGTGCCTTTTTTGTAGGGCTGTAGGCACAAGAAGACCAAGTCTAACCTCAAATGTCCTTTCAATCCGATTCTGATTCACATACATCTTTTGCTGATTCTGTGCATGCTGAATATTATCCTTAAGGGCCTTAAGGATATCCTGACAGTCCTATAACGAATCCTGAGCTCTAGGCGCTCTACTATCGCCCAACGCCAAGTCCACAAATGATAAGGCATCATAACCATATAAAGCTTGGATGGGAGTCATACTAATAGACATGTGGTAGATAGTATTATAACAATACTTGCCTAAATACAATCAACACACCCATGCTCTCTGCACACATATAACCCTTAATCCTTTATTAACTACCTTTGTCTGTTTGTCCCAGTGTTACAAGACTCGGACTCGCCTCGGACTCGGCAAGCTGGATTCGGGCTCGGACTTGGACTCGGCGCCCGGACTCGGCAAGTACTCGGCAAATTGAAAAACCCAAGAAATTCAAAGATTTTTAAGGATTTAAAACTTTTCTCATGCATCATTCAGTCAATTAACATCAAAGACACAATAATTGAGATAAATAGAAGCTACTTTGCACACATAAACAAGTTTACATTGATCACATAAGTATAAATGCGAATTTCTGAAGGAAATAAGTTAACTGTTAAACTAGCTACTAAATAACGCATTAGAAATCTGAAATATAAATAGTGTCATTGTCAAAAGTCTACAATATTCATGGAATGAAAAGTTCAAAACATATATCAAAATAAAAGCTAGAGCCTAGAAGACTAAGGCCCTATGTCTTCCTACGTGTACGCCTAAGTGATGGGGAGGTTAGGATAGACTAGCTAGTCTATGCCCTGATCCTTACCCAAGGAGCCAAGTGTACTACTGACACCTATGAATGGTCTATAGGATACCTTACTCATCCAAGGACCCCCTGACCTGCCTAACCTGACCACGAAGTTTATCTACTTCTTCTTGCAACATTCCAAGCTTTGGTTTCTAGCTTCATCCCTTACATAGGCTCATAAGGGTCTTTTAGGGTTCAGTTCGCTTCCCAAGCTCTAATAGAGGATTTGATGAGTTCCAAGGTGTTTTTGAGACATTTGACACATCTTCCATGCATTAGCAAGGTTGGGTCATCACCCGATTTTAGAGTTCCTTTGCAAATCAGGGCTACAAGGAAGTGCCCAATTAGGCCTCCTTCCGGTTTTGTAGGGCTTTTGCCTCCTTCCCCTCAAAGATTCAAAACTTTTGTTCTAAAGAACATCCACTTCAAATGACCAGACCTCAATGATTTTTGGGGTCTCAAGCCACCAACAGGCCGTACAACACCTGAACCAAAATTGAGGGTTTTAAGGGCTATTTGGGACTTTTAGGGTCACAGTGTTTGAAGTCTTCACCAGCACCACTCTTGGCTTGTTCAAGATCTCTCCTCAACACTGAGCCTTCATACATGTGTCTTGCATCCCTCCAAAGGGCATGCCTTGAAACTCACCCCTCTATTCATGAGAGCTTCTTCACTGCTGACTGCTCCTAGCCGGGCACTGCTAAGCTCGCCTAGGGCATAGTTAAACAATTGCTTCCACCTGCATGCTGGGGCCTTGCTTGCATGTATATACAGGGTATGGTCTGCACTACCTTATCCCAAAGTGCCATGGTGTTTCCATGGTGGGGATAGGAGCTACAGGCCCTACTTCATCAGTCCCTTCAAACTGAACAATGGACTGGCAGACTTACAAAACTAAGAATATACAAGTTAAAACAACCAAACCCAGTCTAAATGCTGATAAATGAAGTAAAATGAAACACAATACTATCACACAATCACATGATATCACTAGCAACACTTTGATTCAACACTTCAAGCCATAAAAATGACTGTTACACACTGTTCTTTCATATACAGTCCGATTCCTCCGTACATCTGCCGTACACAATGCTTGCCAACCCTTGCATTAGGGTTTTTCATGTCTAATATAGGCTCCTCCTTGGGATTAGAGCCTAGTTAGGGTTAGGAGACTCCTTGGTAAGGTTTAGCCTTCACATAAGAAAAGTTACTAAGCAACTTTTGAAAAGTTGCTAGCAACTTTTAGAGCAATTTTTCTTGCTCGAGCAACTTTTTGCTCACTCCACTCCTAAGACCATTCTAAGGTCTTTTACATGCCTAGATAGTGTGAAAACTCTCCTAACCCCTATGTTAAGACTTAGACAACTCTAGAAAAGAAGTGACCTCAGGATGCTAACCTGCCCTGAGTCACTGTACAACCAAGTAAGAAGTTACACAACACAACCAAGACCTCTACTTAGGTCTTCACACACAAGCATGAGTTAAGCTCTTATTTACTTAGATACTTCACTTAAGAAGTTTCATCACAACCAAAAAATAGTGGGTGGGAGCCCTTGGAAGGGTGCTCCTGCACCACTAAGATAGGTCATGGAATATTTTGCAGCCATCTTCTGTCCCTGTGTCTGAGGCTCAACCTTAGTGGCATCCTCATCCTCATAATCATCATCATCCTCAGACCCCTCACTCTCAGCCTCAGGGTCCTTTACTGGGTGTCCTCGTGCTCTAGTCAATCCATTTGCTAATCTATTTTCCAAAACCCCTATATTCTTCTCCCAAGCCTTTTTCCTCCCTTCTAAGTCTTTGCAAATGATGGAATTGTGTGCTAAAATGTTGTCACACTTCTATGAATCCTTACATGCAAGAAAACTCAAGAATGAGCCCTCACAAATCGATCCATAGCTCTCTATGCATGGAGTTGCAAGATTTGTAAAATTGCTCTCAGCTAGAGCTATAAACTCATGACCTTGCTAGTCAACCATACAATGAGAGATTCCAAATGGATGCAATGCTATGCAAATCTATATGAGAATGCAAATTAATCTTATGAGAATGAAGATGCAATTAAACTATGAAAATGGAAATGAAAGAGTTACAAACCCTCTAATTAAATTGTGAGATTAATCTAAAACATGAAAGAAAATGATACCATGATAATGCAACTATGATGCAAGCTAGGATGTGATGTAGATGCAAGATGAATGCCAATGATGCTCCAAATCTTCAAAACTTGATGCAAAAATATCTCCAAAAGCTTCAATGACTTAGAAAACCTGTAGCATAATAATTCAAGTATGTATGGTGTGTGCAAATGAGGAAGAGAGCTCTTCTTTTATAGGAAGTGAAAAACAATGGACCATGGAGATTAAGAGGCAAAAGACTTAATCAACGATGGAGAAAAAAAGAAGCTTGATCCTTGTGCACAAATATCCTCCAATAAGAAAATTAGAAGCATTTACTTTATGTTGAGCATTTAATTTATATCCATGTGAGGCAAAAGTACTTTTCTTTTATTTTTCTTTATAAATAAGAATTAAATGCTTTATTTGTGCAACAAGGATAAGAAGAAAAGTGAAGATTTTTTATTTAAATAAAAGGAGAGGAAATTCTTTTTAATTAAATAAAGGCTTAGGATAAAGCGATTTTATTATTTAATTAAAAGAGATTTTTAATTAATTAAAAGAGAGCATGTTCTCTTAATTAAATAAGATTTTTATTTTTTATTTCTTTTAAATTAAATAAGACTCAAACCTTAGGAAATATTGAATTGATTATGATTTGATCAAGGAAATTGATATATTTGAAAAATGTTGATTTTTGAAAATATTGATTCAAGGATTTGACAAATTGCTAAATGGGGGCCCAAAGTCTAGGCGACCATTTTAGGGTACATACAGGAATGACCTTTTTAGGTCTTAGAATCATTAGAAAATCCTTGTTCTAGCTTCAATTTGCCTTAAAACAGCCAGGACAAGTTGTGGGAGATAACACTGCTGAAGGCATGCTGAATCCTGAAATTTGGCTAAGTTTGGAATTTTTTGAAAACCCCCAAAATCTAGAATCTGCATTTTAACTCCTATGAAGTTGAAACCTATCTCAAACATCCTGGAATGTAGTTATACAAATATAACTTAAAGTATAAGAAATAAATGTCACTTATACTTAAATGTTATATTTGTATAAATCCTCCTGCCCCAGAGCCCATGGACTCTTAAGACATCAGGAAAAAAATACCTCTGCCATGTGAGATGCTATGAAGTTGGCTGCAATAAAGAGGTGTGCATATTTCATCAATCTATCCACAACCACATAAATACAATCATTCCCTTGGACTCTCGAAGGACCTGTAGTGAAGTCCACAGATTTACTCTCCTACTTCTACTCTCGAATGGGCAATGGCTGGAGAAGACCTGCTAGGAAAGTATGCTCTAACTTGTTTTGCTAACAAGTCACACACGTACATATCGCAAGACATCATCCTTGAGGCCCTTCTATGAGAATCTCTCTCGAACTTGCCTGTATGTCTTGAAGTACCTTGAATGTCCTGGAACTGGTGTATCATGGATTACTCATAAAATTTGCTCTGTAAGTTTTGATTCGGGTGCTAAATAATTCTTGGTTTTGTAATATATAATATCATCAATCACCATGTATCTATCATCTTGAACCAAACCATCCATAATCTCACATGCAAACCTGTTAATGATATAGCGTCGGTCAGTAAATTAATCAATTAAGATTCATCTCTAGAAAATGATTAAGTGTATTTGTTATATATATTTAAGTTATATATATGTGTCTTAATTATATATATATATATATATATATATATATATATATTAATGATAACAATTATTAATATATTAATTGAGTTATCGACCGATGAACAAATATCCATTTGGAGATCACGATATCTATCGTGCGGCTAGTATTATGGTATTGTAACACAAAGTGTTACGATACATAAAATGTATTGTAACACAGAAGTGTTACAATACGTAATATGTACCGTAACACTTGGGTGTTACGTATCGTAACTTGTTAATAATACAACAAACAAAACTTCGGTGTTATCATTGTCTCCAAGTATCAAGCGGTGTCTCCTACAAAATATGAAAGGGCATGTGTCATGTAGAGACATGTCTCTACAGTTGTAGAGGCATGTCCTCATTATTGGACACTTATAATCAAAGAAATCTGCATTTGGAAAACACAAATAAATGGTAGTGTTGTTCAAAGTGCAGATTTGTATATTCAGTATAATATATATATCAAGTTCACATTCTGATTTAAAATAAAAATTAAATATCAGTCAAATCAAAATAGGAATCTTAACATGGTATCAGAGCCAAGGTTGGAATAAGATCCAGATTAGATTCTTATATTGATATATTTATATGCCAAAAGTATATAAATATCTTGAGATAAATTAGACCTTTCAAAATGGTGAACGGAGTTAGACTTGAGGATAGACTTGAAGGTGCCTCAAATTTCGTAGCTTGGAAATTTCAAATGTTACTAACATTAAAAGAGAGCGAACTAATCATAGTGGTGAAAGAAAAGGAACCCGAACAAAGTCAAAAAGATGAAAAGATTCAATGGGAAAAGAATAATACAAAAGCAACGAAATTGCTATTAGATGGAGTGAAGGGTCATCTAATACCTATAATTATCAGACTAGATTCAACATATGCCATGTTCAAAGTTCTTGAAGAAATGTTCGAGATAAACAATTCTAATAGAGTCCTTACTCTAAAAAATCAACTCAGTCAAATGAAGATGAACCAAGGAGAGACTATTACTTCATATTTTATGAGAATAACTGATTTGAGAAATCAACTCTCTCCAATTGGTCATGATTATGATAGTAAGGAGTTGTCTATGATAGCCCTAAACAGACTACCTATCTCTTGGGAATCATTCATTGAAGGCATTAGTGCTTGACCTAAAATTCCTAAATTTGAAAGATTGAAAACAGATTGCATTCAAGAAGAGTCCAAGTTGATATCTAGAGGGATCAGCACAAATGCTCCAAAGAAGAAATTCAAATCATTCACACTCAAACTCACACAAAAGGAAAGAAGTTTAATAAAAGGAAAAGAGGTAAAAACACTAATGAGAAACACTCATCAAAGAAAACAAGAGACCTATCTAAAGTTCAATGCTTTAGATGTGTCATCTTGCGATGAAGTGCCTTGATAGAACAAAACCTCAAGCCTCCTTCGCTGAGTTTAAAACTATGGATACAAATTCAAAGAAACTTGTATTTTACTCTGCCTTATCTAGTCATGTTACAAACTGCAAGAACACCTGGGTGATAGACAGTGGGGCCTCCAGACACATAACAGGATTCAAAGATCACCTAGAATGTAAGAACCCCAAATCGGTTCTTAATTGCTGCAGATGTTTATCTCAATTTGTTGTTTGAAAGTTTATGATTTTTTTGGATTTTCAAGGGTTTTACAAATAAAAAGCAAATATGCAATAATCTGAAATTCTGAGACTATTCAATTAACTGCTGAAACTTCTATTTATTTTCCAAATGAAATACAAAAGGGAATCAAGGCAATCCTTTATTGGAAAATGATTAACAAAGGCAACTACAAAATGCATAAAAAACCTGGGAGAATACACCAACTGCTGTAGGAATTTATTTATTTCAACTCTTCAATGCCATGGCTGTAAATCTGAAAGAGGATAATGGTTGCGACTTATTCCTCCATAAAACTGCAATTAAATACTATCTTCTTCTTCCTGCTGCTGAAACTAATACTGTTGAAGCACAAATAGAGTCTCTGGATGAAACTCTTTGAAATTCCAAATTCATTGGATATTTCATTAGCTCAAATGGATACACACAGAAGAACTACATTCTTCAATGGCAAAGCTGAAACCCCTTCTTAGAGCTCAAAATCACAATGATCAATTAGCAAAATAACAATGGATAGCTCATTCTTCATTTGCCAAGCAAATATAGGCCTCCAAAACCCTAATAAAAAATCCTCTTCAAGGCTGCGATTTTATTTAATGAAATAACATTAAATAAAATCATTAACATTTAATTGAATTAAACTTAGGGAAAGCTTTTAATAATTCACCTCCAAAATAAAATACTCAATTGGCCCCATTCGATGTGTTATAAACCCATCACTTAAGTGATTTAAATATAAAGTCAATTTAACTTTATATTAAATCCTTTGCCATTTAATTAAAATATATAACCACTAAAAACTGAATAACTCCCTTTAAAATGAGAATTTGGCTTAACCGTCTGGAATTGGAGTGTGTCTAATAATTTCCCATGTGATCAAATAATATTTCTAAAAATAGCAGGGGTCCATCTCTATGGATCAAAACTAAACCCAAATATAGAAACCTTTGCTAAAAATAGCAAAATCCAAATAATTGAGCCAAAAACAATCTTTTAAGCCAACTGAAAACACTGAACTCTGTCACTACTGAACCATCTGAAAACCATACCTTCACTGTGCTTGAAAAGACCCCCTATCCATGCCTACTAGCCTACGAGGATTCACTGATAGGCTAATCACTTACTAGCATGATGTCGCTAGCTAGAAGGGGACATCACATAGAAACCCTTGAGGAAACTACTGATGAGGAAGTAACTATTGGAGATAATACTGACTATCTAGTAAAAGGAATTGGGTCCTGTACAATTCAACTCAAATATGTTGTATCACTCCAACTCACGGGAATTCCATATGTACCTGGGATCAAAAGAAATCTAGTTTCTGTCTTGGCTCTTGAAGACAAGGGTTACAGGATCACATTTATGGAAGGAAAAGTATTAGCTTGGCCTAAGAACTGTACAATTAAAAATGCTCATACTATTGGTATAAGATAGGGGTGTCTTTATAAACTATCTACTTCTTCTCAAGCCCTAATTTATGAATCAACAAATGAGAATGAAATTTGGCATAGAAGACTAGGGCATTATCACTTTCGTAGTTTACCCAGTTTAGAAAATATGGTCATTGGTTTGCCAAAACTCAAAACTGAACATGTAGGGACTTGCAAAGGTTGTGCATTAGGGAAGAATATCAAAAGCACTTTTCATAATAGCGAAAGCAAATCTAAAGAAGTATTAGAACTTATTCACTCTGATTTGTGTGGACCTATGTATGTTCCTTCCATTGGAGGATTTCTGTATTACATCATCTTTGTAGATGACTACTCTAGGAAAACATGGATATATTTTTTTTAGTGTAAAGAGTCTAAAGAAATTCTCTTAAAGTTTAAAGAATTTAAAGCTCTAGTAGAAAATGTATTTGGAAAGAGTATTAAAATATTGAGAACTGACAATGGCAATGAATACATTTCAGAAACCTTTCAGAGTTTTTCTAAAACTACTGGGATTAAGAGGGAGTACACTGTTCCTTACAACCCTCAACAAAATGGAATTGCAGAAAGGAAGAACAAAACTATTGTTGAATGTGCCAAAGCTATGATGCAAGATCAAAATCTAGAAACTCATCTCTTGGCACAAGCTTCGAATACTGCCGTATATATTCAAAATAGATGTCGTCACTCTCATTTAGAAAACAAGACTCCTGCAGAAGTATTCATTGGAACTAAACCTAAAATAAGTCATCTTAGGATATTTGGATGTCCTGTCTATATTCATATTCTTAAAGAGAAAAGAACCAAGTTAGAACCCTCTGGGAAGGAAGGTATTCTAGTTGGATATAGTGAAACATCCAAAGCATATAGAATTTACCTTGCAGGACAAAGAAATATTGAACTAAGCAGGGATGTGATATTGCATTGGAAAGATCCAAAGATGAAATTGAAATGAATTAAGACAGTTAAGAAGATCTCTCTCCTGATATTGAGAGGGAGATACAAGAGATCCCCGAAGACAACGATTTCAGTGATCACATGGATACTACTGGAGAAATCAAAACAAACAAGAAAAGACTGCTATGGGCCAGAAAGATGATTGAGGAAGCATGGAAATATGCAACCCCTTCTGGTACATCTAGGGAAAGCAAAAGACCTAGTAGATTTTCGAGTTATGTTGCACTAATGAGTGAATTAATAAAATCAGAACCTTCTACTGTTGAGGAAGCTCTTCAACATCTTACTTGGAAGGATGCCATGACAGAAGAATACAATTCTAGCATTAAGAATGATGTCTGGGATATTGTGCCTAGGCTAAAAAATGAATCAATAGTTTCTTCCAAGTGGTTATTCAAAATCAAACATGCAACATATGGAAGTATAGAAAAATGCAAAACAAGGTTTGTTGCTAGAGGCTTCTCTTAGAAAGAAGGCATCGACTATGAAGAAACATTTGCTCTAGTTGCCAGATATACCTTTATTTGAGTTGTAATTGCTATTGCAGCATCTAAAGGAGGGAAAATACATTAGATGGATGTAAAGACTGCTTTCCTGAATGGGGTCATTGAAGAGGAAATATATTTAGAGCAACCTGAAGGATTCATAGTTCACAATAAACAGTCACTTGTTTGCAAACTAAAGAAAGCATTATATGGTCTCAAACAAGCTCCTAGAGCTTGGTATGAAAGGATTGACCATTACCTATTAGAACTCAACTTTTTTGAAAAATGATGTAGACCCTAATCTCTATTTCAAAATATTAGATGGAGACATGTTGATTTTGATTCTTGATGTTGATGATTTATTGATCACATGAGAAGAGCACCTCATGATCAAATGCAAACAAGACTTGGCATTCGAATTTGATATGAAAGACTTGAGAATTCTTCATTACTTTCTTAGATTGGAAGTGTGGCAACATAAGAATAACATATTTCTAAATCAAGGAAAGTACACGATGGACATCCTTAAGAGATTTATAATGATGGACTGCAAGCCTATGTCTACTCCAATGGAGACAAACCTCCTCAAACTCAAGGAAGCAGCTAATGACCCCAAGCCTGTAGACCCTACCCTATACAGACAGATAATTGGGTCCTTGATGTACTTAGTAAACACTAGGCCTGATATTTGCTATGCAATGAATGCGCTTAGTCAGTTCATGAGTGAACCAAAGCAAATAGAATTAGATATGGGCTTAGATATAAAGATGTGGACTTGAACTTGCATGGTTACACTGATTCAGACTGGGCCAAAAACATCATGGATTGGAAAAGCACCTCTGGGCGTTGCTTTAGTTTAGGTTCTACTATGATCTCTTGGTTCAACAGAAAGCAATCCTTAGTAGCTCAGAGTTCCACTGAAGCAGAATATGTTGCAGCATCCATAGGAGAACAAGAAGCAATTTGGTTGAGAAAACTTTTAGTTGGATTGTTTGGACAATCACTAAAGCCAACCATTATTCATTGTGACAATCAAAGTTGCATTAAACTATCCTTGAATTTGTAATATCCCTACTCTGTTGATATATTTTGGATCCACTCTATATCAAATGTTCAATAAAGTTTATTGGTGCTGATTGTTGGTTTACACAATATGGTAATCCATGTATAATTTCCTCATAGAAATTTCATTATAAGGTTATCACTGTTCTGCTATGTGTTTAGTTTGTTGGAACGTATTCTTTCAAGCAACTATTGAGTGCACATGTATTCCCATACATACAACAATAAAACTCCAAATAATAAACAACTTCAAAAGATGCTAGCAATGTTTATTGACTTAGAATGTATACTTTTAATATTTCAACATGTATGGAAAGGTATCAGATTTACCTTTCATTCAATACAATGAGAAGAGGGATGTGATAATCCCAAGTTGGTTTAATAGCTTCCGCAACGTGGTGTTCTCCGCGAGGATTGAACTCAAGAAATGCCTGTTTGTGTATCCACAGTTGGCTGTACGCAATGACTGACCTCGTTCCAATACTGGTGTCGATGAATGACCAATCTAATCACCCGTGTATATATATATGCCACTGAGGAGACGGGTTGTATACCCGCGAGATTGATGACAGTACAAATATCCACTCTGCCTTTTGTGCGCAGGAGATATTCTCGGGCTGCTTGTTAACAAGGAACCTACACCTCACGCCTAGATCGCAGCCACCTCTTCAACTGCCGAGGGTATCCAGTACAAGCATTGTGTGGAAGACAGTGAAAATAACTGGTGAAACTTCCTCACACTGTGCAACACTAACTGTTATGAACTACCTGCACTCGTGAGAACCACGCTCCACTAGGCCACACGTTGCAAGCTGTTGCATCTAGTACTAACTACAGTCGCATGTAGTAAGGAGGTGCCCAGTCACGCGCTTGTCTAGAGCGTACACTCACACGACTCACCCGTGAATGCTGGGTCCAAGCTCGACGGCTAATGTCAAATTGGTGGGAAATAAGCCCAACATCAAGCTTGTCGACTCCTCAATAATTGCCCTTCTTATCAGTGGGATTCTTGACTTGGTTCGAATCAAACCCACACATACAAACTGTCCTTTCCCTGTAAATAATGCTGGATATGAAATACTTCTGTCTTACCAATACATTGAGCTCAAACGTGAAATTTGGATGATCTCACCATTAATGAGGTGTTGGGGCTACATCCAACCTTATGATTTCCAAAGGGTTTGCAACCTCGAAAATGTAACCAATCACAAAAACAACCTGTTATTTTTTGTTTATAAAATCTCATGGTGCTGATCCGAAGGCCTACTTTACACTTTTATAACCTTGAAGTGAGGGAAGGCACATAAAACCAAGCAATGTGGGATAAAGTTTGCTCACTTAAAGTCACTTTAAGTTACTTTTAACAAAAATCGACTTAAGACATAAAGTGATTTTTTATAACTTCACTTTATAAAATAAAGTGACTTTAACTATAGAAAAAGGATCCAAATAATTAAATATTTGCCTGTTAAAGCCTGTGATTGGCTGGCCTCCTTTGAAAGCCTTTAGCCTATCCGAATGGGGAGATAGACTAAATGAACGCCAAAATGACCTAGCACGGAGAAGGGGACATCACAGTCCTCCCTTCTCGGGATTGCTTGCCCTCAAGCAATGTCAACACTGGATGCTGCAAAATAGACTCACAGTCCCATGTGGCGTCCTCGATAGGTAAGTCCTTCCATTGAATCAAATACTCTCTGATAGCCCTGTTCGGCAGTTTCCTTTCCCTGATCTCAATCACCTCAGCTGGAACCAAAACCAATTTACCTTCCTCGTCAAGTGGGGGTAATCCAACTGAAGGGACACTATCTACTGCCCAATCGCCTTCTTGAGGCAAGATACGTGAAATACAATATAAATCCTGCTCTCTGCCGAAAGCTCGAGCTTGTAAGCTACCTCACCAACCCTCCTGGAAATGCGATAGGGACCATAAAATCGGGGCTTGAGCTTCTCTGAACCACTCTTCTTAAACGAACTTTGTCTGTATGGCTGAAGACGAAGGTAAACCATATCCCCTGACTCAAAGCTGCGCTTTTTCCTGTGTTGATCAACATGTCTTTTGCTGATTCTGTGCCCTCTGAATGTTGTCCCTGAGAGACCTAAGAATATCTTGATGATCCTGTAACCAGTCTCTTGCAATCGGAGCCTTGCTGTCTTGTAGAGCCAAGTCTATAAAAGATAGTGGGTCGCTGCCATAGAGAGCCCGAAATAGTGACATGGCAATAGTCATGTGATAGGTGGAGTTGTAGCAAACCTCCCCCAAATACAACCATCAAACCCATGCTCTTTGCTGTCCCGCTACATAATTCTGGAGATAGTCTTCCACCCATTTGTTGACAATCTCTGTCTGGCCATTTGTCTGTGGGTGGTAATTGGTACTAGGAGTCAACTTGATGTCTGCCAATTTGAACAACTCCTGCTAGAAGGTGCTGAGGAGCTTACTGTCTCTGTCGCTCACAATGGTCTTGGGGAGACCGTGCAGCCTAAAAATCTCTTGGAAGAATAACTCATCTACCTGCGAAGTTGACCAATCTGCTCCGAGAGCAAAGAAATGAGCGAACTTGGTAAGTCTGTCTACCACTACAAATATGTTGTCCCTGCCTTACACTCTCGGCAAACCACTAATAAAGTCCATAGAAATACCCTCCCACTTTTGGGCTAGAATGGGGAGGGGCTGCAATAACCTAGCCGGATGCTTGTGCTCAGACTTGTTCTACTGACAAGTCTGACATTCTCTGACATGCTGAAGGACATCGTCCTTGAGACCCTTCCATGAGAACCTCTCTCTGACCTGCCTGTAAGTTTTGAAAAACCCTGGATGTCCCGCTGTGGGCGCATCATGAACAACCCTCATTATCTTAGCCTTAAGCTTAGAGCCTGGCACTAGGTAGATCCTATCCTTATAGAAAATAATGTCATCGCCTACCTTGTACCTACTATCCGGAAGCTGAGCATCCAAAATTTGACAAGCTTGAGTATTCTTAGAATACTCAACCAATAAATGAGATTTCCAATTAGCGGAGATCTCTAATAAAACACAACAAATCGCTACTGGGGGCCTCCTAGAAAGTGCATCAATCACTGTTATTTTCCCCTCGACATACTGAATGTCAAAATCGTATGCCTGAATTTTACAGACCCACTTTTGCTGTCTTTCGTTCAACTCTTTCTGTACCAGGAAGTAGCCCAGGCTATTATGATCTGTCTTAACTGTAAACTTGCCAACCACTAGATACTATTTGAATTTAGCCAAAGTATGCATAATGGCAAGCATCTCCTTGCCATAAGTGGAATACAATCTCTCACTGTCCTTAAGCTTCTTGCTCTCGAATGCTATGGGATGTTTGTCTTGCATCAAAATTGCACCAATCCCATTCCTCGAAGCATCGCACTCTAGAACAACAAAATGAAAAAAGTTCAGAAGAGCTAGAACTGGACAAGTACTCATGACTGTCTTGAGTCTATCAAAGACCACCTCTGCCTCATCTGTCCACCTGAAAGCCCCTTTTCGAGTAAGATCGGTGAGGGGAGCTGTTGTCTGAGAGAATCCCTTAACGAATCTCCTATAATAAGAACATAATCCAAGGAACCCCCTCAAATCTGACACATTCCTCTGTGGTGGCCAATCTCGAATTGCCTGGTTTTTCTCGTGGTGTACCTTAACTCCATCGGCCCCTATCACATGCCCCAGGTAGAGAATCTTTGTCAACTCAAACTCACACTTGGATTCTTTCGTAAACAGAGACTGACTCTCCGTGATGCTAAGAATCACATCCAAGTGTCGTAAGTGTTCTTCCCACGTCTTGCTGAAGACCAAAATGTCATCGAAGAAGACCAAGACGCTCTTGCGCAACTGCTTTTTGAATATGTGATTCATACAAGACTGAAATGTAGCAGGTGCGTTAGTGAGCCCAAATGGCATCAATAAAACCTCATAGTGCCCGTAGTGACATTTGAATGTTGTCTTATGAACATCCCCCTCTCGGACACGTATTTGATGGTACCTCGATCGAAGATCTATCTTTGAAAAATATACTGCCCCATGTAGCTCATCTAACAGCTCATCAATCTGGGGGATGGGATACATGTTCTTGATGGTCCTCTTATTTAGTGCACGGTAATCAATACACATGCGAAGAGTACGATCCTTCTTCACCAAAACCACTAAAGAAGCGAAGGGATTGGAACTGGGTCTGATGCGCCCCATATCTAAAAGCTCCTTAATCGTCTTCTCAATTTCTTCCTTATAGTGCCTGGGATGACGATAAGGGGTAGTGATCACGGGCTTGGCACCCTCCTCCAACTCAATGATGTGCTCAAAGCTCCTGTCTGGAGGTATACCTGTGTAATGTCTCCATTTTGAGCGAGTATTGGAGTTAGTGAATTTAGCCTATCATTGGGTCCTTGTAGGCTAATTCTGGTGATCAGAGGACCCTGTTGTGGGTTTTGGCCCCATTTTGAGGGACTTACTATTTATAGTAAGGGACTTACTATTTATAGTAAGTCAACATATGGTTCTTCTGAGCTCAGATGATTTAGAGGAGTTGTATGATGCTCTCAGATTTTATTTCTGACTTCCGGTTTGGACTCCAAGATTCTTGGAGGGAGTGTCTATTTTTAGTCAGTCACCCTGTCAGATTCATTAATCATCTTTCATCATCAGTATTAGTCTTGTGCTGCCAGATTTTGATTCTAATGCTTCCTTAGTTGTTTTCGCAAGATGGGTGAATTATGATTATTATTTAATTAAATTGGCTAAGGTTGCTATTTTTATTGGGATTGTCTATTGGGCACCTTGGTGTTATAGCTCGTCGAAACCGGGTTGAGCAATTTTAAATCTGGAGCTCATAAAACAGGGACCCTGTGTGTCAGAATAGCATTATTTTAATGAAAGGGTCATTTTCAGCATTAAAGTGAAGAGAAATATAATAGTTTATTATCAACCACAATCCAAAAGTAATATTGTAAAGATACTGAGACTCCACTAGGTAATGGATCCGAAGGAGATTTTTGTGGAGGTCGTGTATGGAAAAAGCAGAAAGAGCAAGAAGACTATATATTCTTTAGCCTGTGAAGAATATTGTTTGCCTTCATTTTGCCAAAGAAAAAAGTGAATATGTAGGTTGAGAGAAGCTACGAAAAGGTGACAAGAAGAAGAAAAGAAGATTGTGCAAGGAGGCACAACAGTCGAAGCAGAGCATACCTGCGGTGAATGGTGATGACTCTCAATTGAGAAGCACAACGATCTTATCAAGCTCAGCAAAGCCATTTCTAAAAGATCAAAGTCTCTATTGCTCTCTGACAATTGCAATAGTAAAATTCCAGTATTTTGGGTGGACATTAATAGGTCCCTTGTACCAAATCCCTTAACCGGGTGACATTTGTGTAGGTGTTCTAAGACTCTAACAAGGCAGGCTCTAACAGTGTGTTTGTAATCCTTTAATAGGGAAGGGTCCTTACAGGGCGCACTTCAGAAGAGTG
Organism: Chamaecyparis obtusa; assembly: GCA_027943335.1. Taxonomy (NCBI): domain Eukaryota; kingdom Viridiplantae; phylum Streptophyta; class Pinopsida; order Cupressales; family Cupressaceae; genus Chamaecyparis; species Chamaecyparis obtusa. The sequence goes on from BSBK01000480.1 coordinate 1,181,842, forward strand.
CAAAATTTGTGAAGTTTCCTCACACCACGGTATTCTCCCGATTTGGGTTTCCACGTGATAAATCTGGCGTTGTGTATTACTTGATTGTGTGATAGCTATTTCTGTGATAGAATCTGTTTTGCTTGCAGTTTTAGTTAGATTATATCAGATTTGATACTAAAGTTTTAGTGGGTGCTGATTCACCCCTCCCCTCTCAGCACTTGTTGGGACCATCAATTAGTATCAGAGCTGAGTTCCTTTTCTAAGTTGCTTAACCACAACCAGGAAAAGATCTAATGATGAGGAAGGAAGGACCTAAGTTTTCTAAGGAAAACTTCATCTTTTGGTGCAGCAGAATGAAGCTGTACATGAAAACCACCAGAGATCAATACTGGACTCATGTAATCTGTGATTTACACTGAACCCACCAGTAGCTTGACACCTGATCAACAAAAGATTAGCACTGAACACACAGTTGCAATGTATATGATAGCAAGCACGCTACTTGATCATGTATATGCAGAGATTGAAAATCTGACTACTGCCTACAAGATGAGGGCGAAACTACAAACTGTGTATGGTGGTGACCCTCATGCTGAAAGAGCAAAGGTAGAGAGCCTCAGAGGCAAACATGATGACATGAGGATGAATGAAGGAGAACATATTGAGCACTACAACAATAGAATCAAAGAAGTGATGAACTCCATCAAAAGCATTGGAGGAACATTGAGTGAGGAAGATGTGGTAAGCAACAAACTGAGGATGCTAAGGCCACAACATGCTATCAAGATCTCAGCCATACAGGAGCTCAGATCAGTGAACGCATCTCAAGTCTCTCTTGACTCTGTAATCGGTAAGTTGACTGCTTTTGAATTGAGTAATTATGATAACAACCTACCCATGTTAGAGGCTTCTTTGAAGTCCTTTGTGAATACTACTTCCACCAAGAAAGGAAGAGAGATCGGTAATAGTTCTACTGGTATGTCTGAAAATTTTGTTGAAAATCTACTTTCTGAAGAGTTAAAGCATGATGAGTTTGAAGTGCTCATCGCAAGGAGATTTCCAAGAGAAAAAGGGAAGTACAAAGGGAAACTTCCATTAAAATGCTTTTCCTGCAACAAGATAGGACACATTGCTGCAAGGTGTTTAGATAATGAAAATAAAAAAAAGTCCAACCGATTCAAGAAGAAAGGAAATGAGTGCTACCTTGCTGAGGAAGGTGTCACGGACAATGAATTTGAAGATTCTGGAGATGAAGAAATCGCCTTTGTTGCAATAAAAGAAGAAAAAAAAGTGATAAGTGAAATGACACTTCTCTCAAAATCTGATCAATATGATGACTGGATCATTCATAGTGGATGCACTCACTACATGACTGGTGATAAGAACAAGTTCATCAGCCTAAAGCTTGATGATAGTGGATCGGTGACTTTTGGTAACAATGCTCCCTGTGCTATCAAAGCCAAAGGCTTAATTGCACTTGGCAATGAAGCTGTATGCGAGGATGTGTACTGGGTGGAAGGACTCAAGTACAATCTAATGAGTGTAGCTCAATTAAACAACAAAGGATACATGTTGGAGTTTGGGCAAGGTTCTTGTATTGGCAAGAATCAATCTGGAGTTCATGTTGCCATCGGTAGACAGAGTAAAGGAAACCTGTTCTATCTAGACTCAACTAAGGGGGCTTGCCTCATAGCTGCGGCAAAAAGGGGAGACAAATAAATTGTGTTTCCTAACAAAGGAGGACAACAGTTGGCTGAGGCATAAGAGGCTCTGCCACATAAACTTTGACAGTATTGTCAAAGTAAGTATGAAGTCAGTCAGAGGGATTCCTGAGATTACAAAGCCTAACAGAGGTATGTGTAAAGAATGCTAGTTAAGCAAACTGACAGGAACAAGATTCAACAATAAATCTTTTTCTGCTAAAAACATGCTAGATCTCGTTCACACAGACTTGTATGGACCTATGAGAACGAAGAGCTACTATGGAGATAGGTACTTCATGCTCTTTGTAGATGATTTTTCAAGGATTATGTGGACCCTCTTCCTTAAAGAAAAATCAGAGGCCTTTCACATGTTCAAAATCTATAAGGCTCGAGTGGAGAAGGAAACCGGTAAAAGCTTGAAGTGTCTGAGGTTTGACAGAGGAGCTGAGTATACCTTTCAAGAGTTCACTCACTACTGTGAGGAACAAGGGATAAACAGGTAGATGTCTGCACCAAGAACCCCGCAACAAAATGGAGTCGCTGAAAGAAGAAACATGACTTTGATTGATTGTGTTAGAGCTCTATAACAGTCCCAACTAGTGTTGAGAGGGGAGGGGTGAATCGGCAGTGGCACCTATGAAACTTCCTCTTAATATATCTGATGAAGTAAACTTAACTGTAAGCTAAACAGATTCAAGCATAAAATAACATCAAGCAATCAATCACACAGTGACACCAAATTTATCACGTGGAAACCCAATTTGGGTGGAAACCCAATTTGGGTGAAAACCACGGTGTGAGGAGACCTAAAAAATTCTGCACTCTTCTGAAGTGCACCCTGTTAGGAGCCTTCCCTTTTAGAGGATTACAACGCACTTTTAGATGCGACTTGGTTAAGGGATTTGTTATAATAAGGCCGGTTAGTGCTTGCCTAGTTAGAGGACTTAGAATGCCTTACAAGATGTCACCCGGTTAAGGGATTTGATATAAGGGACTTGTTAGAGTCCACCCAAATACTGGGATTGACCTTTTACAAATGACTTTGTTTAGCCTGATAAGATTTCTATTATGTTCAGTTGAGAAGCATCACCGGTTGCCGCAGGTGTGTTCTCCTTTAGTATTGTGCTTCTCTGCACACTCTTCTCTTTCTTTTATTGTTTGTTTACCCTAGCTTCTTCAACGTACAGGCTCAATCTTTTCTTCGGCAGAATGAAGGCAACCTCTATTCTCAATAGGCAGAAGAATATATAGAGTTCTTGCCCTAATTGCGCCTCTCATGCATGACCTAATTACAAATCCCTTTCGGATACATCACTCGGTGAAGTATTAGTTCACTGAGGAAACATCCGATGCATGCTCTTGCTTTATCTACTTTAGAGAAAAAACAATAGATGCGTGTCAAGCGCCGTTCCTTCACAAGAGATAACTCCTTGCTTTATAGCTACTGACTTCGGCTTTAAAACCTTTAAATGCGCCTTGAACCGATCACCATGATAACTCAAAGTCATTCGGATTTAGTGCAATAAATCCTTGTCCAAGAGTTAGTTCAAACAGATAGTTGACTATGACTTCCCCAGTTCATTGTATCATACCAAAGTCTTCACTTGATTGGTTGAGATCCTCATGTTGTGAACAGGTAAGAACTTTGACCTGTCAGTTTTCCTTTCTTAACTTCCTGGTTGCACCCTTTTTCTCGGTTGTGTTGTTGACACCGGGTGTATCCCTGTCCTTGGCTGTATCCTTTACTCGGTTGCAAATGCACTTTGCTTAGTGACCGGTTGCTCTTGATGAGAAGATGTAGTCTTTTCTTCGTTGCATAGTGTTACCGGTTGCCAAACCAGCCTCTTTACATACAGATCTCCTTAGATCTTTGGACCTTAGATCGAGATGACAAAACATCTCTTTTTTATTTTCTCTTTTGCCAATCAGTGACAATACTTAATTGCCTTGTACCGGTAGCAGGCTTACCGATAACCATCTCTTGATGCCAACAATCTCCTGCTTTGGCATTAATGGCAAAACCTAAATGGGCAATCATGTCACCTGTCCTATGTGCTTGTACCTCTGTATCACTGCTACTGCCACTGCCGGTCATCTACCGGTTCATTGCTATTGCCAAACTCTCCCCTTTTGACAATAATGGCAAAGGCTATTTAGATTGACTACCTTAATGTAATCTCCTCCCCCTTTGAGCAACATTCCTTTTCATCAGTCCATGAAAGATGAGGTGAAACCCTCTGTTGAAGCATACTGAACTGATGTTCACCTTTGCTAGTTTACTGATGATCAGGAAGGGGTATCACACTTAGTTTACCTCTGAGATACTCAAAAGTGCTCTTTGGTAGTGGCTTTGTGAAGATATCTGCAATCTGTTCTTTTGTGGGAACATACTCCAATCTTACCTCTTTGTCTTGTACCAGCTCTCTCAAGTAATGATACTTGATGGCAATGTGCTTTGTCTTGGAGTGCATGATAGGGTTTTTGGATATGTTTATTGCATTGGTGCTATGATAGTAGATTGCAATTGGTTCAGGTATCTGTTCTTGGATTCCTTCCAGTAGTTGTTTGATTCAGATCATCTGTGTGCAATTGATTGCAGCAGCAACATATTCAGCCTCTGCAGTTGACTGTGAAATGCAATTCTGTTTCTTACTTGTCCAAGACACTATTCTCCCACCGAGAAAGAATGCACCACCACTTGTGCTCTTTCTGTTATCTATGTTGCCAGCCCGGTCTGCATCGATGTAAACCTTTAGTTGGAAGCCTCCCTTGTGAGGAAACCACAAGCCATACTCCTCAGTACCCTTTAGGTATCTGAAAATTCTCTTTACTGCTATCAGATGTGTCTCTTTTGGGTTTGTAGAGAATCTTGCAACTATGCCAACAACATGTGCTATGTCCGGTCTACTGTGTACTGCATACTGTAATTTCCCTATCATGTACCGTTTAGGTATCTGAAAATTCTCTTTACTGCTATTAGATGTGTCTCTTTTGGGTTTGTAGAGAATCTTGCAACTATGCCAACAACATGTGCTATGTCCGGTCTACTGTGTACTGCATACTGTAATTTCCCTATCATGGACCGATAGAGTGTTTCATTCACTTCTTTTGCATCATCTTCCTTTGATAACTTGAGGTTAGTTATCATCGGTGTACCAACCGGTTTGGATTCTTCAAGTCCAAAAGTCTTAAGAATTTCTTTTATATATTTGGACTAAGAGATGAAAATACCTTCTTTTAGCTGATCGACCTATAGTCCAATGAAGAATTTTATGGCTCCTATCATAGACATCTCAAATTCTTGCTTCATTTATTTAGCAAAGGCTTTGCTCATCCTGTCATCTCCTCCAAAGATGATGTCATCCACGAAGATTTCTGCAATCTGATTCCCATGTTTTCCAGTTTTGAGATATATATTGTTGTTGTCCCCGGTTCTTGTGAATCCTATGGTTAGGAGGTATGAGTGGAGCCTCTCATACCAAGGTCTTGGAGCTTGCTCTAGCCCATAGAAAGCCTTTTTCAGTTTACAGACCATACCACCTTTTTGTGTAGATGTGAAGCCCTCTGGTTGTTCAATGTAAACTTCCTCCTTTAGTATTCCATTTAGGAATGCAGACTTGACATCCATCTGCTATACTTTGAATTTCTTTTGAGCAACATAGGCAAGAAGAATTCTTACTCCTTCCAATCTGGCCACCGATGAAAAGGTTTCTCCATAATCCAGTCCAACTTCCTGAGCATACCCTTTGTAGACCAGTCTTGCTTTATTTTTTATGACTTTCCCTTCTTCATTTAGCTTGTTCCTGTAGACCCACTTTGTCCCTGTGACATTCTTGTCCCGTTGTCTAGGCACAAGTACCCATGTATCATTCTTTTCTATTTGCTTAATTTCTTTCTCCATGGCCTGGACCCAATTTTCCTCTTCTAGAGCTTCCTTGGTGGTTTTGGGCTCTATACAGAAAAGCAAACATATATTCTCTTTGGCCTTTTACCTGGTCAAGACATTTGTATGTTTGTCACCAATTATATTATGAGTGGAGTGATATGTGACATACCTTGGAAGAACCGGTCTCTGTTCCTAGTCAGGTTCTTCCGGTTGAGCAATTTCTTCATCATGCTCATGAACAGCTTCTTGTTCACCATCTTATGTTGGCTTGTCAGCTTCAGGCACAGTCTCTCGCTGTAGATGTCTGTTGATATGCTCTTCTCTTTCGTCTTCAGTTGTTACTACATTGAACTCAATAAGATTCCCTTCATTTTGGCCTTCCAGACTGTCATATTCATTATGACCGGTCTTCTTAATCGGTTCTGAATATTCATCAACTTTTACATTGATGATTTCAATTATTTTTTCCGTTCTCTTGTTCAAACACCCATAGGCTTTCCTTTTGGTAGAGTAATCCAAAAATATTCCTTCATCACTCTTGGGATCAAACTTTCCAGAGTACATATCTCTTTTGATGTAACATTTAGTACCAAAGATTCTAAAGTAACCTACACTAGGAGTATGATTGAACCATAGTTCATAGGGGGTCTTACCGATTACTTTCTTGACTTGAACTCGGTTCAGTGTGTAGATAGCAGTGCTGATAGCTTCTCTCCAGAAGTGATGAGGGAGATCCTTCTGAATCAACAGGGTTCTTGCACAGTCAATCAGCGTCCTGTTTCTTCTTTCTGTCATTCCATTTTGCCGATGAGTCCTTGGTGTAGATAGCTGCCTCTTTATGCCATGTTCCTCACAGTAGTGAGTGAACTCTTGAGAAGTGTATTCTCCTCCTCTGTCTGAGCTCAGACACTTGAAGCTTTTACCGGTCTCCTTCTCCACTCCAGCCTTGTAGATTTTAAACATGTGAAATGCCTTTGGTTTCTCTCTAATAAAGAGAGTCCACATCATTCTAGAGAAGTCATCTACAAAGAGCATGAAGTACCGGTCTTCGTAGTAGCTCTTTGCTCTCATCGGTCCACACAAATCTGTGTGCACAAGATCTAAAACATTTTCAACAGAGAAAGATTTACTGTTGAAACTTGTTCCTGTAACTTTTCCTAACTGACAATCTTTACAAACTCCTCTGTTGGGTTTTGTAATCTCAAGGAGTCCAATAACTCATATCTTTTTGCTTACTTTGACAATACTATCAAAGTTTATGTGGCAGAGTTTCTTGTGCCATAACCAACTGTTGTCTTCTTTAGATATAAGACATATTTCGCTTGATTCTCCTTTGATTGAAGCTATGAGACATGCTCCTTCCATTGAATCTAGATAGAACATATTCCCTTTGCTTTGTCCACCGGTTGCAACATGAGCTCCGGATTGGTTCTTGACTACACAGGAACCTTGTCCGAATTCCAACAGGAATCCTTTGTTGTTCAGTTGTGCAACACTCATTAAATTGTACTTGAGTCCTTCAACCCAGTACACATCTTCACAGACAGTATCATTACCGAGTGTAATAGAACCTTTTCGTTTGATGCCACAGGGAGCATTATTTCCAAAGGTTATTGATCCGCTGTCATTGAGCTCCAAGATGATAAATTTGTTCTTATCACTGGTCATGTGGTGAGTGCAACCGCTGTCAATGATCCAATCATCATGCTGATGAGATCTTGAGATATCTGCCATTTCACTTACCACTGGGCTCTCCTCTTTTATTGCAACAAATGCAATTTCTGGATTCTCAGAGTCTTCAGATTCATTGTTTATGACTCCTTCCTCTGCAAGATAGGAGTCCTTCTTTGCTTTGCTCTTGAACCGGTCTCTCTTATCTTTATTATCATTATTAGGACATCTTGCAGCAATATGTCCTATCTTGTTGCAAGAGAAGCATTTCAAAGGAAGCTTTCCTTTGTACTTCCCTTTCCCTCTGGGGAATCTCCTAGCGATGAGCGCTTCAAACTCATCTTGCTCCATCTCTTCTGAGAGTAGATTCTCAACAAGATTACCAATCTTACCGGTAGAGCAGTTATCAGTTTCTCTTCCCTTTTTGGTGGAAGAGATGTTAACAGAAGACTTAAAAGCTGCTTCCTGAATGGGTAAGCTATTATCAAAATTACTCAATTGAAATGCAGTTAACTTACCGATTAGGGAGTCTAGGGTGATTCGATCTTTGGCGACCAATCTGAGCTCTTGAATGGCAGAGATCTTGATGGCGTACTAAGGTCTGAGCATTCTCAGTATTTTACTAACCACCTCCTCGTCACTTAGCTTTAGGCCAACGCTTTTGATGGAGTTGATCACTTCTTTGATCCGGTTGATGTATTGTTCAATGTCTTCTCCCTCATTCATCCTCATGTCATTGTACTTTCCTCTGAGGCTTTCAACCTTGGCTCTTTGAACATTTGGGTCCCCTCCATATACTAGTTGCAGCTTAGCCCACATCTTTTGAGCGGAATCTAGGTGCTCAATCTCAGCATAGACATGATCAGGTAGTGTGTTGGCTATCATATCCATAGAAGCCGTGTGCTCAGTTTTGATCTTCAGTTCATCAGGTGTCAGGGTGCCAGCAGGTTTACTGTAATCAGTGGTAACATGGGTCCAGTGTGCTGGCTATCATATCCATAGTAACCGTGTGCTCAGTTTTGATCTTCAGTTCATCAGGTGTCAGGGTGCCAGCAGGTTCACTGTAATCAGTGGTAACATGGGTGCAGTATTGATCTCCGGTGGTCTTCATGTACAACTTCATTCTGCTGCACCACAGAGTAAAGTTTTCCTTTGAAAACTTTGGTCCCTCCTTTCTCATCATCTTGAATTTTTCTTTATGTGGTTAAGCGGTAAAGAAAATAAAATTAGCTTTGATACCAATTGACAGTCCCAACCAGTGCTGAGAGGGGAGGGGTGAATCAACACCTATAAAACTTCCTCTTAATATATCTGATGAAGTATACTTAACTGTAAGCTAATAAGATTCAAGCATAAAATAGCATCAAGCAATCAATCACATAGTGTCACTAGATTTATCATGTGGAGACCCAATTTGGGTGAAAACCACAGTGTGAGGAGACCTCAAAAATTCTGCATTATTCTGAAATGCGCCTTGTTAGGAGCCTTCCCTGTTAGAGGATTACAACGCACTATTAGATGCGATCCGGTTAAGGGATTTGTTACAAAAAGGCCGGTTAGTGCCTGCTTAGCTAGAGGACTTAGAACACCTTACAAGATGTCACCCGGTTAAGGGATTTGATACAAGGGACCTGTTAGAGTCCACCCAAATACTAGGATTTAACTATTGTTGTTGTTAGAAAACAATAGAGGGATTGACCTTTTACAAATGGCTTTGCTTAGCCTGATAAGATCTTTATTATGCTCAACTAAGAAGCATCACCGGTCGCTGCAGGCGTGTTCTCCTTTACTGTTGTGCTTCTCTGCACACTCTTCTCTTTCTTCTTCTATTTTCTGTTTACCCTAGCTTCTTCAGCGTATAGGTTCACTCTTTTCTTAGGCAGAATGAAGGCAACCTCTATTCTCAATAGGCAGAAGAATATATAGAGTTCTTGCCCTAATTGGGCCTCTCATGTATGACCTAATTACAGATCCCTTTCGGATACATCACTCAACGGACTATTAGTTCACTGAGGAAACATCCGATGCATGCTCTTGCTTTATCTGCTTTAGAGGAAAAACAATAGATGCGTGTCAAGCACCGTTCCTTCACAAGAGATAACTCCTTGTTTTAAAGCCATAGACTTCGGCTTTAAAACCTTTAAATGCGCCTTGAACCAATCACCATGATATCTCAAAGTCATCCGGATTGAGTGCAATAAATTCCGGTCAAATATTTGGTTCAAACAGATAGTTGACTATGACTTCCCCGGTTCATCGTATCATACCGAAGTCTTCACTTGATCTGTTGAGATCGTAATGTTGTGAACAGGTAAGAACTTTGACCTGTCACTTTTCCTTTCTTAACTTACTGGTTGCACGCTTTTTCTCGGTTGCGTTGTTGACACTGGTTGTATCCCTATCCTTGGCTATATCCTTTACTCGGTTGCAGATGCACTTTGCTTAGTGACTGATTGCTCTTGATGAGCAGATGTAGTCTTTTCTTCCTTGCATAGTGTTACCGGTTGCCAAACCAACCTCTTTGCATACAAATCTTCTTAGATCTTTGGACCTTAGATTGAGATTACAAAACATCTCCTTTTTCTTTTCTCTTTTGGCAATCAATGACAATACTTAATCGCCATGTACCCATAGCAGGCTTATCGGTAACCATCTCTTGATGCCAACACTCTGATGATTCAAAGGGATCTTCTCCATCACTTCTGGAGAGAAGCTATCAGTACTGCTGTGTATACACTGAAGCGGGTTCAAGTTAAGAAAGGAATCGGTAAGACTCCCTACGAGTTGTGGTTTGGTCACACTCCTAGTGTAGGCTATTTTAGAATTTTTAGTAGCTACTGTTACATCAAGAGAGATCTATACTCTTGCAATTTTGAGCCAAAAAATAATGTAGGCATATTTTTGGGTTATTCCACCAAAAGTAAAGCCTATCGATGTCTGAATAAGAAGTCAGGAAAAATAGTGGAGAGTAAGAATGTAAAGATTGATGAATATTCAGAACCAAGGGAAAATAACAATCATGATGAATCAGACATTCATCGGGATCATGAAGCTGAAAATCATTTGGAATTCAATGAAATGATTGCTGCTGATGAAGAAGAAGAACAGGTAAACATACCCTTGAACAGGGTAATGTGCCTGAGCCAGGAAGGGATCAGATTATAAGACCGATTGAAGGTGATGAACAATAAAATGCTCATGACCGTGATGGTAATGATGCTCAACTGGGAAATGAAGACCGATATCACTGACTGGTTCTGGCAAGATATGTTACATATCACGCCACGAACAACATTATTGGTGACAAACATGCTAATATTTTGACCAGAAGAAAGGCAAGAGAAAGTATTTGCTTACTTTCCAGTATAAAGCCCAAAACTACCAGAGAAGCTCTGGAGGATGAGAACTTGGTGAAGGCAATGGAAGAAGAGCTTGAGCAAATTGAGAAGAATGAAACATGGACTCTTGTTTCTAGACCACAAGACAAGAGTGTCATAGGGACCAAGTGGGTGTACAGAAACAAGCTAAATGAAGAAGGAAAGGTGGTAAGGAACAAAGCTAGGCTAGTCTGCAAAGGCTATGCACAAGAGGCAGGACTAGATTATGGAGAAACCTTTGCACCCGTGGCAAGACAAGGAGTGACAATCCTGCTAGCTTATGTTGCTCGTAGAAGGTTCAAAGTATACGAGATGGATGTAAAGTCTGCATTTCTGAATGGTATATTGGAGGAGGAAGTTTACATAGAACAACCAAAAGGCTTCTCATCCACAGAGAAAAGTGGTATGGTCTGTAAATTGAAAAATGCATTTTATGGGCTGAAACAAGCCCCAAGGGCTTGGTATGAAAGGTTACACTAATACCTCCTGATCATAAGATTCAAAAGAACAAGAGATAACAACAATATGTATCTCAAGACTGGCAAAGAAGGGAACTTGATTGCTGAAATATTTGTGGATGATGTCATCTTTGGAGGAGATGACATAATGAGAAAAGTCTTCGCTGAGGAGATGAAGAAAGAATTTGAAATGTCCATGATTGGAGCCATAAGATTTTTCATTGGATTGCAAGTCCATCAGCTAAAAGAAGGTATTTTTATTTCTCAGTCCAAGTATGTTAAGGAAATTCTTAAATCTTTTGGGCTAGAAAAATCCAGACCGTTTGCCACACCAATGATAACTAATTGCAAGTTATCAATGGAGGATGATGCAAAGGAAGTTAATGAGACATTGTATCGGTCAATGATTGACAAGTTATAGTATGTTGTGCATAGTAGACCTGATATTGCACACATAGTAGGCATTGTAGATGGATTCTCTGCTTACCCAAAAGAGACATTTAATAACAGTGAAGAGAATCTTCAGATACCTAAAGGGTACTGAGGAGTATGGCCTATGGTTTCCTCACAAAGGAGGTTTTGATATAAAGGTAGTCACTGATGCAGATTGGGCTAGCAACATTGATGATAGAAAGAGGACAAGTGGAGGTGCATTGTTTCTTGGAGAGAGGATTGTGTCATGTATGAGTAAGAAGCAAAATTGCATTTCACAGGCCACAACAGAGGTTGAGTATGTTGCTGCTACAATCAATTGCATACAGGTGATCTGGATAAAACAAATATTGAAAAAAATCCAAGAATAGGTACCTGAATCGATTGCAATATACTGTGACAGCACAAGTGCTATAAAGTACTACTATCTAAGAGAGCAAGTGCAAAATAAAGAGGTGAAATTGGAATATGTTTTCACAAAAGAACAAGTTGCTGACATATTCACAGATCCTTTATTGAAGAGTACCTTTGAGTATCTCAGAGGTAAATTAGGGGTAGTGCCCCTTCTTGATCTTCAATAACAAGAGAAAGGTGTTCATCAATCCATTGTGCATCAACAGAGGATTCAGCCTCATCTTAATAGGATTGGTGATAAAAGACTGCTACTCGAAGGGGGACCAGATTTCATAAAGGTAGTCATCTGACTAGCTTTTGGCATTATTGTCAAAGGGGGAGATTATGACCGGTGAAGAGGTACGGACTAGATCGGTAATGTTTTGCCATCAATGTCAAAGGGGGAGATTATGACCGGTGAAGAGGTATGAACTAGACCGGTAATGTTTTGCCATCAATGCCAAAGGGGGAGATTGTTGGCGTTATCGGTAAAGATGTAATCGATACATGGCAAAGAGGTGTTGTCATTGATGTCAAAGGATGCAAACATGGTTCAATCATGAACAAGCAGGTACAACTAACAATAATAAGCGCAAGAGAGAGACTGGTTTGGAGATCGGTAACACATAGTGAGCAAGAGGAGGCACTCTCTGAAACTGGTAAACCTATAACTGATCATTAGAGAAACCGGTAACCAAGGAAGTGCAACTAGTAATCAAGGATTCAAAACTGTGACTGATAAAGTGTATAACCGGAACTGAGGAATCAAACCGGTGAAGATAGAGAAGGGAAATGTGACAGGTGATGGTTTTTACCTGTGCACAACCTGAGGATATAAACCGATCCGTGAAGATATCATCAACATTGATGAACCGTGGAAAGTCACAGTCCACAAATACTTGTGTGACTCTTTGATCGGGATTTGTTGCACAAAATTCGGACGACTTTGTGTTATCAAGAAGATCGGTGCAAGGCGCGATTGAAGGTTTTAATGCCGAAGTTTATGGCATTAAAACATGGAGAAATCTCAAGTAAAGGAAAGCTTGCGGCATGCATTTGTCGTTTCCTTTATAAAGCAGAAAAAGCATATGGCATGCATCACATGTTTCCACAGTGAATGGAGACTCCACTGGGTGATGGATCCGAAGGAGATTTTTGTGGAGGTCGTGCATGTAAAAAGCGGAAGGAGCAAGAAGACTATATTCTTCAACTTGTGAAGAATATTGTTTGTCTTCATTTTGCCAAAGAAAAGAGTGAACCTGTACGCTGAGAGAAGCTACGCAAATGTGAAAAGAAGAAAAGAAGTGTGTGCAAGGAAGCACAACAGTCGAAGGAGAGCATATCTGTGGTGAATGGTGATGACTCTCAATTGAGAAACACAACGATCTTATCAGACTTAGCAAAGCCATTTCTAAAAGATCAAACCTTCTATTGCTCTCTGACAATTCCAATAGCAAAATCCTAGTATTTTGGGTGGACATTAACAGGTCCCTTGTACCAAATCCCTTAACTGGTGACATCTGTGTAGGTGTTTTAAGTCCTCTAACAAGGCAGACTCTAACAAGCCTTATTTCCTAATTTCCTTAACCGGGTCGCATCTAACAGTGCGTTTGTAATCTTTTAACAGGGAAGGCTCCTTACAGGTTGCACTTCAGAAGAGTGTAAAATTTGTGCGGTTTTCTCACACCGTGGTTTTCTCCTGATTTGAGTTTCCATGTGATAAATCTGGTGTTGTGTATTGCTTGATTGTGTGATAGCTATTTTTGTGATAGAATCTGTTCTGCTTGTAGTTTTAGTTAGATTATACTAGATTTGATACTAAAGTTTTAGTGGGTGCTGATTCACCCCTCCCCTCTCAGCATTGGTTGGGACCATCATTCCTAACAACAAATGACAAAGATCCATAGGCATAATATCACATAATACCTCATCATGATAGTTTCCAATTTTGAACTTCACTAGAGATTGTTCATTGACCAAAGCCTCGTGGTCTTTCTGCAACCAAGCAATCTATTAGGGATTCAGATGCTTCCTTCTCTCTATCTTCAATTTACTGACCATTTCCTCTGAAACAATGTTATTAGTACCACCACCATCAATAATGACATTGCATACTTTACCATTACACTTACATTTTGTGCTAAAGAAATTTTTCCTTTCAACAGGTTCCTTCTCATCATTTAGCAAGGCTCTTCTAGTAATAAGGACCTCTCATCTTTCAATATCTTTAGAATATGACGACTCACCATCCTCATCTACATGTGCAACTCACACATTGTCGTCTAGTCTCCTATTTATTCTACCTTGATGTTGGGGACACTCATAAGCTTTGTCGTTCACAGTGGAGATATGTTCCTTGGAAACCTCCTTTTCCTGATCCTCGTCCTCTTCGTCTTCCTCTTTGATCTCCGTTATTTGGATCGCGAGGATGATATAAATTATTTCCTCTCCAATTTTGACTGCTTGTAGAGACATCATTCTTTTTCTAATCTTCATTTTGGCCTCCATAAGACTGTCCACTTGGCTTTCCACCATGACCTTTGCATTTTGTTTGCTCTCAAATATTTTGTTCAATTTTTCTTCTACCTTGAAAAGAAATTGATATGTATCTTCAATGGTAGAGATTCCTACCATTATCAACTCTTCTTGAATACTTGGCCTGAACCCATTTATGTATCGAGCAACCTTCTCCTTGTTGGCTTCAGAATGACCTGTTCTGATAAGGATTCAATAGAACTCTTCTCTATATTCCTTGATAGATTTTCCTTCTTGCTTCAACCCTTGCATTCTCTTTAGCAAATCAAGCTCATAGTCAACAGGAATGAACTATCTTAATTTGTCCACCATTCGATCCCATCTTGTTATCTTGGCCTTTCCTCTTCTGTTTCTCTCCAACTGAACTTCTTTCCACCAAGTTTTAGCATGACCTTTTAGCTTGGTCTTTTCAAATTTGATCCTTGTAGCATATTCTACTTCTTCATACTCAAAGTACTCTTCCATATTATTGATCCAATAGATCAACTCGTGTGGATTAGGGTTTCCAGAAGACGTGGAAACTTCAATCTTTGATCTCTTTACAATCTTGGAAATGGCCCTCAAAAACCTTGCCTCATCAAGATTCGTAGTTGCTTCTTTCTCTTCTTCAAAGTGTCCTTCAGATTCATTCTCACTTTCAACTCTTGCCCTAATAACGGCTCCTCAGCGTAGCTCTTCTTGGAGTGCTTGCGCTTGTCATTGGAGAGCCCTAAAACTCTATTCTGTCACACCTGCAACGCTTCCACCATGGTTCCTTTGTGGATGCATTTTTTTCCCGCAGTTATGTCTTAGACCCACAACCATAGTCTTGGTGTAAACTGACTCACGTTCAGCGATCTATCTACAGACTCAGCAATTTCTGCTGTAATACCACTTGATGAAGGATACTCCCCTTACTCACGCAAACACACACAATAAAAGAGGGAAATCAATAGAAAATTGCAAGAACAAAACAATTGTAAAAACATAAACACTTGCTTTCTATTATCTTCAATGAAATGATATTTCAATATTAAAAAATATAACATGCTACAGCCTCATGGACATTTTCATTACAATAATCTGCAAGACAAAGCCACAAACTACCCTTTTAGAACTAAGTCAGAAACCACTTTCATCCCTGTATATGTAGCATCAATAAACGCCTTAGAATTTTATAGAAAGCGATACCTTCCCATTTTGGCGCCCAACAGTTCAATTTCCCGCCTAAGTGATTTTTCTCTCTCTTCCTTTTGGTATGGAAACTTGAGTCTTGGTCGCACAAGTTCCAGAAGCCATAACTTTTGAACCGTGTACCCAATTTTCTATTATAATCACTTTTCGAAAACCTCTCAAAGCACTCTATAGCTAGGACCCCATAGCGTTGTTCTAGACAAGTTTTGACCCCTGTCGCGGAGCCTTTAAGGCCTTTAGAATTGAGTTCAAAGTTTTCATACAACCCTGTCAAAATAGAAAATTCAATATCTTCAAAACGGGACTTGATCTTGCCACGAAACTTTACCGATATGCTTATATTTCGAAAATGAACCTCTAGGGAAGTAATTGAAACAATCCGTGCTTAAACGGAAAACTTACTAAAAATAGTAACCTTGCCCAAAATAAGCCCTTATTGAAAAACTAGACAATATTTTTGGGTGATGCAAGATTACTCTTACACCTTGGATGCTCCTGCATCAGTCACTTTGTGTTGAGTTCTTTGATTCCTCGTAGTCCAACACTGCTTGTACGAACAAATTATTTGCCTGGTCGAAAAGGTCCTCTACCTCGTCGTGGAGTGATATGTTTCTAACAATATTCTCCCACTTGCGCCACGTACATTGTGTCCTGCCTTCCCTACTAGGTGGCTACCGCCTCTCTACTTCAGCTTCGGTTGACACTTTGACTTTTGGTTCATGGTGGGCTTTGAGATCCTTGACGATTCTTTGTAACCATCGTCACCTTTCACTTTGCTGCTTGATTCTCTCTCTCTCTCTCTCTCTCTCGCTCCGGGCATGTCTTCTCTGTCTTTGTTTGGCAGAAGGTGCATTAATTAATGGAATTGTGTAATGTCCCCTTTCTAGCCCATCAATTCATGATATGTCATTAGCTGTAATGTCCCCACTTTAGCATTGACCAAGTGTGTGTGCGTTAGCCTTGTTCTACATGGTCCCGAGGGCTAACGAAGCGTTTAAGGGGATCCTAGAGTGTTTTGGCCTAGTCATTTCCAGTTTGGGCCAAAACGTAGTTGATTTACTCAGTTTCAAGTATACTTACTATTTTTAGTAAGTCAGCAGGACACAGTAGAGGCCAGTTTTGGTGATTGGATTTGATACTCCTTGGTGAGAGCTTTCCGACGAGCTATCACTCGCATTATTCGGAGTCCGACTGCTAATACATTTTAATGCCTGAAGTTTTATTAAATTAACATTTAATTTAATTGTAAAATATTAAAGTGTTACTTTAATATTTATTTTATGGGGATGTGTACCCAAGAGAGACATAAGTGGATATTTTAATATATGTTTTATATTGCACATCTTTTATCCCACATTGCCCTTGAGAGTCGAGTCGACCCTTGGAAATAGAATAAAAGGAAGCGTTTGTTGCTTCATTAGATAGGTTGAATATGAGAAGAAATTGGTGTGTGAGTTGCAGATCCGTTCTTGGCATTAGAGGACGTCTATACTCTCTTATGACATTCTAGATGTCATTCCCTTGGGGTTTGGCCTTTGGAATCCATCGCTATCAGCTTCATTATCAGACAGTTTGGTTGCATTTCCAGCTACAGGCAGATTTGATATTTTGCTCATATCTTCTTCACTACTTGTCCAACGCTTATGCCGCTTTGAGGGAATGATTTTATGAAGGTAGTGGACTGTTTGAAAGACAAAGTACTGTAGCAGCACTGTTCATTCGGCACTCTTCATGTGGCACTATTCACACGGTACTATTCACGCCACTGTAGAAGCAAGTTCGAAAGCATGGGCTGGAGTATTGTGCTAATGATATTGGAGTAATTAATGAGTTGATAATCTGCCATGTATTTGATTTTATTAAATTCTGAAAATAACATCTTATCAGCAGCAGTTCAATATCCAGTTTGCATATTATTGTAGTTTCTTTATTGTTATGTTGTATGATTTCAATTCCATGCAAAAAACTCAAACAAACAAACAAACGCTTCATTTCCGAAGTTATAAGCGGTAAAATATTAAATGGAGAAATAAGAAGTTGGATGCAAACTGTTTGACAAAATTCCTATCAGCAGCTGGTTTAGTTTTTGGGCATTCAAGGGTGCCCATTACATTAGCTCATTTTGCCTTGGTCCCATGGGCTAACTAGGACTTTACAGGGATCAAAGAGAGATTTGGCCTAGGTAATTTTAGTTTCAAGCCAATCGGAGTTGATTCAGCAGGGTTTTCAAATACTTACTATTTATAGTAAGAGCAGTGGGCTCAGTACGCTTGGCATTTCAGTATTGGACTTCCAGCGTCTCGCCGAGACCTTTCGAAGGAGCTATCACACATGGTTTTCTGAGTTTGATTGATAATTTATTTTAGTGCTTGAAGATTAAATAGTTTATTAGTAAAGTGACTATTAATTTAAAGGACATTTTATTCACTTAAGTGGGAAATTGTATTTTAAAAAGGAAAAGTTATTTATCCCACACTCACAAGTCGAGCGAGGAATCTCTAAGAAGCTATAAAATAAAGTGAAGTGCTTATTCTTCAGCATGCATGGAT